>OY757187.1:108410470-109150253 GCA_963583895.1 Melanophora roralis | reverse complement strand
GAGAAGAAAACTTGGTTACAATTTTTTAAATTTTAAGAAACTTTTCCGTTATTTAACCTTTAAGGTGCACCACTTGCGGTTAACTTTTAGGTATAGAACTTTAAAATCTATCCTGGGTAAAAGCTGGACAGCAACATAGAACAAGCACAATCGAATCAATGTCCTCCAAGCATGCTCTGCAAAGCTGTTCCTATAACAGAAATACCCAAGCGCTTATTTGTTTTTTACCCATGACATAAGTGATATACCCCTATCACTTATGTATAAGTTTATCATTCTGTTTGTAATTTTTATTATATATATCTGCGACCCCTCAAAACATATATTTTATTAGTCCTTATAGATATGAAAGGCGGTTTAGAGCTGACGGTATGTTCGTCTGCCTATATGCCCTTGTTATGATTGAAACCAATTTTTTGAAGCCACCCGCTGGGGCATAGACCCGTAATTGGATCAAACTGTCAAAAATATTTGAGAGAAAATGCTATTGAAGCCCAGCAAAATCGCCTGATAACTGACCGAGATATAATCCAAAAACCAGGGATACCTTTGCTTATTTCTTTAAAATTTTTACATAAAAACCCCTACAACTGCCCCGGAGTTGCTCCTACATGGGTGCTATGTAAGACCAACTCCCACTAACTTTTTTCTTACAAAGTCTTTTTTGGCATATCCTTACAACGTATTTCCGCCCCCTAACAAGGCTGCCATACAAAATTTAAAAAATTAGAAAAAAAGCCCCTACAACTTCCACGGAGTCACCCTTAAGGGAGTAAAATATATTGCAGACCCCCATTAGTTTTCCCTTCCAAACATAATTCTAAAACATCACCCATTTAAAGGGGTTGCATCAAGACATTAACAAAAATGACGCAAAAGTGCCCATAACTTCCCCAGAGTTGGCCTTAGGGAAAAAAGTGTACCACCGACCCCCATTAGTTTCTCCTCCCAACATATTTCTAAAACATAATTACCCCTTATCACCATCAACTAAGGGGGATCCCATGCAAAGTTTGATAAAATTGTAATAAATCCCCCCCTACAGCTTCCATGTAAATCTGGATAGCTAGTCAAAAAAAGAGGCAGTGTTGTTAGAAGATAGTTTGGCCCTGGGAGCCCTGCAAATTTCAGACCGCTGTACTTAACCAGTCCTGCCAGGCTAAGATATCTCAGGTTAATATATTTTTTTATGGTAAGGCGACGATCAAGGTTATCTTCTTGGAGCTCACACGCTTCTTGATCGTCTAGGCGTACAAAGCATCTTTTGGTAGACTGTTTACCGTAGTAGGGGCATTTCCCTTTAGCTATATTACGGTAAGATAGACTCTGCTGTGGAAATTAGGGCCAGTGACTTTTCGGAAAATACTTCTTAATGAAGAGTTTTAGGGATTATGTAAAGCTTGCGAACAAGCGGGGACAAGGTTTCTACTAGCTTCATCGAAAATAAATTTTGGAAGTAATGAAAGTAATTCAAGTAATTGTCCCACATCGGTCTACGCAAAAAGAGTCGGTCAACTGGCCAGCTAGGGTAGACCAAGAAAAACACCCTAGGGCCTAATTTTTTTTGGAAAATTAGAGAAATTGTCTGGGATTGGTAAGAAGAGACTGCTCGCCAAAGATTGTAAAGAAGCCTTTAGTTTATTAAAACATACCAACTAGAGAGTTATCGTTTCTACTTTTCTGTGCCCAAGGGGGTATGATAGGTCCTTAGGATCAGTTATTTAAATCTCAAGTAACCTTGTTTTATTCCGATTATTCGTTAAACCATTGAAATTAGTGTTGCGAGTTATTTCCTTCATATAATTTTTTTTTACTTTTTGTACTTGTACCTTTTGGCTTTTTAGCCCGTCAATGTATATCCTTAAACTATGGATGCCCCTAATGATGCCATATATGTGATATATGTATGTGAAGGTGAAACATAGTGCAGTTGATGTTAAACTTAAGTGTTTTTGGTTGAATTGACCACAAATTGTACACAAGGTAGTAGCATTATTATTAGCTTTAACTACATACTAATACGAAAATGGGATATAATAGGTTCTCTAGCAAATATGATGCAACTATATACATTAATAAATTAATTAAATTTGTTTTCTTTTCTAGGGAAAAGTGAATAACAATTCACCTAAAGCAGATGAGTGGGAGTGCGACTTAACCGCGGCTAACGCAGCCACTGCTGCTTTGGTTTTGAGAGATGCAGCCATTGGAGTTGTCCGCACGCAGAAATTCTCAATCAAAGTCACCGAAGGTCCTGCAAAATCAAGCTGAAATATTTTAAGATTGCTTTAGTTGAACTCCACCTCACATTAGAGGAGGGTTGGCTTAATCCCAGTTCCATGGATCCCTACGGGAAATGAGTTTTTTGGATTAAGGTCATACTCATTTAATACATTCTTCTTAAAGAAGAGTTCGATCTACTTTACTTGTAAGGAATAACTTATGCTCACATATTCTTTTTCATTAAAGTCCCAATGATCTCAGAGTGGTGGGAGTGGAAGGTGGCGACGATATCACTATATGCCTCACAATTTTGATGCCCTACACATTCGCGAACTACGAATGTTGTTGCCGTTGTTGCCAATGTCATATCAAATTTATTATCCTCCATTTGTTTAAAATATGTGAATAATCCCACGCAAATTCTGACAATAGTTTAAGATTTGTGCCAATTTTGATTATATATCAAATAAGGAATATAAAACGTTAGTGCATAATAGTTCCTCATTTCAATAAGCAAGTATTGAAATAATCTTACATCAAATGAATAAAGTGATGTTTAAGTTCGGTTCAACCTACATGTCAATTCATATTAACAAAAAAATGTTTTTAGTTTGAATAAAAACAAAAACAGGACATTTTAGATACGAAGGACATGTTTATACATGTATAATTACATGAATTTTTTTCACCTTAAGGGAATTTTATGTGTTTACATAAAATATTAAAAAAAAGATTCAAAAAAATATTTTTGCTTAGAAACTTTATACTTGTGTATGTTTGTAAATGAAAAATTGCAAGACAAATGAAGTGGAATAATAATTAAGAACGTGTTGATATTACAAATTTACACGTGATTTGGTAAAAAGTAAATTTAAAAAGATTTTCAACACAACTTTTATTTATCTTTACTTAATTTAGTCTTTCAGTCCCTAAAAATGCAAAAACACAGAGAAAAAATCTCATGCTAGAGAACTAATTTACCACCCCTTTTGCAGGAGCTTCTAAAATTGTTTACTCACATTCAAGTTTCAAATATTTCTCATCCTTTTTCATAGTCGTAAAACAAAACAAAGTAAAACAAAAACAAGTTTTTTTATTTTAAAAAACTTCAACCCTTTTTCTCTGCTTACACTTGGCTGAGACAGCATCCTTTGAAAATGTCTTGTCTGTTGGTCATTAGAAAATATATTCTGGTGTCCAGTTTTTCTTTATTATTTTTTTTGTAGAAAAAAATCCATGAGAATTTTTATTAAAAAGTAAAATTTTCGTCAGCATCTTCTTTCAAAAACATCTTTAGCAAACGAGTTTAGTTTTGTCTTGCTGGAGCAAATGAACTTTTAGGTTAAAGTTGAAAGGTGATTGTACGGGATATAAGATGAAATAAAAGGCAATTTTTAAAATTTTTTACAGATAAGTAAAGTTTTCTTTAAAGTGTGAGAAAGTTTTGAATTTGAATTATAGATGCTTAAAAATTTTTTTTATTTATATTCATTGTTATCAAGTATATTTTGTAAATTTGTTTCTTTCCGTCTGGCTGGGTACCCGTTTATTCTAGTAAACATGCTGCGGGTCGTTATTGAAATGAAATGCACATGTTTTGAAAAAATGTGTCACAGATAAATTTTCTGGCCCTGGTATGAAGCCTTTTGTTTTTGGTGATGAGCAGCGTATGATTTGACATAGCCCCCCAAAATATGTCTCCCGGAATAAGCATTTTGAACTAAAAACTGCTCGAATATCACTCTATTTGGACAAAATTTCACACCTGTATCTAACTTCATGCTACTGTTGGTTTTACTCGTTTTCGCCTCTAAGTGTTACAGATTTCAAAAAGTACCAGACACGTGTCCGATTATATCCCAAATTAGATGCAATGTTTTTATACACTTCACATTAGTGATAAAAATTAGAGTAAGATTTTGTTTTGCTTGCAAAAGTCTTGTTATTAAAATTCAGCAATATCGCCAAATTAATGACAGAGATATAAGCCAAAATCCACGACTACTTCTGTTTATTTCTCTAAAATTCGTACATAAGAACCTCTACAACTACCCCGGAGTTGCCCTTACATAGGTGCAATGTAAGACCGACTCCAAAAATTTTTTTTTCACAAACATTTATGTGAAACATACTTCATCCTATCTCCGCCCCCTAACAGGGTTGCTATACATTGTTAAATTTTTTAAAAATTTTTTTTACAGTTTCCAGGTTGCTCCTACAAAGGTCAAATGTAAGACCATTCGCAATTAGTTTTTCATCCCAAATATTTTTGTGGATTATAATAACCTCCTACCCACAGCCCATAACAGGGTTACAATACAAAATTAAAAAAATAGGGCAAAAACCCACATTGCCATACAATATTTACAAAAATGAAAAATAAATTGTACGACCGACCCCCATTAGTGTCCCCTCCAAAACATATTTTTAAAACATACTTACCCCTTACTTTCATCGTCTAAGGGGGCTCTCATAAAAAGTTTGGTAAAATTGTAATAAATCTTTCCCTACAGCTTCCAGAGTGGCCGTGGATGTGTCATATGCAGGACTGATCCCAACGCATTTTTCCTTGTAAAAATTTTCATAGAACATACTGATCCCATATCTACACCCACTACAACCCCCTTGTGATAAAAAATTTGAAAAAGTTTAGGAAAAAACCATTTCACGTTGTTAATGGTATATGAGATTCGGCATAGCCGCATATAGCGCTCCTAATTGTTTTTGGGTTCCGTTTTTATAGCCTAGTTTTCGATAAGAGGTAATTTTGGAAAATGTACTTGTTGTCCAGCTAGTTAATTCTGGACTTCCGTCTGAGTCAATAATCCTTAATATTTTGTGTTTTGTCTCATAATTTTCAAAAAAGGCAAGATAATAGCAAAAAATTCGAATTAATACTTATTGTTTACGTAATGGATTTCCGAACCCTTTATTGGTCAATAGTCCTTAGCTTCATATTAAAAAAAAGAAAATTGCATAACCTTACCTAACCTGAAGAATAAAAAAACTTATGGTACTATATGAGTTAATAGTCCTTTAATTTATTGCTCAAAAAGTTCATAATTTCCTATCTTTAGACTTATAACCTTTAAAAAGGCAAAAAGGTATCAAAAAGGTAATAAAGTGCTTTTAATTTACATAGACGACTTTTGATCTTTATATTGGTCTATATCGTTCGATTTAATATCCCTACAGTTATAATTTTAAGAAATGCAAAAAAGTACCAAATATTTAAAAAAGCTACTTTTGTTTACTAAGTTGACCTAGGACCCCTAAATTGGTCGATAGCCTTCAATTTTATACCTACAGACTTAAATAGAAAATGATAAAAAAAAATCGTTTTATCCACTGAGTTGGCTTCCGCCTTTAGTATGGATCAAAAGTCGTTCATTTAAATTTGGTAGACACATATTTAAAAAAAAAAGTACTTTCGATCCGAAAAGTAGCTATTGAACGAAATTTGAATTTTGCTTTTAGCTTAAATTTCAATATATGATTTTAATCGTTTTTTTTTTTTAGAAAATGAACCCAAGCAGCAAAACACAAGTTCGTATATTTTTTGGAGAAAATACAAAACTCTTTAAGTTTCGTATTTATCGTTTGTACTATATATCATATTTCGCAATCTAAAGCACTGATGCGCCGCCCATACCACAATTGCGGATAATAAAAATACACGTATTCCTATGATCTTTTAATTTAGTCGTCAATGAGAAAGAAGGCGACTAATAAACATGTGAGCGGGTGTACGCGCTGTTTTGTTGTTTTTTTTTGCACACTGGACCAAAGGAATGTTAAAATTCCAGATTAACTATTTTCAATATATTTTTCTTGAGCCAAATATTTTATACCATTAATAAATAAAAACATTTGTTTTTATTTCTGCTAAAAAGGAAAAAATATGTTTTTTTGCTTAAAAATTGTAAATTTTACAAAATATTTGAATAAATTTATTTTACAACTTTTAATCATTAATTTTTCTACTTATCTCGTCTTATCTTTAATATTAAAAATATTTTTTTTAACAACAAATATCATGCCATTAAAAATTTATAATATTTCTTTCGCCTTTTCATTAAAATTACCTTTTGTGCAGTTAATTCAATTTTTCTCACCAATACAAACCAATATTTTTGCGCATCACTTATCTAGAGCCAAAATTTTCCAAAAACCCGTGTTAGTGGCCCTAAACATTGGATAAGGTACCCTTTGAAATTCATTCAGCTCAAATTCTTCAATATACTCCTGCCTGACTTAACATACAATTATTAAAAAACTTTAATTCATAAACAATGTATATTTCGATACAATATATATAAATTTAGTTTTTTTATTCGTTAAATAGCTTTAAAATATTTGAATACATATATGCGTATATATTTGAAATTCAATTTATATTCCGTTACAAAGTTATCTTTTTGGTATAATATTTTTCTCCTGCGTTATCCTTTTGAAATAAACAACATGATGATTTTGTATTTAGTCTGCCTACTATCCAACAGATGTCCTTAGCAGTGTGGTGATAAGGCAGTGTTTAATTGTCCTTTATCCTGTAAAGAGAAAAAGCAAGGAATTAAATTAATTGGAGGGTTGTTTATATGTACTCTTTGTCGGTATAAATGTGGTTAATTATACAATTAACTTGAGATTAGGATAAAATTGGATAAAATATATTGACAAATGGTTTCTTATTTGATTTGAAACTAAATAGTAAAATTTCAGTTTATATAAGCAGATTATAAATTAAATATAATAAAATAAACTTATCATATATTTAAAAATGTCTATAAACGAAAAATTATAAAAACGTTTTGAGGTTTGCTTTCGACTGCGATATATTTTTTATTTTAATTTATATTACATGCAGGGCTGGGCAATAGTTAAAACACTTTTTTTTCCAAATGCTTACTAAAAACGTGATGTGTATTTTTGCATTATAATTCAATTTTTAAATTAAGTTTATGGTTTGTGCTTAAATAATCTAAGGATAAAGGATGTATTAACTCATATAAAAATAAACTCTTTTTTTCTCACAATACATTTTACAAAATAATTTTTGAGTTACTTGTTCTCGTCCCAAAGTCACTTATAAAACTAAAACAAAATTGAAACCCCCATTTCCAGCGTGCATTTTTTTATCCACTAATATATACAAGGGAATGCAGAAGTAGATGATTTTTTTCCATAAGCTCCTTTTAAATTTCTATCATTACCCAGTGATTCCCAGCAGCTGACTGTAATGGGCGTTTGTGGATCTAAAAGTTAGTTTAGTTCGAACTCATATCATAGACTTAATTGAGTGACTGTTAAATTTTTGATTTCCATCCTCATTAAAAGGCTACTCGTGTTTGCCAGAATTAGCCCTTCTATTCCTCATAAAATAATACTGGCCAAAGTTTAAAGTTCGAATACGATTTACACTGCCTGCAACACCATTTTTTTCTTCTTCATATGGTAATATAATTGCTGTCTCTCCACACTTATACTCGTGTTTTTAGACGTTCTTATTGCTTTACTGTATGCGCCCTGTAGCCGTCCAGAGCAATAAGTATTTTCTTTTATGCGGACACTTATTCTTGCAGACTGAGAGCGCAAGCAAAAACCTACATTTTTCTTACGAAAAAGAGCCATCAGAAAGCCATTTCTGATAAATATTTAAACATTTTCGACCCACTTAATACTGGACATATATTTTAACCTTCTTTAAGTTAATGACTCATTGCATATCATTATTGACTATTGTGTTTCCTAACGAATCTGAAGGACATAAGCACTATTGGAAAGTAGATTCAGCAGACAACCAGACGAGTTGAGAAAACAATTTTTATAAGAAATTATACCCGCAATACATACGTGGAGGAATATTATATGTTGGCGCGAAAATAATAGTCTTAAGCCCACCTTCATTTACACTGATCGACTCAAATTCTTTTCCTGATTGTCAACGAACTTCTCTCTGGACCAATGGGCAGATCCGCTAAAATTGTCGTATATTTGTAAAATGCATAGAATAAAAATTTTTTGGATTGATTAACTAGTGGGCAAAGTTGAAGGGGAAAATACTTAAAAAACGAACTTGACTCTCCTCCCCAGGAGGACAAAGTGTAGTCTACGGACCACATCTTACCTAGGAGGAATATTTTTCAATTAGCTCTGGGGGAGGCTGACAGTGAAAAAAAACAGGTAGCCAGGCAAATATTAAAGCAAATCTTACACATTCGATATACAATGGCGTGGCTATGCTTATCTCATTTTATAAGATATTTGTAGGGTGGACCGCAATGAAAAAAAAGTTAATCGCATCGTTTAAAAAGGGTGCGGTGATATGTTGGGATGAGCTTAACTGACGCTAACTCAGCATCCCTAACGAGTTTCTGGATATGTTAATGTATTTTAAATCCATTTATTTGGCTGCAGAAGGTGTTACAGAAAGTTATGAAACTCGACAGTGACAACATGTATTTATAGTTAAGCCAAATATAACTATGAAGAATTGCGGCTGGTTGGATGGTCATCACCCAAAATTTAGGACGTAAAAGTTTTTGTATTATGGCTGCTGAATTTTTCTCTCTAAAGCTGGACATCAGGAGGTCCTGCAAGTTTCCTTATGACTGCACTGTCTTTAAGGTAAACAGTGGTAGCCAAGACGGTTGGTGATCTTCTTTCAAACTAAGAGCTATCAGATGAATATGTTTACTGGCAGTATAAAGCTAATCAAAGCAATTTCTGCAAACCTCAAATGATCCTCAAATATCCAAGAGTGCCAAGAATCTATTGCTGAACTATGTGAAATTAAAGAGACAAATTTAACTCGCTACCGGGGGATTAAGATTATTGAGAGGAATCAAATGGCTGACGGACTAAAAAAACAAAGAGTTTATTTATCCATGGAAGGGGCAATGAATGCTTGGGCTATGCTTCAGTTTTATAACAGTGTGTTGAATTTTCAAATGGGAATTTATGACCCGAAGCGACAAGCTTTTTACTGATTTTGACCTCCTACTGGGAATTATAATAGGGTCATTGATAAACAGCCGCATACGTCAAAAAAAAAGCTCGACGATTATTAACGACGATTGCCGTATTTTTGGTGAACTAATGTAAGAAAACGGAAATTATAAAATTTTGCAGTGCTACCACACTTATCAATTTCTAAAAAAATTTAAAAAAATCTTTAGCAAAAAACGAATTTGTTGGAGCTTGTGAAAATACTTTCAATTACACAATAAATGTTCCAACATATGTATATTTTTTTTTATAAAAATTTAAGATATTATTGGATTTCTACTTTTTAAATTTTCATATATATTCAAAATGTTCTTTGGGTTTTTTCATTTTAAGATAAACATAAAAAGCACTTCAATTGATTCTTTAATTTTTACAAGATAAAATCCACCACTTTTTTAAAGTGCATTTTAAAAATTTATTATTGCCTTTATTTTTTACTTTTATTTAATTAAATTAAACAAGAAGGACATAACATAAAAGTTTATTGTAGAAAAAAAGGAAGTGGGTATGTACATACATATGATGTATGTAAGTACATGGAATGAGAAAATAAGTTTAATATCATCCTTCATACATCTTACTAAAATGTTATATTTAAATATGGTAAAACCTACCAACCCACTTGCTATAGTGTTGTTAAGCACGTCTATAGATAAGAATTCCAAATATCCACATTTACAGTTACATTTGCAAGAAAACAGCGTCAGCGATACTCTACTTGAGTTTTATTGGCGAAGGAGTTGGCACACAGCCAAGTAACCTCAAGTCAAGCCAACCAAATGTAAAGCAGTCAGCCAAAGAATAACCAATTTTTTCTTTTCAAGGCGTTTTAGAAAGAACTATAAATATGGAGGAAAAAAATGCCATTAAAATAAGAAAGAATATAGTAAAAGGAAATAACATTAAAATAAAATATAGAAAAAGATTAAAGCAATTTGAATTTTGCCAACCCAAGCAAATGTACTCAAGCATACAAAAATACACAAACACGCACACACACACACATATAGAGCATTTAAATGAAATGAAAAGAAAACCGTTGCTAAAGAAAAATAAAAAGAAGGATTTCTAAATGATTTTTCTACACTTTAGAAATATAAACAAGAACTGGTTTTTGTATTTCTTTATTAAAAAAAATATATATAGAAAAACATCAGCTCCGCCCATATT
The DNA here is from genome assembly GCA_963583895.1 of Melanophora roralis. Taxonomy (NCBI): domain Eukaryota; kingdom Metazoa; phylum Arthropoda; class Insecta; order Diptera; family Rhinophoridae; genus Melanophora; species Melanophora roralis. The sequence continues at coordinate 109,139,852 of OY757187.1, read as the reverse complement.
TAAAACAAGATTAAATTTTATTTTTTTATTATTTGCACTTACCATATGTAAATGTTTTATGTACATATGTATGTATATGCATTTAAGTATTTGTTGTTTTTTTTTTCGATTTTACAAAAAGCAGAAATAATATTAAGATGCTCATTCTACTTTCTTTACTGACCTGCCAAGTTAAATTTTCTACAAATTTGTTGAAACTGTTGTTGCTTTGGCCATAAAAAGAAATGAAATCCATGGCTTTTGAAAAGTGGCAAAAATAAAAGATTATTTTTTAAATGGACACTTGAAAGTAGAAATCGAATATATTGTAAAAGATAGACATAAAAAAAAGCAAGAAAGCTATGAAAGGTCATGCACGACTCAATTATACCTTACAGCACTGTTCGCTTTGATGCAGATACGCGAAATGCTTTTACGTGGTTGACAATATTTTTTTAGGGCATATGCATTTTGAAAAAAAGATTAAAATAAATTTCTTTCTGTCATTATAAAAATTGTAAAAATATTTTCTAAGCTTCAAAAGTGACAGACTTTTGGCCGATAAAAAATTTTTAGCTTGTGTTCGCTGTCCCTATACCGAAACTTCTCTACAAGTAACACGGGCCCATAGGCCCGTAAGACAATTTGGAAACCCTTCAATAGAGTTCAAAATACAAATAAGGCAGAAAAAATTGTAGATGAAACGATACAAGAATAGGAAAATAAAGCAAAACTTCGTCAGCGAAAGTCAAGGAAGTCTGTGTTCGTCAATCTGCGGCCTAGAACATTGGCAGACAATGTGTTAAACAGTCTTTATCTCCTCCTCATCCACGCATAACCTGCAGAAGTCTGTAGAACTTCATTTACCATTTATAAGGTTTTTATATGCCCCTCAGTATCCTCCACTTCTCCTTACGCAGGAGTTTAGTACCCCTACTGTTTACACTGGGCCACAGAAGCCTGATGAATCCGCAATTGGCCTTGTCTACCCCGGTATGGCCTGCTTTGTCCATTACCCGCGACCCCATCAATTCATAGCAAAAATCCATTGGCGGCTCATAGCCCAATCTAATATCCACTCCTCCTTAATTCATCGGCAGTCTCATTATCGGCCCTTTAGAGGCCCGAAATAATATATGACACCTGGTTCTTTTTGATCTTCTTTTTTCGGTATATCTGATGTGTGAGACTGCGAACATACGGCCAAAGGATAATTTTAAGAGCGCTTTCCCACCTTCTGAATACGATACGTCCTATACCCTTCTTAATTAAAAGTTAAGGATTTCTACCCCTTTTTTGTGGGGGCTATCTTGTGGAAAATTATGACACTGGCGGACAGGCAGCTGTAAGTTGTGGTACAGACTCCAGAATCTGCTCGAAAGATCTAAGTATAAGCTTTTCCTATCGCCTGCTTGATAAAAGCAGTGAATTTCTTGGCTTGGTGAGCCGCCAATGACAGAAATGTTCGGTAGAATATTGAAATTTTCTTCAACATCCAGTTGCACCTATTTTACTCAGTTCGCCCACTATTTCGTTACTGGTTAGCCATTGTAAGGAAGATTTGCCTAGGCTAAGTACTCTATTTAATACTGATATTGTCTAGATTTGTGTTTATAGGGATCACTTTGATAAAAAACAGACAAATGAGCTGGCTAAGCTGGGATCTACTTTACATACCTCTGATGTGTTATCAGCTGTCATTCCGTCGGAGACTCGTAAGTGTGGAATCTTCAAACGTTTATTAAAATGGATGAGGACAGGTGACGCAATTTGGACAAATGCAGGGTTCCTAGATTGTGGTAAGCATACGCTTCAATCTGTTAATTGCAATCGAAACGATGTATCTAGAATTCTGTTAGTTCTAATGGGTTCAAATTTATCAGTGCATATGTTAGGAAAAATAGGTAGCACAGGAAGCTGCAGAAACAAAATAAGGGTAAGATCCCTTATTTTGAACGCTTTGGTCCCATAGGCTAACTTGTACCAGATCTAGCAGACATTCTAATTTGATGGTGCTTGTGCTGGATAGTCTTTGCTCCTCTATACCTTATGATAAAGCCCCACTATCCTTGCATCACTAACCATTTGTCTGTATTTAGAAGATGCGCCAAAAATTTTGGATTAAGTCTTGGTCGAAAAATTCCTGGTGCAAGTAAATCTGCTGGCTTCCAGCAGATAACGAATTATCTGCTTTATCCTTTGAGATATTGATGTGACAATTAGAAACCAGTCGAATGGATGTGGTATATAACAACTGCATTGAACAATATTTGCTTTCTTTAAGTATCGTATAGCTTTAGAATCGCACCACCTACTACAGGTGGTCTTCGCTCTTTAGTCGCAAAATTTTTGTGTCAAATAAACTTTCAAGTGCTGTGTTTTATGTTTCTTTTAATATCAAAAAAGTTTAAATAAATTTCAGATAAACTCTTTTTCTTCTTGATGCCAAAATTATGCGCTGCATGTATATGGGCCACCCCGCTGGTAATAGCTTTTTTGAAAAGAAGAAATTATGCCAATAATTTTAGTTATAAATAATTATATCAGGACCTTAACTAAGGCTTGCTTAAGAACTTTTGAAACACTCTTGCATCGATTGCCTAGGGCATATTTTGGTATATTTTTCTTTAAAAGCATACATTTTTGTGGAAAAATTTTTTAATATATATTTCGAATATTTTATATTTAGTTTGAAGAAACCTAAAACAAATCTTTCAATTGTTCGGGGGAACAATAATGCAGGTAATATCAAGGCAAATTAAAAAAAATTCGCTCTCTGCATTTCCTTTTTTGTTTGGAAAAGTGAATATTAAAACAAATTTTAATTTCAAACAAAAAAAAAACTGACAATCACTTTCACAAAATTACAACACGAATTCATTATCAGCTGGGTTTTAAACACTAGTTGGGTGAGCATACCCCTGAAATGTTCATTGTCACCTTTTGTAAGTTTTTTTTTTTATTTATTTAATCAGTTTTTTTAAAGCAAAGCCAATTTTGGTTTGTTTTCATTTAACATAAAATTGACACCCGACTAGTTTTAAGGCCGTTAGATTAAACATTATTTACCACATTTTGGGTTACCCTCTTTTATTTTGTACCGCAATTTGTTGACAAAGTAAATTCGTTATTTTGTTAACGCAACTTAATTTTAAATGCAGCGTTTTCAGATTCTTAATGTAAGTTCCTAACATTCTTAGTTGTAAAGCATGTAATTTTAATTTGTTGAAGCATATATTTGACTTTTAACTGCATATTTTTGGCGCATTGAATCCTTTTTTAGTGTTTGTCACTAAACTATCGACTAAACAAAAATTACCAACCAAAATCTTATAGTTTGTTGAGTGTGTGAGAAGGAATTTTTAAGCAAAAAGCAATGTAGAAAATTGTCTAAATGTATTTTTTTTTGTGTTTTTCAACTTTGGCGAAGAGCTAATGGTAGAATATAAAAAAATATTCCAATTTTTACAATGTTTTAAGTTTTAATCCTTGGCAAGGACGATATAAAAAAAGAAATCTCATTTAATTTTATGTACACTTTTAAACAACTGTGTGTAAGTTTATAATGTCCTTAAGCTATCAGGCCAAATGTTATTAAAATTTGTATTTTTTACCATTTTCCTTGTAATCATTGTATTTTAATCTTATAAGTACCGGAGGAAAATTATATTTACTATTTAAATTAAATCTTAGAGCTCAATTGCTATTTTTGGGTGCAACACTGGCACAGGTTGAAATTTACGCATAATTTGTCAGATTTTAAAAATGTGTGAGATATATTTAAAGGAATTAGCAGCAGCTTTTGTATTGTTGTATTTAGTGATAATTAATTGATGCTTAAAAATTGTACATCATTATATTAATCTTTTATTCAAATAATTTTTGAACGCAAATTGGGCAAAATTAATTTTTTAACTCTTCCTAATGGGTTAACATTCCGACAAAAACAATTCAACTTTGATGGCAAAAGAAAAAAATGATAAGATATGAAATTAACAAAAAAAATATAAAAGACTCAGAAGGTAAAAATATGAAACACCATTGCATACTATTGTTTTAAAAAATATTAGGCCATAAGGATGTAATCGAATAACTTCGATAAAACTTAATGGTTATAAACTTTGAGCCTTTAGCAACAAATTTGAAATGCTGATATTCAGTACTTATAAATGTAGAAAAAAAATATTAAACACATAGACAACACAAGAGATAGCTAGAGACACCTTAGAGTAAGTACTACACACTACCGTCAATTAAAATTTGTACACACAAGCATTTAAAAATAAAAAATAAATAAAAAACACAAAAATCTCAATGCAAGTAGATGCAATGATAACTTGGCTTTGTGCTTGTAGTGGTTATTTAAAAAAAAGTAAGAACACTATATTTCGCTGGGCCGAATCTTATATACCCTTCACATTGACCTTTTCGAAACCTCGAACTTTTTTTTTATTTTTATCCACTTTTTATTTTTAATGAAATATTTCTAATTTTTAATAATGGGTCAGTGTCACATTTTTATCCTCTTAGGGTGACTACGAGGAAGCTGTAGGGGCTTTTACCCTTTTTTTTTAAATTTTGTATTGAGACTCTTTAAGGGGTCTAGGAAAATGTTTTCAAGAAAAAATTAGTTGGGCTCAGTCCTACATTTAAACTATCCACGAGCACCCTGGTAGCTGTAGGGGGGATTTATTACAATTTCTCAAACTTTGTATGGGAGCCGTTTTAGGCGGTGGAGATAGGGGATAAATATGCTGTAGAAATATGTTTGGGAAGGGAATCTAGTTGGGGTCGGGCGTACACTTTATTTCTCTAAGGCAGACTCTGGAGAAGTTATAAGCGTTTTTACATAATTTTTTGTAAAATTTTTATGGCATTTACCTCAGGTGATAGAGATAGGGGGCAAGTATGTTCTAGAAATATGTTAAGAACCAAAAACTAATTGGGGTCTGTGATATATTTTATTCCTCTTGGGACAAATCCGTGGAAGTTGTAGAGGCATTTACCCTTATTTTTCCTAATTTTGTATGGCAACTCCGTTGGGGACTGGAAAAAAGAGGTAATAATTTTCCGAAAAAATGTTTTGGAAGGAATAATCAATTGAGGTCTGTTTTACATATAAGCTTTGTAGAAGCACCCTGGAGACATACTTATGAACATGTTTCATAAAAATTTTTGTGAGGAAAAATAAATGGAAGTCGGTCTTACATTGAACCCGTGTAGGGGCAACTCCGGGGCATCCGTAAAAGTTTTTATGTAAAAATTTTAGAGAAATAAATAAAGGTAGTCGGGATTGCTGGCTTGTATCTCTGTCAGTTAATGAGGGATTTCGCTGAATTCAAATAGCAAAATTATCGCAAGTATACCTGATGTTTTGAGGGCACAAGCATGTCCGGGAACTAGCAAGAGACTTTAGAGACTTTATTTAACAGATTAACGGACAGACGAAAGATGAACAGACGGATATCGCCAAATCATTTTTTTTTTTAAAGAAGTATCAAGAAAATTTATACTTTATGTAGTGAACAGCTCGGAAAGTTCTTTTTTGATTTTTCCTGATAATCTTGTATTTGTTGAAGCCTTCATACACAATTTGATTAGTTTTGCAGGTATGCCGAATTGAGCGGCCTTATAATCAACGATCTGTAGATGAAAACTATCGATTTAGTTATCTCCACTAGGTTGCCATGGTGGTCTGTTTAGGAGGAAATGCCACCATAGCCCTTTAACTTGCGCCGTTCCCTTGTTTTCGAAGAAAAAGACGTTTCTCCACCTTCCTTTTGACCCGATAGGTTCAGAAGAACATGTGCATATCTGATATCATGTAAATAAAAGTCATTGGCGTAGCTAGTTTTTTTAAGGGGGGGCTTAGAATCTTAAACTGTTTATGGTGCATGAACAAATTTTTATTTTTTTTTTTCATATTTTTATTATTGAATCTTCGTCTTTGGCGAACTAACAATAAGTATTCAAATCTTAAAACTATTTAATTTTTATTAGACCAGCCAGTGTCTGACTAAAATTCAAGTTCTCATAATAAAATTAATTAATTCAGTAGTTTAATCTTAGTGCAATGGTATCCCTTCTTTTCAGATGAGTGTGATAGTGGATAAAATGTTGCAAAATGTTTTGAGCGAGCGGATTTGGATGCGTTTCCAGCTTGCTTAAATATTTGTCCACATAGTTTAGGATTTCACATTTAACTAGTGGAACTTGTAGATCCTTGTGGATGTTGCTGTTTTTAACATACCAAGGAGCACCAGTTATCATTATTAGGATTTTGTTTTGACAGCGTTTAACTTTTTCTATGTTGGATGCAGAAGCAGTGCCCCATAATTGTATCCCGTAGCATCAAATCGGTTTCAAAATTGAGTTGTAAAGTAAAAGTTTACAATCAAGACGTAGCACAGAGTTTCAACCGATTAGCCAGTGGATTTGGGCCGTTTTAAGTTTCATCTGTGTCAACTTCGCATCTATATGTGATTTCCATGTGAGGTGGCGATCCAGGTGAATGCTGATGAAAGATATTTTGCTTAATTCGTTGAGGCCCCGTATGGTTGTTAATAAAAATTGGGCGGCACGTTTCCTTGCGTAACGTAAAGTAACGTGGGTGCATTTTTGATCATTTATTTTTATTTCCCACAACTTTGCCCATTTTCCTACTTGGGATACGTGATGTTGAAGTTGTTTTGAGGCATCTTTATGGTCTTTATGAATACTGAGAAAGGCGGTATCAAAACAAAAAAATTGTTTTGTTTTTAAATTTATTGGGGGAGGGGGGAGAAGGCAAAATGATTTCTGGTGAGTGCAATGCCTTTCAACGCCAATGACAAGCGTGTATATGAGTTAAAGAGCATTGTCATTACAGGAAGTGTTTTTGACACTATTGTTTGGTGTTTATCTTCTAAGGCAGAACATTGTCGTTTATTTAATTTTTTCCCTTCTTCTTTCTTTCTTTCTTTAGGCCTACACTTTAAGGCCAACTACTCAAAAAGTTCTCAATACAATAATGATTTCCTAGATAGGCGGCAGCAAGCAAACTCACTTGATTAAACAAAAACGACAATAGCTGAGGGATTTCAATGACAACAGACAACACTTAAGCTTAACGATAACACGTTTTTCCTAAGTATTGCGTTTTTGTCTGTTTAATTCCATATAAAGTCTAAAGATATTGAAAGTATGACAGCAGTAGAAAAAGGATGTTAAAATATTTAGTAAAAGAAAGATTTATATCTGAGGCTCAATACCAATAACAATAACCATTTGTCTTTTAAAATCCCTTACAACGATTTGATTTTAATATTCCAGAAATATCTTCAATATTTAAAACACAAGTTATTGAAACAAAAAATTGCTTAAACGGCGTAATAAAAAATTTCTAAATTGCATAACTAAAACATCGAATTGTCCAGTTCAACAATAAACATTTTCGATAAAAAATTTTAAGTCTGTAGTTAGCCTCAGGCTTTTTAGTTTTGGTTTTTGAATTGTTGAACGTTTTGCACCATCCTTCTCTAAGCAACAAAAACTGTATAAAAATATTCCATAGAAAGCCTTTACATATATTCCATAAAAATTTTTCGTTCATACTTTTGCAGATTTCCTGGCGTTTTACATTATTTTAATAAAAGATTTTTAGTAGATTCAAACAATCATCGGCCAGTATTGTCAAAGTGGGGAGATTTTAATTTGCTTTCATTTGCTTTTGGCAGTCATATATTTATTCTTCTTTTTTTTTTGTCTTTTAGTCTGCTCATGAGTATGCAAAGTTGTCTTTTTTCATGTGTCTTCTTTTGTAGACGCCATCGTTGTCCTTTCAAATTGTTCTTTAGTTTCGTTTTTTTTTGGGACAAAAACGTAATTTTGTTAAGTCAGCCATTAATTTAACTTAAACTTGTTTCCAATTTTTTTTTTGGGGTTTTAAGGCTATGATTAGGTGTGTGTGTGTGATGTGTGCGTGTGTTTTAGATGTATTTGCATAATTGTGCAAATAATTTGCAAATGTTTAGCCGAAAGAAAGGAAAAGAAAAGATGAAATAAATAAGAATAAAATAGTTCAAGTAAGGGGTTTAATTTTTTTTTGGTAAAAAAATATTTAATTTAGCATAAGAGACTTTAAGTTCTTTTTCTAAAACACAAAGAATATTGTTTTAACCTCAAAAGGTTTTTCTTATATCAAATACTAAAGGTTTTCCCAAAAAAATTTTTAAAACTCATACATTATAATTTGTTATTTTGTATCTGAACAAAATTGTGAAAGATATTTAAAATACTTTAAATAAAAGTATAAAATTGTAAAAGGTCAAAAAAGTAAGTGCGTATTGAATCATCCCTGGCTACTTAAGCCTATTAAAAGCTCCACAAAAAGGGTTGTCGAAAAAGTCTGATGTACTTTTAACTCACCTGCTGGTCATATATGATATTTAGGTATACTCCGTTTAAGTTAGATTCCTGTTGGTTTCATGAAGGAGTAAATTAATTCCCACTTAAACCAGTCAGGGCCACAGGAGTCTAAAAAAAAAAAAACTTCACCCTCCTACATCTAAGCTCAATACCCTGGACTTTCTTGCGGGGGCATCGAGAATTTCATTACAAGTAACAATGAGCCGAAACCCATCAAACAAGAAATTGTGTATCACCATGATCATACAAAGAGCACGTTAACCTTCATTTATACCTTATAAAAGATTTGAAACTGAATCATAATAGAATTTTGGAGGCGGCTTGGTTATTGACCACAGATTGTCACCTTCTCTTCCCTTTCCGCATTCGCCTCTTTCAACTTCGTTCATTTTTTTTCCAAAATTACAGCATAAAGAACGCTACATTCATTAGAAATCTTTATTGTTCAAGAATTTTTTATAAATAAAAACGTGGCCATTGGGCCAATACTTCGTTTTAATTTATTAGTGCAAATTGCGTGGCCCTAAACCGCATCTGGACCTTTTCCAGTGCTTCCTAATTACACCAGAATTAATAAAGCTTTACGTCAGTACAAACCAAATCCGAATTTCAGATAAGGTAAAGTACCGAATACAGAGACAAATTTTACATCGTTAAGTTGAGCTTTCAGTGCTTTTGATACAATTACTCTAATAAGAATTTGTCAACTTTTATTTAAATCAAGTACCATATGCTGCCTTCAGGTTTCCGGGACCCGTCAAGTAAGAAAAGGGGCAGGAGAATTTAATAATTTCTTACAAAAAATCTTTTATGTTATGTAATTATGTCTATATTCGCAAGCATTCAAGGGATGGCCCCTGAACATACAAAGTGTTTTGTTCACATCAGGAGAAAAAGTAATGGGAGGGAGGATAAGTGTAGTGTTTGTGGGCATGTCTTCAATTCACTTAATTTTTTTGATTTTAACTGTGACAGGAAATATATGTATTTAGGATGTTAATTCAACATACGTAATGAACTACTAAAGAATAAATTTTCCCTGATATTCGTAGGGTGATTCACTGGCAAGTTGACCACTAATGAGTGTGATCTTCCTGATAGACACATATCTGGAGCAAAGCCACTGGTTTCGGGAATAAGTTCTCTTATTTTTTGGAGCCCGCACATTTCATTGTAGTATCTACAGAATAGTGAAAAACCTTCCCATCTATAAAGGTGTCCGAGTTAATCAAGACAGTCAGATATCCCTACGTTACCGATGAGTACCTTCACTCTTGTTTGTATGCGATCAGGCATCTCAAAAATAGACTTTGGAGAACGAAGTAATACTTGATAATTATAATCCTTATTGGGTCGGATATAAGTGGAATAGATTAAGAGAGGATCAGATGGCGTAAAATATTTTCTAAAGAATTTTGAAAAAAAAGGACACTTATAGATGCCTCTTTCGACTTAAGAAAAACGCTTTCACAAAAATAATGAACGGAGGTTGACCATTTTTTTTCTTAGAAAGGCCAGTTAGTTTCCATTGAACATCCTCTTTGAAAGCCCTACTGGCAGCTGCTGAATAAGCCTCCAAATTTCAGATAGTTAACCGTGTGATATAAAAAAAAAATACACTCCATAACCTTGGAAAAGAGAATTGTTTCAAGACTTCTGCTGGTATACCATCCAAGATTTTGGGTTTCGAAAAAACCATTTCAACTGCACGAGCTTAAATGAAGATATCAGACAAAGTTCCAGATAATCTTTCCAGTTCGGGCAACATTTGGTTGCTTTTCGGCAAGAGTAGACTGCCTGCAAATATTCCAGCTAAAGAGTTAGCTTTTTGAACCAGGATATAATAGCCAGGGTTATCAACTAATATTTAAGAAAAGGCTCTTGCTGCTTTTTTAAAATTTTGGATTCCTTTTGTTAGTAATTATTCTTAAAAAATAATTTTTTCAAAGTCTTTAATTTCCCCTTTTCTGGTTTTTTTCCATTAAAACCCACTTACTTCTCTTGAAATATCTTTTTCATAAAAATTTTAAATCATTCTTAATTAAATATAAATATCCTTAAAAGAATTAAAAAAATAACAGCATCGCAAAATGTATCCCTTTTGCAAAATAAATTTCTGTCTTCATCTCTAACTCTTAATCCAATTTTATGCAAATGTTCAACATTAATTTATCATCTTGTGAAAAGGACGCCATTTTTATTTAATTTAACAACCCTTTATTTTATTCCAACATTTTTTTCTTTATTTTTTTGGGTTTTTGTTTGGTAAAGCAAAAAAACAAGGTAGAAGTAACATACATCTGCAACCACCCTTGAGTATCTTTAACTGCCACAAACTTATTCTTCTACTTTTACCATCCGACATTATCAACCACTCACCATCTTCTTAGAGAATATCAAGCTTAAGCACTGCAGTGTAGAGCATTCTGTGCCACAAACATATATTGTAAGTTACAGTTGCCAAAAAAGCACGTGCCATTCTTACTTACATACATTAGCAAATGTCAGGGTGTCTTATATCTCTAAGGATATTAATGCTGTTTTGCATTTAAAATAAAATGTAGAAAAAAGAAAATTTTATCCTTTCTAGTATAATATATATGTTGCTATTGTTGCTGCTTAGTTTTTGCAAATTATTCTCAAATACATCTACAACATTTGGTTTCGTTTATTTATTTCTGTTTTTCATTTCCTTGCTTGACTATATATGTACATAAGTAAAACATTTTTTAATCTTTATTATAAAATATTATAAAAAAAGGTGGAAAGAAGAAAAGGAAATGGTAGTATGACTATACGAACAGTGGTTTAATGCAGAAAAACCAACAAAAAATTTTAGTCCTAATACAGGGTATCCGTCGGCAAGGTATACAATTTTATTTTGCCACCATTTTGGTAAACATTAGTCTCAACAGTTCATATTTGGCAGTGGTGAAGAAGGGACGTGGCAAATTTATACAGGAAAAATATTTAGTAGACCAACATGTTTTAATTGTTAAAACATTTTTTCAAAATCAATCACCGATTTTTATAAAAAAAATCGTAATTAGGGGATTCACAAGGTGTCCTATTATGTCCTTGTGTCATATTATTTTAAAATTTCACAATGGTTTTGTTGTCTTTCATACAAAAACAGTTCTTAAAAAATACTACATCTGCATGCTTATTAAGTTGTCACAACAACTCCATATACCCCTGCGCCGAGTGTCCAATAGTTGGTAATAGTTTTTAAATCATTGTAAAATTTTATGACAAAATGGCAATAGGACAAAAAGAACACCTTGCAAATTCCCTAAATGTATGATAAGGCTCATTTTCGTGAATAAACAGAAAAGTCGGTTTTTGGCAATGGAAACCCTTCAAGCTATTAGTCAGTCACCTTTGCATTAATTAAAAGTGACAGTCTGGTGGGCATTTTGGTCAGGAGGAATCATTGGACCTTACTTTTTTGAAAATGAAAATGGCGCTACGCTAGCTCAATGGGGAGCGATATCGTGATATGATATTGAAAACTTTTTACTGCCACAATTGCCTACTTTGGGCTTGGGTAACATATGGTATCAATAAGACGGTGCCACATTGCATACAGCCAGAATTACAATGGAGTTACTGCGAAACCTCTTTCCACAACAAGTTATTTCCAGAAAGGGTGATGTTGATCGGCCTCCACGGCAGCCTGATTTGACTGATCTGGGCTTCTTTCTGTGGGGATATGACATCTGGAAAGCAAGCAGTTTTGACCACTCTCTGGCTTTAAAAAAGTTGGTATAAAGGGGATCTATAGTGGATATCAGTATGGGATTTTTTGGTTTTCTGGCAATTGTGTAATTCTTTGGGGGGATTGAGAGTATATGGGCTAAGATTGCTGTTTTAAAGTGTTGAAATCCCAAGGAAAAAACTCATCAGCAACTTGTATGTAAATTATATTTTATTTTTAAGGCTTCCTGAAAGTAATATTGTAATATAAGCTGATAGCCATTGCATTATTAATGGATTGAATTTTGTTTTAAAATTTAACAGTTTTTTTGTGGGGTGAAAACTAATCTTATGCTATGTGTTTCAAAGCGCAGTGATGTTTGGCGCTATCGGTAAAATTAGCAGCCAAAGAAATGACAACATTGTCATCGTATCATAACGATTTTTGGACCAATGCACTGCTACCAAACAAAAAATTTTTTTCTTGCAGCCATTAACTCGCCTAAACTGCCTGTTTTTAAAGCTAGGCAAACGTTTTAAGCGACTTCCTAGCCACCTCTAATTAAAAAACTAGCCAAAAAAACCCCTTCCTATAGTAAGTTGTTGTCCTCTGTATGTGATACATTTAAAAACTTATACGCAAATTTTATTTCCAACCCACTGTGCCCCAACTTTAAGTAATGAAACGGTCGCTGTCATTCTTGTAATCCATTTTGCTTAAGCATAACTAATGTCCTTAATTTTAAAATTTGGTTGTTATTTTTCTGTTTCCCTAAATAAAAGTCAGGCAAATGCAAAACTCATTTTTCTTACAGTTGGTAAAGAAGAATGAATGTTTCCATAAAAAGGTGAAAATTCCTGGTAAGAGTAGGAGAGTTAAACTTTGTATACAATGTTTGGTTGCCATTATGCCGCCCTCAAACTCTTTAGCAATTAAAAACTCAAATTTGTTGTAGAAAAAATTGTAAAAACTTATTTTATTTTATTTTTGTTCTTTTTTTTTTATAAAAGCAACATCAAGGAGCCAGTGGGGTACACTGTAAAAAAAATTACTATATTTTTTAACTAAATAAGGGACAAGCGGCCACGCGAGTATTATTGGAACGGTCGATATTGTTCCCGATCTGATTGATTACTGCACAACGGAACCACTCATCCGCAGGAAATTTTCCTTCATTGTTTCAGAGGGAGGGGCGGATGAATTGATCTCCTCGGGACCCATCGATTTGGATATATACACGGATGGGTCTAAGGGGAGAACTGGTGTTGGTGGAGGTGTATACATTGTTCAGGCAGGAGTCTTGATTTCATTCAGACTTCCGAACGAATGCAGTGTTCTGCAGGCTGAATTATCGGCGACATGCAAGGCGACTAACTGACTACGGTATTACATTAAATTCGGCAGGAATTTTGGGATCTTCATTAACAGCCGTACTGCCATCAGGCCCATTACTGATGTATATTCAATATCACAACTGGTCCGTGAATGCCGGGCATCCTTGAACTGGATGGCGATGCATTCTGACATCACCCTGGCATGGGTAAGGGGACACGGGACCAATGCGGGTAGCTGTGCTGCTGATGCACTTGCTAGAAATGGTGCGGGATTGAATGATCGGGCAATTGACTACTTTTGTGGCATCCCCCTTTCCTCTTGCAAATTCCGCGTGGATGAATATATTCGGGAAATTGCAGGGGCTAGATGGTCTGACGAACCCAGGTGTGGAACTACTCGGATAGCCTGGCCGAGGAGAGATTCGGGCTGTTCAAGGTCCCTCCATGATTTGGATAGGAGAAGGATAAGAGACACCGTGGCCGCAATCACCGGCCACTGCCGATTTGGCACCCATGCCGAAAGATTAGGATTGCCTTGGAACGACTTCTGTAGAAGCTGTCAAGACGAAGTGGAGACTGAAAGCGTACAGCACCTCTTGTGCTTTTGTTCGGCATTGGAGGACATTCGGATCAGGCACTTTGGTATCGGTAGCCTGAATGGCCTGTCGAACGTGGCCAACATTGGCATAACCAACCTGGCGTCCTTTATTAGGAATAGCGGTTGCTTCGGGGACAGCGGCCAGTATGGGGCGACTACCGCTGACCATACATAATAACTTTCCTTGTAACTCTCTATCTTTATTTCTATTGATCTAATCTAACTTATCTTTTTCTTCTTCTCTTCTCTTCCCCAGGTATCACAAAGGGACCGAAGAAACGGAACCAAGTGGGCTGCATAACTATCACTTCATCACTTCTGCAGCCGCCTGTTGTACCTAAACCTACCTAACCTAAGGGAGCAATGAATTAAAGAAGATACGATGAAAATCATCAATATTTAAAAAAAATTTAACAAGTCTATTTCATGCCCAAATTAATGAAAGCCGATTATTTCTTTATTAAAAAAATCGATGAATTTATTTCCAAAAGAAAGCGAAAGTGATCGAAGTATTAATAAATTAGTTTAGACTTTTCTATTTAGCAAGAGCTTAAAATAATAAAATTGTAAGTAATCAGCTTTCATTTTGTACGATTTGATGAAAATGTCACACCCGTCAGATTTTAATAAAGGTTTTCCATAACCAAAAGTATTTTGAAGAATATTTTACACAATTCGATCTTAAATTAAATATTTTCTTTAAATTTCAACTTCTTAACCCATTAGTGCATAAGGTTCTCCAGAAATCTCCTACAATTTTTTTTCTAACTATCTTACAAAAATGACCTAGTCCAGCACTTTTAAATTGATTATTTTTAAAAAAAAACTTACATTATGGGTTTTAAGAGGAGTCCCTTATAAGGGACATCATGCAGCAGGTACACTTTACAAACGACATTTGTTGAATTTTGTGCAAACAAAGCTTTGCTTATTTCCACAATTTTAAAACATTTTGTCTATTAGGGAGAAGTATATTTAGTTTTTTTGACATTTAACTACACATCAGTACCTTTATTAGACACTATGAGTCTCTTGCGGAGGGCTTGTCATGTTTTTTTTAGGTACGAAGAAGCTATAAAGCGGTTAAATAATAACAAATTAGAATAATTTGGGTAATGGGTTGAAATTTTCTTATAAGTACCACAAATGCATCCAATAAATGCGCGAAAAGTGCCACCACCACTTGGGTTATTTAAATTGCAATTGGTATACAGCCATGAGCTTATCCGTTTTAGCTACTCTACCCATTCATTTATTATTTCTCTGAAATTCCTTTGGATGCATTGTCTGTATAGCACCTTGTCTTTTGATTACTTTGGTATGACTCAATTTCGTTGTTGTCGATATTAGTTCGTAGAGTTACTACATTGTTATTTTCCAATCTAAAGAGCAATATATTATTATTTTCGGAAAAAGGGTAGTCTCTTGCTCCTCGAGGCTAGTTTTTTATTTCAAAAGCAGTTTGAAGGGGAAATTTTTCGGGTCGGCTTCCCTTAATTGGTTTTCTGATAAGCATACTATTTCCGAAAACGTTAAATTGCAAGGTAAACATTTTAAAGTGACTCCCAAAACGTTGATTTTGGCATTCTGTATTCAACAGTTTAGGACCAAAATGACTCAGATTCGCTTGGTGCTGATCGTCAATAGCATCTAAATCGTGGTCAGTGTCATATCCGTGTAGTATTGGAATCACGAAGGATAAAATTTTTCAAACAAACAACGATTTCTTCAAATGGTTTCAATACTTCTCTAACTGTAAGTTTTCAAAATAATGGTAATGAACTTGCCCAATGAGCATAGAGTCCCTTTAAAGGGACATTTAAAGAAAACTCACATTGCAAAAAATTTACAATTATTTTATTATTTAAAACTGCGTTAAATAACTACTAGGACATATTTAAAAAAGTATGTATTCAAATAAATTGGATATAGTGTAAAAAAATAGAGTTTTCTGCACTTTATCTTACCCTCCACGAGTTTGACGATTTTTGTTATTTTCGTTACGCAGTTTTTGCACAAAATAACTAAACAAACACAACGGAATGCAACGAAACACTTATTTTTATGACAGAAGACAATCACACGAGTATAATTGCCTTTTTAATTTTAATTTTTGCTTAATTGACTTGGAGGAAACTTGAAAAATAGATACGTCCTTTTTAAGGGACCTTATGCACTAATGGGTTAAGTTACACCCATCGCAGACTTCAGGAGATCACTGTAACTAGATATTAAGATCTTGCAGTGTTTCCCTAATAATTATAGCTTTAAAACATACCGTCCTCGAAAATCATAACATTTCTTCAAACAAAAATTTGTAATTGTTTGAGCTATAAACAAAAATATTGGCAAAATGGTCACACCTGTCACAATAGAATTGCCTATCATTAAAAAACGAAGTATTTTTTCATAGTAAACACCTGCGAACTGAAACATTTTTTTGGAAAACGTTATTTTTTAAAGTGTGTGTTATATTTAATAAAAAAGTTTTAACAAAGTAAGCGTTGGCATGGTTGTGGCATGAAGAAGAGTTAATTTTTATTTTATTTTTTGCAACATTTGTTTCATATAATTTTGTTGTTGTTTTTCTTTTAGCAACAACCCTGAATGAAAAACTCAGTTCGAATTGTATGTAGAAATAAATGTAAAATGTTTTTAACATTTTACATTTTATATCCTTCCTTATATTATTTGTTTTTTTGTTTGTTTTTTTTTTCTGCTTTAACATTCCTTCTTCTTTTTGCAAGAAAAACTTAATATCTTAAGGGACCACCCTTATCTATGGCAGCATGTCTCTTAAGCCAAAATGACTGCTAAACCTACCACCATTATTACTTTTGCTGTTATTTTTTTTTTTTTTTTGCAAAGCTATAAGATAAATGACTTTTGCTGATTAAATTTGCATAGAGAAAGTGAAACAAATAGCCTGAAATGGGAATAGAAAGGACTGAAGCAAATTATATTACAAAATAACATTCCCTCTTCCAACACCACAAGTGCATTCAATTTTATTTGTCTAATGGCAGACTTTTTTTTTTTAATTTTTTGTTTTTCCATTGTGTTGAAGTTGGCAAATGTTATAGATAAGTTTTTTCTTTATTTTTAACTTAAAAGTGTCAGAACGTTAATTTCTCGAGTCTTACTTTTTCTAATTGAAAATTGTGGCAGCAATTTTTTTAGCTCTATTTTTTGTTTTTAAATTATTTAAAATAAGAATTGATTAGTTGTGGCAAGAACAAAAAATTTTTAAATTTCAATAAGTGTCAGTTAAAAAAGACAAGCAGCATTAATTGCCAAAAAAATTTTAAGTGAAAACTTTGTATTTTTTTTTATTTTTTACAAATTAAAAAAATAAAATCAATTAACGTACCTAAAAGAGTTTTTTGTTTCATTATTATTCAGTTTATAAATTTATAACACACTACTTTATACATATTATCCTACATATAAACATACATTTTAAAAGCATATTCTTAATTAAAATTAATTTTTTTATTAATTAAAATCTATGTAAATATATTTATGTTAAAAAATTGTCATTGAAAGACATACATATATTTTATTTCGAAACTTCATCAACTGTTATGATTTATTAATTTGTTTGATTATAGTAATCATATTCACGTTGCCAGTCGTCAGATACAGAGAGTCAGTATTCAAAATGATGGCGCAACTGACACATTGAAAGTTAAAAAAATTTTAAAAAAATCCTACAAAAAACCTTGAGCCGGTAGGGCAAACAACTGTTGCATGTCTAGTAATATGACGTATACCAACACTTTCATATACACAACTACAAACAAATTAATGCCAATAAAAAAATTATTGCCAAAAAAAGACAAGCGAAAAGGATGGGAAACAAAAAAAATCAAAACATAACAAAAGGCAGTGAAGGCAAATAGTTAAAACTATATTATTTTAATATTTATTAAAAAAAGCAATTAACAGAAAAGAAGGTTTTATGGGCATAAAGTAAATATTCCGTAAAAAATTTAAAATCTACTTTAAAAAAGAAACCCTGGAATTTGAAAGGCTGACTTTTAACAAAGTTCAAATTTTCATTGAAAACTAATAAAGAAAAATTAGCATATTAATAAATTCGCATCGTCTGTCATTTTTGTTATTAAGTATGCGGTGTTTGGAATTGCGTTTTAAAGCAAAAGATTTGGGGAGAAAAGTTTACCAAAATTTGGTGATGAGAAAAAGTTGCTTTAATATCTTTTATTTTACATTTGCTAAATGACCCACATCTGGCAAAACAGAGGAATAAAACACTGGACTCTAGCCTCTGCAAAAGCCGGTCAGTGACAAAGGAAATGCTCCGTCAGCACACTCATTATCTTGCAAAGTTCAGCCTTCGTAAGATTTAGAATTCCCGTAGTTTTGCTCTTGTTAGGGTCGCCCCGGATGATTCTCGTCAATATCCCAGCTGTTTTGTTGCTTTATTGTATCCTGTAGGAGTTTTTCGCTCACTATTTCTGGTTGTAGCAAAGAGATCCAGGTTCACCAGGTCTACCGCCAGTGGTTACTTAGCCCTAACCACCAGGCCATTCGCCCGTTCATTTTCCATCACCCGCTGAGGGGCAGGTACTCATATTATGTGAACCTTTCCCAATTGTGAGTAGTTTTCTTGCATGTGCCATGAGCCAGGATATTCCGTGATTGCCAGATTGCTACTCATAGGACAGTACTATGGTATGGGATGTCCAGTAGATCTCGGCCTCCGGCGTTTCAACAGGGTCGCCCAGTTCCTTTTATTCCTTCATCCAAAAGTCATCCATAAAACCATACGTCCACGTCCCCAAGTTCTGTCCCCTCAGCAATGCTGATCTGGTATCAGCGCAGCCTTTACCTTCACAAGAGGTATAAGATCAGAAAACTCCACTGTGCGTATATAATCCTACGATTTCTTAAAAACGCACTTTTGGTTAGTACTAAAGCCCTCATCAGTCCATTACCCTGTCGCCTGAAGGCGTTTCGCCACAAGTGCCGCCTCGTAGCGTACGCGGGTTTCAATAGGCTGTATACTCAAGATCACCTTCAAAACTTTTGTGAAAGTAGTTCTTATTTCTCCGATTATCTCAGAGCAATATGTACGTTAAATTTTTTAAAGATTGCAATTTTGCACTTCCTATCCATGAGGTACACCATTTCACTGAAGCGTAGGCAATTATTGGTCTAGTTATGCTCCCGTACAGCCAGGGTGTCATCTTTGGACTTAGGCCCCATTTCGAGCATATTATCCTTCTAAATAGCCTCAAACGTCGGTGGGCCTTTGCTGCTTTTTCCAATAATTGGTGCTTTCAATTTAATTTCCGATCCAGGACTACTACCAGAAACTAAGAAACGAAGATCTCCATAGTACGCGTTTTTTTATTTTCCTAGTGAAAAGACAAATACCAATCTTGTCTGAGTTCACTTTCAGCTCTTTGAATTGAGCCTTGTCTTGCGCAATATCAGCAACGTCATCTGCCCTTCTACAAAGCTGATTCTGATTTTTTTCCTCAGAAGTATAAACACATCGCCAGCATAACAAACTGGGTCAAAATCTTAGTAAAGATCAGTAAATTCCCTTATAGACTGTATGCTGTAGTAGTAACTCACAGCAGGGATAGAATGATGCCATTTTGTGAAGTTCCACGTTCCATACTGGCCTCAATTGTAGCACCATACCATCTGCATGTTATCTTCCTGTACACTAGCATGTGAATGTTGCAGTCTCTCAGTACCTGGCAACTTAAAACTGGTTTAAGGATTAGATAAGTATGTCGGTTTCACGATAAAAATGAGCGTATTCTATAGAGTGAGCGTTGCACTTTTCATATAAAAATTAATTGATATAAGACCATATCTAGAAGCAACCGTTCTGGCAAATTCGCACTACTTAATTTGTTCCTTTAGGGCTCTGCCACATATATTGGCTGCCCTGCCTGCACTAAAGAGCAGCAGTTAAATATGAATTAAGTCATTTCAATGCGATTAATTTTTTGTTGTTTTATTTTTTTTTTTGCAAAGTGTTGTTGCTGCCGTCATCACTTTTTTCTTTTTTGGAAATTATAAATGTCCCGTTTTTTAATATAGTATTTTTGATTATTTTTTATTGTTTTTGTAAAATTTTTTAATTTTTTGGTTGCACTTTTGTACTTAATGAATGAATGTGTAAATTTGCTCGCAATAAAAAATGAACAAAAAAGAGAGGAATGAGTAAAATTAGTGAACAAGTGCGTTTGTGTGTGTAAAACATGTGAATGAAAAACATATCTCGCGTTGGATGCACTTATATATGCGTAATACATAAGTAGGTGTGTGCATTTATATTAACTTTCCCACACCGACACGGCTGGACATAACTGCACGTGTAGTTTCTCGTATCAATTACATGCAAATAACCTGCGTAAAACTCATCAATGTAGCATATTTTTTGGGGCCGAAATTTTATTGTTGTTACTTTTTTTTCATATTGGCTTTTTACGGTGCGTATTTATGTCAGTGTTTTGGGAGGTGAAAACAGATGCAAAAGTTTATGAATGCGAGCATGCATTTGCGTGTGTTATATAACTTTTATTTTTTCTTGTTTTTGAACTGTTTATATATGCAGTTTTATGCCGGCTTCATGTGTGGTTTTTTAACTTTTTTTGATATTTTTGTTTTTTAAGCGCAGACTGATTTTTAATTTTTAAATGTTTGTTTCTTTTTTAAGGGCTTATTATTTTTATTTGTGTATAAATTTTATTATTATTTCGATGTTTTTTTAATTTTGTTTACACACAACAGAAATTTAAGCTGCATATCATGTTAAATGCTCTGCCAAAAAAAGCAAAAACAAATTAAAAAAAATTAATCAACTTTTACAAAAAAATACTGTAAAAAGGCGCTTAATTCTAGGTGAAGGACACAATCATTTTTTTGTTTCTTTTTTTTTAATTCTTTTGTATACTATTTGAATTATGTGTCTGAAAGTAAATAAACCTCCCATATACTTTTGATTTTTAAAAAAATATATAACCTTACTACAAGCAATATAATTATTTAACAAATAAAAAGGTTTATTGGTTAACTGTAGTAATATGAGCCATTTATATGCTTGGACTGTACAAGGGACTGTACTTCTTTTAAATATATACAAGTTAATAAAAATTTATAAATTTTCTAAGTACAACAGTTCGTGCACATACACAAACACATTTAAAAGCAGCATTTGTTGTTAAATATAATTCCAAAAAAGCAGTTTTTGTATCATCATTAAATATGTACCGAGCAACTTATGGATTTAAATAAAACGTGAAGCTATTATCATTTATAAGATAAGTCTTGAGGGCACATTTCGGTTTTAAGCAGTTGGTAGTAAGAAATTTTAAGGTTTCTACAAAATTGTTCAAAATGAAGTTTTTTATTAAACTAATTACATCTGATTTTATGATTCAGGACTAGAACTATATAAATGTAAGCGGTCTTAGCCCTTTTTTTTACAAGTAAAAGCTTTTTAATTAAAGTTTAAAAAAAATTTCATCGTATAATTGTTAATACCTGAAAGGCATAAATGTTTGATACAAAATTAATATGACCTACAAAAAGAATGCAAAAGAGCCAAATTAATATTTTTAACTGTAGTATTTTACCGAATTACATTTCATCGGTTACTTGTAAATGTTTTTTTTATTTACCAGATTTTTAAAAACTTAATTTAATAAGATTTTTAAATTTGTACTAAAATTAAAAAGTTGAAAGTATAATTCTGCATTTGGTTATTGGCAACCTTGCAAAAAAAGGTGTTTGAAAAAATTTAAAAATCTGTTTGTTTCAGAAAAAATTCAAAGGCATGCATATTTGTTTTATATATTATAATATGCAGACATTAAAAATAATTATAAAGTAATGAAAGCTTATAGCTGTAACTAGTACTGCATTAATTTTTGTTTGCCTTAAATGTATATTTTTCGCTTTAAAGTGTAAAAACGTTTTATTATTCGTTTAATAAAATTGCTGGAAACACATTTAAATCCGCTCATTCAAAGCATCCTGCAACATAGTGGGCACACCCGCCTAAAAAGAAGGGATACTATTGCTCTTAGATGAAACTTTTGAAATTAGTTATCCTTACTGTGAGAACTTAAATTTTAGTCTGGTACAGACTGGACTAGTATTTGTAACTTAGTTTTTAGATTTGAATACTTATTGTTAGTTCGTTTAAGCGAAGATTCAATAATAAAATATATGAAATAAAAAAATGTTTTTTAAAAATGTACGTTCGGTCAGGACTTGTTGATCACTACTGGGATGCATCTTAGCAACATTTTTAATTCTTTTAATTTTTGTGCTACCATGTTTTAAAGCAATACCATATGGTTTTGAAAAACATTTTGGTGCATATTGAAAAAATAAATATAAATGAAAAAATAAACATAAAAAAGACTTCCGTAAATCAGTTACAGGTGTTGACGACAATAAACAAATAAAATCGGGGTTTGTGTAGGGTATACTATAGTCGGGCTTGACCGTTTTTTTATTTTTTACTTTTTCCCTTAAACATTGCCGATCCATGGTACATACATAGGTATAAAACTTTTGAAAATAAAAATTTTAGAATTTTACTCTAACTGTATCTGCGTATGATTAATATTTAATTCACTGGAATTTTAAATATCTCTTATACGCCTACAACAATCAATAAGTATGTTCAAATCGAAATATTACTTACATACATAATATTGGTTAATATATTTTCATGGTCATAAAAAATTAAATTTTTTTGCACGTAAAATAACTACCATTAATCAAGCTTAACAGCTAAAAGAATTTAAAAAAGAAACGACGGTCAATTTTACTAATCCTTAAATTTAATTTATTACAACAATTACCATTACAAAACATGGTGAAGTAAAAGAAAAAGTTTTTTTAATAATCTAAAATAAAAAAAATATTTGAAATATGTATTTGCTTATATATAGGTATATATTTTTGGGTATAACTTGCAAATGGTTTGTGTATGCTTGATTAACAAAAATTCCCTTTTTCTTAAAACATTAAAAAAAATCATTTTATATATTCAATTGAGCTGATGTTTAAGAGTAAAACTGAATGAAAAATTTATTTAAATAAATTAGAGCTGATACGAAATTGCCTTCCGAGCATGTTTCCTTTTTATTTATTAGGTGCGAGCAAGATGGTTCTTTATTTGCTGTAACTTGAACCTTTGTACCGTAAATAATGTTTAATAAATGATGTGAGTTTTACCATTTTGAATATTTTATGTTGGATTTTATACTTTCATATACATATACTAATATATGTATAAATGAAAACATAAACTCATTACTCTTGCATTATCCACAAACAAAAAACGTGCATCTCATACCACTTTATACTACTTTAGGAAAAAAAAACAAAATGGACGCTGCTTCTATATGCGTCATCCTCATCTGTTTAAAATGAAAATTTAGTTAATGAGTTCGTGCATGTACAGTAATGTAAAATTAAATTGCTTATATAGAAGTATAACTCTAATAATTTTGTTTAATTAAAAAATATATTTAGTATTAATTTGTCGGATGGACTAAGGACTTTAAAGACCCGTTTGTTTGGAAAATGTAAAAAAAGCATAGACATTTTAAATCGTTTGATTTTTGAAGCAGATGAAAAAGTGAACCTTTTTTTTGTGTACTTTAAAAAATTATTTTAAGCATAAGTGCCTTATATGCATTAGATATAAAAATCCAAAATAAAAATGTGTCCTAAATTTAATTATTAAGTTTCGAAATTAAAATTAAAAATAGTAATATTGAAATAACCGTCTTCAGTAAAAAAACCAGTTAAAACCGCTAAAATATTAACAGGTCGTTCTCCCAGTTATATATAACCCAAGACTTAAGCCTTTTATTTACTAAAATAGTATATAAAATATGCATATACATACATATATGTTTGTATATGTGTATATGAATATGCACATATCCAGCAAGAGCTCTGTTGGGAAATTGCACAGTAATTCTCAGGGCAGTATTTTTTTTAGTATTGCTATTAAGCTTTTGTCTTACGTTTTCTTAAATAAAGGAGCATTGTTAATAAAAATAAATATTTGTTTTGCTTAAATGATTATACATATTTGTTCTAGACATAGCCTTTTAAATATTTTTATTAAAAAAATTCTAACCCAAACTTAAAGAAGATTAGCAAAATTCTCTATAAGACTGCAAGACAGGACTAAAGGAAATCACCCTATTGGATGATGATCTAATTTTTGGAAATGGCGGTCAATGTCAAATCTTTTTTTACATTTGGGAACTAGACAGATGCAGCATACAAGTGAAAAAAACTATGGAGCAATACTCTGCCCAAGAACGCAGAGTAATCCTGTCTATTTTTTTGCATAACAGTTCGTATGATGTGTTGGCGCAGCGCCAACTCCGTCGCCGAATAAAAAAACTCTGCGCCATTTGGCCACCAACCTTGAAGAGTATTGAACCACATGAGACGCTGCCAAGAGTGGCCAGCCTCGAAACGCCCTTCTGCAGAGAATATCAACGCTGTTGACGAGGAAGTCGGGTTGTTGCCAGAAAGATCGACCAGACGCCATGCCTCACAATTAGTTATCCGCCGGTCGCCTTTAAGGCAAGTTTTGGTCAAAGAGCTGTGCAAATTCCCGTGCAAAGTCTAGCGCATGCATTTGCTGCTGCCTGTTGACCACCAAATGCGTTTATCCATTCTCAATCTTAAGGCCAAAGTGGACGATTTTTCGACCAAAATTATAATGAGCGATGAGGCTCATTTCGACCTCAGCAGGTACGTGCACGAGCAAAACTGTCGCTTTTTGGGCACCAAAAATCTAGAAGTGATGCACGAGGAGCTATTACATCTGCTCAAAGTAACTGCATGGTGCGCTGTTTACGCTAGAGGAGTCATAGGGCTATTTTTTTTCGAGGACATCGCAGGTCAAACAACAACAGTGAACGTTTCGCGCTATAGGGCCATGTTGGCCAAGTTTTTCTGCCGTGATTAAACAAATGAAGACTGGAGGACATGTGGTTCCAACAGGATGGAGCAATGGCATACACTGCGTGAGTCACAACCGATATTTTTAAAGCGGCGTTCCCGGGCCGCCTCATCTCTCATTTTGGCGATTTACATTGGCCCGCAAGATCGCTCGATTTCACCGTTCCAGACTTTTTTGTGGAGATTTTGAAGTCCCGTACTTACGTAAACAAGCATGAGACCCTGGAACCCCCTTAGAACAACATTTGAGACGACTGCGAAATTCTTGCAGAAGTGATGAAATATGCCGTAAAGCGAGGCCGTATAGCAATCAATTGTGACGGTGCCCATTAGGCCGATATCATTTTCTCGGCTTAACCAATCAAATTCTAAAGGTTCAAATAAACATAATCAAAAAATAGAATCGAAGTTTTTAATTTTGAAAAAATGAGGGCCAAACAACGTCGGATGACTTCTTTGGCCCACCTTGTATATATTTTATGCAAAGGTAGAATTTTTTTCCATTTTTGAAATTTATTATTTATGCCATTTAAATTTTTTTTATTACATTATGATTATATTAGTGTTCAAATGCCACAAAGAAATTACATTCGTTTTGTAGTTTTCGGCTTTCTGATACAGTAGTTTTATTTATGTTTTCTTTTTAGTTAAACGACAAACTATTTGACTAAATTGTAGTGGAGTCAAGAACCAGATAAAATACACCCAAAGATTTTTTTTAATTTTTTAATAATCTTTTAGTTTATAGTTTTAAAGCATTTTTTCACTTTTTGATCCACTGTATTTTTGTGGTTATTTATTTAACGTTTATTTATACTACCTCTTTTCCTTAAGTTTTTGTTTCAAAATTTTATTTATTTTTTAGTACAATTTTCTCATTTGAATATGCAAATGTGAGCATAAAGTGTATTTCGTATAACGTGTGTGTACGTGAACAAATGCTATGGTTAGATGTTCATTATTATTCCTTCATTGTCTTCTTTACTCATGCTTTTAACATTTTCCTACTCAGAGTATTATTTTTTACCATCTTACCATTTTATTTAGTAAACAATAAGCTTCATCGCCATAAAAAAGGTTTCTGTTAATACAGCAGCTTTGACGGTTGTAGATGTGGATATTTATTTTGTTAAATTTGCAGTGGTAGTGGCAGCATTAATATAATGTGGTTATATGCTGTACACATGTGTATTGCGTGTACGCGCAAATTACTCGTGCCTTAAGTTTTTATTCGCATTTTATAATAATGTGTTATCAAATGAGTTTGTCTATATTTGTGTGTATATTTGTGCGTAAGTTGGGTTTATAACTGTTTTAGTATGTGGAATCATGATCAGCGCTGCCCATCGAGAAAGGATGATTTATGACAATATATGGGTGCTTTTACTCTGTGTTTATTATTAAAAAAGGTTTATTATATGTATTAGTGTTGTGTACATGTAAGCCCCGATTAGTGTCCGTCCCCCAGAGACACTCTTGGCTTACATTGATAATGATTGCTTGCTATATAACAGCGAAATTGTTTTTCCAAACACACATAAGTTTTTATATATATTTTTTGGGGTATATAAAAATATTTTAATTATATACACTATTTATTTTTTGTTTAACATAGACTTTTTTTATAAAACACCGTAAGTTACGCATATACAAATACATGCATTTTTGTGTGTATAGAAATAACGTTTTGTTAAAGTTTGCTTATAAAATTTATTTGGCTTCTGCGTGCATCAAGTATTTGCTTGTGTGTATGTGACAGTAAGTAATTGCGTATTTTTTCAGTATATATTGCTTGCAGCC
Source organism: Melanophora roralis (assembly GCA_963583895.1). Taxonomy (NCBI): domain Eukaryota; kingdom Metazoa; phylum Arthropoda; class Insecta; order Diptera; family Rhinophoridae; genus Melanophora; species Melanophora roralis. The sequence continues at coordinate 109,113,049 of OY757187.1, read as the reverse complement.
CTATTTTAACATGCGTTATTTATAATGCTACTTATGGTCCTTATCAGTTTATTGTATTTTTTAACTTTGCAAACACTATTCAGGTATGCGTGTGATAAAAAAATTTTATGCATTAAGCTCTACATATAAAAACAATTTTTTTTTAAATTTGAATGCATAACATAAAAATTTGCTTAAGAGATAGATAGGCGTTCTAAAGTCAAGTGACCATTTTTAATTTTTAGTTTTATTGCTGGTGAAACCAATGCTAATATGCATCGCAAGCGTAAAACAACTATAAATTTCTTTTTCATTTAATTTTTCTTTTTCATTTAATTTTTCTTTTTAAATATTTTTCGAATTTTTGTTTGTTTATGCTCTTAATAGCCCTACGGGAAAGTGGACTGGTCCAAGACTATTGACGTTGATCGGTTCCTTAGGATAGGGACTGGTTCTAGTGTTTGCACTTTATACATATGAAGAGAACCTGTCACTTTTACATTACGTTGTCATTGAAGGGGGCAATTGGTTCAAAACTAACAGCTCAGAACGGGTTGCAGGCCAAACCTTTATAAGCAAATTGTGCATGAATTTTTTAGATCCTGTTCCTGTTTGTATTTACGCGTGTGTGTGTGTATATATAAACATATATATGTTTATGTGTAGAGACCAGTATTTCTATTATTTTACATTAAAAAATTATTTTCTTATATACAATTATTTAATTTAGAATTTAGAAATAAAGCGATATTATCTATAAAATTTTTTCATTTGATTTAATGTTAAAGTTACTTATAAATTGTTATAAAAAGTTTGGAAATTAAACCAAAAGTAAAAAATTATTAAAACTAAAAACAATATCTGAATTATTTTAAGGGCATGTTTTACTAATTGCAAACCCTATATTTCTTAAAATAAATATTCTGAGAGAAAGTTTTTGTCGTATAAGTAATATTAATCCAGTCTATCACGTATACGCAAAAATAATTTTGCTTTGTTAATCACAGGCTGAGCAAAAAAAAAAAGAAAAAATAATATCGTACGTAAAGTTTTCGATCGGCAAAATTTCTTCCCAGAAATTTTTTTTAAAGGAATTAACTGTGTCGAAAATTAATTAAAATTAAATTTTTTTGTAATATGTCGAAAATTGCTACAAAATGAACAAATGTGAGCCATAAAAGCCCAACCTTTAAAAAAGACCCCTAACCTGCATGTATATTTTTATAGACGTCGAAGCTTTATATTAAATAAATCTTTAATGGAGCCTTTAACGCAGTGGGGTGGGATTTAATCGATCCTTGCTATCTTACTTGCTTTTAAATTTTGTTGCTAAAGTAAAAAAAACCCTTTAGTCCCTGTTAATGATATATTAAATACTAGTGATATTATTAGTCATAAGTTGATATCACTTTAATCATAGAAAGGTTTTTGGTATATTTTTCCTATTTATAGTTTTTTTAAATGTATCTGCTGTAACTTATTTGTCTAAATGATTTTGAAACAGTATAAAAGACTGCTAAATAACAAATTTTTGCTTAATTTTTATACCCTTCACATAAGGGTATGCACAGAGTGTCTGGTGGCAAATTACAATTTTTGTAGACGATTATTTCAAAAAGTAATATGCGGTGCAAAGAGAGGGTGGCACCGTTGGAATCATCAATTGTGCAGAATTGTTAGCCACGATGTTGTAGTGGTCATGTAAGCATCACGCGTTCGCTGTGGAGACATTTCATAAGATTATTGATTCTTACGTAATTGCTTGTCGACAATTTTGTTCAAAGTTCATTATTTAGCGAATACCTGATGGACCGCCTGTATATTTAATTTTTTCGTGGGTGCGAAATTTCCGCTTAACTGCTTTGGTTTGGAATTTCCTACGGCCAAGGTCCAGTCGATCTTCAAGGACTCTCGAACACATTGATTGATTGGAAGCAGTTTACGGCAGACGCGATTTCAATACGAAAAAGAGCAGCTCTGCTGATACTTCCAAGACTTGTTACTCATAAAATTTTAAAAAAGTATGTAAAGTTTCATTCTTTAAAAATTCTAATCGTTCAACAAATTAAAAGAAATGACTTCAACTTACGCAAAAATTTAAATCAAACGATGTTGGAGCGTTTGCGCACTGTAAATCCCATTTTTGTCGAGCGATTTACATCATTTTCACGTAAATGTCCACGTCAACAAGCAAAACTGCCGAACCTAGCCTTCGAGTACCCACAACCCTCTATTTAAATATCCAAAATCAGTGCACTGCTTCAGGGTAACTGTTTGGTGTGCCTTGCCCGCGCATTTGATAATTGGAGCATTTTTTTTTTTTTAATTATCGAGGCCTGGCGACATATATCAATGTTGAAAATAACCAACGCATTGTTACAGAATTCTTTTTGCCAAACCTGTGAGCTCATCTGTCGTACTATGTACACACGTGGTTTGAACAGGTTGGGGCGACTGCAAACACAGCCAAAACTTCGACGAATTTGCTTTGGAAAAATTTCGCCGAAAAACTGATTAATCAATTTGGGAATATCCCACGGCCACTGAGATTGCCCAAACTTACCGCCATGGATTTTTGTTATGAGACTACCTTCAAGAAAAGGTTTTTAATAACAATCCTAAACCTCTTGTTTCTTTAAGGGAAAAATATTCGTCAAGAAATCAGCTCAATTGAACCAAGTTTACTGCAGAGTGTGGTGCAGAACACAAGGATCCGTTTTGAGTAGTGTGTTCAACTCGACGGAAGACATTTGGATGACATACTCTTAAAAAAAAATAAAATCTGCATTTCCATTCTATCGTTTAATGTTCTTAATAAAATGTGGCCATTAATGCGTATTTGATTTAAGTTAAAAAACATATATCTGCCACCTGACACCCTGTATTAGTTGCCTATTCAGTTGTAATTTCAATAATATCCATTTGCGACTCAAAAAGTTCTTAATCCTCATAGATAGAAAAGACGAGTAAGCCATGCCCATCTAACCGTGTGTCTGTCTGTCCGTCTATTTGTCAGTCTGTCCGTTTGTTTAACTCATCTTTTTGGAATGAAAGGCATTTTGATGTCAAACAGTCAAAAATATCCTTCGAAAGAACACTGTTTACACATAAAAAGATTGGTATACTCCGAACCGAGGTTCATTCAAAAACCTAATATAAACCATTTTTTAAGGATCAGATTTATGCACATATCCCTAGATATCTCAGAAACTCTTGTCACTGAACTTCGCACAATATATTAGTTCTGCCTTGATCTTGTTTTTTTTTCTCTCTAAAATAAAGTTGTAGTCATCAGATATAAATTGAATCATATATCATTAAAACTTCTTTAAAATCTCAATTAATAGAATTATGGTGCCATTACATTTATGTTTAAACTTCTGAAAAATTTTTGATTTTTATTATATATTTTCTTATTTAATTCAGCTTCACGTTTTATTTAATTTCCTAGACTCCATCAATGTTTAGTTATAATACGCACATAAAAGTGTTTAAATAAAATTACATCGCATGTGCTTGTGAGTATAGTTTTGGGATTTAACTGACCATAGCCCATCCATTTTAATAGGGTTTGTTGTCCTGTCCTATGTGTAACAAAACTTTTGTCTCTTTTTAATGATTCTGCTGCTTCTATAGCTAGTGGTTTGAAGTAGCAGTTGTTGCATTTTGGTTTTATGGTTTGTTGCACAATATTGACAGTTTTACATAATTATAAACACTTTTGTTGCAAACGTCGTTTAAGTGCAACGTGTTATATACTTAAATTTTATTTTATGAATATAATTATAGATACATATACACACACCCAAATCCACATTTACGTAAACATAAAAAAATAGCCACGGATATCATATAATTAAGTAAAACAAATATTTGAGTACTAATGAATTTTAAGAAATTTTCTACTAAGTTTTCATCGGATTATTGGGTTTTTAAAAATAAATTTTTATATTTCCACCACATAAATTTTTTTTTTAAATTGATTTTTAGTGGCCTTTTTATTTGAAAAATATTGTTAGATAATATGCATAGCACACTAATATTGAGAACCCAGAACACAAAAAGGAAATGCGGAGGGCGAATTTTTTAAATTCGCCTTCAGACTGCTTGTATTGGTATACCCTTGATAATATCTATGGTAATCCAGGGCACACTTAACCAGTTAATATCAAGAGCCCAGCTTATTAAAACAGATTTAACATTTTCACGTTTAAAATGTTAAATTTTGTATGAAATTTTTAATTTTTCTGACATTATACCATTCAAACGCAAAAAGGAAATCCAGAGGGCGAAATTTTCGATAATCAATATAGCAATTAGTTTGCCATAGTCTTATACCCAAAAAATTTAAATGTATTTGCACATTTAATACAAAATCCTTGCTAGAAGTTTTATATTCAGTTTTTTTAAAATCCCAAAATTACTAGGTTGAATCTTCTCCAGACTGGCAGATAATAATACAGCAATTAGGAAAATGGCAGTTCCCTTTTATCTTGTTTGTTAGAAAAGATTTATTAAAAATTTTTTCTTCTAAAAAAAATTTGCACCACAGATATATAGTTTAAAAAAGATGGTATATGAATTTAAAAAAAAACGTACTGGTGTCTGACACTTTTTCGAAATTAGGGAATTTGGAAGGTAAAAAAGGGTTATAAATCATATTTTGATGCTGCTCAGGTCCAATTTTTGAACTTTTGAATACGGAGAAACTGGAATTGCGTTCAATAGGACATATTTTAAATTATTGGACCCCGACAGCAAAGAAAGGGTAAGCTCTGCGTTTTTTATACTGCTTGGGTACATTTGTATCTTTTGAACCAGAAATATAATCTTTTGAGCAGAAATATAATCTTAATTGCGTTCGACAGGTTTTAAAAGAAAAAACAAATATAGTTTCGGTAGCTTAATGAAATTTTGGGCTATAGGGGAAGAAAAAAGAAGCAAAAATTATATTTTGGTACTTTTAGAAAATTGTAAACCAAAAAAGATAAAAATATAAGTTAAGTTTGTGCAGGCAGCAGAATTAATATGTTTTCGGTACTTTTTTGAAGTTCTGGACATAAGGGAGTTTGTTTTAAATTTTGAATTAATTGTGGTCCAAAAAAGGTTTGCGTATTCAATTGTATTCTTAAGCAATTTTTTTGATTGTTTTGAGATTATGAATCTTAAAATATAAAACAAATGGCTATTGACCTAGATTTAGGTTGAAAAATCAGCAAAGTAGACAAGAATTACTTTTCACATTTTTGGTATATTTTGCGTAATCTATACTAATAATAAAGAGGAAAATTTTTTTGTATGTCTTGATTTTTCTCCGGAACTACCCAGCCGATTTGGATGATTCCTTCACTAATGTTATTTTTTTGCTTCCTGAACGGACATAGGCTATAGTTTATTTTTTTACCTTAAGTGGGCGTAGTACCTCCCATACAAATTAATTGGACTTGATGGTATATCTCGAGAACTATAATCGCTATCTGCTTAAAATTTTGTGAAAGTTATTCAATTAAACATTTTTGTATTTGAGTCAAATATTTTTAGGATCGAAGCATGGGAAGAGGTACCTCCCATAAAAAATCATTTGTTTTAAACAGAGGGTAATACATTTAGTCTCAAATTTTTGTTCAATAGCCTAAGTACTACTAAATAAAGCTTATAATGGGATAAAAACCAAGCAAACAAGCAATTTACAAACATACACACACATGCTATATGTGAATGCTTTTGCTTATATACAATTAAAAGGATTTCAGTTAAAAAAACAATAAATGTAGTTTTGTGTCAAACATATGTACAAAAATGTTAAAAGAAATTTCTTATGTTTTTATATCCCTTCCATCCCATCCCTACCTACCATTTATTTTTTCTAATGGGGTGTAGCGGAGAGGACCGGGTTTGCTAGTTATAAAATATAAAGTTAAACGCGATTGACGCAGATTGAAGTCGGAAGCCAGCAACTGTTAAAAAGTACTTTCTTAAAATTTTGAGCACTTTTTTGAATTTTTTGAGATATAAAATTGAAAGCGATTGACTTAGCCAAGGATTGAAATTCAGAAAAGTAGAAAATATGTACTTTGTTTTTAAGTTTGGAAATTTTTTTGAATTTTTTGAGAACATGGCTCTTGATGTATGAAATAAAGTCCTACAATGAGGTCGGCTAGAAAAGTCGACAAAATGGCGCTAATTCAAATTTTTCTTGATATATAAAATTAAAGGCGATAGGCCCAGATTGAAGTCGCATATCAGAAAAGTGACAAAATTAATTTTTTTTTAAACTTTGGGTACTTTTTTGCATTTCCTGATAATATGGCTCTTAATATTTAAATTTTAAACTAAACGCGATTGACTCAGATTGAGGTCGAAAGCCAGAAAAAAGAGCAAAATGTACTTTGATTTTAGTTTTGGATACTTTTTCATATTTTTAAAATTTGAAATAAAAAATTTGTTACTTGTAGCACCGATTGAAGTAAAAGGTAAGAAAAATGGTCAGCAAGCACACTCTTCTCATTTAGCATTTTTTTAATTTTTGCGATTATGAGTCTTGAAATGTAAAATCTACACTTTGTTTTATGCTTTAGTTAATACTTACATCTTTACCTACGAGGTAACGGGTTAATTTTAAGTACCTTATAAAAAGGAACAGCTAATCAATACGATAAGGACTAGTTACGTTTTGTCACAAGAGTGTGTGTCACCCCTGTTACCTTCATTTGTAATTCTTGACGTAGCCATGACTAAAGCAAACTTTAAACGTTCTGAGAAAAGGAAGCACAGTAGGTTTGCTCTAAGACATATACTGGTAAAACAAAACCAGTGCGCCAAATTACCACTTTTTACCAAAATCCATTGGTTCGAGATAAAGTGCTGAATTATGAAACTCTTTTTGTTATACTAAATGCATATCGATTTATGTTGTTCTTTGCTTAAACGTACGAGTTAGCACTAATTAAATTATTAATCATAATATATCGTCACAGAAAATGCAAAACTCCTTATCTAACAAATAATTTAAAATTAGTTTTTTATTTATTCGAGCCTTAAAATATGTACATCATCTCGCAAAATACTTTTTCTCCAGCAGGAATGAATTTGTTGATCCTCTTTTACTACATATGTATATGGCAAAATTTTGTGTTATTTGTAAATATATTTTTTATTTAAGCAAAAATGCTTGCCTTTTCAAAAAATTTTTTAAATGTAAGATATAGCGTTTTTCATTTTCTGTGACGATATATAAAAAGCTTTAATTCCTGAAAACATGCTTTTTGCATTATAATTTCATCATTATTTTATTATGATCCAAAACTAAGTAAAGAAATAAAAATATATTTAATGCTATTCGAAATAAAATGAATATTCATAAAAATTGCTACAAAATTATTAATGAAAATAATCTTAACAACTCTCCGTATCATATGTAAAACAAAATAAACGAGACTTTAATTATTTAATTTTCTTAATATGTTTTTTAAGAAGAAGAATAATTTTCGGAAATTTTCTTTTTTCAATGTTTAATCAATATCGCATTTATTCTTCTTCTTTTTAATGGGCTTACGATTATTTATTTAAAATTGTTTTAACGTAATTTATACCCACTTTACATTACAATTCACACCTCAGTTGCCTTATTGCTTAACTTCTTTTTTCGTTTGTGTCATCATCTTAAGAGGTAAATTCACACAAATGCAAACGGAGTTGAAAAACAACTGCAACAACAACGGCTAAAGAAGAACTGTAAGTAAAAGTATTAGGGTGGTCTTACATTTGGAATTAAAATTCTTTCTCAATGTAGTTTAATCAGAAAAAGTCCCTCAAACAAAAAAAAATTTAAGAAACAAGTGATCGGAAGATAGGTTTTAAATCGTTTTCTTTTCCTTTTAGGAATTTTGCAATATTATATTTGGGTTTTTTTTTCAGAAATGTAAAACGAAACCAAATAAGACAAGGTCTAAAAAAGAATGTTGTTTTAATAAGTTGTTAATGGCGAATATATTTAATTTGGGTAATGAAAACTAATTTTTTTTGTTATTTTGACAAGTTTGTAATTTTTTTTGTGCATATAAATTAAATATATAAAAAATACTTTATAATCATTTTTGTAACTTTAGTTACATAAAAATTAACAAAAATTTGCACAAAAAGTATGATTAAACAAACTGTCGCATGCGACCTGTGCGTGCGGCACTAACTTAAATTAAAGCTATTAAATATTTTTGAGTCCACATATCAATGTACAACATTTAAAAATTATTTGCATTAAAATATTCCCTCAGCTTTCGACTAAATCAGTGTTTAATTTGGTTGCCTTGAAAAAGACTTTTTTTCTAATTGCATGCGAATGCTTTGGTTTTCGCTAATTCTTTTAAAAACAAACAATTGGCCAAAAACATACTTGGCACTAATTATAGTGTTAATCAAGGGCTATATGTACTGCATTTTGCTAAATAAAATAATGTTTTGGCATATTTTGTCCCCTCCAAATGCGTACGAATGTCGCATTCGACATTGAAGCAACGCCCATTTAAAAAAGTAAATATTTTAGTTTCATAACATGAGCCACTCTATTATTCATGCATTTATTTATAATAACAGTATTAAAATGCTTACTTTTTGTTTCCAAAACGGGAGTTTGTGTGTGTGTGTGTGTTTCTCTTCACTTAAATGACGCCAACAAATGTCGTTATAGTTTAAGATCATAAATCATGAGCTTTTCCTGACTGCTTATTTTGTTTTTTTTGTTGTTGTTTGCTTTAAAAACTTCTTTTTCTCCTGCATTTTGTTTTTTTATGTGCACAGTATGTGTATTTAAGCTCCAGTTTTTTTGTTATATTAAAGTTTAACATCGCCATTTATTTTAATCTTTTTTCTTCTTCTACTCTTTTTTACTTCTATCCTTCCATTTTTGCCATTGGTTTTTGTCGCTTTTTTTCTTAACATCTTTCTCTTTAAAATATTTGCTTTTATTTTATTTCCTGTTTTTTTCAAATCTTGTTTTTGTTTGTGTTTTTCTTACTCAAAAAGAAACCCGTGACTGTTTGTTTTTTACTTGTAACACCACAAGTCATCCTTTTTATCTGGCCTACGTATGTATATTTGGTATATAACTCTTTATTTCTGTGTGTATGTATGCGTGTATGTGTGCACTTAATAGAAGTAGATTTCAAGTATAGTATGTCTGCAATAAAATTAATGTATAAAGGAAAGTGTTTTAGTCTAGGACAAAAAAAAAAGAGAAAAATAAGTCGCCATTTTGTTTTATACATTTATATAACGTTTTATTTTTATTATATTCACATAATTACGTGCGTATCTACGTACGCAGACATCAGAATTTAAAATAATTAGTTTTATACCCTTCACATTAGTGATAGGGGTATAAGTTTGTCATTCGGTTTGTAAGTTTTATTATGCATTTGCGGCCCCATTAAGTTTATATTTTCTTAACCCTTTGAACAGGAAAGTTGATTTAGCAAAGTCAGTATGTCCGTCAGTCCGTTAATCTGTTGAAATCATGTTTCTAAAACCCCTTAAAATTTCTCGTACCTGTTTGTGGTATGAAAACATCGGGTATACTTGCAAAAATTTAGCTTTTGAAATTCAGCAAAATCGCCTTACAACTGACAAAGATATAAGCCACAAACCCAACCTTTGTTAATATATCTAACATTTTTACATAAAAACGTCTACAACTGCCCCTACATGGGGAAGGTGTTACACATATTCGAATTAGTTTTTTTTTACAAACATTTCTGTGGAACATACTTACACCCTATCTCCGCCCCTTAAAATGGTTGCCATACAAGGCTTAATTTTTATTAAATCAGAGTGCTCCTACAAAGATACACTTCACCTAATCCCAATTCATTTCTTCCAAACATTTTTGTGGAACATACTTAGCCCCTATTTTCACCCCTAACAGAGCTGTCACACAAAAAAATAGGCTAAACCCTTAAAAACTTCTCCGGGATTGCCTTTAGAGGAAAAAAAATGTATCACAGGCCCTCATTAGTTTTCCCTCCCAAATGTATTCCTTACAGAATTTTCAAAAATATTGTAAAAATGCCCATAACTTCCCTAGAGTTAGCCTTAGAGATATAAAGTGTAGAACCGACATATTCCCCAACATATTCCTAGAACATACTTACTCCCTATCTCCATCGCTTAAAGGGGCTTCCATGCAAAATTTGGGATAGGTTCAATAAAGGGCTGACCCCAACTACTTTTTCTTGCAAATATTTTTCTACAACGTACAAAATTGGACAAAATTAGTTTAGATATATACCGTTTGACCAAGTCGATTATAGCGCTCTTACTTGCTTCTAAACAAATAATTTCTAAAAAAGAAACAGAAATTAAATTATTAATATCAATCACAAAATATGGTTTATTGTTTTTTAAAACTTATCAAGATACATCTTTAGCATACAATTAGCACCAAAATCTTGAATTATTTTCTAAGCTTTATTTGTTAAAATAAGAAAAGGAATTTGCTTAAGCGACAAACAAAATTATTTAGTAACTTTCAGTAAATTGAATAAGCCTTTAATTATACAGCAAACTGCGTTGGAAATCTTATACTTCTCATTAAGTTAAATACTGAGGTTCTTTAATACGTGTGTCATTTTCAATCCACGTAGCATATTGCTGTTTTTTTTAGCTATTTTGATTAATTTTTTAAAGTGAGGTTAAGTTGAACTGGCTGGCACTAAATACCCCATATGAACTCTAAAGGTCCTTAGCGTTAATACTTAGAGAAAGATTAGCTAAGCAGGACGACGCAAGTTCGGTACCTTGTATAACTGCTAGTGAACAAGATTTCTTTTTTTAATTTTTTTAAAGAATATCTGATAATGGGGGAAAATGCTTGCAGGGTAACGTGCCTATCAGCTTAACCTGGTGAAACTGCCCACTATTGCAGCTGAAATCCATTTAAGTTCACTCACCTCCTCATCATTTGTGAGGGTACCAACTTTTTAGCAATGGCGGCTCCCACATGCCCTGAAGGCAGTTGTCGGTAACCGCTGGTTGACAGCTGAAGTGAGAGATGACTGACCTGCCCCTGGAGTCTTTCTTGAGGTTGCGCGTTAGCTTTGCCAGCTGCTACGAAAAAACTAATTGCAAGGAAAGAAGAAGAAGAAGATCAACCAGTTAGAGAGTTATAGCTGGTCGAGTCCGACCATATTATACCTTACACCATATTTTTGTGGGCTGATTTGAGAAAAAAGGCCGACAATAATTTTATTCGGTATAAAAGTCGGCGACAAAAGATAAACAATTTTTTAAAAGAAAGAAATATTTGAGTCAGCTATATCCACATATGCCTTTTCCGGGAGGATATTTTAAAGGCAGTTATATTTTGTGTTTTATAAATAGGTTGTCGGCATTGAGTTAGATCTTTGTGCAGAGTTTTGTCAAGTCAGCTATAGCATAAAGAGCTTCCTCTGGGACAACACTTGGACCACAAAAAAATGCAAAAGGATGCCTTAAAAGAGTTTAGCTTTGGCTTTTTATTCAAAAATGGCTGTGAAGCTTTTACTCCAAGTTGACACCTGTCAGTAAATAGCTAGCTTTGCCTTGGCCTGATATATGCAAACCCGCCAACCGAATAAAATACGAAGGGCTTAAGGAAAGTTTTTCTGGCCCTTTTGATGAATTATAAAATCGCTGCTCAAAATACTCCATAGTTTTAAATGCCCTATAATTGGCAGTTCTTGTCCCTGCGATAAGACTTTTGACAGAAAAATTAGGCAAATTGACTTTGCATCGACTCATTTCTTTTTAGCAAGGGAGATTTGATTTCAGCATCTTAATATCCACAAGGCTTCTTGGCTATTTCCAGATCAGAACACGAGTAACCAAATTGATATCAATTCACATTCACTATTTTGTTACAGCTTAAGTTCGACCACTTCCAAATAAGTCGAAAACTGTACACTCTGAATCAAAAGAAAACCAGACATTAAAAAAATTACAATTACAACAAATACCTAGAGACTACTTCACTTCACTCTTCAATCTGTTCTAAAAAGACATTTTACTTCCAACAAACAGTGAATTTTTATAAACCTTTCGATTCGCGCTGTGGCAGAAGCAGTACTTTGCTATAATCGACTTCGGGGGAATAAGCGCTAGAGCTTCGCTTTGCAGGGCAAAAATAGAGCTACTACCCAGTTGTATAAAAAAAGGAAATGGTTAAGCAGCGCCTGTCTAGATGTAAGAAACAATAATAAAAAAAGTATAAGTTAAGGCAATTGAAATGCAATACCTCAAAAATAAACCCTGGAAATTGTTAAGAAAAATCAAATTTCAACCTCTATGTAACCTTCTTGTAATTCTGCCAACGTCCACTTTGAAACGGATCCGCAATAGACATTAAGGCTGGGAAATATGAACTGAAACTTTAGTTTTGTCAGACGATGAAAAGAAAAATTTTTAAAATGACAACCCAGCACCCGAAATTCTTAATAACGACGATGCAATAGGCATACCGATGCCCGATTATATTATTGTTAAAATATCTTCTGCACGGCTTAAACATTTTAAATACGCTTTGACGACGGTTTGCCAGAAAAGCACTTTAATACCGAAAGCAGGGAGTTGGTAAGGCCAAGCAGGATTTGGTCTGGTCTTGAGATCCTATTATTCGCGACCTTTAAATGCAGGCAACAATTGTTGGTTTAAAGGTTTTTTTTGAGCAATAAGCTGTCGCATCCTATCGAGCAGTGCTTTACTTTTGAAGACTACAGATTTCAGCTTATTAAGTCTTTCTTTATTTTAAAACAAGTACTACTATCTGAATCGACAGCACTTTAAAATAACAAGATTGAATTTCCCATGGGCATCACAATCTAAAAGACTGAAACAACTGGCATTCTCTCCTACTTCGGACTGAAATCTAGCTCCGGTCGTAATAACCATATTAAGTAAGTTAAAGAGTGTTTGCCATAATATACCATTACAGGACCTTAAATTTTTTTCTCAGATTTAGGGTTAAAAGTTTTTCTCTTTTTTCCTTAAACTCATTGCATTATTTATCTATTTTCCAAAATTTTGCCATGTTTATTTTAGCAAAATAAATAATATGAATATATAATAGTATGTGTACATATACAGACGTAACTATATTTATTAAAATAAACACAAACCATTTTTATGTGGCTGCGATAATACAAATAAATGACGCCATAGTGCGTGCCACGACTAAAACCGGTAACCGGAAATGAGTTGGAAAAAAGCCATAAAATGCCGCTAACAAAATTAGAAAAAAAAAATTAAAAAACTTAAATGGTGTAACCACAAAAAGGCGTTTTTTTAAAACTCCTTTTTTGCCATATTCATTCTGTTTTTGCATATAATAAACATTAATATAAATTTTTTCCAAAATGTGGTCAGAAAGGTTTTAGTAAAAAAAAGAGGATTTTAACTCTGTTTACCATTATGATTATAATTTGTTTAATAATGATGATATGTGCGAAAATCCACAAATTTTAGTGTATATTTTTGTAGGAAATATATGAAAAAATAGCTTTTTTGTTTTGTTTTTTTTATAAGCCCAAGCCACAGACGCGTCTATATGTTTATGTACATACACACTGTTTTTAGTTAGTTGTAGTTGTGTTTTATTTTTCATTTTTGTTGTAAATGTTTTCATATGTACTAAAAATCATAATCATATACTTATTTTTGTTGCTTTTGTATCCATATGGTTGTTGTTGCTTTTTAATGATGATGGTGTGTGTATAATTTTTGAACTGTTATTGTCGTGCTTTTTTTTATTTTTTATATGGATACTAACGTGCATACAACTTGTGTTTAAGAAAAATATGAAAACTTTCGCAGTTTTTATACAAGTTGACTACCTGGGTACTCTATATTTTATTGAATGCAGTAGCAAATGCTGTTTCGATTGGAAAAATATTCACTTAAATAAAATAGTTTCCAGATACGAAAACCAAGTCGTAAAGAATGACCCATGTTTAAAAAAGTTAAACCGTTTTCGATGGTTCGTAGAAAACTGTTCCAAGATTTTTGTATTGAAACCTCATTTTAAAGTTGATTTGTTGGCGGTTCAAGAATCATGTGAGGAATATAAGTTGCAATTAAACATCGATGATGGTGTTGAATGTGCACTCCCTAGCTGAGATAAGATTAAATTGACCGGCTTTAAAAGAAAAGCGCCACAGATGCAGATGATATTTTTATAAAGCTGTATTCTTTCGGTCCTATCAACAGTTTATAAAATCCTTTTCGGCATATTCGGCTACACATTGAATCCCAAAATCGATTAGGTGGCATACCCCTATTAGTGTGGTTTCCAGCAAAGTGACTCATTTCCGACAAATCCGGGAAAAACAAAGCAAAGCATTAAATTTTTTATCAAATATCAAGATGCGTTTGTCTTGTCGGTTAGCTTTAATTATCGCAAGTCCTCAGTGAATATAGGAAGCGATGGTTTTTAACCATTACTGGCAGGATTGAAAGCTAATAGGTTATCATATTGATTTTGAAAATACTATACAGGGCAAAATTTAACAAGAAAAGGTACCAAACGTCACTTCTTTCTTGAATATGACTGTGTCAATTGTCAAAAAGATAGAGTAAGAGGTTAGATTTTACCGGCTTGCCCCAAAGACCTTATATTGCCTTTAAACTGTTATTACCAGGAAGAAGCCGTAACCAGTTTAACTAATTCGATTCAATACAGTTCAAGATGATACTCTTTCGTCAAATGGCGTCCTCCATATCTTACAAATACCAGAAATTTGCTCAAAGTTTTGGAACAAACCACACCCTACACACATTGCACTGGTAAGCATGAGCACAGAAAATGAAGCATGAGCACAGAAAATGACACAAAATGCGGCAGACAGTGGCTCTATCCTCCCTCAAACCACCGAACCTGCTTCCTCGCCCTCTAACATGAACAACTGTCCAACAATAACCTGTTATCATCCCTACCAGGGGGAAGATTACGGCATTCGACTCGATTCGGAATTTTAAAATTCTTATTAGAGTTTCTATATTTAAAGTATTGACAACTTGATCGATCGAGTAAAATTTTCAATCGAATTAAATGCCGTAATTTTCCCCTTCAGGATTTAACAAGCGCTCATGACTATCAATACATATGTTCATCTGAGTTTGAGAGAACAATTCGAGATTGGTGGCCAATTGGGCTGCTTAAATCTTTGTCTGAACCCCACACCAGTCATTGGAAAGTTTTAAAGACTCTTTGGTGACCAGTTCTGGGTAGAAGACCGTAGAAAATTGTTTGGTTGACTCTATCGAATAGACACCCTCGCAACACACTCTGCGGCCAAACTAACTGGCTTCAAATCAAAATTTTTATCCAGCGCTGCCTTAGGGGCACTGCGTGTAGCACTTTTTCAACGGAAGGTATTAGATATTTTCACATTAACAACCACTTTGTTAGGAAAAATGATCTAAAAATTTATATTTAAAGTCTCAGTTTCTAAAGGGTTTATAATAAGATGTTTAAAAGGTTTTTAAAAATTTTTAAAATATAAATTTTTCCTAAAACATCTAAGTTAAATCAGCGGTTTCACTTTACAGAACATGCAACAAATCGTATATTGAAAATCTAACAGGAGAAGAAAAAACTTATGAAAAATAAATTTTTGTTTAATACAAAATTTGAAATAAATATAAAAAATAAGTTAAGAAAAATCAACAAATTTATTTTTTCTGAGGGACTAAATTATGCGAAAAACAGCAATTTTTAGTTACGTGTTAGATAGGGTATCTTGCATTTTGTGTGGCTATAAACATATTTTAATTTTTAACCTACAATTATTTTATAATGAAGGGTATAAATATAAAACTGCTAAATGTTGACTACCTTTATTATCATCTTCTTTATTCATAGCCTCCCGTCATTAATTTTATTTCAACAGTATCCAAGTTAAGCGAAATCTATTTAGCGGGGAGTTGGAGTGCAAAATTATCTACTTAAAAACCCAAACTTCTATACTTTTAGCCAATCCACTGCTAGTCTAAGTAGGTGGAGCTTACAAATAATCCAAAAAAAGTGGAAATTTGTGTTTCTTTTGCATTTATTTTAATAAAATTTTCTGCGTTGTTGTTGTGTTTTTTTATTTTTCTTCACACACATGTTTAGCAAATTCACACACATTGAAAAATACAAATAAATATAAAACAACAAATACACGAAAGAAAGCCAGAAGTAAAAAATGGAAAAAGCGAAAATTTCCACTGACATTGCAAGAGCATCGCCATAGGAAAAACAACAGCAGGACAATTCTATTTTGATGGGTATAACGATTTACTTATAATTTTTATTATTATTAAAAATTTTCCATTTCTTAAAAAAAGTTTCAAGGATGGTATGTTTTTAAGAAGTTTTATTATAGGTAAACACTAAAAAAATTACTTCTGTTCATAGTGGCCGCTAGAAGACTGTGGGGTGAGGCCTTACATATTTAAATTTCCAAAAATTACAATTTTAAATCATATTGTAAAAAATTTTTACCTGAAGATCACGTCAGGAAGATTCAACGTGAACAGATTGGCGAACATGATATTTAAAAACCAATTTACAAACGCCATTTAAAACGAAAATGTCTCTGTCGTCGAAGGAAATAATAGATGGCCAGAAACAAAAGCTGCCGAAAAACACATCGGTTACAAAACGGCTTCGAGAATACCATGAATCTCGGGCAAAACATGGATCCTCATAAATTTAAGATTGTCAGCAAAAGGTAACTTAAATGCGGCAAAAACGGGATCGTCGAAGGCCTTACCACAATAAGACTACACCAGAATTGACAAGCTAGTCAAATGTTCAAGAAATGACAAACGTCAGTGGAGCAGAAAAATTGTAATCAGAACACAAGCTGCAGCTGATACGCACCGAACTCGTGATCGCTTCCAAATAGTACTCCAACTCACTAACAACAAATTTCCAACTAACAAGGCTTTTAATGGGCAGCTTCGGTGTGACCACAACCTCCAAAGAGATATAGGAAGAATACTGTACAAAGCTTCTTTCAACATAAGATCACAGCAACCCCAAAATTTGCTCTTGCCAACACCCCGAAGAAAGCACACAGTTGGACATATTTGCCCCAAGCATACCTGAAATAGCAACCGCTTTATCAACACTAAAATCAAATACGCCACCTAGTCCCAACAATACCGCCAGAGTTTTTGAAAGCAGTTCGAATGCTGAGCGCCGAGCTGCTACACCCACTCATAATAGATTTCTGGTCTGACGAAGCACTAAACGCCGAACTGACCAAAGGTACGATTAACCTGCTACCTAGCACCAAAAATCCCTGAGTGATGCAAGAGGAGCCATGACATCTGCTCTAAGTAGCTGAATGGTACGCTGTTAACGCTGGAGTAGTCATCGGACCATTTTTTTCGAGGACGCCTCTGGTCAAAAAACAAAAGTTGGTCAAAAGACAAATGTGGATAGTGCGCGCTATAGGACCATGTAAGCCGAGTTTTTTCTGTCGCGATTGAACGAATTAAAAATGAAAGACATGTGGTTTCAAAAGGACGGATCAACGGCAAACACTGCGCAAGCCACAACCGATATTCTGAAGGCAGCGTTCCCGGGTGTCCCGATTAAACCATTTCAGACATTTTTGTGGGGTTTTCAAAATCCCGTGTTTACGTCAACAAGCTCAAAACTCCGGAAGCTCTCAAGTAAAATATTCGACACGAGTGCGAGAATCTGTCACCGAAGTTCTCGCCGGAGTGATGAAAAATGCCATTAAACGAGCCCGTGTAGCAATCTATTGTGACGTCGCCCATTTGGCCGATATTATCTTTTCGACTTGACTAATCAAATTCTTAGGACTCAAGTCTAGCAGTGGCATTCGAAAATATCAACCAAAATTTAGGTCTTTTTATACTAGTTCTTTCTATGAACACACTTACTTTAACTTTTTTGTTGCAACTGTTGTAGTTTGCTTTAGTGTATGTTTGTTGGCGTGCAACACTGTTCAAAAGACTATAAATATATTGATTTTGGTGACTTATTTGTTAGTAGCTGTTACGAAAATAAAACTATATCCTTTAGTTATATTTCGCTGTTTTTTGGTTATTTAAAACTGATTCCATTTTTAAAAAGTTTCAAAATATACTTTTCTGGAAAGTCCATCTTAGCCTCAATGCATGTCTGTACCGAAGCAAATTTTTGATCTAATAACTATGTGTCATACAAAATGAACTGTTGGGTTTGACTGACCAAAAGTTTCACTCAGTTTTAAAATTGCTAAACTGAAAAAGGTTTTTGATTAAAAAGTTCGATACTGGTCCCACTGTGTTTTTTTTTTTTGTTGTTATAATTTTTTACCATGAATCTCCTACAAAATTTTTTTCTTTATGCATTTGTTAACTCTATCATCGTCATCCTTTATCACATCAAAATTTTTATTGTTGTGTTGCTTATCTGTTGCAATTGTTTTTGCATATTGCTGTTTTTAGTTGCACAAAACTTTTGCAACGAGTTGGCCTCAAACAACGAAGACCCAACACACATGCACACATACATACACATAAATGCATATAAATATGCAAAACGACTTATAATTTTGTCTTTATAAAGATTTTGTGTTTGCTACTAGAGTAAAGCAATTTGGTATCCCATTTAATCAAAAATAGAGTTTAATTTTTATGCATAAATGAATAAAAATAATCAATTTTATTTGCGTTTATTTTCAAATGAAACTAGAATTTAATATTGTTATAAACAAAGTTTTTAATTGAAACTTCGAATGAGTTTTTATAAAAAATATTTTTCAATCCTCACAGAAGTAAATTTAATTATAAAAGAAAGTATGTAAAAAATTAAATAGTTATCAAAATTGGTTAAGCCAAAATACCAAAAACTTAGGTAATTTTAGGCAATATTTAATTTAAAATTACATACACATATCGAGCTTTTGGTGCAATACCGTAGTAATTCAAAAAATCGTGAACTGAGAAAAATGCATTTGAAGTTTTGAACCATCTTTTTGATAGTATTTTCGTTTACTAAAGTTATTTTCTTACAAGTTTTTAAATAAAAAGGAATGTTTTTAAATAAAAAAAGGCCAAAAATTATTTAAAATATGAAATATTTATTTATATTTAAGTACTTTGTATCAACCTATCAATGATGTATCGTTATTGTCACAAAACCTATGACAAACTTGAAAATTAATTCGAAATATATCGTTATAGCAAATAAACTTTTAACTATTTTTTTTCTATCAAAGTTGTAATATGAAATAATACGAACAAGTAAAAAAGAAATCAAATTATGCAGTTGTGTTTCTGTGCCTAAAACGTAGCAAAAAATAATATTGCTTTATACTTTTTTCGTAAATTGCTTTCTGTTAGTAAATTTATTGTCACAAAGGAAATATTTCATTATTGCAAATAAATATTGTTGAAAATACCTAGAGGCAATAAAGACATTTTTAGCTGTAGAATCTGAACAGTTAGAGGTGGAATCATAATATTTTTTTCTTTAGATAGATATTTCCCCAAAGATAATTTCTGCATACCCAGCTCAAAAAATTCAAATTTTGAGTTACTACGGTATTGCACCAAAGGCTCGATATGTTGTTTTCTGTTTTAATTATTTTCGCCCCATACATCTGGATGACTATTCATTAGGGCTACTGAAAACCGAAATTTTTTTATAGAAATAGTTTAAATTTTTATTTAGGATTTAACCTAACTCTAATACAATCAGAAAAATCCTGCAAAAATTTGAGCAAACCGGGTCTCTAGGAGACCCAGCGCATGCTCGTACAGCTCGTACTGAAGAAAATATTTCTGCTGTATGCGATAGTGTGGCTGAGGAGCCGTCCACCTCAACTCGTCGTCGTGCCCAACAATAGCACCTTTCACACTCGTCCTTGTATGCACAAAGACTTGCATTTACACGCTTACAAGGTGCATTTGGTTCAAGAGCTGAAGCTTCTTGACCATTCCAAACGTCATCAGTTTTCACATTGGTGTCAAGAATTGGCAACCGTGGATGATAAATTTTCGAAGAAAATTATCTTTAGTGATGAGGCACATTTTCACCTTAGTGGATTAGTCAATACCCAGAATTGCCGCATTTGGCCAAATTATAATCAAAGAGTAATTGTCGGAAAACCAATACACCCACCAAGAGTAACTATTTGGTGTGGTTTATGGGCTGGCGGCATCATCAGGCTGCATTTTTTCCAAAATGAAGCCGGTCAGGCAGTTACTGTAAATTGTGTTCGCTTTCGTGATGTGACAACCATCTTTTTATGGCACGAATAGGGTAGATATGGATGTAGACGACTTGTGGTTTTAACAGAACAGTGCCACATATCACAAAGCTAAGGAAACAATGGCTCTTCTGCACGACAAATTTAACGGCTTAGTTATCTCAAGTGGAGGCGATGTCAATTGGCCGTCAAGATCATGTGATTTGATACCATTGGACATTTTTTTGAGCTAATGGATGAGATGATTCGGCATATTAAGGGCATAAAGCCTCAATTATGATTCAGCGTCATCGAAAATTTGGACCATGGGGTGAGGGTTTGCTACCGAGATCGTGGCGGCCATTTGGTTGATATTTTTTCTATATATAACTGAACCGAAGTAATATAATTATAAAAATAAATGACAATAATTTCCTAAATAATTTGTTTTTTATTCAAAATTAACATCGGCCGTTAAAATCTAACCCCCCGATATTTTAACATAAGGTTCCTCAAAAGCCTATGTAGATGGCAAGGCGCTGATGTCGCAGTTGGAAGAGACCCGGGTTCAAATTCCAGCTTGGGCAAGTACAGAAAAAAAATTTTAATTGCAAATATGTATAAATATATTTGTATTTAATAAAATATAAAACTCTTTCTCTTTAATAATGCCCCGTTAGTCAAAAAATAAATGGCCTAAATGTGATTAAAAGCTAGAAATTCATACTATTTATATAAATTACACTTTGGTGAAGAATATTGTTTCTTGGTTTACAACATTTGTACTCACCGCAATTTTGATACCGCTACGGCGTAATTAAATTAAAGGTTACTTGGTTTATTGTTTGTGTATATATTTGTAAAAATATTATTTTTACTAAAATTTCTTTAACAGATTTTTATTTCAATTCCAAAACTAGTTTTTCAAAAATAATACATTGTTATACACCCAAAAATTATTTTAGTAAAAATAAACAAGATTTTCCTGCTGTTAAGGAAAATTGTTCGAATTGCAATTTGCAAAAAAGAGAATATGTTTGCTAAAATTTAACGGAAAAAGCCAGGTGTTTGCATTAATTGCATATATTAATCAATTGAAATATAAATTCCTTTACAACTTGATTTTAGTTAATGGCAGGCAGTTCACACAAAAAAGGGTTGAAAAATTGCTTTACTTTTGTCCTGATGAATACAACAAAGGAATAATTAAGGGTTGGCTGTAGTATTTGTTGAATTACCCATGTAGAGCAGGCATATCAACTCATCCTCACTAGCATTGGTTAACTTGAAATCTAAGCAAGATCCTGCTTTAGATTTTTGTATAATATTTTCATGCATGTATGTTTGACTGTGTGTTTGTGCTTGAGGTATTGTGCATAAATTTGGAAATGGTTTTCAGATGAATTTTAATTTCTGTACAAAGACCAACGAGCAATAAGAACTTGACTGATGGTGGTAGTGGTGGTAGATACATTAAATTTGGGGTTCCTTTGTAAGAGTATGTATGACTGCGTGCGTACGTGCATGTGTGTGTGTGATGGTATGCTAAAATGTATGTTTTCGGTCACATATATTTGCAATAATAAGAAAAAGGGATATTTAAAATATGTTTAGTATGTTTATATGTTGTTGGTTTTAATGCTGTATTTTTTGCTTTTATTTTATTTGTGATTTAGAGAAAATCATGGCTGCCATTGTTTCCAAAAAAAACTTTTTTTTTTGGGTTCTGTCGTTTTTTGTTTATAATATAAATGCCTTGGACAAGGGTAAACGCCATGTTTTTTTCTGTTACCAAAGGGAAGAAAATTATTTGTTTCTATGCTTATTCCACATGCGTTTTAAAGAATCATCATTCATTATTAATCTCTTTGCAGACATTTTCTAACAAATGTTAATGTGAAATAAAAAAACAAAACTCAACATTAGTGCTTTAGAAGAAGGTTCACATTTATGTCCAAAACATTGTTTTTATATATTTTTTTGCTTATTGTTGTAATTTATTTATTCAGGCTTAATTTTATATGCTTTTGTTTAGCTTTTGTAAAGGTGTATACAAAAGGTGAACAATTTATAAAAAAAAATCTTACCTTTCTATCGCTTTTGTTTTAAACTTAAAAGTGGAAACATTTGCTAAGCATAGATGGGAAAGGTATAGGCTTAAAAAGTTCTGAATGTTGTGCAACCCTTAACCTTTTGTTTTTTTAATTGGAAAAATTTTTGTTTTTTAAACTTGGGTTATTTTTGTAATGTTGGCTTTTGCTTCTTAAATTTTAAAATAACTTCAATAATTAGTTAAGCTCTTCTTTACAACATTTTTTATGCATTTGAAAAATTAACATTTTATTGTTTTTTTTTAATATTTAACCCTTTTGAGCTGTCAGTTCAATTGGAATTAATAAATTTTTCATACATTTTTCATGATGGATTTTTTCGTTTTGTTTTGTGAAAGTAATTGCTTGTAAAGCTAAATAGCAAAAATCATGATGTAAGCTAACATTATGATAAATGGAAAAGTGTTAAATGTACATATATAGGTGATTCTAAGGTTGCCAGATAATTTCATTTCCCTCTTTATATAAATAAGAAAGCCATATATATTCCACTTTCTTATTTACTTTTTAATAAAGCTTTAAAGGCTTTTCTTCAAAAACTGCTTACCCAGGTCTTTAAATATTATTCCCCTGGCTACCTCTAACCCTACTTTTTTTTTAATTTTCCTTAATTTCAAACTAAAATAGAACAACAATTTTTTTTCTTTTACTAATGTGAGTATTTTTCAAAACTTCAAGGAAGAAACTTATGTCAAAATTAACCCTTGACCATAGAATCACCCAAATGTTCTAAATAAAAATATTTTTAAACGCCCAACCGTTTAAAAATTGTTTCTAGCACAGTGGTTAAAATTATAGTTTATAGGTAAAGATAGAAAAAGTTTGATTTTATAAAAATAATTAAAAACTAATGGCAGGAACTCATCCGATTCAAAATTATTAATACCAAAATAATATGCCAAAATTTAAAAAAAAATTTTTCTTAAACTAAAAAAAAGAGAAATAAAAAAACTTTAATTTCAAAAAATAATTTTAATAACAAAAGCCTTATTTGTTGAAAACCAATGTGTTAATTTCGATTTGATATATAAAAACTGAAGTTACCTGACTATTTTTCAACACCAAACGCTTATTTAAATAAACATCCTTTTAATAAATATGTATTTCTAGGTTGTTTCAACGCAAAACTGTAGAGAGTTTTCGATTTTAATTGACGTTTGCAAATGAATTTAAAAGTTCATTTTTTTTAAATTTTTAACTAGCGTGGCAGCCCTGTAGTTAGGAAATATTAGAATATATGTTATATTTGTTGTAATGTAAAAACTATTTTACCCAAGTTGAAATTACTTTCTCATAATGGATTTATTCATTAAATAAAAATATGGAAGTTCTGCACTTTTTGTAAATGTTTGATTTTTTATTTATGTCAACATTTGGCCATATAAACGAACTTCCAAAATAGCTTTTGTTAGAGGACCCGTACATCTTTAGAGGTACTTACAGTGTAAATTTTAATTGTAGTCCATTCTGTTTTGGCTGTACGATGATAAATCTCTTTTAAATCAGTGACATAAGGTGGATATTTTGAAAATAGTTTATGGGAAAAAAAAATTTGTGTTCTCGCCTTATCCACATACAAAAAGTAAAAGCGCTATATTCAGCTGTACCGAATCTTCACATTAGTCTTTTTTTATACCAAGCCTTCTGATGTTGCCCATGTATTTTGTACTGCAAATATTATAATAAAAAATATCTTGTGCCGGGCTTACACTCCATAGCAATCCTAGTTTTTGAAATTGAAAGCTTTACAAAATTTTAATGTTTGTAAGTACAATAGAAATACCATGTAGAAGGTTTGAGGTCCAGAGTTTTAACAGTTTTTAACATTATTTGTATCAAAAGTTTAAAAAAATATGTTTGTTTGTATAGAGAGCTCCCCTCGCCCTGCTCCTAACCAACAATTGTTTTCAAAATAAAAAATTATTGTGTCATTACTTTTTGTAGAACATTCGAAATCAAAAGCTGTTACAGTTTTACAGATAAAGCGTTTAGAAAATTTGACAGGAAATGTTCATTTGTGTAGGGGAAATCCCTTCCCCTGCTTCTAACAAAATCTTTTTTTTTAATGTAGTCCTTATTGTCAAATTACTTCTTGTAAAACATTTGAATTCGATCGAAAAACTCATAAAGATTATTAACTTATATGGAGGCTACCCCTTCTCCTGCTTCTTTAAGCATTTTTTTTTTTCCAAAATGTAAGACTTATTGTCCAATTACTTTTTGCAGAACATTTAAATCCTATAGCTGTTATAGTTTTTTCAGATTTAGCGCATGAAATATTTAAAGTTCTTTTGGCAAGAGTGACTTAGTTTACTGAGATATATGGGGATGTATGTGCGGATTTTGTCTTAAAAAAATTATTTTTAGTTATATCTCGGTCAATTGTAAACCAATTTTGTTGATTTTAAACAGCAATTGTCCAAGGATATTTCTGATTGTTTAATACTAAAATGTTTTCTGTGCGACTTTATTTGAATCCAAAAACTTGAATTCAACATACACTCAGAAGGTCAGACGGAAATGGCTTTATCGACTTCCCTATCTATAAGGATCCATAATATATATACATTATGGGATCTAAAGTGAGTATTGCAGATATTACAAACGCAAACTGGTATATACTCTTGTCACTATGTAAAGGGCGTAAAAATTATATATCGAAGCAACACTGTATGAAATTTTTTGAAAACTTAACAATTTTTATTATCAAGCCAATTGAATATTTATAAATGTTTAAAGCCCTCCATTGGTTTTCACGTTTCTTAAAATTCGGGCTTAAAATTTTTTGTATTTACAGTAGAAGTCAGTGCACAAAAGATATCTGCTAGATAACAGCACTGCCTAACAGCTTTTTGTATAAATTGGCGTTTAGTTTGGCTAATAAAGTGAAACCAATTTTATTTAGAACTAAAACTATGGGACATAAATTTTTTAGAATATTTTAGTTTTTTAATGTTCCTTTGGAAAGGATTTTTATATTTTCAAATTAACTCAAAAAAGGAGGAGCTAGAAGGTTAAGACCTTGCATAAAAAATTATCTCAATAAAATTCTTTATTATAATTTTGACAACAAAAACAACTTAAAACATTTCTTTTATATATTAAAATACTTTCTTTGACGAAAAAACTAAAACTTTGGTTTGCTGGAAAAAAATTACGACCAGCTGGACCATAAGTTTATTCCACAAAAAGTAATAGCTCGAAATGGTTTATCAGAATTAAAAAAAAAATTTATTATCCAACAAAAAAAGCCTTAATAGGTTGGACAATGTATTTAGTACGACAATTAATTCGTCCTTATATTTTTTTACATTTAAATTAAGATTAAACTATTTAATAGAAATATGATTATGTATTTCAAAAGTTATCTTGAATTTTTTTGGGAAAAGGATTTACGTAATTTTTAAAAAATACCGTATTAAATACTGTTAATGTTAATACTAAAAATATGGAGGCACTAAACAAAAAATTTTTATTAGCTTAATTGGTTTGAATTAAAGTCATAATCATAAAAAGAAATTGAAGCGTTAAAAAAATTTATTGTGGAAAAATTGTCGTCTGTGAACATTTCAATATTTTAATATTTTCTAAATTCAAAAATGGCCGGTATATTTAAAAAAATTTAACTCAAGAATGACAACACTAATTAAAGCAGTTTTAAAATATCCAGTTCTAAGTCCATAACCTTGAAAATTTCTACAAAATGTTAACTATTTTGTTTTTAACTGCCTTCTACTATGTCTTTTTTCATTCAAATTTTCTCTTTTTTTTGTTACCAGGCATTTGAAAAATGGAGAAAGAATCACTTGCACTACAAAACAAATGAAAGAATGTAAAGTATTTACCCAAGGGATGGCTAACGTAATACAAAATGTTAAATATAATGAAAAAAGAAAGAGGAATTTAAATTTGAAATTGTATTTTCCTTTATGTATGCACGAATTGTCTAGGAATGACAAAGTAATGTTGTATCATATCCACATACCCATACATATGTACATGAATATCATTCATAACATCAGTTACATTTCTACTTCTAATACCTCAAATTACATGTGTGCGTGCATATGTATATATAGAAGTAAGAGTCCGTGTATGCATTTATGGTTTTTGATGAAACTTTTGGTAGAATGCTCACATCATACTTTCATGTGTATTGAGTAAATATTTAAATATGTAAAAACACACACGCATACATATGTATGAAGTTGTATGTAATTGTTAAATTTGGATAAAGCCAGTTCATAATCTTCATGACCTAAGCCCTTAGACTTAGTGTTCCTTACCCTAAAGAAAATTTTTATGAATTTTGTTTTTTGATGACAAAAGTATTCACTCATACCTTGCGAAAAGCGTATTTTAGCATAAACATATAAAATACACTCAAAGATATTTTTTAGATAAATTGAAAAAAAAATTAAAATTTTTTTTCTTTTTAGATTTGTCTCCTGTATTTTTGCTGGGTAAGGATATTTAAGCTATGTAGTCAAAATGAAAAATTTTATGGGTGAACCTAAGGTGCCTTTTTTAACCCTTCAATTTCTTCAGCTGAATATATAAAAGAGTTTAAGGTAAGTACTTTTGCTATTATCCGAAATTTCCGGGGTTAAAGAAAAAGAGCATAAATAGGGAGAAAAAGGTTTTTTTCATTAACAAAAATTTTTTCACCTCCAGTTTAATTAAGACTATTGATCAAGATAATAAGTTGTATAGAGTTAAACAATGTACGGAAAATTATCTTAGGTTGACCAAGCATATGTCAAAAAAAGTTTTCAATTATTTTTAGTGTATTTAAAAAATTTCATTGATGTACATTCATAGAAAAATATAAAAATTTCCAATGGAAAGTTTAATATAGAAAATACTAAGGAAGAGGTCTCACTTTGATTTGCTTAGGGTCGGTATTTGTGATTGTTACTTCATGTCTGCAGCCGTTTGAAAAAGTATTTAAAGTGTAAGTAAAATTGTAATTTTGGGTGCATTGTAAACACTTTACAGGAAAACTGTTATAAATAAGAAAATATACAAGGTGGGCCAAAAAAAGTTATCCAATGTTGTTTGGCTAAACGAAAAACTTCGATTCGGTTTTTTCATTATGTTTATTTGAACCTTTGAAGTTTTCTTGGTCGAAAAGATAATATCGGCAAAATGGGCGCCGGCACAATTGATTTCTATACGGGCTATATCGGTTTGTGTAAATTCGTTCAGTTGCGGCAGAAAAAACTTGGCTAACATGACCCTAAAGCGCGCACTGTCCATTGTTGTCGTTTGACAAGTGGCATCCTCGAAAAAAAATGACCCGATGACTCCTTCAGCGTAAACAGCGCACTATCCAGTCGCTTTGAGCGGGCGTAATGGCTCATCGTGCATCAGGTATGGATCCTTGGTGCCCCAGAAGTAACTGTTTTGCTTGTTTACGTACTTGCTGAGATGGAAATGAGCTTCATTATGATTTTGGTCGAAAAATCGTCCTTTTCGGCCCCGAGATTGAGGATGTCTTGGGCGTACGTTACACGCGTTTGGCGGTTGACAGGCAGAAACTGATGCACGGACTAGACTTTGTACGGGAACACGCGTTCTTGGCAAGTATATTGCTCCATGGTTTGTTCACTTGTATTCCAGATCGGCCGCCATTTGCAAAAATAAAAGTATCTTCCAATAGGGGGGTTTCTTTTGGCCCACCTTGTGGAAGTACAAATGTGCAGACGTACTGCGAACGTATAATAGAAGTGTTTCTCTTTAAAACACCAACATTTAACTTCATCGTTCGCCGAATGTGTTCAATCTGGCCATTATTGCATGCCATTGTTTAAATGAGAAAATTAAATCGAAAAAAGTTGTGTGTTGTTCAATGGAGATTTAAAAAAAAGAAGGTGGCCTAATCAAGAAAAAGTGATTTAAGTTGGTTAAATATTTGCAAAAAAATTTACAGAGAAATTAAACAAAAATTTCTTTGAAAGGTAATTGTCTTCCAGAAAATTCTCAAACTTTAAATTTGTATGTTAATATTTTTTAACAAATATTTTGCAAATAATAAACAATTTGAAAAAATTTATTTAAAATTAATATCTAAAGGGTTTGAACAAATATTTAAAAAATTAAAGAAATCAAAACCTGAAATGTAACTAATCTTACTTACTAACGGTATGCTTCCCTGCTAATAGCTTTCACTTTTTAAAAGACCTTACAACTTGCTTAGTTTTGTATATACACAAACATTTTTAGTGTGTTTGTGTAAAGGAATACACACCTACATGTGCACAAACCAAGTATGATGAAAATAAAGATGGCGCCAAAAAAGCAAAAATTTTGAATTCTGTGCGCATGTAGGATTGCTAACGCCCCGCAAAAGCTTTCCTATCGACTAAAAATTTTTAGCGTCTCGAGACGCAAATGGAAATAAAACAGGCACATTATTCACAAAACAGCACATGTTTATCGTTTACGCAGATATTATCGACATAATGGGGCGAACAAAGATATCAACGCACAAGACGTCTAGCAGACTTGGGCAGACAGTGGAAGTTGAAAACTAAAACTTTGAAATAGTCAACGATTTTATCTACCTCGTCACCGCCATTAACAAAACAAACCAATTTAGTTTTGAGATAAAAAGAAGAAGGATTATATTGGCCAATAAATGCTATTTTGGACTTAGTAAGCAAAGCCACCTCCCGACAAACAAAAATCCCCCCGACAAGACACTGATCCTACTTCTGCTTATTAATGACTTTTAGGCATGGGCACTTGCAAAAGCAAATAAGGCAGTGCTTGAAGTTTTCGAGAGAAAGATTCTTCGGAAAATCAATGAACCAATCTGTGTTGACGGAGAATACCGGTATCGTATGGACCGTGAGCTGTATGACCTGTTTGCCGACCTAGACATAGTCACGCGTATTAAGGTTCAATGCTTATTTTGGTGAGGTCATGTTGTAAGAACGAATGAAGAAGCTCTAGCTAGGAAGTCACTTAAATTCGAACCTGGTGATGGATAATGCAAAAGAGAAAGACCGAAACTCTGATGGAAGAATCAGGTGGAAGGAGGCATCTCGATAATTACTGTCAAATATTGAAGAAGGAATGCAGAAGTTCGAAGCGCGTAGAGATCGATTCTAGGTTCGGCTAGTAAAACAAACGAGCAAACGTTCGTTGTGAGTAAGTAATAATTTTTAGCTCACGCATACTGTTATCCTATTGGCAACATACTTAAGACTCTAATACGAAAAACACACATTTTTTTGGCTAAAAATTTTAGCGTTTTCATACGAAACAGATTCGGCAACCGTCCAAGCTGATCGTATGCGTCATATAACAAATTATAAGCGCATGCTGTAATCCTTCTTCTATCATTCTTGGTACAAGCTACATATATATGATTTTATATATGATTTCTTTTGCGTTATACTTATTTGTTACATTCATTTGTCTGTACATACTGCAATATTACATACATATATTACATACATATGTACATATATATTGCAATATTAGCCAGGAGTGTATCTGGACGACGAACAATAATTGGGTTTTACATGTACACATCACTATTGCCAACAAAAACCCAAAGCGAATTCATACACGGTGGACGCAGGCGAAAAGTTCGTACCTAAAATGTCAAACACAAATATGGCATCATTGAAAAACAAACACATATTATTTGTATATGGTATCTTAAAAAAAAAAACACAAATTATTTGCAGAAGAAAAACGTGAATAAAATTAATTTTACAGTGTTTTTTTTGCACAAAGCACAAGAACGCATCATTTGGTTTTACTACTTGTTAATTAAGAACACTTTTTTAAATTTTTAGTTTAATAATCTAACCGACGCGTAATTTTTTTTTAAATCAAGAAGAAGCACATAGGCAAACTTTTGACACATTGTGAGGAAAATTGCACGAGCCAAAAATAGTCAGCTGATCTGTCGAGACCACCTTCTCTATGAATTCGCCTTGCAAAAACCATAACAAAAATAGAATAATACAAAAAGTGACAGCAGAGGTTATTTTATCATTATTTTTAAACATACAGCACAGTGAAAAAGCACTCATACATTCTTATAAGTCATCTTCTCTTGCTGGGCACCACTGTTTTTTTAGCATTAAATGTTTTGTGCCTTCTATATGGGCATTAGAGGAATTGTTTTACCGGCTTTTTTCTTATAAGTCTGCTAAAAGCTCTTTATTCATTAACTTAACTCCTCTTCGGCACAACTTACTAGCAACCACACATGGTTAATTTATTATTTTTAAGCAACAAAAAAATAAAAAAATAACAACTTGTTGTATACTTTATGTACACTAAAGACATTTTTTTAAAAACTGTACTTTTTATATAAAGAAAAATTAGTTTCTTGTCCCAAATAAGAAACCAAATGCTTAAAAATAAACTCAAAATATTTATATTTTCTTAACATATTTTTTACGATTGAAAATGAAAGAAAATGTAAAAGTTTAATTTATCTGGCATCTTTTACTCTTTTTCCTTCATATATTTTTTCTAATTAGTATTTCTTTATTTAATGTGCTTACAACCCTTGCCTAATGTTTGTATGCTTGTGAAGCAAAGAGCTTTCATTAGAAAAGCTTTATTTATTCATAAGGATTTTTGGAAGTGTTTTTGAATATGTTTCCGTTTTTGTTCTTAACATTAGAAAAGTGGTTGTGAAAGTTTAGTTTCACTATTAGGCAATAGATGGCAGTAAGAACAGCAAATAATATTTTTACGATGTAATTTTTATTTAAAAATATATTTTGTTAAAATTTAATAAATCTAAAAATTTAAAAAATACAATTAAAAATTGCTTGCAAATTATTTGAGATTAATTTGCTTGAGGGAGTTGCATGCATGAAAGGAATGTTGGTGTTAATTTTGAATATTAAACTTTGCCTGAGCTTTTATAAGTAGTTCCATTGAGACAGGTGTGACCAACTTATTTTACTTTTTTTGCCGAAATTCAAACATTTTAAGATCGAAGTTAAACAAAAGACGTGATTCTCAAGAATGAAATATTTTTCAAGCGTTTTAATAATATGTAAACATTAAAAAAAATTATTTTATCGTAAAACATTGCCAAAAATATTACGAATGTGCGCCATATCTAACCTAGCTTTTTAGATTTAAATGAAAAGCATTTTTCTTAAGCTTTAATAAGACTACCTGAAATATCATCGGGGTTTCACAACTAAAACTCATTTGTATAGTGTAATAACATATCTGTTTTTCCTTGCTAATATTTTTTCCTAATCTCAGTTGAAAATATAACGTTTTATATTTTTAATCTTTTAACGTCTGAGTTTAAAATGTAAGTTTTTAAAAGGTACTGGATCAAATGCTTGTTGTTGTATTACCATACACTTTATACCAGCTTAACAGCTTTTATAATTAGCGGACAAAAACTAATTCCTTAGACGTCATGTAATACTAAAGATAAGAAAATAAAAATGTTTTTTGATACTCATAAAAATGTAAACTTATTTTTTTGGCCCTTAACTCGGATGAGAACTCAGGTGGTGTAAATATAGCTTTATGTATACAAACACATGTGTATCTCGTTATGGTATTTGTCGCTACTAAAATTTTTGTGGGATTTTAAGAGAAAATAAATAGCTATTAGGGGAAAACATGTCTTGGGTATAAGCAATATAAATTGCAGCCGCCATACATACATTAAACTAAAACGTTTTTTGTCTGCAATTTTGGCACAATATAATAATATAAAAAGGCCTAAGCTTCACATTGGTCTCAAACTAATTTTTGTTTGCATAATTTCGAAGGACAATCTAAGAGCCATATTTTTTCCCCACATAAGCATAGGAAAAATTAAAAAAAAATGTACTTTAATTTTTGGAACACGCCCACCGTTGATTGCGCTTAAGAATCCTTAGCCTTACGGAAAGTACAACTTAAATGTCAGTTATTATTATAATTTCTACTTTTTGTTATATGTTGGTAAAATATATTAAATATGTGTTAAAAAGTCATGCAATCATCATCCTATTGGATTGATTTTTTAATAAGAAAATGTATGACAATTTCCAAAGTTAAAAACATTTTTGCATATAGACAAATGCATATAAGCCCAACCTACAACAAACCCTAAAAATAAAAAAAATATGTTTTAAACTTTGAGGGTTCCGTTTAACAAAAGTGCATCTTTTCGTTAGTTTTCTTAATAAAACAAAGAATTTTCTTTTGAAAAAGCGAAATTTGGGCTAAAGGTAATTTAAAGTTATTTAAGACAAGTAGTTTGACAAGCCAGATAAGTATGACTTCGTCTTAATATTTGTTTAAAAAATATTTCAGCTTTTTTTTTGAATTTAAATTCTGGTTTACTTTTACTTTACCAAACAGATAAAGAAAATAGCTTTTTGTTCATAAAATAAAAGAGATATATATTTAATTTTTAATTTAACACTAATGTACATCATTTTGAACAACTTCATTCAGATTGTATTTCCATTGCATTTTTTTTAATATTCTTGAAAAAACTTTTTTTTTAATTTTTAAAGGCCACTTTTGGAATCATGTTTTATAAACATGATTTTACCCTCTTTCTTTAGGAGATTGACTCGCTGAAGTGCTGCCATATGTAACTAGAAGTTTCCCCTACGTTTACAAATTATATTACAAATTAAAGCAGCAAAAGCCTTTTATTGAGTATTTATTTTTTGTGGGCGTAGTACTTCCTATTTTTGTTTTAAATTTGGACGTAAAAATATGAATACGAAATCTCATATATGTGTATTGATACAAAAAAGTCCAAAAATTAATAATTTGCTTTTATGGGCGTGGCTCAGCTAATTTTTCTGCTTCGACTATTTTGACATTAGAATGTACCAATATACGTGGAAAGTTTAGTAGTAATCGGTAAGGTATGAATGATGTCCATATTAAGGTTTACGTTTTTGTAGGCGTGGCTTCGCCTACTTCATTGCTTTTAGAATTTTTAAATTATGTGCATAAAACTTCAAAAATATCTGTACATTAGGAAGGCCAGTATAAAGGCTTAAATTTTAAATTTAAATTTTAAAGATGTGGTACCAGCCACTTTTCACCTTCAAAGTGTTGATCTTAGAGGCCGTTTCAAAAAACTAGGTTCAGTAGGAGTACCTGCATTAAGATATTAACTTTTTGGGCTTAATACCACCTACTTTAATACCTTTAGAATTTTGCATAGATGTCTTATGTTTGCATTCAACCCCAGCTTTTTTGTTTGCTTTAGGATTCCAATATGAGACACCTTGCATATGCAAAAAATTGTAAAAAAATGGTGCAGTAAAAGCACCAACATCAAAAGATAAAGTTTGAAAGGCGTAGCACCTCCAGCTTTTTTGCCTTAAAAATTTTTACACTAGAAGCGGTTGGTATGGTGAAAAACTTTTATAAAAATCTTTAAGGCAGAAGTTTCTGTATTAAGATTTAAGTTTTTGTGGGCACGGCCCCGCGTACTGTTCATAAAAACCTAAGCTAGTTTATTAGGGGTTATCTGACGGTTTTTCAACAAGCAATTGTCAAATCAGCCCTGAAAAACCCTACCTTAATCGTTATGAATATGGGCCTTAAATTTTTTATTTTGTGGGAGCGGCACCACCCACTTTTTTGCCCCGAAAATGTTTTCATTTAAATCGGTCAGCTGGAATTTCGTGCATTAACATTTAAGTTTCTGTGAGCCTGGCCCCGCTCATTTTGTTGCGTTGAAAATTTTGACGTTGTAGACTTGGTACGTACGTACAGAAATTAAACAAGTCGGTGCAGTATAAGTACGAGAATAAAGAGTTTAATTTTATAGGCGTGGCGCCGCCATCTTTTTAATTTGAAAGTTTAAACCTTGGAAGCGGTTAATATGCAAACAAAGGGTCAATAAAATCAGTCAGGTAAAAGTAACTTTATTCAGATATTAATTTTTAGGGGGCGTGTCCGCGCCTACCTTGTGGCTTTAAACAATTTGCTGTCGGAGGCCTTATAAAGATTATTATAAAAATACAAAATAAATTTTTAATTTGCTAAAAAAGGGCGAGTTTAAAAAATTATTTTTGGGCATTAAAAAATATCTTTACAAAGACATAATTGGCCAACCACGTATGTGGTGTATGTATAACAATAATGAGGGGTACATTAAGCTCGGCTTAACCCTTTAGGTAAAAATCGTTTTTGGGCCGAATTTTTTCTGCTGAGAAAATAAAAGCCCTAAAATTTGCTATATTTAATGTTATTGAAAATGGGGAAAAACTTGTTTTAAATAAAAGATTAAGGTGGTTTAGTAAAATTTTTAAAAAATGTTTTTAATTCGTATTTTTAACTTACATGTGGATGCAGACAAATTTTTTTTTGCATAAAATTATGACGTTTCACATATTAAAAGCAAATAAAAGTACAAGCACACATTACTATAAAAAAATTGTATTATTTTTTCTGTTTAGTTTTTTTTTTTTTATTTTAAAAATTTTTGCATTAAAACTAAAGCAGTGCTTAAACTACATAACTAAAAGCCATTTACAATTTGAACTACAAGGCGAATATTACAAAGCATTTAAAATTTACTAACTTAAAGTCTAAAATAAAATATTTATGACAAGAAATAAATTTATAACAAATAATAAAAGCAAGAAGCATTTTCAGTTTAATTTTAGAAAGCAGTTGATGGTTAGTATGGCAGGATAGAGCGTTAGAAAGGAACCCATTTTTAATACATGTAAAACTGCAGGCTGGAACTCTGTTAACTTATGGCAGAATGAGTTTTCTTACGTTGACTGGCTGAAAAGAGAAGAAATTAAAAATACAATTAATAGTTATTTATATTAAGGATATAAGGAAAAAAGATTTTATAAGTTATAATTAAAAAAGTGTTTTAACAGAAAAAAATTCTGCTTTAGAGCCCTTGGAAAGCAGTAGAAAATAGCAACAAATTGATTATGCAACTCTTTCTTACACATAGAAAAAAACAGGTTCTAAAATCAAGAATTTTATTTTTTTATTTATTTTTAAAATCTCTAGGTACCATCCGCACTAAGATTTTCTTAAAAAAGGCTTAAAATTGGCTAAAGGTAAGAAATCCGTACACGATAAATCAAGTAAGTAATTCATAATAATCATCGTACTCTCGACACAGCTACGGCTTGATTTAAGTAAAGATGACTTGTTTTATTTTTTGTGAGTATTAATATATTTGCTTCGTGACACTGAATTTATTTTTTTGGTCTGTTTGCCTTTGCTAAAACTTGTAAAGTGAATACCCTTAATATATCATTTTATATTAAAAATAAATTTTTCTTCCAAAATGGTTCCTTTAATAATTTTCAACCCCAAAAAAAAACATTATACCCACTCTAGCTTTATAATCATATGTTTTTAGTTTTTCTTTTTTTTTTTTTTGCATAAAACTATTAACGTCCTTATTGTGTTGTTTTCTCGGTTAAAATAACAAAATTTTATTTTACAAAATTGTTGTTTTCGGTTTCAAAATTTGCAAAAGTTTTAATAGAAAATGTTAAATAGTTTTTCTCAATTTAACTTTTAACTTGTATTTTTGTTTAGTTTTGAAGCAAAAGTTTTTTTGCTGGCTGATGTTGTATTATCGCTGACAAAAAGTATACAAGTGCATATTAGGAAGAAGATATACTTACGTACATAGAACCTAAGTCATTATATAAATGTCTGTATGTATGCACATGTACATGTGTAGGTGTGTATATAGATATATGCAGGCAGCTCTGAGAATTTTTAGTTTTGATAAGGGACTTTTAATGTTTTAGTTGGACCAAAGAGAAAAAAACAAGAAATGAAAAGTATTAGTTGGAGAAAAAATTAAAGTTTTTAAATTAAAACTTAGTATTTTCCATGAAATCCACTTTATCAGCCCTTTTTACTAAGAGAAAGAACGAACAACCATGTGCATATATTTTCAAACAAAAATCCCGGTTTAAAATCTTTATAAAAAGGAACAGCTTTAGAGATTGATTGACTGACCAATTCATGTTTTAAACTAACAGAAATAAAAAAAAAATTAAATATGCTTTCTTTTAAAAATGTTTGTGACCATATCCCTAGTCAGTTCAAATCAGAGACTGGCTTACTCAGAATAAAATTTGCTCATGATTTAATCATGATACGAAAACCTATTCAGTTTGGCTATTTTGTTCAAACGTATCACATGACATAAACCAATACATGATTTAAAATCATTTCATTCAATCTGTTGTTGTTGGATTTTTGATTTTATTCAACGTTCAAAAAAATCAACATAAATTCAATCGTATCAGCATCAGTGAATGAAACTGAACAAAAAATTCTAGCATTTAAGGGATGTTGCTTTTAATGAGAATAACAGACGAAAAAATGGCGCCATGCTCATGGTTTAACGTTAGGTCACGTAGTCGTTTCTCTTTAACATTGCCAGTAGTGTATAACAAAGGCTTGCCATAGTTCTTGTCATATTTCTTGTTTGGCACTAAAGGTTTCAAAAACAGTGCTAAGTGTGAGTAAAAACTTCTCTTTTTGCTAAAAATTATTAAATAATTGTGTTAAAATTGTCAAAAATTAAATGTTTATACTTTTTAATATTAAATTGATTCACCATTATGTATAATTAACTTCAAGTTAATAGTATTTTAAACGTTTATGCATATAAAAACACTTATTTTTATGTTTAAAATGTTAATTAGCTGATGTAATGTGATTTAATTGTTTTCCAAATATGTTTTTAAACAATTAAACATTTTGTAATATCAACTTAGAGCAACACTGATAAAGCTTTGTCAAAAGTACAAAAAACACCAGCGGGCAAATTACGGCATTCAACTCGAGTCGAAATTCTACTCGATCGATCGAGTTGTCACTGCTTGTATTAACAAACTTTTTAAAAGTTTAATTTTTATTTTATATGCATAGCTTTGGTTTGTTTTTAAAATAAACAGAAAGCGTTCACGTCGATGACTTTAAAATTTTTAAAAAATCATAAATTACGTAGAAACTTTAAAAGAGAATTAATAATAATTAAATAAAAAAATTCATTATGTAATTCTGGAAATAGTTAAAAAAAAGTTTATAATTTCTTCTTTCTGAACTTACAGTTTTCAATTTAAGGTGAGTAAAAAAATTATAACTACTTATTTTAGCTGTTATTTGTATAAAAAAGTATCCTTAAAAATTTACTAAATATATGTGTTGTTCAAAACTTATACAACGGCAACTCTGCTTCTTGCACAGTTTTGTTTACTCTGATTTATTCACTAGCAACCGTTTATTTGCTAAATTCAATCATGTGAGTAAAACTCACACAATGAATAAATTCACAATGAATAAATTCATGCTTTGACCAAATGAAGCTGATTTTATTCAAGGCAGATTTTTATTCAACTCATTCAAATCACTTAAAATTTTAGCATCAGATTAAATCAAGAGAAAATGTGATTTTGCTATTCTCTGGTTCAAATGTCCTTGGAAGGATTTAGACTTAAAGAACTAGATTAGCTGCTCCTTAATAGCATGTCCACACTTAAACACCAATTATCTGCTTCGTTCTCCAAATTATTAACATAATTCAAAGTGTTTAGATAACGAATTCGTAATCTAGTTCAGCAATTGCTTGTTTTTATCTCAAGCGAAGAAAGTATGTTTGATTATACACACACACAAACACACTCATACAGTCCTTTTTGCACCACAATTTTTTTAATGAAATTATTTGTTTCGTGTTAATTTTTTTTGTTTTTGTAAATTTTTTGTTTTTGTTTATTGATTTTTTAACCGTTTTGGACTTATTGGCAATCAAAAATGTAAACACTTATAAAACTTATTACTAACTTTCCGAAATTGGTAAAGAAAACATTGAATTTTCATTCATATTTAGAGAAAAAATTACAAATGACAGAGCAAAGAAAGTTTTCAGGCTTAAGCGGAAACACTCGATCCTGGTAATATCTAGTGTAGAACAATCCAAAAATATATGCCACTTGGCGGATAGCTCAGGATATTTTCAAGACAAAACACTATCTCTTAATTTGTTTCTATTCCCACAGCTAAAAACGTGCTCGTTAAAAGGGGATCCATTTATACTTGCGAGTGGAAATATCCTTCTTCTATTATCATGTCTGCCCGATTATAACCAAAGTAGTGCTTAGTTAATACACAAAATAAAATTAAAATTTTTTTCCAACTAACACATTTATTAAAAAAAATCGCATATTTCAATTAAGATTTTAATTGCCCTAATCAACTTTTTAATAACATTTAAAAACTAAATGCCAACTAATTATAAAAATCAATAATTTTACACAGCGTCAAGCGGTATCAGCCTGGCATTCAGACGGCATCAGAGTAAATGCTAAATTGGGTCGGAAAGAATTTAAAATTTTTTGTTTACATTTTTTTATTTCTTTTTTTAATTTTCAGACGCAAATTCAAACCTTTTTTTGATTGGTCCAATCGTTTTGTCTCTACCATTTTTTGCAGCTTTTTTTAAGTGTTTGACAGCCAATTAAGTCAAGACATCTGCTTGTTTTGCCTTGGCTGACTAGTTGCGACCTGCCTGAATGTCGACAAGAACTCAAATATTACCGTTAATCAAAGTTTTTTATGTGACAACCCTACACCACTTTTAGAGGAGATTAATATGAAGGAGGAGATTAATATGAAGGAAAAGATTAATGTGAAACTTAAAACTTCTTATGCGGTGTAGCGTAGGCAGATAGGGCACTGCATTCACTAATCTAGCATGGCCGTACATTTTTTTCTCCAACACCCCATTGCCCTGTTCTTCACTATGCTACTAGTGGATTTGACCCTTATATGTTTGGTTTCTATGATGATCTTGATTCGAGGACAATACCTAGATATAACATTGTCCAAAAGAGAAAATTTGCAATTTCCTAATTGCAATTGTCTAAATCTTGAAATCTATGCATCTTTACTAGTGCTACTTTGTTCGTTTATAACCCATTGGCGAGTAGTCCCTAGGAGTTTTATATGATCACTGTTGACGTCCGGAGACCGTCCTAATTCAAGTATTATAACATTATCCACATAAGTAAAGACTCTTTTTCGCACCAATATGTCTACAAGTATCCTCATTTCAATATGTTTAAATTAAGGGACTTTTTTATGATTCGCAAAAGGCTGTTTAGGCATGTTTCCATAGAGAGACCCATAAGGTCGACATGTTGGCTACTATTTACCTTATGTACTAGTCAAAGGACTTTTCCAGCGCCTCAACTTAAGAGGTTACAGACTTATGGATCGGAAGTCTTTTGCGTTCTCGTAGTTCCGTTTATTGGTTTTTACACTTTGAAGTAATTTTTTTCAATATCAGGTTCAATCGAGCTTAAAAAATATTTCGTGTGATAAAAGAAAAAATTCCATAAATATTAGCATTTCATTGTTTTAGATAAAATTTCTTTTCATGTACGAAATGTTCAAGTATAAAAATTACTATAAACGCTTAAGCCTGAATGTAAAGCTTTAGTACCAAAGCCTTTTCCCAGAGCATTAAGCAGACAAAACATTCATTTGAATATGCTTAATCATATCCCTGCTAAAAAAATCAATTTCTTTTCTCTTTTAAACAAAAATAATTTAAACATTAAATTAAACTTGATTTTATTCAAAAACTTCTCAATCAAAAATATTTTTATTTATTTTCTTATAAAATTTAAAATCTGTTAAACATATAGTCTTTTACCATTCTATGGAGCACCCACTACCAAACCCTTTGGCAAATTTAAAACATCACAAATTAAGTACTTTTTCATCCAAGTCCCATCTTTCAGTCTTTGTACATGCGTTTGCGTCATTTTCGTTCATTTAAGAATTTTACAAATCAGCAGCAAGAAGTAATTTACCTAAACCTTACATGGAACTTCTATAATATTTCTCTTGTTTTCCTGCCTTTACCTAAATGATGAAAATTTAAAATAATAATAAAAAAAAACAACAAAATAATTTACATATTTATTAGGTACGCTTGAAAGCGTCAAAAATTTGCTGGTAATATTTACTTAAAATCATTCATTCATATGCATACAAAGAGCACAGGAGCCACTCTATACAGAAAGTCAAATAAAAAGGAAACAATTTACGAGAAAAAAAAGAAAAGAAAAAAAATTATTATAATTAAAATAAGACAACTTCTATATTA
Organism: Melanophora roralis; assembly: GCA_963583895.1. Taxonomy (NCBI): domain Eukaryota; kingdom Metazoa; phylum Arthropoda; class Insecta; order Diptera; family Rhinophoridae; genus Melanophora; species Melanophora roralis. Next base: position 109,072,607 of record OY757187.1, on the reverse strand, counting down.
TTACGTCAAGGGGTTCATATTTGTTAGAATATTAAGGTTTTTGCTTATGGACATTTAGGTATTTGCATATACTTATGTTTGTATGTCCGTAAGTTATTTTGATGTCAGCTTTGTAAGGACCTCCTTGTTTTCTTACACTTACACATTAAAAAAAATAATTTTTAATTTTTCAATTTGTTATTTAAACAAACAATTTTAATTTACTTCACAAGTTTGTTTTTTTTTCTACTGCTTTAATGAAGTTTACCAAGCAATTTAATTTAATGATGAGCAAATATTTTAATTTTTGATGATTATATCTAAAAGATTTTTTATTTTAAAAAAAAATATTATTATTTGAAAATTAATTTGAGGATGGTTTTTGTTAAAGGGGGCTTTATTTGGATTATAATTGTGCGGGATAGGGGAACTCTATAAGTTCTAGATCAATACTTTAATTTTTGTTAACTTCAAAATTAAATTAGCGCTATGAAAAGGGTACTTCATTAGGTGCTTTTTATTCTTAAATTTAAATAATGCAACCTGCCTCTAAGGTTTAGTTGTATTATTAGAGCCTTTACATAAGTGATAAGGGTATATATACGTTTGTCATTCCATTTTTAATTTCCTTATTATCCATTTGAAACCATAAAGTATATATTTTCTGAATCCTTTCTGAAGCCCCCTGATGTTGCATAGACCAGTAAATGGCATTAAACTATTAGAAATATCTACGAAAAAATTAATATTGAAACTTAGAAAAATTGTTTATTAACTGACCGAGATATAAGCCAAAATTCAAGACAACCTCTGTTTATTTTCTAAAATTTTTACATGAAAACCTCCACAGTTTCCAGAGTGCTACTTTAAAGGTCATGCGTAAGACCGACTCCAATTAATTTTTTCTCCACACCCTAAAGGGTTTGCCATACAAAATTAAAAAAAAAAATAAGGTAAAAAACACTACAACTTCCCCGGAGTCGCTTCTAGAGGAATAAAATGAATCACAGCCCCCATTAGTTTTTCCCTCCAAACATATTTCCGGTATATACTTATAGGGGTTACTTTACAACCCTTAAAAAAATTAGGGTAAAAGTACCTACAAAATTAAAAAAGTTAGGGTAAAACCCCCTACAGGTGCCTTAATCACCCTATGAGAGGGTAAAATAGGAAATTAGAAATATTTCATAGATAAAAAAAGAGATAAAAATAAAAAAGGTTCGGTGTTTTGAAAGTTCAATGTGAAGGGTGTCTCAGATTCGGAACAGCCGAATATAGCGTTCTTACTTGGTTTTAATTTGAAATGCCAAAATTACTTTTGGCTTAAATTTTGTCGGCTGTGGAATAACTTTTCAAAAAAGTGCCTGAAGAACACGTAAGAACTTTAACGTCTTGTGGATGGATAAACATTTTTACTGCTTTCCTAGACGAAGTCTATTGTTTAAAGAAGTTTAGTAACAAGACAATGATGCAATAATCCATGATAACGTTCCCGTGAACATACTCAACCATATTTTTTCTGCGTGTAGCATCGGTCGATTTGGCGTTGCCGTTAGCAGCGAATTCTGGGAATGGAGGGTACATTTTATCGAGGGAGCACTACCTGTGTCACTTTTAAGATTACGCTCAGGTCAGAGCTCGATATTTCGTGTATGATATTTTTCCAGATGGATGTGGCAATATGTTTTTGATATATTCAGTGGGCAAGAAGTGATATTTAACTCAATATGGGAATGGAAGCAGACCTTAATATGCAATCTGATAATAAAAAAAACCAGTTGGAAAACTAAAGATTTCAAAATCATTGTAAATCAAAAAATTATAATAAAATCTCTTTATCAAAACGGAAAACTTTCTTTGCTCAGTAAACGGCAATAGCAATCAAGTGCAGTGCTCAAATAAATCCCTAGAGCATTAACTAGCAATAACCAATGGCTGTCGATTTTTTAGGTATATCTTAGACTCAAGACTGTGAAGCATTTTCTTTGTTATTTTTAACGCTCGCACAGCCTAGAACTTAGTGTTTAGGGGGTCCTCTATTTCAGGACTTAAAGAAATGTTTTGCAATTTATAAAACGAGACATCTTAATTTTGTTTACCAGTATTAAGCATCTTTGAGTATAATTTATAAAGTTTATTTTGGTTTGCAGGATTTATACTTCCCCAGCAGCAATAAGACTTTTAAAGGACGCATGGAGTTTTTGAAGCAGCACAGTTTTTTTTCTTTAGAAAACCTTAAAAGCTAAAGTCAATCGGCTCCAAGTCAAACGTTCTCAAATCGTTATGTATTGCACAGCGATGTTGTTTTGAAACCACATGCCTTTGGTGCTCATGTCATCTTATTAGGTTATATAAGGTAAGCTTAGATAATATTCATGTATGAGGTGGTGGCCGAAGTCTATTTTGGAGCTTTCTGACTGCGTAAAGGAACTGGCGAAGGTGCTCATCAGTGACATTATGGTATCTTACTGTCTTCAATTTCTCAAGGAGCACCATCGGAATAGGGGATGTGTGTCGCTATTCTATCGATACTATAATAAAATGTGCTCTAAAGAAACTGGAAAACTCGTTCTTGAAGACCCGGATTATTTGCGTGATACTTGTCTTTTGAGAAAAGCACACGCATCGACTGGCGAATGAAATGTACTTCCTATTACAGAGAAAATTTGTTCTTAAGTCGCACAGTTTGTATGTGGAATAAACTTTGTGAAGGTGTATTTCCTGTCATAGTTAAACTCAAAAAATTTAAATTAAATTCCCACAAAAACTACTCCCACCCTACTCCTTTAAATTACTTATTTTCTGATACCAACACAACGCAATGCACTTATAGGTGCCATTCCCTGAGTGTTGATTTTTATAAGAAAAGCAATGTTGAAAATGTGAGCATATAAGGAAGACCTCAAGTCCCGCAGGACACAGACTCAAACCAGTGATAAGCTTGTTTTGCACTGCTAGCAATTTTTTAACATTTCTTTTTTCTTACCTTTCAAATAAGCCACGCCTTAGAGCAAAAGGAAGTTGATTGTCATTCAACTTCTTTGCTTTTCTTTGATGAAAGAACTAATTTGACAGTTCGCTGGCGGGTCAATTAAACCGTGAAGGGGACTTATCGCTTAAAAAATATGTCTGTCAAATTGTAACTATCAAGATTCGAAGGCTGCTTTGGGAAAACCCTGTATTAAACACTGAATACAAAAATTTTAGTATAAATCCCCGTATTAATGTAATTAGTAATCCGTCATACAAAAATACAAAATAAATGGCGCTGTTAACTAAAAACCACTGTTTTGTTTTTCTTTAAACATTTTTTTTAAAGCACCTTTAACTTTTTATTTCCACTTCACATTAATTTAATTCTAAAAAGAATTTGGAAATTCATGCTTTAATCCTTGAGATGTGTGTACATACCCCTGTTTAGGTAATTACAAATTTGCTTGTAATATTCATATATTTACGGAAAACCATTTTATATTTACTTTAAACTTAACATACGTATGCACCTACAGGCTCGCCTTACAAACATGTTTCCTTCTTTATCTTTCTAACCTCACAATGAGAACAGGGAATGTCGAAAAAGTAAATCCTGGTCATTTATGGAAGTTGGCTACTATGTGTGTGTGTTGTATAAACATGCTTAACCTGATCAGGGGGAATGGGAAGGTATGTTTGTCTTATTTTTACGCGAGAGTTTAGATGTACATAAGTATAAGGCATCTACAACAGTGGTTCCCAAACTTTTAACTTTTTAACATATTAGAATTTGATTCAAGGTTTCTAGTAAAAATTATTTTAATAAAATGTTTGTTTAGACCCTAAATGATTTTAGCGACAATTTTTTGCTTAAATTAAAAAAATTTGTCGGATGAAAATTTGAAAAGTTTAAGGAATAAAATAAAATAAAAAAAAATTGTTAAACCTTTTTTTACAAGAATTTTCTTAACATTTGTTTTTTTTCTTAAACTTTAAACAAACCACATTTGATTGGGAATCTCTTGGTATTTAGTCAAAATGACGCTGTATAACATGACTGCCATGTTTGTGCCTTCATTCCTGAAAATTTAGATGCTTGCAAGTGTGTGAGTACACATGTATTTAGCATCTAAAGGTAATGCCATAATTTAAATTAGAAAACGTCGTAACACCTTCTTTTGCCTTAATTTAAACTTACCAAACTCATTGACTTTTATTCATTCCCACGTATTTAGATTACTGCCCCCGCACCCACCATTCGTTTTGCTCCATGTTGACCTGTTTAAATTGAAATGTTTTTAAGTTAAGTTGACCCCACACGTACAGACATCCATACATAAGTATCGCGTAATTTCTATGGCGTTTTACTGGCAGTATGAGGTTTTTTTTAAAGGATTTTAAGGATTAAAATAAAATATTTTTGAATATTTAGGAGCTTTCATATATATATTTTTTTTTGTTTTTTTGATAAGGGTTTGCATGATTTTGTTGTTGTTAGCAAACTAATTTAAAGTCGAATGTTGGTAGCTGGGTGTGGGCACCACCTCAATTTCAAAATTTATGTTGCTTAATATGTGTAAAGCAAATAATAAAAATAAAGAAAATTATTGTATAAAATAATTTATATGCATTAAGTTTTAGAGTTATAGTTTTGCAAAGGATTAGTGTTGGAAAATTTTTAATCAACTTTTAGTTTGTGGGTATTTGAGCATAGAAAGCACTTTGATTGGAGGAAGATTGCAAAGTGTTGTATTAAATTATTTAAAAATGGTTTCAATATAGAAAAAAAACTTAAAAAAACATATTAAGAAGATGATTATACATTTTAATTTATTAACGTTTTTTGTAAAAAATTTATGGAAAACTTTTTGATAATCATAAATTGAGTCGAGCGATATTTTGAAAAAAAAAAATAAATAAAAAGAGACAATACTTAAGTTTAAATACCTAGAAATATTACTTTAATTAAAAAGGGTTCTTATGTTTTAGTTGATATACAAGAAAATTTTTTTAATTAAAAATAATATTTCTTATCTTTTCCAAAATCAAAAATTAACATAAATACGTAAGATAAGGTTACCTGAGTTTTGTTAAGAAATTCGAACGATTGCACAGTGGGTTCGATGACACCGAAAGTGGCGATTAATTCATGGGAGCCGTAATTTAAATTTTTAAAAATTTTTTTTTTCAAATAGTTAAATATGCATAAAAAGGCATATTCTGAAAAAAAGGTACACGGAAAAAATTTTTTTTTACGATTTTATAGACATTTTAATTTTTCGGAAAATCATAGTTTGTTTCGGAATTTTCGCAGTAATTTTAAAATTGAAAGTGATTTTTTTTTAAAAAATGAGGAGCAATCAAAAGCTTAAATAAAAAAATAAATATATATTTTGCATATATATAAATATCAGTTTAATTTAAAGTCTGAATTTGGGGTTTGAAGGATTTCAAGAATTTTACAACATTTTTAAAAGAGTAACGAAATAAATTTTTATAATATTTTTTATTTATCAAAAATTGTCATACACTTAAAAAGAAGACATATTATGTTCATCCTCACCTTCATCATCGTAATCTTCGCTATCATTACTCTCACTATAATTTTTTAAATCCTTATTTCTGCCTTCCTGAGCTTCTTCTGAAAGTTCTCCAATCGGTAAAAGGGCATAATTAATGATTTCGGGACTATGAGTTAAAAGCTTATGTACTGTAGGAGTCATACAAAACTATTTTAACACTCTCGTGAATAAAGATGACTGAAACTTGTTCACGCACCTATCTCCGACAACAATAACAACAATAGTAAGCATTGAACGAACGTTAGTTTTGTTAAACACATGTTAATAGCAAAAAATTAAGCAACAAAACCGCAAATTTTCTTTTCTGTAGTATCAAGGTAAGATTTTGTACTTTTTGTAAATATAAGAGTCAAACCCCAACCTTAACTAACTTAGAAGTTATGGTTCACGAAACATCAAAAATAAGCCAATTTTGGACCTTTTTTAAAAAAAATCGTCAAAAATATTTTCACACATTTTTTTTAAAAACACTACATCATTTTTGTACACCTTAATACCTGAAGTTGAAAGTTTCGTTCCTAAAATAGCACTTTGTTAGCTTTATATTGGGAAATTACGGACTCGTTTAATGCAAAATTTTACTTTTTTCGCTTTTTAAAAAAATTGCAAAAAATTTTGTACTTTGACACATCACTACGGAGTCAGCTGACAAGATGGATGCTTGAAAATTTACAAAATGATGTAGAATTTTATTTAATTTTATCCGATACCAAATATTAATACAAAAACTTAATTTTAAAAATTCAATTAAGCGTCACTTTCGAACCATTTCAACCCAATGTGCATCACTCAATAGTTATTTTGACCTTGTAACTGCTTTTCTATAAAGAACATGTCAGGCCAAAGTTCCTGTTAGACATTTTTTTACGAATAAGAAATTGCCAGTGAGCAGGTTGTCAAGGTTATAACATATTAGAAATGAGCTCGATTCAGTTTATTTAATGTAGATTCTGGGCTTAGAGAAAAAGGGAGATGGAAAAAAAATTAATAAATAAAAAAAAACATAATAACTATTTTCTGATTTTATTTTTTTTTTTGCTCCAAAAATGCATTCTATTTGGCATGTGTCGGGCAAACTATCAGCAATATCTGGGAAAATTTTTTTCTTAAAATCCAACAAAATCATTCGTTAACTGACAGAGATAAATCCCAAAAACCTCTGTTTATTTCTATTAAACTTGTACATAAAAACCCTCTAAAACTGCCCCTTACTTGCCCCTTTATGGGTTCAATGTAAGGCCGATTCCAATTAATTTTTCCTTCCTAAAATTTTTGTGGAACATATTTATCCTCTATTCCTAACCTCTAAAAGGGTTACCATACAAAATTTTAAAAAATTAGGGAAAAAACCCCTTCAATTTCCCCGGGTCCCACTTAGAGGAATAAAATATATCACAGAACCCCACTAGTTTTCCTTTCCAAACATATTCCTAGAATATATTTACCCCCTATCTCCAAAACCTAAGGGGGTTGCCACACAATATTTACAAAAATGATGTAGAACGGTTTTACTTCCCCAAAGTCAGCCTTATTAGAAATAAAATGTACAACCAATCCACATTAGTTTCCCCTCCCAAACATATTCCTAAAACATAATTACCCTCTATCTATATCGCTAAAGAGGCTCCCATACAAAATTTCGAAAATTGTAATAGTGCATGGGGGATGCCCATGGATCGATTAAAGGCAGGACTAACCCCACCTCATACTTATTCCCTACCTCCAACCCCTAAGGGAGTTGCCATACAAAATCTGAAAAAGTTAAGGCAAAAATCCAAACATGTTGTGAAGGGTACGTACGACTCCGTACAGCCGAATATAACGAATTTTGTGATAAATGCTTTTAAGTTCATGGCTAGGAATAAAAACCCACAATTTAAGTTTTAAATAATCACAGCTATAAAAAAATTTAAAAATCATTTTAGTTATGTGTTCATTTTATAGAAACTGAAAAATTATCTAATTTTTACTTCTGCAAAAAAAATTAAAATTAGAATATCAAAAGTATTTCTGCACCAAAAATATTAAAAATCAGAAAAATGTAAATATTTCTTTGTAAAAAATAACAAGTAGGTACCTGAAAAATCCATTTACTTAACAAAAATCTAGCCTTATACCATACATATCATACAATCGATCCTCCGGAAAATTTTTCTACCTGCTTTTCATTTCTTAAAAAATAATTATTATTTTTCTTAAGCCCGTAAGCTTTGGCAATAGAGATGGTGCTGAGATGCTCAATAAATATTTTAAATCTGATAGATTACCTCATGGCCAGAAAGGACGTTCTTAAGAATATTTTCAAAAATTCGAGCCAAAATTCTTCCAAACTTCAGAGCTTACTTTATTACTAATTACTAACAGAAATCATAAATTTACAGTCTTAATCTATGATTAAAAGCTTAAGAATATTCAACGTTAGAATTTATAGATTTTTTTAAAGTTTCTTATTTAAAATTTCTAAGCTATGACTTAAAATTTACGTAAAATTATCACACGTCCCAGTTGACCATAGACAGAGATATGGAATTGAAATAATTTAAACCAAAGGCATCCCAAGTTCTTTCGCTTATTGCTAGAAACTTCATGCTTCGTCTCGACTATAAACTTTTGCTCCGCTTTAAAAAATAATGATACTAGGAATTGATTTCATAAAAAATATATTTTCTTCAATATTTTTTTCTTAAATTTGTTTAAAAGACAAGCAAAAATTAATTAAACAAGTAAGAGCGCTATATTCTGCTGTGCCGAATCTTATATACCCTTCACATTGGTCTTTTAATATACCCAGCCGAGTAATTTTGTACTGCAAATAATATACTAAAAATACCTTGTGCGAGTTTTAAAGTCCATAAAAAACTTTTCAAAATTTTAACGTTCGAATGGATAACATAAATATATGAGGAAGGTTTGAGATCGACAGTTATAAAAGTTTTCGACATTTTTCATATTAAAAGGTTAATAAAAATTGTTAGTTTTTATAGAATGTTCTAGTCCCATGCTCCTCTCCCACTTTTTTTTTTTTAAATGTTTGAATTATTTGATTATTACTTTTTGTAGAATATTTGAAGTCGATAGCTGTAATAGTTTCCCAGAAGTGGCGTATCGAAAACTTCATAAAAATTGTAAATTTGTATGGGAGCTCCCCTTTGTTCACCCCCCACGCAAAAAATTTTTTCTTTTAAACATAACTCTTAATGTACAATTACTTTTTGTAGAACATTTGATGTCGATAGCTGTTATAGTTTCCGAGATAAAGCTTATATAAAATTTCATAAAAACTGGTAATTTGTATGGTAGCTACCCCTCGTTCCCCCCCACCCAAAAATTTTGTCTTTTAAACATAATTTTTGATGTACAATTACTTTTTGTCGAAGATTTGATTCCGATATCTGTTATAGTTTCCGAGATATAGCGTATCGAAAATTTCATAAAAATTGTTAATTTGTATGGGAACTACATCTTGTTCACCCCCCTCCAAAAAAATTTTTTCTTTAAAAATGTAGGTCTAATTGTACAATTACTTTTTGCAGAACGTTTTAAGTCGATACCTGTTATAGTTTCCAAGATATAGCGCATAAAATATTTCACCAAATTTGTGAAATTGTAGGAAAAATACAACTTCCCCTGATCCAATCTGAAAAAATTTTTTCCATTATTACTTTAGAAGTATCCGTACAAAGTCTTGTGGCAAGAGTGAATATATTTACTGAGATATATAGGGATATATACACGGATTTTGTCCCAAAAAAATCTAGATTATTAAAAACTTATATTTTCATTTTTTATAAACAGATAAATAAAGAGGGTAAAAATATTTAAAGCCCCGACTTTGTGAATAAATACACTACGCTAGTTTTTCAATTATATTTTACAGCGCCATCTGGTGTGATAATAAACTTGCTATCTAGTTAGATTGCCAACAAACTTTTTAAATAGTTTAAGAGAGATTATCAAACAAGAACTTCTTTAAACTCATAAAAACAAACAAATTTTTCTTGCTCTGCTAACTGGCCAGATGACGATAATAAATTTAAACATATATAAATGATTTTCAAAATAAATTACAAAACGAAATTACATAAATCAATTTCTAGAGACTATAATGGCAAACAAAGCAAGTGCAAATAATAACTTTTCTGGTTTAAAAAGAAGATGGCCAAACCAACATTAGATAAAGTTATAAAATTTTACATGAAAGTGGGAAATGGAAAGAGATATTAACACCGACAATTACAAATATTTGTATGTCATATTTTAGTTTGAATTGCTAATTTTTTCTCTTTTTGAATAATTTAATTTTCTTTTTCTATTTAAGGCAAATAAAAAGATATTTTTTTTGTATATAAAAGTTACAATTGTAAGCAAAAGGAAAATGAGAAAAATTATATAAAATTAAACAAAATCATTTATGGGGTGAGTTTGAAGACAATGTGGTAAGACAGAAAGTTTAAGGACCATACAATAGACATACAACTGATAGTCAGTAAATGTGGTTACTAGCACCCGCTATACAAACCTCAAAGGACAATAGACGTTTTAATAGACGTACACTGTGAGCACGTACCAATATATGCAAATGAAGAAACACCTACATACAGTTGTAATATTCTAAGGAACTATAAGCTGTAGTGACTTTGTGTGCAATGAGAAACTATCCAACCAGCAAAACCCTTACAAAAAGAAGTCAAGTTAAATGTACAAAGTACGGGTGTGTATACACATACACTCACATGCATACACTTCCATTGTAACTCTCAGCTAGAGTTGCAGCATGCATGGTAAGGATATAAGGAAGTGGAATCAAATTTTTGTTTTAGAAATAAAATTTTATGAAAGGGAAGAAAAGAAAGAGGATTGCCAACAAACTTTTTAAATAGTTTAAGAGAGATTATCAAACAAGAACTTCTTTAAACTCATAAAAACAAACAAATTTTTCTTGCTCTGCTAACTGGCCAGATGACGATAATAAATTTAAACATATATAAATGATTTTCAAAATAAATTACAAAACGAAATTACATAAATCAATTTCTAGAGACTATAATGGCAAACAAAGCAAGTGCAAATAATAACTTTTCTGGTTTAAAAAGAAGATGGCCAAACCAACATTAGATAAAGTTATAAAATTTTACATGAAAGTGGGAAATGGAAAGAGATATTAACACCGACAATTACAAATATTTGTATGTCATATTTTAGTTTGAATTGCTAATTTTTTCTCTTTTTGAATAATTTAATTTTCTTTTTCTATTTAAGGCAAATAAAAAGATATTTTTTTTGTATATAAAAGTTACAATTGTAAGCAAAAGGAAAATGAGAAAAATTATATAAAATTAAACAAAATCATTTATGGGGTGAGTTTGAAGACAATGTGGTAAGACAGAAAGTTTAAGGACCATACAATAGACATACAACTGATAGTCAGTAAATGTGGTTACTAGCACCCGCTATACAAACCTCAAAGGACAATAGACGTTTTAATAGACGTACACTGTGAGCACGTACCAATATATGCAAATGAAGAAACACCTACATACAGTTGTAATATTCTAAGGAACTATAAGCTGTAGTGACTTTGTGTGCAATGAGAAACTATCCAACCAGCAAAACCCTTACAAAAAGAAGTCAAGCTAAATGTACAAAGTACGGGTGTGTATACACATACATACACATACATACACTTCCATTGTAACTCTCAGCTAGAGTTGCAGCATGCATGGTAAGGATATAAGGAAGTGGAATCAAATTTTTGTTTTAGAAATAAAATTTTATGAAAGGGAAGAAAAGAAAGAGGAATGGTTAGATGATGTTTGCATAAGGATACCAAAAGACGAAGAGGACACAATAAGAAATTCAACATGTCTGTAACCAAGTGTATGTGTGTTGGGATTCAGACGAAGGGAGTCATAACAATTGTATTTAACTATTTAACAAGTATGAAGGAAATAATTTGAAAAGGAGTTTTTGCTAACAAAAATAATTTTATAGGAAACAAGCTTACACACACACACACGCAAATGTTTTTAAAACATGTACAAGGACAATTGTTTATAGTGTTGAAGTCACTACTACAACAAGCACTACAACAATAATTACAACAATTATAACAATTCCAACTATTGTATAAAATTCTAAAGCAAGTTATATAAAAACAAACATAAAATTCTAATTCTATAATGAAGGAAGCAAAGTGAAGGTGGTGGTTTTCAAGTTGGCTTAAGGGTTACAAGAAACCAACTGGCTTTATACACTCACATATAACTATTCTATCCTTAATAGAAAAATACTATTATTACTCAAAGTAGAATGAGGCCAAAAGAAGAAAGAAGTCTCATATTTTCTACTTACCTATACCTTTACAAAAAGGATATAATTTTCTATGATGTCGTAAGCAAGTTTATATATAAATTTATGTAAATGTAAGTTTTAAAATAAAATGTAATAAAATTATTTTGAATTTCTTATATGTATACGGTTAAGAACGAGTACATACAAGCTTAAATGCTTGTTTGTTTGAAACATTGTTTTATGTAAATAAATTTGCATAAAAGTTTTGTTTCTTTTGGCCCTCTAACAAACAGCTCAAATAGAATTTTAACTTTTTAGCATTATTTTGTTTGAAATTTTTTTTGAAACATTGTTTAAATAGTTGCTTCTCTATTTAAATAACATGGCTTCAAATAAGCAGATGTGTCCATTTATTTTATATAACAGGGGCTTAAGAAATTTATGGTATTTTAATTATATTTTAGAAGATTTTGTTATTAAATTAATTTTCAAATGAATATTTTTTAAATGTGATTACAAAATAATACTATTACCTTAATATAGAAAGACCCTTACTTGTATTTTTAATAGGTAAAGATTTTTATTTATTTGGATAAATGGAATCCTCTATATTAAAACTTCAAAAAGTCTCGAATACGAGTTAGGTCCTTTCCATATTAATTTAAGGATATTAAATCTTATCCCGAGAAACACTGCTGATCAAAAAGGATTTTACTAAATGTATTTCTGCTTCTTTTTATTTTTCCAAGTGAATGTATCTTAAACCCTATGAATTCAAGGTAAACGACCTTATATCCTGGACACAAGGAACATAATATGCGAATTCGGTAGCTGATTAATAAATATTTTGTTCCCACATAACAGATGTAGATATATGAGTATAAAGCATGTATAAATAATATTCTAAGAACCACCTTTGACTATACCGACAGTTTCAGAACAACTTCCTTAGTCGAGTAGGGAATTAATGTCTGTGCGTCCATCCGGCTGGTTGCCGTTGTTTTCTTTTTAACTAAGTACAAATAAAAATTCAGAGAATATTTTTATACAATTTGGAACAGATAAGGTTTTTGTACTTGCACGAAACCTGATAATTTTAATGATGATTAGTCCATTTTAAATATAGCATCCATAAAAATATCCTACCAAAAAAAGGCATACTGGGCAATATCTGGCCAATCTATAACTTTGTTTTCACATATTTCTGCATATGCGTCTAACTTTATTCCAACAACAATTATATTGATCACAATTACTATGGGTTAATTTCTTGATTTTTTTACCCCCATATAAACGATACTGCAAAACTTGATTTAGTTTTTCCTGAAATCTTTTACTCAACTTTTTGACCCTATGGTTGTGAAATTTCGGGCATGACAGACAACATGCTTTATGGTCTTTAATTTCTCTTAATCCTCGCACGAGCTGCATTAATCGAAAACTCGAAATCCCCTTTGCTCGTCATAGCCCTAACACGACAAAGCGCAGTTATAACTCCAGCTTTGGGCGTTACACCCATTCTTTCTAAGTCTATGAGCAGCCTGCTTAGCTCAGACCCCACTTGATAGCCCCGGTCACCTTGCAGTCACTTTTGTTTGTCATGTCAAACATCCATGTCTCAATCTTATCATAACAGTGAAACTTTTTGTGGTCTTATATCTTCTTCCTTTTATGTCACATCCAAAGCCAAGCCACTATTAGCGAACTCATCGAAAATTTCATTTTCAACTAAGGTTCTGTACCCCAAAACCCATTAAAATCTGAAAACAATGGTTTTTGTAGGAATATTTGCATCAGATAATATAAACGATAAAGCGATAAGAATTGCTCTGAACTTTAAAGCTGGTGAAGGAGGTTAAAACTTTTGATTCACCACTTCTTAAGTATTTCTTTAATTTTGAATTCAGTTTGCTTGGTACCAAATTTCTCTTTTTTAAAAATAAATCTGCCACCAACAAGCATATTGAAAGTACCATTTTTGAGGCACTAAATATTTTTATCTCCTCAAAATGATGTCTTCGTGGGCAGTCAGTCTTTTGGGGAAAGAGCGCAACTTAAGACCAGAAAATCAATTTTTGTATGCTGAAAACGTTAAAAAGTACTAAAGAAAAATTTGGTGACCATCGATGTGTTGCATTTTCCCTTTTTAAACTATAAAATTTAAGCAAATAATCTTTGTTGTTTACAGTATATCATTTTGCGAGTTAAATGTTGTTTTTGATTATAAAAATCTCAGACAAATCTTTGTATTTTCACCAGTAATTCTACGTAAAACTACAAATTGTATCTCAGCTTTCTAGGCATTTTGATGCAGATTTTAGTGCCTAATTTTTTAATTTGCAAAAATATGCAATTTTAAAGAAAATCAATTAAAAATTTTTATAAGTTACGTATGATAAAGTTGTATGGAAATTTTTGCTAAAATAAAGATATCATTCCGTACATCGCTCAAAAAAAATTTCATCATATTTTCGCAAAATCGTTTTCTCACGGGCCCACCTTTTACAGTACGTACCAATCAATATTAAATATTCCTGGTACAATGCTCTTAAAGCAGACAGTGGTGTTCATATCATTGCGAAAATAAATAAAAGGGCCCATAATTTTTAGGACGAGAAACTTTTTTCTTTTTTATTTCGGTAACCACCTGGCACAGAGATGTGAGATTGCTCAGATCAAAAGATGTTTGATGTTTTACAGATTTTCCAATTTTGTGACAAAATAATTTCGCAAGATAATATATAAAACAGCATTAAAATTTTTTAAACTATTTGAAATTAAATTTTATTTTTGCATTAGAAAAATTTATTTTCTAATTCTGTCTATTACTTTTTTAAATTTAACCCTTTTTTGCAACAATTCTTAATACATGTAAATACTGAGGGTTGCTTTCTTAAGGGCTGGTAAGAGTAAATAAGAGTCAGATACGTGACTATTTCAAGTGTCTGGTTAATTTATTTATTTTCTGGGTTTTTTTTGCAATGCCTTTTTCAAATTGTCAGTATATTTTGCAGACATTATTATGACTTCGTTCCGGACAATTAATTAAAGCAATTAATCAGATCTTTTCAGAAGATGGGATGATTTTTTTATACATTATGGGTTGTTTTTGAAAGCTACAGATAGTTTTAGGTTTAGAGTGTAAATAAATATTGAGATTTGATATCGGAAAAATTTTGACAAAAAAAAATAAAGTTCTTTTTAATAAAAAAAAAATAGAAATTAGAAAATAAAAAAAAAAACAAAAAAAAACGATAAGTAATAAATTTACAGACTTTTGGTAGAATAACTCACAATGTTAGTACAGGGTGTCCGGTAGCAGATTTATTTTTTCGAGCTTAAATAAAAAACCTAATAATCAACACAAATTTTTATTAAAAGCAACGAACGATAGAGTGAAAATGCGAAATTTTTTTTTTGAAAAGGATGTCATCCAGATGTCTTTCGTTCAGTTAAACACATTGTAAAAACGGAGCCTTGTGTTTTGCGCCACAGCTTAGTTCAATTGAGCTAATTTCTCAAAGAATATTTTCATTTAATTTATTTTCATCTGTTTTAGTTAGCACCATAAAAAAATTTATGGCAATTAGATCGGGCGACCTCAGTGCCCACGAGATATCACAAAGGCGACCAGTCTGTTTTTGAGCAAAACAAATTCATCGAAGCTATAGCTGTAGTGTAGCTATGTAGTTGCCCCACCCTGTTGAAATCACGTGTCTATACGAGTACAAGGGGTGAGCTCACAGGTTTTTTCAAAAGAGATACGTAATTATTCGTCGATAATTTTCACGGTTGAAGTTCGTTGCCTGGCCTCATGAATTTTTTAAAGAAGCCTGGGGAAATGTAGTGGTGTTGATATCAAAAGTGCTAAAAAATAGGATTTGCAGTAAAAAAAAGCTTCAACATCGTTTCACCAAAATTTTTCTGTAAATCAAAGTCACTTTCTTTAAGTTTTTAAACGATTTGAACTTAAAAAGGATGAAACTTCAGATCCTTTTTTAAAATTTCATGAATGATCGCTCTTGAAAGTCCCAGTAAGGCTGCTCTCATCTGTATTGAAAGTCGCAGATCTACACGCAAACTGCTTTCAACCAGTTTAATGCTTTCGGGAGTCCTTGAAAATGGACAGAGCCCTGGCCGTGGGTAATTCATAGCCGAAGCTGTTGCGCGAAATCTGTGCACCTACGAACGTATTAAATTTAAAGTCAGTTCATCACGTTTTCGCCGAATACTGCGCTTTTAGTTCTATTAAAATGTGTCTTCACAGTGAACGCGCAGTGCTTACTCGACCACTGCGAAATTGTGACTGACAAAATTTCACACTCAAAAGTTACAGCAGCGTCACCCTCCTTGCGCACAGTTTATTACTTTTTCAAAAAAAAAATCGTGTTTAAAAATATAAATTTGCCACCAGACACCCTGAGCTATGTCAAATGATATACTTCAGTTGTCTGAAAGATGTTACACCGCCTTATGACAACCCAAATCATTAAAATCGGTCCAGATATATGCCATTAATTACAAACAAATCTTACGTTCTTTTTTCAAAATTAACACAGTATAAGAAATAAAATGAAAAAAAAAGAAAAGAGTTTTCTATTAATACATGAATATGTGTTGCGTATGCTTGATATTATAAACTGATGTATGTTGCGTATGAGCGATATATAATTCCTAGTAATTTTAAGTAAACAATGCATAAAGCATTTAAAAAAAATTCTGTTCGAAATTGGGAAAATTGTCTTTTAATAATATGGAACTGCCAATTTTTACCTCACTAATTTAATTGCCTAAAAAGTTTTTGTTTTAAACAAAAATAATAAATAATAGAAAATCTCATTTAAAATTTATACAAAATCCGGTTAAAAAACAACATTAAGCTCTTGTGAGGCATTTGGTTTTGACGTTAACAGTTCCGTATGTTAACAATCACTAACTATTCGGCATCTGTCACAGAAGAACTCCAGAACGCACGGGTATTTATTTGTTTATTCTAAGGACAAGAAGTGTATGTTAAATTTAAATACAGGATTTTTCCTTTTGCATTAACATTAGCATTGAAAAATTATCAAAATGCTTTACCAAACCAAACTAAATTCAAAAATTTCCTACTGAAGTAGAAACAAGAAGAACAAAATGTTTGCATTTCGTATTATGATTGCATTGATGATTACTGGATGCTTTTTATAAATGCACTTTTCCATTTTGAGGTGTTTTTTGTTAGACCAGCGTTAGGAGGCTGATGGCTTAACAAAACTTGAAACTTAAATTGCTTTGTCAGCTGCAGTTTAATTTTGCTCTGAATGCAAAAACAAAAAAATAAACACAAATTCCAAAATGGCTGCATACAAAATGCAAATATAAACTTAGATGGTCGTGCAGCAACAGTAGGCACTAAAAATCATAAAAAAATAGAAAAAAGTAAAAATAAAAATGTCCATAGCTAAATATAGACATACAGATATACTGTTTTAAATGCATTCTGGAAAAATAAATTAAACAACAAATACAAAAAGGCTTTTCTAATACACATGCAAATTGAATTTTTTTAATATCGCTACATTACTTTATTATGTTTGGCATGTGTCGACTTTACAATTTAAGGCAGCCTACAGTAGTAAAAAAAATAAAAAATTTCAAAGTTTGGTTGATGTAAGAGCTGTTTGGACAGCGGAATGTTTTAATAAATAATATACATCTTTTTTTATTTATTTATACAAGGTGGGCCAAAAGAAGCCATTCGATGTTGTTTGGCTCTCATTTTTTTCTAAATAAAAAACTTCGATTTTGTTTTTAGGTTATGCTTAGTTAAACCTTTAAAATTTCACTGGTTGAATAACGAAAATGATATCTGTCAAATGAGCGTCGTCGCGATTGATTGCTTTACGGGCTCGTTTTACGGTTCTTTCAATCGTGTCGAATGTTATCCTTGAGGCCTTTGAGTCTCGGGCTTGTTCACATAACCAAAAAACCCCAAAAAAGAAGTTCTGGAATGGTTAAATCGGGCGATTTTTTGGGCCAATGTTAATTGGTAAAACGATAGGTGAACCGACCCGGGAACGCCACCTTCAAAATATCGGTTGTGGGTCGCACAGTGTGTGCCACTGCTCCGTCGGTTCGATGTCCTCTAGTCCCAATTCGTTCAATTGTGGCCAAAAAAACTCGGCTAACATGGCCCTATAGCACGCACCATCCACTGTTGTCTTTTGACCAGCAGTGTCCCCGAAAAATGGCCCGATGACTCCTTTAGCGTGAACAGCGTACCATGTAGTCACCTGGAGCAGGTGTAAAGGCTCCTCGTGCATCACTCGTTGATTTGCGGTGCCCCAAAAGTTATAGTTTTGTTTGTTCACATACCCAATGAGGTGGAAATGAGCCCCAATGCACAATGTGATTTTAGTCGAAAAATCGTACACTTCGGACTCGAAATTGAGGATGGCTTGGGCGTATGTTGCACGCGTTCGGCAGCTGATGCACAGACTGGACTTTGTACGGGAACATGCGCAAGTTTTTGATCAAAATTCGCCTTAAGAACGACCGGCTGGTGGTGCTTTGGACCGGCCACTCTTGTCAGCATCTTTTGTGTTCCCATACTCTTCATAGTTGGTGGCCAAACGGCGCAGTTTGTGCATAGACAGTGCCGGACGACCGGGGAGTCGGCGACGGGTTCTCGCTGCACAAACACCACAGGCAAACTGTTACGCAAAAAAGTAGACACGATTATTCTGCGTTCTTGGGAAGTGTATCGCTCCATGGCTTATTCACTCGTATTTCACATCTTTCTAGTTTACAAATATCAAAAAAGATTTGACATTAGCCGTCATTTGGAAAAATAAGAGCATCTTTAAATAGGGTGATTTCTTTTGACCCACCTTGTATATTAAATTGCAGCTTCCTACCTACAGGTTGACAGGATAGAAAAGCTTTTGCTAATTTTGTAAGTTAGAAAACTTTTTTTTTTACTTAAAAGGTTTGGGTTCAGTTTACTCCCTGATATGGTGAAACAGTACAATTTGACCAAAGTTAGAGTTCTCTCTCGGTATTAGTTTAAACAGGTTTGTTTGGCTAGGCTGCACGAAAGTGTTATGCCCTTATAAAAAAAACTTACTGGCTGCATATTAATAAAACTTTATTTGCGATTAAGCAAAAGCTTGGAAACTGTGTACATATGTATTTTAAAATCCTTATTTATAACAGAAAATTCCGTCTCCATGTTTTTCATATGGAAACTTCAATTGCAAGAAAGAATTCTTTTTGTCTGCCCTTATTTTTTTTCTCTAGAAAAAAAAATTTTTTTTTTGCTTAAAAACCATTAGAAATTAGAAGAAAGGACCTCAAGGAGTTTCCTAAAACTAATATTTGAAACACTTAACGTTCTCTATTCCTTCAATTTTACTTCATTTAAATTTACTTAAAATTAAGCTTAATTAACGTTTTAAAAAATTTTTTTCTGCATTAATCCCTTAGGGATCAGCATTGAAATTCTTGCTTCTAACTATTTGATTTGCAATAGAAACATTTTGTAATGGAATGATTTTATCAAAGCGCATACTTGCATTCTCTACAAATAACTAAACTCTCTTTTTTTCTTTTTCTATACAAATATATGTGCATTTGTGGTATTTGTTAAAGACCATGATGTTTGTAGTGGTGCTTGGAGTGGTGAAACCTGTGTATATATGTATGTATGTGATTTATGTGCCTAATTGCATTTGTAAATATTTGTTAATTTTCACTACTTTACGCCTGTTTTTTCTGGTTTGGTTTTGTTTGCCAAACGACTTTTTGTAAATGTTTTAGGTTCCGTTTTAGCTGTTAAGCTGCAATTTTTGCTTTTATTTATTATTTTTTACCTATAGATAATTGAAATTTATTTCTTTTAGTTTTTTATTGTCGTTTTGTTTCTTTTGTTACATGAAATTTGTGTTAAAATGCTCGTTTCAATCAGTTGTCAGCTAAAGTGAAAAATAGTTGCCTAATTTAATAAAGTTTTTTTTTAGTTTTTATTATGGTAAATAAATCAATGATTTACTTATAAAACAAAAGCAAAAATTAAATAAACACTTGATCTAAACAAAAATTTCTTTAACGCTTAACGGGAAAATGCAAATTTAAACCCTAATTACCAGTAATTGTTTTTATATTTTTTTAAAATTTGTAAAATAAAACTTTTTCAGGGGCCAATTCGTTACATTTGATACGAATCAAAATTTAAAAATTCTTATTAGAATGCCTATACTAAAAGCATTGACAACTCGATCAATCGAGTGAATTTTCGATTCGAATCGAATGTGAAGATTTGGCCCCAGATTTTTGTTCTTGTCTGAAATACAATCCTTAAAAAAATTTTTTTGGAACTTTTCAATTGTCCTGTTTTTGCAACAACTGAATTAAGGCTGATGAAAATCCTTTTTAAAAAAGTGTCTTAAATGCCCAAATGAAGACTATACACTTTTTGAATAATAAAATATAATTTTTATAAAAAGTTTTTTTATTTTAATTTGAAAGACAAGCCGCAAAATATTTTTTGATAACAAAACTGCAATCAACACAAAATAAATAAATATAAGTAATATATGAATAAAAGTTTTCAATTAAAATAATTGAAACAATATTCAACCTAATCTAAATGCAAATAAATTTATTTGTAGAAGTAAAGGATAGTATCTTGAGATTCTAAAAGGTTTTTATTGTTAAAAACAACTTTAAAAAAGTTTTGTAAAAACAACGGACAAATAAATGTGACAAAGCAAAAGGGGTTTAAGTGCGTTTTTTCTAAAACTGACTTAATAAATAAAATAAAAAAATAAACAAAATAAGTTTTGCACAAAAGAATTTAATAAGGATTTTTATTCGGTAACTTGATATTGAAATCAATTGTAGAACTTTTTTGAAAATACGGGATTTACTTTTAGCTCAATAAGTTGAGCCTTTAGTGCTCCAACAAATTTAAATTTTCTTATTTATATGAGGCAAGTGGGTGGAGATTAAAACTAAAATATGACTCCATAGACTGTTAAGTTTTGGTGGCATATTTTTCAAGAAACCTTTATTTAAGAAAGAAATAACACAATTCTTACTCTTGGCACTAATTTTTAAAGTAGTGTTAGAGAAATGACGAAAAAATTAATCTCAAAATTATTACATCTCAAGAGCCCATTCAAAGATTTATTAGAAGTAGTAAATCTGATATCCAAAAGGTAGTATTGTGAATGAGCAAGAAAATTTAAAAACGATTTAACGATATGCTTTCGTCGAGCAGGTGCAAAAGTAAAAATAAATAAAAATTATTAGGACGAATATTAGAGAAAGTAAGAAATCTGGGGCCAAATTGTTGCATTCAATTTAAATCGAAATAAGCTCCATCGATCGAGCTTCAATGATTTAAGAATTGAATTTTTTATTAAAATATTTTAATTTAATTAAAAAAAACCTTACGTTATGAAACACTTTTACCAGAAGACCCCTAACTTGACACTTCTCTTGATTTTTCTAAGCAGTCCTTTAAAATTTGTATTTAATACATGTACAAACGTAAACATATTTAAGAAATTCTTTGCAATAGTGGTAAACTGCCAATGTTGTCCTTAAAATATCCTTTGTTGTGATATAATAGCGTTCCACCTGCACAAAACGCAATGAGTCCGTACATACGTCTATGAACTAGTCTATAAAGAAGTAGGACTACTCCAAAAGTAAAAACCTGGTCTGTTTACCATTATGATGTCCTAGGGCATCGGAGCTTTTTCAAAACTACTTCATGTTACGTCATTGAGGACCATGTTGTCACTAGTCCATTTTAACTGAAATCGACCACGTGGTCCAATATTTTTTTCAGGGCCATATAAGTACAAATACATGCATGCATTCATAGATACACACATATGTATAGGTGTAAAGGTAATAATGAAAAGCAAATGCAAATATAAAATTTTTTTCTAAAAAAAATTCAATTTTTGTTTGCAGGATGTAGAAAGAAAACAAAAAAATTTAACGAGAGTTCTTCTCTTATTTTAATTTATTTTCGTCAACATTTTCCAAACATTGTTTATGTTAAATTTTGTTTTTTCTTAGCATAAAAGGAAAACAAAACAAAAAAAACTTTATACAAATTTTTTATGCTGCGATACAAAAATTGCAATCATTGAAATGAAATGTTCATAAGACCAAAGCTGTGCATAGGAAGTGCATATAGGGGAACACACATAAAGCATAAATGTTTGTTACTTTAACACATTTATACACTTACACACATACATATGTCCATACATATGTATGTGTATATAAAAAATTAAAAAAAAATTGTTTAACAGAAAAAATATTCTTTTGTACACCCCTACATGATGACTATTTGTTGCGTTTTTTTTTATTTTTATTTACAAATATTTGGCCTTATGCACCATTTTAGACTCAATACAGTCGTTGCCATCATTACCACCATTCTCATTGTCATCATCATTGCAAGCCATAACCATAAGGAAAAATTGCAATATGACATTTGCTGAGTAACTATATGCGCTTTCATATCCTGCAATGATGACAATGTTCTTAGTCAGACGATGGTCAAAAGCAAACGTAATAGCAAAAACCATTGTTAATCTCTAAAAAAATTTAAAATTTCGAACTAAAAACAAAACAATTTGACATTGTAATTCTGACATGAACAGAGTCAGCTACAGTCTGTTGAGGTAACTACAACTTTAAAAGTGTTTAGGCACATGTCGCACACTTAATCAAAAACAGTCACAACTCAAATTTTCTTTTAAATTTGTTTTTCGAAAAACTAGTTTCCAGATTCATTGTTTTTCCAAATTTAACAGAGGTTTTTTAAACAAAAGTTTCATGCTCAATCAGTTTTTTGAATTAAATTTTTTTTTGGATACTACCCTCAATGAACCCTTGACGAGCCCAAAAATGTTTTTATCAATTTAGCAAACATTATTTTAAGACTTACTTACTTACCTACTTCCTTCTGTTGAAATTCATTTCAGGTAATGAGGAAATTAGCCTTGAGAAATACTTTGGTTTTGAGTTGTATCTGATCTTGGTTTAGGGTGCTGTATATCTCTTTGTTGCGATAAAGGACATAAAAAAGTGCTTCCTTTACAAAAGTTGTAATGTCTTAAAAAATGTCAGCCCTTAAACAATCCCCTTTAAAACTCCCTGATACAAAAAACATACCACAAAAAAATCCGCTGGTGTAAATTAATATCAGCTTTATAAGAAAAGCAATAAGGACCGCTGGCCGTACTTGCATGTCCTTAAGTTGCACGACTACATAAACAAAACGGCAATACCAAAAGGAACTGCAAAAACTATACCAACATATGAGACTTTATACAAAAAAATAATTTTGGAATGAGACCAAAGAGGATCAACGTTGCTTCTTTGTTGATTTAGTTGATATTTTTGCAACAATTTCAACTTGTTTGACTAGAAGGATGACTGATGGGATAGCAAGTCGTTCTTTATGTGCATTTTTATAGCCATTTTTTTCTCTATTGCAGTTATTTTTTTTATTTTTTTCAAGCATAAAACTTGCATTTTTTCTTGTTGCATTTTTTATTACTTTTGAATGTTTTATTTTATTTGTTGTTTTTTAGACTTTTAAAAGATGGGAGTGAAACGTTAAAAAAGGAAAGTTTAAAAAAATGTGTTCGTATTCACAAATGCAATTGGAAGGGATGGCTGTATATAAAAGAAAGTTGGCAGTGTTTTGTAGAAAAATGTTCACAGTAGGAAGGGAGTGGGAAAATACCTTTACATCCCCCAAACACTTTTGAAAATGAAAAAACTTTTCCACACCTTAAAGCAAAAAGCCGATGTATTCAAATTTCAAATTTAAAACGTTCATCTCTATTCATAATCACTGTCAACTGACAAAGATCTCTTGATTTCCTTAAAGGTCATGTTAGATCTCACAAGGCGATTACCACAAGGTCTGTACAAAACGAAGTTCAAAATGCTCCTCAGATAATGAAAAATTGCCGCTTCTGACTCCTTAAATATCAGACATGTCTCCAGTCATCCCCCTGCTCTTAAGGGAAAATGGTAAAGAGACATATACTTGTCGTTTTCTATTGTTTTCGGTTAAAATACTTACAAGCAACTTTCTAAATTATTTTTTGTCGTGCGTGGTAAATAGGTAACGAGGAAGCAGAGTACCTCAATTAAAAAAATACAGTAAACAATTTAAATATAAAACGAAAACAGGATGAATAGAATGAAATCTCTCCCCTGCTAATACAAAGGTTATACAACTACTCTTGTTGAAGAAGAACAAACAAAATAGCCATGTCTTGCAATCTTTCCTAATCAATAAAAGTGGGCGTTCTTTGCCTCCGATGGAAGGTATTCTCGAAGACTACCTGCTTAAGTTACTTAACTAAGAATGTCGATGGAAGGGATAGTGAAGTAGTGGGTGCCATTTTGGTCTAAAAAACATCTCAGAACAAAATCGATCCAAAGCTGCTAGAATCATACCCCCATACAAATGCCACCCTTAAGCAAATGTGATATATGATAAGGCAGTGGGTCAATAATGAACTCTTCGATGAACATAGAGAGGGCGTAGTCATAAGCTAGCAAGAACTAGAGAAGGATCAAACTATAATAAGCAAGGTTATTAAAAATAGGAACAAAAGAAGACCTTCTGATTTTCTTGAAAGAGAGTTTTGTTGCAAACAAGCTTGGCTTAGAGCTCATAATATCTACGGAAAGCTTACCAAGAGTGCTTGCATTATAGCTGAGCAACAAGAAATAAAGGTTTCCAAAAACCTGGTTTCTATTGATTTAAGAAAGATTTCGATATGCTTTTTCGTACTACCCATTTGTAAGAGAGTACCGCGTATACCCAACCAAAATCCGTATGTAGAAATTAGCCTTTAAAGATGCTTTGGATGTGGTAAGCAGAAGCGCAGCAATTATCCCAAAATGTATGACAGTCCCCCTGGCACTTGTTTGGCTGATCTTGTAGGTCAGCGTAGAAGCTTACGGTCTTCGGCAGAAAAAATTTAAAATTAAATCTTAGCTCTAATTAAAAAACTTAAACAAAACTTAAAAATGCAACGAAGTGCCCCTCTCTCCTACTCTATGTCTTATCTTTCTTAAAAACATTCAATGTCAGACTTCAAATCCTTTCTATTTCTTTGAAGATGGCAGTAGCAAATGCCACTCATACTAATTTGACTACCTAGCTCTTTGGAGATTGGAGCCAGAGTACGAATAAAACACTTTACCGAGATTTGGAGCAAATCCCCGATTGGGGTCATGCAAATAGGTTTGATTTTAACGCCCGTAAGATCCAATGCTGTCTTTTGATACAGAAACGCACAGTGGATCATGCTGCAACGTCTATATTATTGGATGGTTTAAATGTTGGGGAGACAGAAACTCTTGATTTTCTTGGCATTAAAATCCAATGCTATATCCGGTGGACAGAGAACGTTTTTTATGTCTCGAAAAAGTTTCCAAGTGTCTTGGTTTTTTGAAACGGTGTAGGAATTATTTTACGCCATCTAAACTTCTTACCACTTATACCACCTATATCCGGCCGAAAATCAAATATCAGTCTAATGCATGGGCAAGTGCTCTGAAGTCTTTTTTCGTGCTACTTTACTGCGTATAGGAACGGGCGAAGGTACTTATGGGTGATTTCGGTGTATCCAACCGCCTTGATTCATTTAAACATCGTCACAATGTGGATTGTGTTTAACTATTTCATTGATACTTTAATGAAATGTGCTCTGAAGAAATCAGGGAGCTTGTTTCTAAAACCTGGGATTTTTTTCATGATACTGTCTTTCAAGAAGAGCACAGCCATTTATTGTCGACTGGCCAGTGAATCGCAATACGCGTTACAGAGAAAATTCGTTCTTAAGTCGCATGGTTTGTATGAGGAATAAACTTTCTAAGGATATCTTTTTTGTCACAGTTAATATCGAGAAATTTAAATTAAATAATTATCAACACTACAACCTTTATCTTCCTTTCCAATCCCTATTTTTCTGATACCAACACAATGCATGTATAGAGGCCATCCCCTGAGTGCTGGTTATTACATATAGAAAAAAACCATGAGAAAAATTGTTTGATTTTCTAACTTTATATTGGGTAAAAAGTTCTTAATTTTATATCTCTGGGATAATGATGCCCAAATAGGGAAAAAGGTACCAAAAAGTTGACTGCCTTTTGTGTGACCTTAATTTCATATTTCTAGACTCAGATTCACACACAATCTTAAAGAAGCCAAAATGGTATTTAATATTAAGTTGGCTTAATTTGACTTGATTAAGTTGACCTCCAAGTTGTTTGTTAAATATTTTTGAGCCTTTTATAAATAATTAACAAAAAATAATTATTTTAATCCTGAAAGGCCTTATTGATTTTACAGGCTCATTTAAGTAATTACAACTCTGGATATTTATTAAAAGGACCTTCCCGGCCTTAGTGTAGCTTCGTTGTATTATTCTTCAATATACAAAACACCTCAGGTTTTCTTGCATTTTTTTATATCAGGTTTTGTATTTACTGTACTTTTTCCTGCTGCATTAAATTTTTTGCAATTTCATTTGATAAATAAGAAAAAAACATGTCAAAAAAACTAAAAAAAAGGATACCCACATAAATTCATACAAAGCAAGACAAATTTCCTGCGCAAATGCATGCAATATGAATGCAGTTCAAATAAAACTAAAAACAAAATTTTCAAATAAATGACCAAAAACAAAAACCTGAAGTTTTCAGGCAACAAAAACTGACGCCAAAGAAAAATAAACAACATTAAACGCCAGGACTAACAAAATCCCTTTTGAGGAACTGAAATAAAAATAAGAAAACAAAAATTGATTTTCATTTTGCATGCAGGCACAGGACTTGTTCAAACTTGTTAACCAATATTTTAAGCATTTGATAGTGTGCGTTTGTAAGTATTCTTGAATTAAAAAATGGGTTTCGTTTTTTCAAAATACTTGAAATATTAAAGAAAGAAAAAAACATTTTTGTCACTGTATTGCTACATCATCAACAAACATGCCAAAATTTCCAACAAAAACAAAAGTTAGTGCAAGTCTCACACTTTTTGCAAAAGAAAGCAATTATTTTCGCTATAAACTCATAAGGAAGGTAAAAAAATATACAAAAAACTTTCAAATACAGATGAGTACGCATTTGCAATTGTAAGTTTTCTTTCTTGTTTTTAAGGAAAAAAGTGCATAAAAAATGCACCTCATCCCTACACTGCAAGACGTCCGCAAAAAAAATGGTGGAAAAATAAAGAAAAATTTCATATCCTCCACTGGCATCAAAGTGCCCGTTTTTTGGTTTCTGGCATGTTCCAGGATTTTCTAGCGATATTTGCAATTCAATTCTTTAATTAGAAATGCATGTGCTAGGGCTGTTTGAAAAATGTGTTTATGGGAAGTGATGTTGCTGCAAAGAGTCCTCAGCAAGAAAGCATAAATGGTTGGTAAAACTGTATAAGTACCTTGAGTTGGAGGACTGATAACAGGTCAGGGTAACTTCAAATGCCAGGTAACTAATTTAAAAATTTGAGAATAAATAATTTTGTAAATTGAGCCTAGATAAGACCTAGACCGCAAGACATGTTTGTTTCAGATATCCAGCCCGGATAAGCCTTAGACCAAGGATCAACTGAAACAATATCCTGATGTAGACAGAATGAAGAAGCTAAGATTCAAATAAAAATGGGAAACGTATTTCTATAAGGGTATCTGGCAACAAAAGGCGGTTATTCACCCTCGTCAGTGCATAATTTCGGAGTGAACACATCCTTTAAATAACGAGCAGATCGCATTTTTCTTGTCCAGAACCCTCTCATTTCACGCCGTAGTGGTTTTGGGTTAATGGCTCCTGTAAGATATTTGGCTGATCGTCCTAGAGAATTATTCGTCGTAAAATTTAAATTAAATTTCAAACCCTTTTTAACATTCAAAATAAATATATTCGTGACCCACCTAATGTCTATATAAAGCTATTTGCATTAAACCAAATCTGCATTTTGTATTCACTTGTAGTCATTTATGTCTGTTCATTTATACTTCCATCTTTTACGTTTTATTTCTTTGCAAATAATCGTTTTTCCTACACCACTTTTTCATTGCACTTAAAGGCATAATAACAAGACACCACGAAAGTAAACATTTTGTTTTATGTCTGGATCTTGCATATTTTGGTAAAAACAGCCTAAAGGTGATTGCTAGACACTCGTCAGGATGAGACACAAAATAGTGACAAGAAATTGGTGGTCAGATAACAATAGGTATGAATATTAGTAATTATTCATCTTTTGTTAAACAGTTTTGTTGTGAATTAATTTTCTTTATGCATAAGTATGGGAACGTTTTGAATTCATACTAGGTTTGAATACATTACTTTTCATAAAGTAATAAAAGGGATAGTATTTAAATCGTTATTAAAGAAAGGTTAAGCGGTTAGAGATCTTAGCTACTTTACGAAAGTCATTATTATGACTTCCACAACCATACTATAATTGTGGTAAATTTTTGACGAAAAATGCAATCATAGTTATGACTAAAAATACTATTTTATGCTTGTGGTAATCATTGTTTTGGTCATGGGTAGTCATTATCTTGATTATAGGCTATCAAATATATGATGCTCTTAGAATATGGTTATCTTAATCTAAAAGCAAGATATGTATGGTAACCTATAATCAAGGTAATGGCTGCCTATAACCAAAGTAATGCTTACCACGAATATATAATAGCAATTTTAATCATAACTATAGTATGATTGTGGCAGTCATAATAATGATCTTAGTAACCATACAATGATAAAAATGCTCGTGATCACATTCTCGTGACCATACTCAACCATGTTTTTCCCTGAGTGTATAGGGCGGAGCTTAAGACAACTTGTGAGGCTGAACATCTTAAGGTATATGACCGATAAATTATGGTGCTTGCCTCTGTTCAGATTACAAAACCAAAAACCCAAGTATTTGGGTAAAAATTCCAGGAAAAAATAATTGTGGTTTGAAGGTGTAAGCTGGAAAATATAATTGACTTTATTTTTCGAGTCTGCTCACTGAAAATAAAGTGGGGTTTCATATGAGTACTTAAGGTAATTTTTATTTGTTATGCTTTTCTTCCTGAAAGTCTTACAGTTTTTTTCTGCTTCACTGGATGTCAAATATTTTTTTACTTAACTTATAAAGGACTCTGAATGCATATAAATTAGAACATGTGGTTTTTCTATCACCCTTCGTGACCCCAAAAAATCTAATTGGTTTCGATAAGGGAATAAATTTCTGCCGTTTTGGACCATTTTGGGTAGAGCTGTTCTAAAGTTATGACATATTTTTAAACTTTTTTTTGAATTAAATCCCCTAAATCTTTAAACTTTATAAATTACATTTTCAAATAATGTTTTCATTATCTTTTTAACAACAGAAAGTAGATGGTGTCCGCCGGCAAGGTATACTAATTTGTTTTGCCGCCATTTATGCAAACATTAGTCTTGACAGTCGTAAAGTAGAGACATGGCAAATTTATTGTGGAGAAACATTTGGTACCTCAACGTGTTTAAATCGTTAAAACATTTTATCAAAATCAATCATTGCTTACTGTGAAGATGAAAAAGTCACATGTAATTTTTGAGAAAAACAACGTGCCAACAAGACGCACTAAGTGACCACATTATAGCCTATATCACGTTTGAGAACGTAGTGTAATATTCAAACCATTTATAACCCAACTATTCCGGGAAGAAAATTGAAATTGTAATATTGGCTATATCAAAAAATGTACATATTATATTTTCGTTTAGTTCACTAGTTGAACACATAAAGTAAGACACACAAGCAATACTAAGATTCTGAGAAAATTTTGTATCGATCGGTATTATTAAAGGTGGGTCTCGGACCATTATTTTTGGGCATTACAAACACCTGCACAAACACATAACACCACTACCAGGTATGTAGTGTTGGTACACAAATAAGAACTGTTTCCAAATCTCATTCTGATGTCTGTTCCCAATCTCACATTCACTTGATACTGTCTAAATTTCTTTAAAAAATAGTATAAAATTTAAAAAAAAGATGTAAAATAAAAAGGTCTCTTTCTTCTAATAACGTGAAAGTTTTTTATCAATTTATATATTTATAAGTGCTAATGCTTTGTGCCTAAAAGTACACATCATTCCCCTGTTAAGAATTTTTGATATGCAATAATTTAAATATTTAAGAAAATTATATCAATTGCGTTCACACATTGCAGAAGTTTCACCAACAATATTAAAAAAAATGAAGGCAGTCATATTTTATCCTTCCAAATGAGCGTTCACACTTACGTTCGTTAATGCCCTGTGTGGCTTCAAAGAAAAATCTAATAAATTTTATAATTTTGTTTGGCATTTTTCAGTTAATTTTTTTAAACCAACGTGCGATGTTCTCCAATCTTTTAAAAGCAAGTACTGAAGTTGTCATTAAAGGAGGTTTGTATATACTTATCAATTCCCTATTAACAAAAATGGCCAAGCGAATGGCAATTAGTAAAAAAATGAAAGCTAAGTTAACGAAGTGCATTTTTTTAAGAGTTTCATAATGAAAATAGTTTAAAATAATTAGTTAACAAGAAATATGCTTTCACTGGCTGGCTGGAGGCACTTTTTGAAAAGTTTGCATAATTTGGTTTAAAATAAAAAAAAATATTATGTGCACCTATAATGTTTGAGTAGGTTTACTTTGAATAAGTCCTGCAACCCATTTTATATACCGTTTTTTATCTAAAAATCTTGGTGCCGAAAATTTTGTTAAAACTAGCCCGAAGTCTCAGAATCAATTTTAAGGTAATAGGGTTAACCAAGGTGATAAAGTGAAGCCAATTTATTGCAATTCAAGTTACTATATTTAAGTTTTTAAAACCTACTGCCTTATTTATGATTAAAAAAAAAAAATAATTCATATTAATAATTCATTGTACATATTTGCTAAACTAACTAAATTTTTAATAAATATTTAAATTGAAAAGTTTATTTTGCCAGTATTCCCTTCAAATTTAAAAAAATTTGTTTTGTTTAAAAATTTAAAATTCCTATTTAAGATCAAAAAAACTTTGATTTTCAAGATAAGAAATGTATGTATACACAGTTGTGCAGAATTGTTGACTGTATAACAATTTATTAATTATTCGTGATACGTATTTCATGAAATTTTAGTAAATTACTTCATGTATGCAAACATTGAATTGGCATTGAAATCCATCATCAAAATCATTAACAATTTACTTAAATTCCCTTGAGTAATAGAATAAAATAAAAATATTAATTCATTATATTTCCAGATATTAAAAGAAATTTAATTGTTCACGGCATTACATGCATCCTATTTTAAAATGTACACATATCAACATTAAGTACAATTTAAGTAGAAAAAATATTTTTTTTGGCAAATTAGTTGTAAATTTATATGCAAATAAATTTAAATGTAATTAATAATTATCTACTAATCAAATAAGCCCGCAGGTATATACACATATGGGTGCTTCTAAATAAATAATATCATTCATATTTTAGTATAAATTTTTATTGGTTTCATACTTTAAATCTGAAAATATTTTAATACTAAGTCCTATTTAAATATACAAAAGTTGTTTTTACTGGCATTACTCTTTCTATTAAGTGGAACCAAGGATCTGCATATAAATTGAAAAATATTTAAATTCTACAAAATGCAATCAAAGCATGCAGGCGGATCAAAGATAGCTTGACAGGAAAAAGGGATGGCTTAAACTGCCACAACTACAACAAAAATATAGAAACTGCAATTTAAATGCATTTTTAGAAAAATCCTCTTTCAACACACACAAGCAAACACATTCTCCAACAAAAAAAAAATGCATTTCATTTTAATGCACATCACAAAGTCTATGGCAACATAAAACAACACAAAACAAAAACCAAAAAACATCAAACTTTATTAAGGCAAAGCAGCAGGAAATAAAATCACTAAAATATAAAACAAACCCATAAAAACCTAACGTTAATAGCGCAATAAATCGTTTTAGTATAAAAGTGCATATGTGTGCACGACACACACACATAGAACTTGTCTATGAAATTTTACCAGCCAGAATACATTTTTTGTTGAACATGCAAACAGGATATGCACTATGATTTTGTTGTTGCTGCTTTTTTTCTTCTCTTATATGTTTTATATGTAAAACTGCATGTATGGTCCTTTGTGATTGCCTAAAAAATTTTGAAATTTTTCAAAATGGTTGATGTTTGCAATACAAAGCCCATGTTGTGCATAACGATACATTTATGTTTACTTAAATGCATGTTGAACAGTGTTGCCATCTTAGATAACTCAAAAACCATTATCTATGTTCAAGTTTTTATTTTATTCTGGCTTAAGCTCACAATTTGGCTTTAAAAAAATAAACATTTTTTATAAAACAATTATTTGAACAAAATTAAATTAAACCTATAATTTAAGGCTCATATTTATTATAATTTAAGCAGAGTCATAAAGGGTTATTTGACAGATTTCTATGGCATGAGCGCCAAATGACCTCTTAATAAACCTAAAATAAATGTACAAAACCAAATAAGACTTAAAATATTTTTCGTTTTAGCTTTTGAGCTGTAAGACAAGTACAGTTTTTATATTTACATGGCGCAAAACGAGAGCAAGTATAATTTTTTAATAATAATAATTTTAATAGTTTTTGGCACGTAACGCTTAAATATGAAAACAGTTATTTAAGAAAAGCCAAAATTTGTTTGTGCTTAGTTATAGCGTTAACAAATTGGGTTTAATTTTTAATGACATGCTATTGTTAATAAAATATTTTTAATATATTTTGATCAAACATAAACTAGTTTTTTCATAACATTTGGTTTTATTTATTTTAACATTTTCAGCAACACTGATGCATGCATACACCCACATTCAATAACGTTTCTATTGCCATAAAGCTGGTGTTACTTTACATGGCAACTGCATATTAATACAGTGTGTGCCAAAACAGGACCGATACATTAAAAATAGAAATACGAAATTGATTTAAAATAAAACTCTGGAAAATTTTTAGTTAAGATATTTTCTTGCGGCCTTATTAAAGAAAATAGTTTTATGCTAATTGAAGACGTAGAGACGTTTTTGAGAATTATTATAACTTAATAAATTATTCAAATAAGCCCCAAATAAAAATAAAAACAAAAAATATATACATATATAAGATAGTCATAAAAATGGCTATTTGTAAGAGATAACCGTTTATGAGATACTGGTTTGGCGAATTGCAGTGAAAAAACAGGTTGCCCGCAGGATTCTTGTAAGCACGCAGAAATTTGCTGGACTCTTTATAACTGGCGCTCAATGAATCACTTCCACACCATCGCTGGATGTAATATGGGGCTTGAAACAAATTAACTTTGGACCTTGTAAAAAGGGTCTGTTTGATCAAGGAGGAACGGGAAAATCTATGCAAATATGACAGAGACTACAGGAACTCGAAATTAGGCATCGTCCACAATAAATGTTCCAAAACTTTCAAAAAGTATACAGTTTTTAATTAAAAATTTAATTGTCTCAATTAAAATTTTAATGGTTTTTAAAAAAGTAAATGTCAACAATAAGGCTTATTTACGAATTCTTTAATATGAGTTTTTATGTACTCGTTTTTAAAAGTAAAAAACACAGTTAAAGCTAAATAAACTTAAAGCAAACATCAACGCCAAATAAAAATAAGAACTTATTTTGTTTTTGTATCCTTTTAATAGTTGTTACTCCTCTGCTCGAGTTTATAATTTTTTTTGTTTTTTTTTTGTTTTGCTTTTGCTCATAAAAGGATCACCTCAAGTTCAGTTGACTGGATTTGAATTTTTGAATAGGGACGTAAGTAAATAACGCTAAATTTAACTCTTTAAAAAATAGAATGGCTTGTTGGGTGCGTGGATAGAGCGTACACCTTACAATCATACGACCCATGGTTCAAGTTATATTTAAATGAAATAAATATAAAAAATAAATACGAAGAAAACAAAAACCTAAAAAAATATTTTCTTTTAATATATAATAAATCAACTAATACTTTAATTTATTTGTTCTTTTTTGATTTTTTTGTGTTTTGATTAAATCATTTAATAATTATATATTTTTTTATTAAAAATTTTAAAAAATTTTGAACTAAAATTGTTTAATTGAATATGCAAGTATTTAGGTAAGTAGTAATAAAAACATTTTTTTAACTAAAATTAACAATTTATTTAGTTAAAAACTATTTTTATTTTTTTTGTGTTCTAGGAGGTAAAACTTAAGACTAACTGTGCCGAAGCACGTAAAGCCAGAGGTTTGAGTTTTGGATGGTCATTATCCCTCTCGTGGTAGAAATTAGGTTAGGTAAAGCTACGAAGGGTAGTGGCCAGTGCAACTCACCACCTCCACAAAGAGGAGAAAAAAAGTAAAGACAAGCAATCTGTAGTTAAAAGAAAAGAGAGCAAGAATGCCGTCCGCAAAAAGTTCAAGGAAATCAGTAGTGAAGGGCGATGAATGACCTATCTGCCCAGTCACCCAACCCCCTTGATGAAACGTATGAAGTAGAAATTAACCAGGAGGCCATTGCGTTAAATATAAAATATAGAACAATTAATCTAGCTTGAAATTGAAGTAATTTAAGTGGCCCAAAGTTACTTTTTAGAGATTTAAGAAATTATTTTGCATTTTTTGAGATAATTTTTCAAGATATAAAACATTGATTAATATCGGCCAATACTGAGATTAATAGTACACTAAATGGATAGAAAAACTTTTCTATATTTTTTCATATCACAAGAAATAAAAAATTTTTGACTATTGACAATATTGACTAAGGTCAGATATATATATGTCTTATATTCAATAAAAATGGAAAACTACAGGTTCCGGGTTAAGATTGTTTTCAAAGCCATGCAGATTGTACTTTTTTCTGTATCATGTATCAATTTTTTCTAAATGTATTCAAAGTGCGCTTTTAAAAAATTTAGTTAATTGGTAATAGAGGAATATAAATGCTAGTTTAATTTCTAGTTTAGTTACAACAAGAACGCAAGACCTGCAGTATATTTTCGGATGGGTGTAAGGTGTTCTGAGCTGCTGTTTTTAGCAAGAAACACACATTAGATCATCCTATAATACTCACGGTCACTAAACTATCTTTAAGGAAAAGACTCTAGCACCCAAGGAGTTCACTCATTCCGTTCCGTGTTTGCAAAACTGAGAAATCTTTGATGAAGATATTTATTTGTAATGAGTCGCATTTAGACCAATCTCCTGCCCTTTAGTTGTACAAGCATGAAAAAAATGATCTGATTATAGTCTCTTCTTGCCTAACAACACTTTTTGTGAAGTATTTTTGGCTACCCAAAAAATCCAAGTTGTTTTATTGCTGACTGTAAATTGTGCATGCAAGTAAAAAAACATGTACAAATTATGAATGCAATTCTCATTTGCTTTGATATGGAAAAACTGCTTTTGTTCAGACATCCGTTAGAGGAGCTAAGTGCATGAGTTTGTGCTTATGTGAATATTTTTTACAAACATATGCATGTATGTGTGAGTGTTTATGCGTTGCTGCACAAAAGTGCATGTTTTATATTGACATCCTTAACGAGTTTGTTGGTCCTAACAATTCCGTGTTTAACATTTTGATTTTATTTTTTTCCTTGGCTTTCATTATACTTTATGTTTGGTTTAAATTTTCATAGAAATTATATTTTTACCTAAAATGTGTAGAAGTTACTAACATGGTTGGTGCTGTGCATTATTAAATTTTGTTTTGGGGGATTTTTTTCAATATCATATAATGCAAACAATTTTTAAAAATGCTGGCAAAATAAGATGTCTTTTTTATTTTAAAGCAAAAAATGTTATTAATTTTAACAGCATGCTGAAAATGTTTTAAGCTTCTTTTGGAAATTAAACCTGAGTTGATACCAACAATTTAAATAAAAATTCTAATTTCATAAATTTTAAAATACAAATAAAATACTTAAACAATTTTTTTTAGCAAAACTTGTTAAAACTAAGCTAACTAATAAAACATAAAGAGTAATACTTTTTACTCCCCAAAACTTATTCGTATTCCTCCTGATGAGATAATTTCTAACTTAAAACAGAACAAAATCGCTGCTATTCCGTGTAACCTTAAAAGCAATATTCTGGTCTTATCTTGAAAAAAGGAGTAATCAGAAATATTTTTTTTGGGACACTAATTGGTATAAGTTAGGAAAAGTGACAAAGGAAAGAGGAAAGGAATATTCATCAATTTCATTTAAGGGCTTGTGCGCCCCTTGTGAATCTCATCAAAAATTTTTTGAAAGATATGATAAAAAAAAGCCAAAAAATATGATGATAAGGTCACTTCTGATTTCATTTTAAAATAGATTGAAATCCGTTTGTTTCAAATCAGGTTCACAAAAATTTAAAAATATCTCACTTAACCCCATCACCAGTGTATCCATAGGGCAGTTCAAAAACTCATTAGTGGCCGTCTAGATAACACCTCTTCTTAAATTTCAGGGTCAGTTCCCTCCTCGTAAGACCATAGAGCTTGTTAAATTGTGTTGCTATTGTTAACCTAAGAGCAACTTAACAGTGTTTCACTAGCCTACGCTTGACATAATGTCCCCCCTAAGCATTTTGCGTGGCCTATCTGTTAACAAAGACATTCTTTTCTACTTCCGTTTTCCCCCTCAAAAAAATTTTAAATTCTCTTACTTGAGCGTAATTATCCTTTTAAAAAGTTGGTAGAACCTGCCTAATAATATTTAAAATATATCAACAAAAACTTTGCACAATAGAACAAAATAGTGCATGTTTTTTTCATACCACTGTAATGCAGTTGATTGCAATCGAACAAACATGGGAGTACTTTTTGTCATGCATATTCATGTTTTAGCATTTTTTGTTTTTGTTTTGGTTTGTTACTGGTATTTGATGTAAGGGCGTTGTTCGGTAGATTGTTTTTTTCACATATTTAAAAAAATGCATTTTTAGCATTTTTATTTTACTTTTTTTATATTTTTTTAATGTATATGCCGCTGGTTTGTAATAGTCAATATGCAAAACATGAAATTGTATTATGAAAATATGTATAACAAACGGAACCAGAATAAACAAACCGTATTAGAAACATTTAAAAATATTATAAAAAATATACTAAAATATATAAAACTCCTGGAATTTACAGAAAGCAGAATTGAAAATGTTATTTCATTTCCATAAAATGTGATTTATTTTACAATAAGAAAAAACTCAAAATTATTTAAATACATAACATTCTTTGTTCAATGGCAAATTGAATTAACTGTCTATTAGAGGCCTGTAAATGTGTTAACTGCAAGTAACTTCATCTTCTTTTTGTGTTATTAAACAGTGAATTTCGGTTTAATTTAAAATAAAAACGTTTTATTTGAAATATAAAATTTTGCAGATTTTAAAAGGTTTTTTTAACTAGGATATTATAAAACGAAGAAGACGTATGAAATTTTATAAAAAATATTACTCATACCACATGTAGTCTTAATAGGTTTAGTTGCTATAGAAAGCTTAGCCAAGTTTGCTAGACAATGTAATTGGACGTTTACCGAGGACAACGAATGCTTACACAAATGTTTAAATGTGGAGTTTTTATGTTTTTTATCCAAATATTAATTATTGCATAACAAATAAAATTAATTCAATTATCTGTTAATATAAAGCAAAAGGGTTAATGATACCTGACCTATTTACCATCGTTCAGACCAAACTCCTAAAGTTAAGAATTATTGGCCCATAACAGGGTCGTAAGACAACTTAATGGACAGTGATCTGTTTTTTGCATTTTTGAGTTAATTTTTTACATTTTTTTTAATTATGAGTCAAGAAAACTAAAATTTGAGACATTTGACCTTTACTAAGTTTGGAGTCTACTTTGTGGAGCAAAAGTGCATTCTCAAAGAACAATAAAGCAACAATGACTCTAACTGAGCCTTAAATCAATAAAGTGAATTAATATTACTTTTTTTCATTTGTTGCTTTTTTAAAGATTATGAGCCTTAGAAAATGAAATTTAATCGGCAATCGCAGCCATTTGAGGCCAAAATTAACCAAAGGAAATAAGAGTAGTTTTTCTGCTTTTTTTTTAATTAATACCTTAAAACCTGGAGTTAGTTGGGGCAAATGAAAGGCGACAATATGTTATTTTATTACTTTATGGCATTTTTTGAATTTTCTGTTTAAAACTCAAAAAGTAAATATAATATTCTTCTTAACCTGATTATTTAGGTACCCGGTTTTTAAACTGTTAAAACTATACCAAAAAGGAAGTGGGGTAGATGTTGGTAACAGAATTTCACCAATTCATTACAAAAGAAAATTTTTATGCTTTTTGATAATTAGTAAATTTAAAAACGTTAGTTTAAATGTTTAAATAAAATATAAAGTAAATTTTGCAGAAAATATTTCTACATGGTTATGGAAATTCATGTTTTGTATTTGCATTTTAAATAAATTTATTCTTGATGGGTATACAAAAAAATTTATAAAACTAATTTCTGATTGTCTCACGTCAACTGGGCAGCAACCATAAATTAGGCCTTTTAATGGGAAAAAATCTGGAGTGGAGATCAACAAAACATGTATTTATATTTTATATTCAGCGCTCAACCTGATGATAATGTTTTTGTTACTTACACAGTTGTCTTTCATAAAGGTTGCAACTTTCATTCATTTTTGAAGAAGACTTAAACATATGCTGAGTTGGGATACCCTATCCACAGGACTAAAAAAGTGAATAGGGCAAGGCACGCAAGCCACTCTACACGATTCCTTCTAAAACTCAACGGCGACATCACCATTAATAATATGAATTCAATAAAGGCGATAATACTTATTTTCTTTCCGAAAGGAGGTAGAACCAAAAAAACTCTTAAAAATTTTTGAAGCTGGCACAGATTTTGCTGATAGATCAAATACGTACTTATGAAAATATATATGTATTGGATGATGAAGCCCGGGTGTCAGAGAATTTCAGAAAAATTATCCTTGGTCCAAAGAGAAAGGTCGGTGGGAATAAAACCCATTGAAGTAATAGAGGAAATTTCAAAGAAATGATATGAAAATCTACGGAAATTAAGGAACGGTTAAGCATTTAGCACAACATAAAGTCAAATCTAGACTTGCTGGCCAATCTTAGCACGTTCTGAGAATGGTTATTGTCATATACTGCTTTACGTTTTTTTGTGGGAATATAGTACCAACTTAGAGTAATCGCGGTAATTTACAATTCTATGTTTGATGGTTGCCAAGTCAGTAGGCTATTAACGTTAACAAAATTGAAATAAGCTTGCGAGTAAAGGGTCAGTCTGGGCTATGAGTTATGGTGTAAGACGGTAAGCTGTCACTGGTTTTTTGTTACAGACAGTGACATAAGAGGGCATGCCTGGAAAAACAAGGCTGATTGTAAAACCTTCAGACTTTTGTAGCCCGGGCTAGATAAAAAGGGTGCCAACATGCTTTTCAATGAAAATAAGAGTTCTAGGCACATTATTCTCAGGGGGCGCTGTGGTAAGAAATATATGTCCAGTAAATGATATAAGAATACTCAAAAATGCTGAAGGTTGTACGAAGATGAGAAAAAATTAGAGAATATGTAATACCTCATCTGTCGGTACCTAAAGTTGCAGATCTGCTAAAAAAGATGGCTGGGGGCAGCGCTTGTACGATAGAATCTATGAAGTATGTGATTGTTAGCTAAAGGATGTCATGGAATTCTTCAATTGTATGAATTTGTTGTGAAATAGGCAGTTTTTCTCTTTTGCAAGAATAAATTAGTATTCATTTACGTTAACTATAAGCAAATATTTTCCGTTACCATTTTTCACCTAACCTGACATTTGTGAACTACAGCATGAAGTTTTGTATATCGCTTACAAAGCGTCATAATATCCTTTAAAGGATAACATGTTAATTTTTAAATAGAAAGCAAAAACAGAGCTATATGAGGGCATGTGGATTAAAAAAATCTTAAGCAAACAAATTGGTGGTTCATGCTAAACATAGTTTTTGTAACTATCAATTACAAAAAAGATCATTCGATTAGGCCAGACCAGATCATAAAGGCACACGTCTTTGTCAATAAGCCATAAACTTTGGAAATTCCTTTAATATAAAATCGTCCAACTAATGCTTTTGATTTATCACTCTGCAACAATGCTAGTTTAATGTAGTGCAGTAGAAAGCAATTCAAACAATTAATTATTTAGAATCCCATGTACCAATTTTATAACATTTCTTTTTCTGCAGTAAATTTTTACTAAAAACAGTATTTCTTTTTACAAACCTTGACTAATATAAATTATTTTTTTTTTAAACAGCAACAACATTTTACTCAATGAGTTAAATAATTACATCTATTGAAAAGTAAAGACATACTTGGGCTAAAAAAAATATAAAAATATAATTTTTTTATTTAGATTTCTGTATTATCTTCCTTGATTTTTTTTTTCTTTTATCTTTTCTTACCACTTTGAGATTTTGCAAAAATTTTGTTTCAAATATAATATTAAGGTCAACTGACAAATAGACAACTCAAAAATACTACAGGAGAAATAAACAAATTAATTTTATTTTTATTTAATTTGACAAATAGGAACACACCAAAACAGTTATAATAAAATGTCTGTAAGCTTGATAGTGCATATAAAATTGCTACAAGGATTATACACATACGTACATATTTTTATGTTTTCCTATGCTCATCCTTACGCAGCCACCTGCATAATGTCACCCACCATCTCTGTCATCAAACCACAAAACACATAGAAAAAAGGACAAAACTTTACATTTTTTGCATTATATTTTAGTATAAAATTTGAGACAAAAAGAGGAGATTTTCAATTAACTCTCTTTTTGAAAGAGATAAGCTTAGTTGTGTGTTTAAGACTCACTAATACTTACATAAAAGGAAAGAAAAAAAACATATCCCTTTATATATGATGTACGGCATGAGTTAGAGTTTGAATGTGCGTGTGGGGCTTTTGTATTGTCTAGCTTGGGTTACTTGTTATCGTGCTTTTTTTAAGTTTTTGTTGCTTATTCCATATACAGATAACTTTTTTTGCAATATTCGTCTAAAAGCAGAAAAAACATGTCCTTTTTTCTTTCGTTTTCAATTTTTTAGTTAAGAGCAAGAGAGAGCCAGCGAGAAATAAGAGACTTAAGTTAGTGAAAATGCAAGAAAAAAATATATATTTTTAAAAATAAGGAAAATTTAATATATCACTACTAAATATATTAAGAAACAAAACTTAAATAAAGCTGCAAATCTTTTTTTTCTTAATTTTCTTTAAAAAATAAAAACAACATAGTTTTTAAAAGTCATGCCCTTTTGTTGGCTTTAACGTTTTTGTAAATTAATTTTAAAAAACAACTTTAATTAAGAGATATATTCAAAAATTAAAAAAAAAGTTTTTTTTTCTGCAGCAACATTTTTTTTATTTAGTATTTTGTCAAAAAATTGCAAATAATTTTTAAAAGTAGATTTTTAAATCTATTTAATTTCCCTGCGGGAAATGAGTGTCAATTGGTCGACGTACTGGTCCTGTTACAGGTACAAAACATGAATTGGACAAAAGTAATTGGTCGTTATCGGTTAAAAAGGCACACATCAAGTAACTGGTTAAAAGGTGTTAAAGGAGTTAGGGGAAAAAATATAAATGCGGGTTCCTACACATCATACACAGTCGCGTAAATACAAACAAAGTAGATCGAACAGGGTCTTAAACAATTAATGTAAAATTTGCTTATATAGGATTGACCTGTAACCCGTTCTGAGGTGTTAGTTTTGAACCACTTGCCCCTTCTAATGACAACGCAATTTAAAAGTGACAGGTGCAAGAACTAGAACCCGTCGCTATCCTAAGGAACCGTTCACGTCAATAGTCTTGGACCAGTCTACTTCCCCGAAGGGCTTCTTTATCTGTCGGTTACAATTTAACTACTTTGTGTTTATACATTACAAAAAGCACCTTAGGGGTGCCAAAATATAGTTTCTTTTCTTTTGGACAAAAATTTAAAAAATTTTTGAACCTCGTTGAGAGCATTTTTTATATTGTTTATTGTTTTAAAGTTACAAGAGGTATCTTAAATTAAAAAAATATAAGTTTGACACTTTTTACTAGGGATAGTCTGCTATTTTTAAGAACACTATGAACAGTAAAAATGATTTACAAATCACTGATAAATTAAACCATGGCGTAAACGAAGTTTGTTATTTTTTACAAACAAATATATATATTTTAAAAATATTATTAATTATGTATTATTTTTCTAAGGAAAATCCATCCACAATAGGTCTTCATCTCATATAAGTATTGGTATCAAAAATATATTTACCTTAAAAAAATTTAACATAAAAAATTTGTTTATAATTTTTACAAAAATCAGTTCGTACTTTATACCCATTCCACTTTGGGTCACTTGCTAATGATACCTTAACCAACATACAATTAACAGGCATTTATATATCAACAACTTTTTTGTAAGACCCCCTGTCAAATTTTAGGATTTTTATTACAGAAAACTGAAAAGAACAAACGAGTTCGTCCTTCTTATTAAAGAGCGATTAAACGTTTATTTTTTCTAAAAACATACAAATCTGTCTCTGAAAGCACTTAAAGTCGTAAAACCATGTTTATCTAAACGGTCTTTCAATTTTGCGATTAAAAATACAATAAAATACAAAACAACTTTACACAATGGTGTCTGGTGGCACCATTTTTTTTAAGTCACATGCCTTTCAGTCGAAACATAACCATTTTGAGCTATAGAAACTAATAATCATGGATTTCTAATGCTCTCAATTCATGCAGCGACTTTGGATGGATTTCGAAGTTTTCCGGGAATGAAACTTTCTTATGCTAAGCCTGTTTTATTTTGTTTTTATTCGAACTCGTTCTTATACACACATATACACACACATAGATTTTTCTCACTTATATAGAATACACTCTATACTTTTCCTTTTCTTGTTTTCTTATTGTTTTACAGTTCTGTTTTTATATTTCTCCCAAAAAAAAAAAACAAAATCTTTTACATAAAATCTTGGGAGTTTGATTCAGTAGAAACAACTTTTTCTTTAAACACATATACAGCGGCACAGGCAAACGATAAGAAAGAACCAAAACACCCTAAATACGAGTGTGTACAAGAATTTAATGTTTTAAACAAGGCAACAGGATAAATGTCGCACACAGCAAGAACGTTGAATACAAAGGCAAAACATTTGAATTTTTACTCAAAATAAAACAAAAATTAACAGAAATGCAAACGAATGTACACACATGCATGTACACACATACATATACATACATACATGGATTAAAATAAATTTTACTCTTACGTAAAAATATCCAAAAATATTCAGAAAAATTCTTTTAAGCAAAAACTCTGTTGAAATTTTACTTTATTTTTGCTTTTATTTTTGTATTTGCTTTTATACCTAAATACATATGTATGTATGTATTATATAGTTCTAATAAATGCCTCTCTTTCTAGCGCATTAGTTTTTTTTTAATATTTTGCATCTCGTTTTGCTTTTATTTGTTTTTTGAAGGCTTAGTGTATATATATGGGTGAAGGGGCTTGAGGTTTAAGTATTTGTATTTGGGCTTATGCCACAAAATAGGGAGCATTTACTCTCATACATTAGTATGATTGTGGAGTAAAAAGTACAGTAAAGAATATTTTTTTTTTTTTGTAGAAAATTTTGTTGTAGAAAAAATTTTAGTTTTGCTGTTACTACTAAGGATAGATCTAAAAGTTCTTTAAAGCTTTCATGACATGCAATGTCTTACATCGTTTATTAAAATTATTTGTCTTTTCGCAAAACATTTATTAATACATGCAAGTCTATGTTGTTTTAAATCTCTCTTACAGATTGATTTTTATATAGATTTTCATCTTATATATAAAAGAACAATTTTTTTTTTGTTAGTGAATCCGCTTATAAATCAAGAACGGCTGGACCGATTTTAATGAAACTTGAAAAAAGACATACCCGATATCTGTGAATGCGTTTTAGGCTTATTTATTTTTTGAAATTCCGACTGGGCGTGGCACCTCCCATACAAATTGAACAGTTTTTTTCACATAGCTCAATACCTATTGTAGCTAAAGTCTCAAAACTTGGTACAGCTAAATAATTTATTGATGTGCATAATTGAGTTGTGTATGGGCGGAAACAAATAAATGGGCGTGGCACCTCCCATACAACGAAAATAGTTTTTTGTATATATCTCAATAACTGTAACAGCTGAACTCTCCAACCTTCGTACGGATGTTTATAGTGCTAATATGCATAACTGAGCTTTATATGGGCGG
Organism: Melanophora roralis; assembly: GCA_963583895.1. Classification (NCBI taxonomy): domain Eukaryota; kingdom Metazoa; phylum Arthropoda; class Insecta; order Diptera; family Rhinophoridae; genus Melanophora; species Melanophora roralis. The sequence goes on along the minus strand of OY757187.1, from coordinate 109,028,393 downwards.
GAAGAAGTAAATGGGCGTGGCACCTCCCATACGACGAAAATAGTTTTTTTGTATATATTTCAATAACTGTAATAGCTGAAGTCTCCAAACTTCGTATGCATGTTTATAGTGCTAATATGCATAATTAGGCTTTGTATGGGCGGGAAGAAATAAATGGGCGTGGCACCTCCCATACAACGAAAATAGTTTTTTGTATATATCTCAATAACTGTAATAGCTAAAGTCTCCAAACTTCGTACGGATGTTTACAGTGTTAATATGCATAATAAGGCTTTGCATGGGTGGGAGGAAATAAATGGGCGTGGCACCTCCCATACAACGAAAATATTTTTGTGTATATATCTCAACAACTGTAATAGCTAAAGTCTCCAAACTTCGTACGGATGTTTACAGTGTTAATATGCATAATAAGGCTTTGCATGGGTGGGAGGAAATAAATGGGCGTGGCACCTCCCATACAACGAAAATATTTTTTTTATATATCTCAATAACTTTAATAGCTGAACTCTCCAACCTTCGTACGGATGTTTATAGTGCTAATATGCATAACTGAGCTTTATATGGGCGGGAAGAAGTAAATGGGCGTGGCACCTCCCATACAACGAAAATAGTTTTTTGTATATATCTCAATAACTGTAATAGCTGAACTCTCCAACCTTCGTGCGGATGTTTATAGTGCTAATATGCATAACTGAGCTTTATATGGGCGGGAAGAAGTAAATGGGTGTGGCACCTCCCATACAACGAAAATAGTTTTTTGTATATATCTCAATAACTGTAACAGTTGAACTCTAAAAACTTTGTAAAGATGTTTATAATGCTAATATGCATAATCCAGCTGTATATGGGTTAAAGCCCCCAAATTTTGTGTAGGTGTTTACAAAGTTGATGTTTACAATACAGCTGAGCTTGGGCGTGAAGATAATAATAGGCGTGCCACCTCCTTTACAAGAAAAAATCTTTTACAAATATATGTCAATAACTGTAAAAGCTGAAATCTCCAAATTTAATATGGGTATTTATTATGATAATATGCATAACTAGGACGAGTATTGCCAGGAAGTGAATTATGGGTGTGGAACCTCTAATAGCGTGGCAATATTTATGTGTGTATCTCATTAACTGTGAATGCTAAGTTCTCCAAACTTTTTGGTGTGGCACCTCCCATACAACTGGAATTTTTTTTACATGCACTTTAATAACTCTATAGCTAGAGTCTCAAAATTGTCTATGGATGTTTATGTTTGCTAATATACATAATTGAGTTGAGTTTACTTAGGAGAAAAGGGAATAATTGGCATGGCATCTCCCATACAACAAAAATACTTTCTTATATAAGTCTCAATAACTGTAAAAAAAACTATAAAAAACGTGTTCATATTTTCCTTAAACCAGTTGAACGCAATTAAAATTATTACTTTAAAAGTAACAAAAATAACCCAAAAAACCAATAAAATGTTTATCCCTTTTTACCTCCTAGGATCAAAATTATCAAAATTTTATAATCATATTTTTTCGAGACCTGTCGAACGCAATTTCAAAATATAATTTGAGCCCCTTTTTATATTTTTCAGTTCCGAAGGTACAAAATGGATATTAGCAGTTTCAAAATATGGTTTTTTACCCTGTCTCGCCTCTAATGGTCTAATATTTAAAAAAAAAGTACGAAAAATGCATTCATAGCTTTGAAACCTGTCGAGCGTAAATTAAGTTATAATTCTATCTTTTTTTAGTTCAGACGCTCCAAAATTAACCAAATCATATTTTAAGTCTTGCCCTAAGCATTTAGGCTATGTAATGATGAATCTGTCTGTCAGGTAGCTAATCATTAATACAATTTTTTTCTATACATTGTTTTGTAAGCACAACAATCATTTTAAAAAATAAAGAAAAATATTTACAAGTGGCGGATAGGGCTACAAAATAATGAAGCCGTTATAAAGTGAACTGTTTGTGAAGTTTTTTTTTTGGCAACAGTTTCCCATCATGAAAGATGCGATTGGCTACAGCTTTTCTATTCACGCTTTATCAGCAGTTTTCAGTAATTATCAAAGAAACAAACAAACAAGTTTATAACGTTATTGACACGCTATTAAGGAAAATATTTTGTGAATTGTGTGTGTTTAGGCAAAAAATTTGCTTGCTTTTTATATATATTGTTAGGCAATACGTGTTCGGATATACTCGATCCTGGATGTATTCAATAAAATGGTAAAAAAATGAGGCTTGCCGCATACACACATTCTTATTTAGTAAGTCGAAAAAGTTCGACCAGACCAGATAAAACAGTTAAACTATTGCAAAGAAAGTAAAAGGAAACGATTTTGTGATTGACAACAGTTGGATTGTGCCATATTCGCCACTTCTTTCCAAATCGTTTAAGACAGTTTTCAATGTTGAATATTCTAAATTAGTGAAGTCAATCAAGTACATCTGCAAATATGTCACGAAAGGCAGCGATATGGCTGTTTTTAGCATCCAAACCTCCAATGGCAAGGATGAAATAACGCGTTATCAAGTTGGGCGATATGTGAACTGCAATGAGGTGGTTTGGCGTATATTCTCATTCCCTATTCACGAATGTCATCCCACTGTTGCACATTTAGCAGTGCATCTGGAGAATGGCCAACGAGTATATTTCACTGCGGCAAATATTGTTCAACGTGCTGAAATACCTCCAGCGACAACATTGACAAGTTTCTTTGCTGTTTGTCAAAGCGATCCGTTTGCACAAACTTTACTCGGAGATGCCACGGTATTATACTTGGAATGTCTGCCCAACATTTTGTAATGCATTTAAAGACCTCAATTTGCTTGAAAATGATACTCATTAGGATACGACAATCGCTGAGGCAATTATATCTGCATATCCAAGCCAGACACGAACATTATTTGCTATTATCATTTCGACATGCTTCCCGTTATATCCAAGTGTCCTGTGGAACAAATACAAGGACAATATGTCGGAAGACATTTTACATCAATATCGTGTCAGCTCGAGAAATCCAAATCTTGAAGTCAATGCGAAGATGCATAACCGGGCCTTGCTCTTAATTTAAGACATGTGTTACCTCATTTACGTCAGTTTGTTAGTTGGGTTAAGACTGCCAGCACCAGAACATGAAATGAATGAGTTACTAAATCGAGAATTGGAGGCTAAACGTGAATACGTTCGACATGAGTTAAACCAATTAGGTCAAACCTATGTTTCCCTCTTAAACCTCCAACAGAAGGAAGTCTATGATATAATATTGAAGGCAATTGATTATGGAAATGGCAGTTTTTTTTCTTGGATGCTCCCGGTGGAACTGAGAAGACATTCGTCATGTCATTGATTTTAGCCTCTGTTCGTGCGAGAACCAACATTTCTGTAGCGGTAGCTTCATCTGGAATAGCGGCAACACTGTAAGAAGGATGCCGCATAGCTCACATAGCGTTAAAATTGCCATTAAACTATCAAAATATAGAGCAACCGACATGTAACATTGCGAAAAACTCCGCCATGTCGAAAGTTTTAGTAGCGTGTAAAATCAATATCTGGGACGAATGCACAATAGTACACAAGCGCGCAATAGAAGCTCTTAAAAGAACACTAGAAATTCTGCGCAGTGATTTAAGATGTTTTGGAGGTGGAATGAATGTACTGTCTGGTAACTTCCGCCAAACACTGCCAGTCATTCCAGGACGACGGCTGCTGATCGAATAAGTGCTTGCGTTAAAATTTCATGTCTGTGGCGTTTTGCAAAGATACTGCAGTTGACAGAAAACATTGCTCAACGATTTATCAGCTTAAGGTTTCTCCAACCAATTGCTGACTGTCGGAAATGGCCGTATTCCTATCTACAAATCAAACGGATTGATTTTGTTTCCTCAAAATTTTTGTAATTTTGTATCGTCAATAAAAGAGCTCATCCAGAAAGTATTCCCCAACATAATTGCTAACGGGTAAAATTATGACTGGTTGAGTGAACGGGCAATTTTAGCAGCTAAAAATATAGATGTGGATGATTTAAACTATGTATATAGTTCAGAATCAAATCGTTAGTACTCTGCATTCTTTTAAATCTATTGATTGTGTAACAAACAAAGATGAAGCCACCAACTATCCAACTGAAGTTTTAAAGGTAGTTCGGTAGTTATCGTGCTTCGAAATTTAAACCAAACAAAACTTTGCAACGTTTGGTAATAACAAAACTGATAGTCCATGTAATTCACGCAATTATACTTAGTGAGAAATTCAAAGGTGAAGAAGTTCTCATACCGAGAATATTGATGATACCAACCGATATGCCTTTTGAGTTTAAGCGAATTCAATTTGCTATTCGCCTTGCATTCGCAATGATGACTAGCAAATCACAAGGACAATCCTTAAGTATTTGTTGTCTTTATTTAGAAAATACATGTTTTTCCCATGGCCAAATATACGTTGCATGTTCACGTGTGGGCAAACCATATGCTTTATTTGTACTTGCGCCAGATAACAAAACGAAACGTGTCGTACCTATATCACAAGGTACTGCACTGAAGGGAATTAACCTAAACATAACCCATGCACGAAAATACATTGCTTTCTTAACAGCTTTTACCTGAAACGCCTTATTTTTGTAATCTTTTTGAATTGTTGTTTTCCTTATAACATATTCCAATGAACTATTTGACTAAATAAACTTTGTATTTTGTTTTAAAAATCCATATATTCAATAATTGGTAGGTGGTACGAAGTTCACCGGGTCAGCTAGTATTTTATAAATTGCTCTTCCTAAGCTATAGAACATTGATTTGTTGTATTTTTTAATACTCTTGCTCCTTTAAGGAACAAAAGGCACTCATGTTTCTATGAAAAAAATATAAGAAAGAAAAATTGGCTCAAGCTGCCTTGGAAAACTTTTACTCTATTATATAGCTTCTAGTGATCTGCTTTTGAAGCTGAACTTAATGACGTTTTTCAGTTAAAACTGAAAAATGTCGCTTAGTTTTTTTTTTGTGAAAACTTAAATCCAACATCTAGGCCAATGGCTCTGTGACAGAAAGCATACTCTATGGTCTTCAAACTCTTCTTTATTTTGCACATACTTCAAAAATCTAGAGCGCCGTGATCCCAAATGCTTGGCACAACCGTAACCAGACAGCGTCCAGTTATTACCCTTTTCTCTAAAACTCAACCTCACTAAGGGCATAAACAACCTATTGTTTTGTGAGTTGTTCAGCCCTCTAGCCCATAAAGCTCTTGCTAAGCTACAGTCATCTTTGTCTCCGCACTGCAGATTTGCCATCTTAAGCACCCTTATTTGCTAATCTTTCCATAGTATCGACTGTGGTCTCACAGTTTCTTTTTTATGTCAACTTGAGTGAGGAGCCACTAAAAGTGAAGTTGTTGGCAATTTTAATATCCAAAAATGTCGCATTGGTTTAGGAAGTCCATATAAGTACCAGCTGAGAGTTCTCCTACAATATCTTTATAGCAAAGGCTTTACTCTAAAGCCTTTGCGGCTGCCTTGCACAATATCCCTTTAAAAATATTCCACTATAAAATCTATTGTGCTTAAAACGATTTGAACACTATATTTCTAAGATAGTCTATAGGAAAACCTGTTGTCATCTTTCATGTTCTCTAACATATACATCTTAAATCCGTCAGGTTAACCTGAGTACCCTTCGAACGGCCTATCAGCTTAACCAAAAATTTCTCTCAGAGATTTTTGTCGGTGATATTCTTTTCAAACTGACCCCTGTATTTATATATTGTTTTTTCTTACATCCCCAGTCAGTCCTTAGATTCTCAAGGCCAGTTTTCCACAATACGTATCCTATACGACTGAGTTTTCAAAACTGTTCGTAGTTCTGGAACTCCTTAAGAGATACCCTGTGGAGTTTACCGTCTAGTGCCGCTTGAATTGTGTTTTAGAGGCTTAGCTATGTATCTGTGCAAAGGTTTTAGTATTAAAACAGGCACTTGTTCCTAGAATATCATTTGTCTATATATGGGTAGTAAAAAAGGGATTGTTTTCTACAGGGTTTTAGTCTAGTTAAATACTATGGACTCTTGCATCTACAACTACCTTTTGTACTGGCTAATAGCAAACTTCATATGAAAGGCTGGTGTTACTTAAGAAAAATTATTGCTAAGGAACTGGTGAAAGACGGTACAAAGCCACATGGTACGGCAATCGACTACACATTCACATGAAAACATACGCTTAGGAACTCAATAAAAACAGATTGATTAATTAACCTGTGTTCTAAGCGACAAGTTTAACATGCGGCTAGGTTGAAGGACTTGTAAAGTGTTTTGGTAATATAAACAAGTAAGGGCTAAGAGACACAATTAATGACCACTTTCGATACGCCAGAAGAATTCGACTGCATCTTTTCTATTCCTTCTCAGGTCACAGAAAATTTTGCCAAACCTGGTTTACATAAGCATATCACATCTGTTATCCTTAACCACGAATAACAGGAAAAAAAATTATAATGAAAAATTTAAATTTTTTTCAAAGATATAATAAAGCTGGGAATGTGTTTTTAGTCAACCTGCTTAAAAAATTAAATCGTTTATGCAACAAACCTTTAAACCGTTAAGTCAACTAGAAAAATAAGCTGGAAACTCACCCAAATCCGCTCGCCCGAAATATCCTGAAACATAGTGGACACACCCGTCTGAAAAGAAGGGATACTATTGCGCTCATATAAAACTTATTAATTAATATGAGAACTTAAATTTTAGTCTGGCACTGGCTGGACTAATATTAAATACCTAGTTTTAAGATTTGAATACTTATTGCAAGTTTGCCACAGGTGAAGATTCAATAATAAAAATATAAAAAGAAAAAATATTCTACTTCAGCACATCAAGACATCTTAATAAATTATTTGGAGTATGAGATCAAATCCTTTATATCCTAAGCACATATTGTTGTTTTTCCATGATTCCAATAAAATCACCAAAAATATTACGGTTAAATTTATTTGTCCCTTTTTTTGAAAACACTCTTCCGTCTGCCTTTGTAATTTGGGCGTGTGTTATAGAAGAATGCAACGAATATTTTTGTTGCTGCAACTTTTGCAAGAACATCCTTATTTATTACTGTAGTCCTATGCACTTTGAAACTTTTTTTTTTTTGTTCGTTAACATAGCTATTAGAATGTAGCTACAAAGAAAGGTAATGTAGCTGACAGTGCTGGTGTAGGATGCTAAACGCATTTAAGTTTGCATTTGTAAGCCCAATTTAATTGTAATGGGTTCATAGTTGGGGAACCCATTTAACATTTTCTATGTAGAGTAGAAACTTAATTATTTCCCCTTTTAAAAGATATTTCTCTACTCAAATTTTCTATCTCAAACTCTAAGTTTTATATATTTTATGTATTTTAGGGTTTTAGCTGTTGTAGGCTCACATAGAACTATTTATTTATTTTTTAGTTTTTTGTTCTCCCCTGTATACATAGAGTAAAATGCAGCCATATAGACATAACTGAATGCATATAGTGTTGCATGTTTCATTTCATATGTATGTGTCTAAAAAATATATAAACTTTTTTTGTACATACATACATGTCTTATATGCATCTTTATCTCTATGTTTCAAGTCCACAGACAGTGCATGCTTGTAGGTGTTGGAATGCATTTTTACATGAACTTTTATATGTGTATGTTACATGCTAACAAAAAACTAATGCAAATCTACTTATGTGCATTTATGTATGTTAAGGTATGTACTGTGTTTTGGCTTAGTGAATGCCACACCCAAATGCATTTTTATATTAGATCTGGTAGGAGCAAACTGCTTAAAGAAATTAGAAATTTTAGATAAATAAGTTTAAATAACATATAATCAATTTCTAGATTATTTTGGGCTCTTGAAAATTGAGGCTTTAGTCTTCTAAGATGCAATTAGCAATAAGCCCGCTACCTTATACAAAATCACTGTAGTGTGTACCAAGCGGATATATTGGTAATAACGCGACCCGTGCACTTATATCGGCAGAACAGCGATCTAAGTGGAAATAGAAAAGATGCTCTTAGGGCTCTGAATTCAATCCTGCTGAGGTCAAAGATGGATAGTGTCTGAGTTCAGTGCTCCAGAGACTGGAAAATATTACACTGTGTTGGCTTTTTAGACACTGTGGGATATCCCGAAATGAGACTGCGTTTAAATTGGCACAAAGAAGATCCCAGGCAAATGCCAATATGGCACGTACCTAGATTTTTCCTCCACTCTGCAAATTCGATTGCAGGATCGAGCGACATTTCAAAGACAAGTGGATCAGGCACTGGATTGAGGCCACAGGCTTCAAGATATCGAAAACTCTGTGGCAAGTACCGTCAGCAAAAATGCTCAAGATACTCTTATCCATGAGTAAATAGACCTGAGGCTGCTCCCCGGTCCTAAAACATCAGGTCAATGCCGGTTCAGTGGAAACCAGGTACGGTTAAGTACTGCCACTTGTGCGAGAACTCAGACGAGGTCTAGGCTATAGAACACCTACTCTACCAACGCCCGGCACTTGTCAGATGACGGCACCTTTGCTTTGGTGTATACTTCGGGGACCACTTATCGACCTTATTGGACTGAAACCTCTACGCTAAGAGTCCTAAATGGCTAACGAGCGGTGCTTAGCAGTTTTCGTTTTTAGACCATTTATCCCAATTTGCTTGTTCTTGATTTTCTTCTTACTTTGTTTTCATTTACTGCCCTACAGGAGGCAACACTATGTACAACATATTATTTGCGAGTAAAATGTTTCACTCGTATAAATCACTGGCCTTACCTACCTACCTACTTATCTATCTACTATGATTTAATATTTCTAGAAATAAAATCTGAAAACAACATAAAAAAGTAGCAGAAATGTAGAAAAGTCAACTGTCAACTTTATTAACTTCTGGCCCCAATTTGATTTAAAAGCCTTTGATTTAATATTTCTAGAGTCATAATCCAAATATTTAAAAAAAATTTACAAACCCCGCTTTTATTGTTAAATGAAGTTTAGATTTACATCTAAAAAATTTCCAATGAACACGATTGCTACCGAGAAACCAGTATTTTCATTTAATCTGAGAAATTCTATATTTTCAGCTTTATTCATCGTAAAAAAAAATTCTGCTGAAAATGATTTAAAATAAAGAATCTTTGAAATTCCCTAAAATTGTTTGATGGTGACCCAAAGCTTTCTCTTCCCTGCTAAAATCCAAAACATTACTTACAACCTTTTTTAGTGCGTTGGCCTCCAGATTATATCCTAGTAGTTAGTTTTGTTGCTCAAACCCTTCTTTCCCTTCCTATTTTCCAAGAGAAAAAACTGCATCACATTTTTGCATATTGAATATCCTACAAGTGTTGAAAAATTGCATTTATATGCACTTTTCGTTTCATTTAATTTCTTCTCTTTGCTAGTTTTTTTTTTTTTTCTTAATTTGTTTTTCCACTGTAGTTTTATTTTTATCATCTAGTCTTAAGCCAATAGAAAACGTAGTTATAAAATGTTGTTGCACTTGTTGTACTCTTTTTTTCTATACCCAGCAAATGAGTGCATGTGTGGGTGTGAGTAAATGTTTTGCGGGGGACATATGTATAAGCTTAAAATGGAGTTGAAGGTGACCGAATGGAGTATGAGCATCAGAATATTAAGTTTAGTTAAGCTTTTGGTAAAAGTAGGGATTTGAGAGGATCAAAAGAAAAACTTTAATATAATATTTTTGTAAAATAATAATATTTTTATATTAAATATTGATTTATGTTAATTTAAAAAAAGTTTATTCAGAAATTTGTTGAATAAAATTAAAAAACCAGTATTAATATGAGTATAAAATATTTAAAAAACATTTAATTTATTATGATTCTGATATACTTATTGTAAGTATTAAAATCAAACGATTTTATTTTATGTCAAAACAAGTTTTATCTATTAAAGTAGTTTTAAAAATTATTTATTGAGAAAATATTTCCTCTATAACTTTGCTCAATTCATTATTTAAAGAAAAATATTTGCTTTTGTTAATTTCACATTTTAATTTCTCTTTTGTTAGAAGGAACTAATTTTTTGCATCAATGTTGAATTTTTTTTTTGCCGAAACTAGCCGAGTAAAATGCATTTTCGAAACCAGCTACGGGTTTTCATTATCAGTGCTCTTTAGAACGAAGCTTAAATTTTCCAAATAAATTCTGCAATTTATTATTAAAACTCCTTGGCAATACTAAGTATTGGTTAAATGTCATCCACCTATTAGATGGAATAAAACGTTTTACTATTTTTATAATTTAATACAGAGGTAATCTTAATTTATTTTGTCATTATTATTTTGCCGCTTCATTTTCTACCCAGCAAAATTTTTTGAATTTGTGCATTGAGCTGTCATTACTTCATAGGTAATGAGTTTGCTTCAACAGAAAAACTACCTTTTAGAAAGGGCGTTAATAATTACATTTGTAGGTATATATGCAAAAAACGATTAGGAAGCAGGTTTTATATCATGTTTTTGTTTTCAAATCCTTAAATTTTTATTTATTTTGTTCAGTTAATCATTGGTTACTAGTTATTTGATTGATTTTTGTAAGAACATTTGTATGCAGTGATCGTGAATTTCGGGACATCTCAAACGAAGATAACTAGTTATTCGGACAAAAGGTAACTAGTGCTTGTTCTTCTCCAACATTACTTGCTAACTTACCAGGTAAGCAAAGGTTTTGCTGAGTATCAACGGCAAATAAACTGAAATAAAAGATTATGCTGCACTGTGCCACGTTAGAGTTTATATGCTTTTTATTTTTTGTTAAATTTACTGTTCAAAGACAAATTTTTACTCTTGTTATTTTGCCTTTAGTTCATATTTTCATTTCTTTTTACTTAGAAAATAAATAATTTTTGCTAATATTGAAGGGCATTTTAATTTTAGAAACAAGTTCTTAAGCCAACTTTTAACTAGTAAAGGTGGCAATACTGTTGAAGCTGCATCTTGTTGTTTCCAATTTTTTGAATTGTTTATGAATTAATTAAGATTCGTTGTGAACTACAAGCCACTACCATTCTACCAAAAAAAGATTCAAAATTTTCATTGGTTTAGCTTTCAAAAAAATGTTTTGCTTAAAAAACCCTTTTAAATAGAGCAATCATTAAATTTTCAAAATTAATAAAGACATAATAAAATATTTTGGGTTGAAGAAATGTGATTATAAAAAACTAAGACCGATGAGCGCTCACACATTACATATAAAAGGGGAAAAATGTTCAAAAAGCACCAAGATCGACAATATTTGGTGTAAAAAGTGAGCTTAACATGTTTGTTCTCTATTTGACTACGGATGCTGGCAGTTTTCTGGGAAGCCCTAGTTCTAATTTTGACAATAGCCGTTTTTTTACAACCCTTGTTTTTTACTTCGACAACAGCTTTTCTTCTTTTGGTAAACTTTTGTCATTTGTCGACAAAACTGAAAACAATTTGGTCCCAATTTTACACCAGCCTTTTATGATCTTAGAATTCCTTTTTTTCCTCTGAGTGCGCTTTCAAATTTTAATAAACTTTCACCAACTCAGGTTGCTTCAATTTTCTTCTTTTATTCTCATTCAAGCTCTCCCAAAATGTCTTCCTCATTCTGCCAGCTCTCGCATCGTTGCAAAGTACCTTCTGCCCGCCCGAGACTTCAGTTTGGTCTTCATGCAACAAAAAGCTTGGCCAACTAAATGCTGTTTTCTAACCTGAATCGCTAGAACATTCGCTGATTACCCCACAATATCTTGGCATTCACATAACGCGTGGTTGGCCACATTGTTAGTAATCGTAGAACATAATAGCGTTTATACATCTTAGAATCATAAAAAAATAGCTGTAGGAAACAAAAGGTGCAAATAATATACATATGTATTTAAGGTTTGTTGTTTACACTGGTACCCTGTCTGGACAACGTTAAGTCATCTTTAACGATGATGATTTTTTTCGCATAAATGGACATGCCAGCTATCAAGAATTTAGGGCGAAAAAAACGTTTTAAAAAGTCGACAAAAGTCATTGCTTTAAGCGGTTTTAAGCCCGTAAGCATAACTGGTGGGTCTCAAAGACAACTCAATTCCTTCCTTTGCGCAAACTTATCTAATGTATACGTTGAAGTCATAGAAAATTTACTCTTACGGATACGATAAAGGTAGTTTTAATATTATTCATACAAGTTATTGTAATGCAATTTTAAAAAATATTACAATAACAAAAAAGAAAATAAATTCGTATATATGTGGTCTCATTACAAAAGTTTAAATAGTACGTTTCAAAATTCTGTTTTGAAACCTTTAAAAAATTTAAAATTTTTTATAAATAAAAATATCACTAAAGATTATCAAGTCTTGTACTAAGAGCTTATTTCATTTCAGAAATTAATTAAAACTTATTACATGTTTTAAAGCTTCAAATCAATTTGCTTTTTTAAATAATTAAATAAAATAATATATTTATTGCTTCATAGCAGGTGCTTAACTACAAAATAACTTTTTTTTATTTTTTTTTCTATTCCACAGACATTTTATAAAAAAAATTGACTTTAATTTCTCCACAGATTTTTATTGATATATTTTATTTCAATTATAAAATTTGTTTTTAATTGCTGGTAACAAAAAAAATATATTATACTTATTGGCTAAACACGAACACAAACAAACACAAATATACAGAACATATGCTGCAGCTTTTGCATTCTAAGCTTTTATAAAAGGACACTCACTTTCAAAATAAAAACGTTACAAATAGGAAAACAAAATTAAAAAAAACAGCAAGCTAGAATACACAAAAAAATTGCTTACCCAGACAAAATAACATACGGTAAGGATTTGAAAAAAAAATTGGAAAAAATGTATATGAATGGACAAAGGATATTTATTATTAGAGACATTTGAAAAAAAAATGGTTTATATAAAGCGACGGGAGCTAAAAAATTTTTTCTATACTAAAATAAAAAAATACTTGTTTGTAGAAAAGTAAAGACACAAAAAATTAAAAAATAAGGAATGAAGAAAAATATAAATCAGCGAAGGACGTTTCAGCTATTTAACCTTGTAACCTTTTTTCGTTGAAGTTTTTTGCTTTGTAGTTTTTTAACTGTGCCTTTATGAGAGTTTTTTTCTGGGTTAAAGCTATTTTTTAAAACAATTTAAATAAATAAAAAGAGAATTAGGGAAAGGTTAAATTTTTAATTTAATAATTATTTTTTGTTATACCCAGGCCACATATGCCCAAAAATAATTGTCTAAGAGCCACCCTTAAATATACCGATCGACTAAGCATCACTTCCTAAATCATTTTAAGTATGTTTGTCAATCTATTCGTCCGTCTGGGTGTCCATTTACAGGATGTCTGTTGCAAAATGTATTTTGTTATATACGATTATTTCAAAAAGTGATAAGCGGTGTGGAGGGAGAGCGGCCTAGTTGGAATTATCGATTGTGCAGGTTTTTTAATCACGATGTCTCAGTTGCCAAATGACCATTGTGCGTTCACTGTGGAGAAGTTTTTAAGAGTAATGATTCTTGTGAAATTGCTTGTCGAAAATGTTGTTCGAAGTACGGTATTAGGCGAATACGTGATGGACCGAGGGAAAATTTAATTCCTTCGTGGGTGCCACTGCTTAACGGCTATGACAGTTCCACGACCAGAGGCCAGTCAATCTTCAAGGACTCCCGAAAAAATTAAACTGTTTAAAAGCAGTTTACGTGAAAATCGGCAACTTTCACTACAAAAAAGAGCAGCCTAACAGGGACTTCTAAAAGCTATAATTCATAAAATTTTAAAAAAGAATCTGAAGTTACATCCTTTTAAAATTAAAATCGTTTAAGGACTGAAAGAAATAGACTTTGATTTGTGCAAAAATTTTTGTGAAAACATGTTGGAACATTTTTTCAGTGAAAATGTCATTTTTTTGGACCAACGAGGCACAATTTCACTTAAGCGGCCACGTCAACCAGCAAAACTGCCGTTATAAGTCTCCAAGAACTTGCGACCCTCGATTAAAACATTAAAAACCATTGCATATCCCCAGGGTGACTGTTTGGTGTGCCTTATCCACACATTAAATAATTGGACCTTTTTTTTGAAAATTCTCGAGGACAGGGGAAGAATATTAAAGTTTAAAATTATCGACGGCATATTACGGAACTCTTTTTGCCAGACCTGCGAGTTCATCCATCTAGTTTTCACACAATGAGTTTCGACAAGATGGGGCAACTACACACACAGCAAGAGCTTCAATGAATTTTAAAATTTCGCCCAAAAACTGATCAGTAGCTTCGGAAACATCCTAGGGCAACTGAGTTCATCCGATCGTACTTCCATAGATTATTTAATGGGGTTACTTTAAAGACAGGGTTTATGGCTTTAAAAGAAAATATTCGTCAAGAAATCTGCTTAATTCAACCAAGTTTATTGCGGCATTGGGCGCAGAACACAAGGCTCCGGTTAAAACAGTGTGTGCAACTAACTCGACCGAAGACATCTGGATGAAATACTCTCTAAAGAATAAAATCCAAATTTCTATTCAATTGTTCAATACTCAGTTAAATTCTATGTCAATTATTAAGTTTTCTTTTGCATGTCCCTTATAAAAATGTCCTATTGGAATAAGGATTTTTGGCTACAAATGGCTCGAGTATTACTTAACCTTTTAAAAATTTGCAGACATCTTATTTCTAATGCCGCCAACTATTATAGTGAATAAAAAATTTTCGTTCTATTTTTTATATAGCTCCCATACAAATGTGGTCGGGCTTGACCGATTACAATATTCTAACTTGATTTTATTTTTATTATTTATTTAAAAGTTTTTAAAATTTAATACACAAATTACAAATGTCTTTAGTCTGAAAACTTAAGCCTAAACACTTACATTTTCTCAAAATTCACCAGTATTTTCTTACATTGAAGCGTTTTGCACAAGTTCAATTTCCTTTCATATTTCCGGTAAAATTTTCAATTTCTTTCTAATGTTAACTCGTTCACGTTTAAATCTAAACTAAGTGATCGTGCAAAAAATATAGTGATTTCTAAAAATCGAATACTGATCTCTTTAAACAAAACAACCAGTTTTTAATTTGCATTATAATTTTGTTTTGTCTATTTCGTTGTCTAATTTTTCATAGAAAATCCACAACAAAAAAGAACAAAAACAAAATTAAACCGAAAATTTTGTTTTCACAACCAGTTTTTTTGAAATTTATAATTCAAATGATCTAACCCTGCATGGTCATCAGCATTTAGATGATGATCTTTGTTATTATTGTATGGTCAGCATAAGTTCACCTTAAACAACCCCAAGAAAACGATTGAATTTTAAAAATCCCTAAGAGCAACAAATTTCTTTTGCTTATAAAAATACTTTTAATTTGTGGAAGCTCTAAAACAATTTTCTATTTGAAATCTTGTGAAATTTTTTGAAGATATTTTTCTTTTTTTAAAAATATTATTTTTGGGGAAAAAGTGGTTTCCTGAGAACTATTTGTAGTTGAACCGGTTTTTTTGTCTAAGATGCTGTCATTTATATGAATCTTTCGATGTAAAAGGGTTCTTAAAAAGAAAAACAAAAATATAAAACAGCTGTGGAAATAGCGTGATTCTAAAATATTTTAAAATTTTAAATCTTTTTACCATAATATTAAAGTTTTTATTCTTGGATACTTATTTAATAACAATCGATTTTTACTTAACAATTTTTAAATCTAAATCCAATTTATTGTAAATTTTATTATGGCCTTTGAACTTTTTAATTAATGTAACATGTTTAAGTTGCTTAAGATTTAGCCAGGGTTGTTTTTGTTTTGTGTCTATAGAAAACTCCTTCAAGGGTTGTCCCATATAAAAATAAGGATTTTCCGAAATGTCATATTCTCACTTAAAGGTCATTGTTGTGATCGTCATGAACCCTAATTGGGTAAAGCATTAACACACTGATATGTAGCTTCACCCCAAGTGTGCTTTACACAAGCCAATTATTTGTAAAAATCCTCAAATGGGACTGAGAAGGGTTGATTGAAGAATGTTTTGAATTAATTTCAATCAAAAACAAATATTTGACAAAATTCTTAGTTTTTAATTTAAGCGTTTTGAGTTCCTAGCAAAGTTTTACAAAAAACCGTCGATAAAGTAGAAAAAGTGAATTGGCTATAGAGGCGTCGATTACTTACTACTCTGTCTGCCTAGTGGTAAATATTTGCACCTAAAAAGTCAAAATTCAAAGTTTTGAAAAAAGTGTTCTTTCATCTCTAAAATCAAGCTTTTTGAATTTAAGCTGTTTTGAGTTTAATTTGGGTCGCCTTCGCATTTGAATATGAATTTCGTGCGTAGTAATGATATTAAGAAATATTTCATAATGTTGTATTCAAGCCATATAATAGACTTTTTTTCATATTTTTGTTATTGTATCTTGGCCTTTGGCGAACTAACAATAAGTATTTAAATCTTAAAACTATTTAATTTATAGTACTCCAGCCAGTGCCAGACTAAAATTCAAGTTCTCATAATAAAATTAATTAGTTTTATCTAAGTGCAATAGTGTCCCTTTCTTTTCAGACGAGTGTGTCCACTATGTTGCAAGATGTTTCGAGCGAGCGGATTAGGATGCGTTTCCAGCTTGTTCAAATACTTGTCCACATATTTCAAGATTTCGCCTTAAACAAGTGAAACTTCTAGAACCTTATGGATGTTGCTGTTTTTGACATACCACGGAGCACCAGTAATCCTTCTTAGAATTTTATTTTGACGACGCTGTATTTTTTCTATGTTAGAGGCGGAAGCAGTGCCATTTAATTGAATACCATAGCACTAAATTGGTTTTAATATCGAGTTGTAGAGCAAAGTTTACAATCAAGACGTAGCACAGAGTTTCTACCAATTAGCGAATGGATTTGGGCCGTTTTAGGTTTCATCTGTAACAACTTCGCATCATCTGTGTGACTTCCATGTGAGGCAGTGATCCAGGTGAATACCAAGATATTTCGTCTCAATTCGTTGAGGCACCGTATGGTTGTTAATGAGAATTAGGGGGCACATTTCCTTGCGTAAAGTGAAAGTAACGTGGGTGCATTTTTTTTCATTTATTTTAATACCCGATAACTTTGCCCATTTCTCTACTTCAGATACGTGATGTTGAAGTTGTTTTGAGGCCTCTTTAGGATCTTTATGATTACTGAGAAAGGCGGTATCATCAGCAAATATCGACGTATGAGTAGGATTGTTTGTAAGCATATCTGCTGTGTAAAGCAAATAGAGAATTGGACCCAATATACTCTCTTGAGGTACCCCCGCCCCTGTAAGTTTAGGACAGCTTAAGCAGTTTCCTTCTCTTATCATAAATTGTCGCCCAGTTATGTACTTTTTCAAAAGGTTAAAGATATTCACTGGTAAGTTCACCTTTAACTTGTTTAACAGGGCTTCATGCCAAACTTTATCAAAGGCTTAAGAAACATCCATAAAGAGCGCGAAACAGTATTTCTTTTCCTCAAAGGCTCTTTTTATAACCTGTACCAATGTGTGGGTTTGTTCGATAGTACTAAGTTGACTTCTAAATCCAAATTGGTGATTTGGAATGCAGTTGTTGTTATATAGGATCGGAAATATCTTGCTTTTAAGCAATTTCTCGAACAATTTAGATATAGTTGGTAACAGACTTATAGGCCTGTAAGACTCCACCTTTGAAGACTTGAAACACCATAATATTTTATAGAAGAGGTTATAAATGGGAACAACAGGCGGTGATATGATAACGTCAGAACATTTATTGAAAGTTAATACGTTTTTAAAAAGCTTTTCGTAAAAACTGAGTTCTTCTTCGTTATTTCTTGTTCAACATACCCCTAAACTACGCAGTTTAAGAAGCTAACGGAAGCTCTCAATTGCAGTAAGTCACATTTGATTCACTTATTGCGATCCAGAATTTGTCTAAGTAAAATAAAAATTAAACCCATTTACTCTGACTGCAAGAAAAATTACGTCAGTTTTTGAAATATAACTTAGGGAAGTAGATAGTTTGCAAAGAAGACCTAATAAAGGTCTAAAATCACGAAAAATATACATTTAAGCCAGTAGCTAGTTGCTTGTTGGTTCGTTATATTGTACAAAAATTGGGAAAGGAGAAATCACAGAAATTTAAAAAAATGATTTAATATCCTTTTTATACTATTTTTCACCAAAAACATGGGACTGTGGCTAACATCAAAGCTTAGCAGTTATACAGAGAATGCTCTTTTGACTGTGTTCTGGCTACGTGCCCTAAAATCATCATTCTCTATCAGATTCATCTGTTGTGGGCTTAAGGGATTTGTAAGAAAATCAATAATTTTACTTAATTAAGATTTTTTCATATAACGCACTTCATAAGCCTTTTTCTCTTTTGGTTCATTTCAAAGATTCTTGTCATTTTAATAATTGTTGTTCTATACGGTACCATATCATCTCTTTCATCTCAGCCTTTATTACAATAGAAGAAATGAGGCTTAAAAGGTTACGAATATTAAGGGTTCAAATGCAAGATTACTAAAAACTTTAATTCCGTTTTTCCAATTAATACCAGGAACCCATTTAAACTATAATTATTTACGCTCTGAGCAATCATTAATTACCCTCTCTCGTTTAAAACTGGTAGTCTTCAAGATTCATTGACATTTGACTATCTGTATGATATTATATTTTAAACATCTCTTATTGTTTAAACTTATCTTTGAAGGATCGGTTATGGTCTCGAAGCCAGAAATAAACCTGTTTTTAAACAAAGAACACTAGTCTTGTTTTTCCCCCCCTACGCTAGCTAAGACCCACTATATAAAGTCACTTTCCCTTGGAGATCACCCAAATAGTCCCTTTGCAACCAGCGCCAAAATCGTCGCACTCAATTCGAAATTCATAAATTCTTATTAGAATTCTTTTACTTAAAGCATTGACAACTCAACCGATCAAGTAAATTTCGGTTCGAATCGAGTGCAACGATTTGGTCCCAGGACTGTTTTGATCCAGTATCGGTGCAGAAAAGTTAGCCTCGATTTTTCTCAAGAAACGACAAAAAAAATTTTATTAAACATGAGAAAATTTGAGTGAAGTAGAAACGTTTTTTCTCTCTTTACTTTTGAAATTTCCTAATTAAGCAAAAACCAGCCAATGCTAACAAGCTGACTTTGTAAAAATTTAACAAAAATCATTTAACTAAACTTAATGTCTTCATATCTAACAAACACACTTAAAGCTTAATTTAGCCACATACATAGCAGCATAAAACTAACAAAATATATAAAATATTATTAACAAAATTATTCTAATTTCTAAAAATATTAATGAAGCCCTTTAAGCTAAATTATAATATAAAACTAAACTAATTGGTAGTAAATTTTCTCGTAAATTAACTACATCAAATAAAGGACATACACAGAAATAGTGAGTTTATATGTACATGCCAACAACCAAAACATACATAAGTATATAGTAAAGGATAATTGCGTTAAAATTCAAATAAACTCACACTCATGCACATGCATGTAAGCTAGTTTTAGGTTTTTAAATTAAAGGGAACCTAGATGGAAAATATACCCACAAACTAATGTAGGATGAAGTAAAAGGTGGTAGCATTTAAGGGCTGATGTTGAATGTGAACCAAACCTAAACGTCAATAATTCGTACTCATGAAAATTAATATTTTCAAAATAGTTAAGTATAAAAGCTTTTTTTTCATTTCATTTGACATTTCTCAATTTAAGACTAACTCAATTTCAACCATGGAAAGATGCGAAATCGAGCAATGCCTCAAGGCTGTTCTGGCTTATTATGAAAATGGGCATTCAAATCAAAATGCATATCGTGCACTTCGTGATTTTTTCGGTAAATTTAATTTCTGAAAAATCATGCAAAAATTTGAGCAAACCAGAAATGCGAAAACATACTTTTCTTTTACTTAATTGGCTTTTTGCTAAAATCAGGGTCCATAGTCCTTTATTTTAAACCAAATGCCCTACATTACATATTCAAAGACGAAAAATCGAAAAATCGAAAATATATCAAAATTGTAAAAAATCCCTTCGGTTCCTTCAGATACCGGTCAAATTCAATATAGATCAATAATCCCTAATTTTAATTAAATCGCCAAAATAATAGATGAGGCGATCCGGGAACGCTACCTTTAGATTATCGGGTGGGCTCCGTCCCGTTAGAACCACATGTCCTTTGGTCCTAATTCGTTTAATTGCGGCAGAAAGCACTCGGCTAACATAACCATATAGCGCGTACCGTCCACTGTTGTCGTTTGACCTCAAACAAAAAAATGGGCCGGTGACTCCTTCAGCCAGTATCTATCAGTTTGAATCTTTACTACAGGACATTACACGTACATGCACTAAGGATAGCAACTAACGTAACATTATAGTTTCATGTATTGAATTCATTTATGTTCGTGTAATCAACTCGAGGCTAAATTATGTTTGTTTAAATTTTTGATTTTAACAACAACGGTTTTTGTTAAATAGAAAATGTATTTTAACTAGAAAAAAAAAAATTAAAGCAAAACTGCATTTTTATTTGTATAAAGACATGTGTTTAAGCACATGGAGACAACGGAAAATAATTATTTATTTTAAGTTTTTCTTTATCGAAATAATGGATATAAACACGCATACATTTGTAACATACATATGTGTGTGCTTCAAGCCACACAACGCTCTTTGTAAAATTCAACCAATACAAGTAGAAATGAATATTTAACAGCATCAGATCCTACACACATTTTCTATGCAAAATAGTTTTCACGTTGAGGTTTTGTTTAGTTTAAAATACTTTGAAATAGTATTTGTTTGATTTATTTTTTAGCATATTTAACCACATTAGATTTTGCGTTATATTTCAAACCAACCATCGCTTCAAAGGGATTTGTCTTAGATTCAGTAAACCTCCTTTCGAAAAATAGAAGTACAAAAGTAGTGGTTTCTAACACATATTAATAAATATACCCTGTAGGAAATTTTAATAGTGAAACTGAAGTGACTTACTATTGACGTCGTCACCAGTACTACTGGTAAGCTATACGCCGGGCAATGCTTTTTACCATAGTCAGTTAATATTTGAGTGCCACTTAAAGTCCACTAGTGACAAGGTAGTTTTTGGGGGTCATATGTAGACATTGGAACCAGTGTTTTACTAGTGCCTTTTAGCAATTTTCATCTACACTACTACTGATTAGCAAGGCAGTTGTCTTTTTAGATATTAAACATGCGTGTGTCGTTAAAAATAAGAATGCATTGTGTATATAAATCATTTTAATAGTAAAACTGGAAAATATTAACGACAAGCTAGCACGAGTTTTATATTCGCCTGTGCGGAATTTTATATAACGTGTGAGGGTTTTTACCCTAATTTTGTATGGCAACCCACTTAGGGAGAGGAGGTAGGCGGTAAGTATGTTCTAAGAAATTGTTTGGAGGGAAAATTTAGTTCGGTTCAGTCCTACACTTAACCTGTCCCCGGGCACCCTGGCAGCTGTAGGGAAGGATTTATTACAATTTCCCAAACTTTGCATGGAAGCTACCTTAGGCGATGGCGAAAGGTGGTAATCATGTTCTAGAAATATGTTTTGGAAAGCGAATTAAAGGGAATGGTCGTATATTTCATTTCCCTAAGGCTGAATCTGGGGAAGTTATGGGAGTTTTTACTTCATTTTTGTAAATTTTTTTAATGGTAAACCCCTTGGGTGAAGGAGATAGGGGGTAAGTTTGTTCTAGGGGTATGTTTGGGAGAGGAAATGAAGGGGGTTAGTCGTACATTTTATTATTCTAAGGGCACCTCCGAGGAAGTTGTAGGGGTTTTAATACTAATTTTTTTAAATTTTGTGTGGCAACTCTTTAAGTGGCTGGAATATGTCCCACAAAATGTTTGGGAGCGATTAAAAAAGAAATTAAAAAAAAAATTAACTTTTTGTAGCAACCCTGTTAGAGGGCGAAGTAAGCGTGTAAGTTTATTTCACAAAAATTTTTGTGGGGAAAAATTATTGAGAGTTGGTCTTACATTACTTCCGTGATGGGGCAAGCCCGGAGCAGTTGTAGAGGTTTTTATGTGCAAATTTTAGAGAAACAGACTGAGATAGTCTTGGATTTTGGTTTATGTCTCGGTCAGTTATTAGAAAATATTCCTATATTTTCATAGCGCTTAATGCCACAAATGGATCTATGCGACTTTTGGGGGACTTCAATGGGTTGATTTCAACCGTAACACGGACAGACAGTAGGACGGACATACGAAAATTGCTAAGTCGGTTTCCCTATAAGGACCAAGAAAATATGTACGTTATTGGGTCGCAGACGGATATTAAAGAAATTGAAAATGTAATGACAAAATTATATAAACCCTTATCACTTATGTGAAGGATATATCGCTGAAGCATTATTGTGTTTGGCGGCGAACTTAAGCCTTAATATGCTGCCGACAGTTACTTTTATTTTCTTATCAAAGGTTAACGTAAAACTTAAGACGCGTTTTTGACAAGGTCGCCAAAAATGCACCAAAATAGTCGACAAAAGTGGTGACATGGGGACACTCGCCCCCACATTTCCTTCGGGGTAACATATTTTGCTTATGTATGTAAGTGTGTATGGCTTTTCTCTTTTATTTTATCTGTTAGAGATTTAATGTAACGTTTAAAAACTTTTGTTTCCCACACTTTTGAAAACTTTTACAAGCCACACTCCCTCGCTATGAAATTAGAAAATATCATTTTATTTTAGTTTTCATTTTTGCCAACAAAATTTTGTATTTCCTTAGGAGTTTGCTCAGTATTTGTCTTCCTCTTTTTCCGTTTTTACATTGTAACGCACAATTAAAACCTCAAAATATTTTGCATAAAATACAAGTTTTTTTGTGGTATTTTAGTTTGCCATATGTGTACTTGTGTGTGTGTTCATCTGAGTGCGCCTCCTGTGTGCAACGATAATATAACAAGGAAACTTAAAACTTAATTTTTGAAACTAACATCTGCAGTTTCAGCTCATGCATGGTAAAATAAAACAATAGTTTGCTACGCTTTCACCTTAGGGGCTCTTCAGTTCTCTCATATTTTTTTATATTTCATAATTAATTGTAGACAGTCTTAAGTCGAAATCACCAGCTTTTATGAGAGGCTTCTTTTTTGGCTTAAAACAATGATTGTAAGAAAACCGACCTATTTTATGTAAATACAAACAAACTCTTCGCAGTAGTTTAGAACTTCATTAACAGTCAGGCTTACAAGTAAAATATTTTTCAATAAAATTTGAGCTAAGACTATTTATGATTAAGTGTCCGATACGTATGTGTGCAGCTGTAGTAATGCAAGTTATTTTTAAAGGATCGTATTTTGTTAATAAATGAGTTATGGTGTGTATGTGTAATAAGGAATCATGAAAATTGTATACCAAGTGGTCTCCATTGTGTAATTAGTGTTAAAACTAAAGAATAGTTAAGCAAATGAAATATTCCTTTTTTAATTAAAGTTTGTGAAATTTTCAGTTTTAGACAAAAAACAAAATTTGTATAATTTTAGAGTACACGCGAGTAAGAAACTGAGGGTCAATGTTCCTAATTTTTTTGGACCAAAAAGTTTTGATTTTCGAGCATTTCTGTTGACACAGACCTAATTTTTCTTATATCTTTAGGCGCAAGATCTCAAGACCAGCTTCTGTGAAGTTCTAAAGACTTTTTAATTAAGGACTTATCTACGCAGACAATTGAAAGAAACGTTGCACTGGGCTTTATTTTTTTAATTATTTTTCCTGTTTGCACCTGATGTTCTATGAGACAATTTTATAGAGGGCTTTATAAGTCTTTTCTGCGTACCAGGGTTGTTTTAGTCAAACGCAGAATCGATCCTCAATTACTTTGATCTTCTTCGCTACTTCTTCTTCAATTTTTGCCACCAAATCTTCGATGTCTTCTTCCACTAGATTTTTCCATCGGAATTTCATGCATCCCATTTGGCGTGAAGTGTCACTAGTTTTGCATTCAAATGATTTCCTGGCAGCAGCATTTTTATTCTTTTTCACAACGTGCCCTAGCCTGTCCATGTTAATGTCAGCAAACAGCTCACTGCTCATATGACACCGATATTTTTTGTAAACATAGATTCCTCCATATGAATTCAAAAGAATTTTTAACTTTAACATTTCAAGCACTGCCTTGTTTCTATTTGCAAGAACACTTGCTTTAGAGCCATATAAAAGCAAGGGTAGTATCAGTGTCTTATGAAGAGTGAATTTGGTCTGTCGGCACATGGCTTTGAATTTAAACTGCCTACTTTGTATCAAGTGGCATTAGTTCACAAAGATAATTTTTTTTTATATCAATACTGATGTTGTTTGTTTTGTTGATGGCGCTGCCAAAATAGATAAAATCGTTGATTATTTTAAAGTTGTATCTGCCCAAGTCTACTTGACATCTTGGTTTCTTTGTCATTAACTGCAAGTCCAACTTTGGCAGATTCTTTAAGGACATTTTCAAATGTTGCAGTTTATACTTGCAATGACCACCCTTATTATGGTGATATCTTCAGGGTATGCAAGTAACAGGTGCAATTTTGGGTATAGGAAGCGAGTTCTTTTTACACTTGCGCCTCGTTTAACATTTTTGAGTAGGATGTTAAGAAGACCACAAAAAAGGGACTCTTCTTGTCTGAAACCTCATTCGAAAAGGCTCAGATATATTTTTTCCTCTTTTCAATGAGTATTGTATATCTATTAAGACCTCTCTGCAAATCCTTTTTAGTTGTTTTGCACTGAAGACATGCTCAGGCATGGCTTGCGAGACCTCTGTCTTCGGAAACGGTCAAAAACGGCCTTGTGGTCAACAAAAAAGTTGTATATGTCGATCTTCTTTTCTTGGATCTTTTCCAGGATTTCGCGTAATGTGTATGTCCGGTTGATGGTAGATTTGCCTGATCTTAAGCCGCATTGACAAGATCCTTTTAAATCGCCTACCTTAAGTTTTAATCTTTTACACAATACGTTTGATAGTAGCTTGTAACCACTGTTAAGGAGACAGTTGGATATTACTATTTTGCCCCCTTTTTTGCGGACATAAAACTTTGAAGTTCAAATTCACGGATTTGTGTTGCCAGCCAATTTATACAAACAGCATCCAGTCAGTGTGATGGCTCTGGTCTTAAATAGTTCAGCTGGCAACTCACCGGCTTCTACTGGCTTATTGTTCTTATATAAAGTTGCTGCTTCTTCGACTTAATTCTGGCTGGGCAATATGCACCAAATACCGCCTTCTGCGATTAGTTCGTGGTATTTTCATCTCCACTACTGTCGGCTGCTAACAGGCATGAGCAATTAATTTATTATATCATCAGCAAACTCAGTTACTAAATTCCCCTCTTTTTTCTTTGAAGGATAATGTGTATTTACTTAAGCGTTTCTATTCGGTCTTACTTATTAGTAGAACTTTGTGATTTCATTTTGACTCCTGGACATCTTTTAACGCCTTTTCATTCTTCTTCTTTTCTTTTGCAGAATAGAAGTTTTTCCTCTCGCTTTTTTCCTGATACTTTTACTTTGTACGACGTGCAGCTATTGACTGCACAGTTGCCCTGTATGAAACGTTTTTCGGTTCAGTTCGGTTAAGAAACTTTTGTTCGAACCATAAATTCCCTAGGAAAGGCTTTTAGCACAAAATACAGATATTTTGGCTTTTGCTTTTCCATCGCGCTGCAACATTTTCAGGACAAAGAGTGCCTTTTTTAAGCAGTTGGATGAGCTGAGCGTGTCAGATCCTATGTTCGAAACTTTTGCTGTCACAGGATAATGATCCAAATCAAAGATCGATCCTCAGATTTTGTCTATCATAACTTGATCAATCTTGTTTTTTGTTGTTTGATTTAGTGATATGAGGACGCGATTCAATGTATATCGAGATGCTGATATCTGAAACTGCTTATTGCCATATTTCTTGCCGCGGCGAAGTCTACTTGTCTTGCTCCATTGTCAGATATTTCCTCGTCGAGGACAATTTTTCCTATTATTAAACCAAATATTATTTTTGTTTTCTTTTTTTGCGTCAAAATCTTCTAGAACGATTTTAGCATCAAGGTCGGTGCAGAAATCTTATGCTCTTTCTAGACGCTTGTAAAATATATTTTTGGTTTATTCGTTGTTGTCTTCGGCCGGGGAAGACTGATATTAAAAAATTCTCTTTTTATACGGATTGTGGTTAGTCTTTCATTTACTGGACTAAATCTGGAGATGAGGTGTTTGTGCCTCTAGAAAATACGAGTCCACAGCCAAGCTCATGTGTTGTTTGATGTCAGCTATAATACATTTCGTTGCTATTTATGCAGTGTTAACGCCTTTCTTGTTCCATCGCGCTTCCAATGAGGCGGAAGTATCGGCCTTGTACTTTTCAAGTGCATCCTTCAGTGTGTACACTGCATCTTTTCTATATAGAGATTTGATATTAGAGGTATTGGTTCGCAAGTCATGACCCTCAAAATATTTTCGGGCATCTTTTGTTTTTCTCGCTCCTCAACTTTTCATAGCTATTAAGTATTTTTAAGGGTGGGTTACGAGCCCAGTGTGTAAATCTTATTTTATCGCTTAGTATATCATGACTCAAAATGTTTGAAAAATCCCATTTTCCAACCCTGGCTTACGATATTTATCTAAAGGTGCGTTTAGACTGTGCTAATATTTGTGCAAAATAATAAAAATTTTGTTTGTCCTAGTGTAAACACTCGAATTTGTTAGCCACCAAATATTTTTCGACTGTTTGTTGGCTAAGAAATTCTTTGTTTGTGAACAAAGCTTTGCATAGTGTAAACACTTTGTCAGCACGTCGTTACAAATATTTGCCTCGATATTTTGTTTGTTCTTACAATATTTTTGGCGGAACAAATAGCGACAAATAATTGTATAAACGTGGTAAAGTGAGGCCAAACGCAAAAAAATGGTAATAAATCTGTATCTTCGAAACTATTTGTCCAATTATAAAATAATGTATGAAGGAGTCGTAGAGGAGGACCCAAGGTCTTAGAAAATAAAATTTTGGACTACCCTGTATATACATACATTGAGCTACAGGGTGCCAAAGTTGACCTCCTCGGGCTTACAAAACATTTCTATGCTTATAACTTTTGTAAATATCCACCGATTTCAATGATTTTTAGATTTATTTGATGAAAATTAAAATCTGAAAAGAAAACATAATCACTCTTTCTTATTACCTGTTACAGTTTAAACGATATTTGGGTTTGAAATTTAAAATTGTTGTTTTTGACCCAGACTTTATTTGGTTTGTTGCAAATGTCTGCAATTGTAGTTATGCTAAAAATATTTTTAAAAATATTTTTGTATTTCTAAAAAGTTTGTTAAGCCTGCACAAAAAAATTTATTTAATTATCTTTATTCGTCTAGCCGTGAAAAATATGCAAAGTCAAAATTTTCAAGGTGATTTCAAAAATGGCATAATTTTGACAAAAATTTAGCACAATTGATTAACTTTTTTTGCAAATATTTGTAAAAATAATTATTTCTTTTTTAACGTTTTTAGAAAAAGCAGGCTTCAGTATATATTAGTAGTATATTTTTGAAAGGATTTAAACGTGCACCCTACGCCAGGCATTGGTCGAAAATATGGAATTTTTCAACGAAATTTTAAATTTATTGGCCGAGAAAAAAAAACGCAAGCCAGTTTTTGAAAAATTGGCCCGAAATCAAAATAACTTATCTTTTGAGTTTTCAGTTTTAATTAAGTTTTTCACCGCCCGCTCAAAAATGGGGTCAGGAGGGTAAATGTTATTAATATAGGCAAGTTTTAAGATGCGTGTAATATAATAGCTCAGAAAATAACTTTAAAGTTACTTAACTCTTTCTGTTTTTTATTTAAATAATAAATAACATAATATTATAATAAAGTTTTAAAATCCATTACGTTATCATAAATCAACAATATTTTATAAACTTTCAAATATAAAAAATTTTCACAAAAAAAAACTAAATATAATATTTTGGAATTTTTTTAATCGGACCCCTTATTTTTTTTCTAAAGGTAAAAAATATGATATGTAAGCAAATCTCCATCTGTTTACCTTTTCAATTATATATAATATTTTTATATTATTAGTTATTTTATACTATATTAACTGCCCTTGTTGAAAGTCCATTATTTTGTAGGGTGTGTATATACATTAGCTATGGCATAGTGATATATGAAAATTTTTGCAACGAGATTTTGAAGTGCTCCCGGCTTTTAATTTGTAAGACTTGGAAAAAAATACATATGGCAAAAAATGGGGGAGTTTGGTTGTGGGTAAATGGCGCCTCATCTTTTCACGTTGCTTTACAAACACAATTTGATACTATTTGGCAGATGGATTTCATAAACATAACAACAACATTATTTGACAGATGTTTGTCATACACACCGGACAAATAAAATTATTTGTGCAGTGTAAAGAGGTATACAAATATTTGTACCAAACATGTCTGACACCAAACCTTCTGTTATTTGTGCAAATAAAATTCAAACAAATATTAGTGCAATCTTAACGCATGCCCAAATATTAGTCACAAACCATACTATTAGCCCAAACCATTATTTGTTGTGTTTGGGCAAATATTAGCGTAGTCTAAACGTACCTTAAGCTGTAGGTATTTTTAATTTATTTAAAAAAAGTTTTTTATTGTTTTTAGCGCATGAATTTCCTTTTTTAAATATTTGTTAATTTGTTAAAAACTGAATTTTAATCAAAATTTTTTCAAAAAAAACACGGAAGATCTAAAAAACCTTATTTATAATTAAAATATATTCACATCTAGAAAATATTTCAACACAACATATTAAGTTCCTTGAAGAAGTGTTTAAATTTAGAAAAACGAATTATTTGGTAGATTTTTTGCTTTTCAAAGAAAGTAATTTTTGAATTTCATAGCTTCTCTCATTTTATTTAAAAGTTCATTAATTTAAATAAATTATCCCATTCTTGCTTACACATAACAAAAATGGAGTTTTGGGGCTTTGGCATGCCTTTTTTTAACAACAAGAAAATGTCACTATAAATCTTCATCTTTTACGGTCGTCATGTTTTGTAAACATTTCTGTTTATTTTTATATGTTTTTTTTACGAACGTTTAGACGCACATGACTTAGCATTAGTCAAAGTACTTTAGACTTTAAATTAACAAAATGGCAAACATACTAATCCATTACTAAATTAAACAAAGCTCAAGTTTATATGGAAAGAAAAAAAAATTAAATAAAATAAATAAAGTAGCTTGTACCCAAATAAATAAACCATTTAGTTATTTTGGTTCCATTTCATTGTCACTACAAGCAATTGTTACCCAAACAAAAGGGGGATGTCTAAAGCTGATGTTACTTCTTGGTGCGACAAAGAAAAACTCTCCACCAAATTATGTAAAACTGCCCATAAGTAGTTGGCCGATTGAAGGTTAAGGGTATTTGGGTGGCTTAAAGGCCTTTTGCTTGCTTTTCATTGTGTCCTAAAAGACAACCTTAGAGTTTTACCTTTTTCCAGAATTGTTTATTTTTTGATTTTAACAAAACAATAAATCATTAAGAAGACAGTTTAGTTTTTGTAAATGGCCAAACAGTCTTTAACTATTTGATGTCTGGCAATACAACAACTGGGGTTAGTTTTTTGAATGGTGCTGATTAAGAGTTTTGGTAATTTCAGTTTTGATTAACTAAATTTAACCCATTGTGTGCAAATTTTATTTCAAGGAAATTCAAGATTACAGGGATATAAATCCTGCAGATTTTCTAATTGATCTTAGTTTTCGCCATGTTTCCTGATATTTGGTTTACATTTTAATCTAGCCCTATAGCCATGTCCGTCTGTCCGTCTCTTGAAATCAAGTTTCCGCAGTCAAATAAAAACACACAGACCAGTTAATGGTGTCAAACTATTAGAAATATCCTGGAGACAATCGCTATTTAAAATCAGCAAAATCGGTTCACTATTGACCGAGATAATAGCAAAAACCCAGAGTAACACATTTACTTAAGGACGAAATTCGTGCATATGTCCCTATATATCTCAGTAAATATAGTCATTCTTGCCGCAAAACTAGGCACGGATACTTCTTAAGTAGGGACCTAATAATAGAAAAAGTTTTTTCAGATAGGATCAGGGGAAGGGTATTTTTCCTACAATTGCACAAATTTAGGGAAATATTTTATGCGCTCTATCTCGGAAACTATAACAGATATAGAAATCAAATGTTCTTCAAAAAGTTATTAGACATCAAGAGTTATGTTTTAAAGAAAAAATGTTCTGGGTAGGGGGTGAACAAAGGGGAGCTCCCATACATATTAACAATTTTTATGAAATTTTCAAAAAGCTATATCTCGGAAACTATAACAGATATCGAAATCAAATGTTCTGCAAAAAGTAACAGGATAATAAGACCTACATCCGAAAAAAAGTTTTTGGCAGGGGCAGGGGAAGGGGTAGTTCTAATACAATTTTTATGAAATTTTTGATACGCCACATCTGGGAAACTATAACAGCTATCGACTTCGAATATTCCACAAAGAGTAATAATCAAATAATGCATACATTTTGGAAAAAAAATTGGAGAGGAGCAGGGGGACTAGAACATCCCATACAAATTAACAACTTTTATTAACCTTTTAATATGAATAATGTCGAAAAATTTTAAAACTGTCGACCCCAAACGTTCCTCATCTATTTCTATTATTCATAATAACGTTAAAATTTTGTAAAGTTTTCTATGAACTTTAAAACTTGCACAAGGTGTGTTTATTATATTATTTGCAGTACAAAATAACTTTGCTGGGTATATAAAAAGACCAATGTGAAGGGTATATAAGATTCGGCACAGCCGAATATAGCGCTCTCACTTGTTTTATTATTTATTAGGATTTTTAATACTGTTAACCACTAGAAAAATTTAAAGCTTTTATTTTAATAGTTTCACCAATAAAAATCTAAAAACTCTTTAATTGAAAATAATCGCTGTTTTATAGTTTTTACTGAAATTTTAGTAAGAGATGCAAATTTAAAATTTTTTTTTCTTTATTTAATCATTTTAATAACTGAAGTCATTTTTAAAGTTTTTTTTTGTAAAATTTTTTAAGCCCCTTATTGACTCTAAAAGCCTTCAATAAAAAAGTATCTTATTACTTGATCACCAAACGGGTTAATTTTTGCATACATTAAAGCTAAGAGCTTAAATTACTTTCACTCACCCTATTTTGTTTTTTTGAATTTCTAATTGTAAAAGGAACATTAATAAAATGTTTCTTCCTGTCTTTTATGGGGTGTTAACGAAAAAAACTCTTAATATTTTTCATCATTAAACTAAATGTGCTTCATTCTTGGCTTAAGAATTCTTGCCCCAAAACATTTAATGGCGTAACAATTAAAATCCTTTTTTTACCATTAAAAGAAATTAAAAAAATACAACAACAAAACAACTTGACCCAAGTAGATTTTTGAATTTTGTAATTCCTTGATGACCTGCCATTTAATGTAAGCAACAGCCAAGCATAGCCTTATTGTTAGTTATGTTATGTTATATTGGTATTTCTTGTTTTATTCTAAACAATTATTTTCCCTTTTTCGGTTTTGAGTTTTTTTGTTTTTTTTTTTTTGCTTATATGAGTATTGTTTTAGTTTAAATCTAAATAATTAATGAGATCGTGTTTAAACAATACCCAAAGCTATTGTTGTTTGTCTTTTTTTTTTTTTTGCTTGTTATATTACATTAATTCCATCAAAATCTCTAAAACTCTTCAGTTACTATTTATAGGAAAAATTTTAAAATACATTTTTTTATTTTACCCTTCTAGTTAAGGCCATTAGGACTCTTTTTGGAAGTTTTCCTTTTTAAAGGAAATTTTTTATAATAAAGGAGGGTGTTGTATTATATTTCTATGTAAATTTTATTTTCCTAAAAAAAATCAACACAAAATGCTGAGAAAGTATAATATTTCTTATTAATGACATTTGTTTAGTTCTAACGAAAGAGTTAAAACTCTTTCTTGTAATTAAATTTTCCTAGATTTTAATGAAGAATTTCGAAAAAGGATTAATTTCCATCTTTTTTATTTTATTTACTTAATTGAACTTGTAAATTAGCTGCATATATCAAGTGGGGTTTTGTGTGAAAAGTTAAGGGGTAGACCAGGTTGTGAACAGAAGATTTTATTTAATGGTGTCTTAGTTTGTATTTACAAAAAAAATACTAATAATTGGTAAGTTAAAGCACAATTCAAAAATTGAAATGATTCTTAATAAATACGCGCTTAAAATGCTTCGAAATGATATTTTTACTTTCATTAATATTTTTTTATTTTTTTTATGGTAAACAGACAAAAGAAAATTTATTGTATTTTTCCAAAAATACTCAAAAAAAAATGCACATTATAAATATACTTGATTAATTTATCTTTGCAAAGCTAGAGAGCTGCAAGAATATACTTGAACTGGTTGTATACTTGAGTATTTTAAAGGATTAACTCTTATTCGTAGTGACCCTAAAATGTATAATATATAATAACCTGTGTTTAGAGGATGGTCTCTATACATGCACTGTATTGAGTTGGTAGCAGGAAAATAGGTTATGAAAAGGAGTAAATAGGGAATAAATTTTTCGGTATTTACTGTTACAAGGTAGACAGTTTTAGGAGTTTCATTTCAAATATGAACTGCACGACTAAAGAATGAATTTTCTCCGTAAAGCGTAGCGGGATTTACTGTTTAGTTGACCACAAATTGGTGTGGTCTTTTTGTAAAAGACGAGTATCACGTAAAAAATCGCAGGTTTCAGGAACAAGCTCCATTGTAGTATTGATAGAAAAGCGAAACACAGCCCACAATGCGACGATGAATCTAGGCGGTTTGATATCCAAACATCACCCTTGGTGCACCAACCCATTCATGGATGTATTATCCTGTGAAAATTTAGACAAAATCACTCTTTTAATGTGACCAGCTATAAAATACCAACAAACATTCCAACATTTTTTTATTCCCTCCCATTTGTAATTTCTTTGATACCCGTCTTTTACCCCATAAAGTGTATATTTTCTTGTTCCTTATAGGTAGGGAAGCCGATTTAGCGATGACCGTTTGTCCGTGTTGTTGTTGAAATCAACGCTTTGAAGCCTTTGAACCCAGGATTACCTCTGTTTATTTAAAAAAAAATTAACACGTAAACCTCTGCAACTGCCCTGGAGTTGCCCCTACACGGGTGCAATGTAATACCGACTCCTATTAATTTTTCCTTGCAAACATTTTTGTGGAACATATGTACACCTTGTCTCGGCCCCCTAATAGGGTTCCCATACAAAGTTTTATTTTTTTTATTGATTATAAATCGCTCCCACAGCTTCCAAACAAAGGTTAAATGTAAAAATGACCCCAGTTAATTTTTGTTCCTTAACATTTTTGTGGAAGATTTTTATTCCCTATCCCCAGCTCCTAGCATGGTTGCAATATATTATTTATAAAAATTAGGGTAAGATCCCCTACAACTTCCATGGAGTTGCCCTTAGAGGTATATAATGTATTACAGACCCCCATTAATTAACACCTCCCAAACATATTCCTAGAGCATACTCACGCTCTATCTCCATCACCTAAAGGGGCTGACATACAAAATTTACAAAAACTTTGTAGGAACGCCCATAACTTCCCTAGAGTCAACCTAAGAGAAATAAAATGTAGGACCGACCTCCATTAGTTTTCCCTCCCAAACATGTTTCTAGAACATACTTACCCCCTTTCTATATTAGCTAAGGGGGTTGCCATACAAATTTACAAAAAATATGTTGAAACGCCCAGCGTCAGCCTAAAAGAAATAAATTTTATAACTGACCTGCAATAGTTTCCCCTCCCAAACATATTCCCAGAACATACTTACCCCCTATCTTCGTCGTCTAAGAGGACTCCCTAACAAAGCTTGGGAAATTGTAATAAATTCCCCCCTACAGTTTCCAAGGTGCCCGTGGATAGGTCATATGTTTTTTTTTTTGCAAACATATTTCTGGAACATAGATTCCCCTAATATCCACCCTTTAAGTGGGTTGCCATACAAAATTTTAATTAAAAAATGAGGGTTAAAACCCCGACAGCTTCCCCGTAGTCACGATAAAAGGGTTAAAATATGACACCGACTGCTATTTAAAAATAAGAAATATTTCATTAAAAAAACACATGGATAAATAAAAAAAAGTTCGGGGTTTCAAAAAGCCAATGTAAAGGGTATATAAGATTCAGCCCATCTGACTATAGCGTTTTTACTTGTTCATACTATAAAGATGCCATAAGGCTTAAAACACGTTAGACTTACTGGTTATAACATATTTACTTATTTTTAATAATATTTTAATGCTACTCTTATTACATACAATATTTTGTAATCATAAAATTCATTTCGTATTCATCTTACGACATTAGTGACCTCAACAACAAAAAAAGCTAAAACAACACAAAAAACGTTTACACTTCTATACATACATGCAAGTAAAATCCTTTAAAGGAGCTGGATATTAATCACTTGAGGTATCTACATTAAAGCCACAAAGGGGAAAACGAAAAGGGTTTATTTTAAGGAACAATTTTTTTGTATACGTGTTAGTATCTCTAGAAGAGTAAAGTGGGATGATTATTTATGTTTCTGCTTTTGGTCCTTTTCAACGTTTTATAAGCAAATAAGTTCTTTGAGCAATGTTGCTACAGCAATGGTTAAGTAAATACAAACACTTGTACTTATGTTTTACTCCTTACTCTTACCCTAAGCCTCGTTGCTCAAATAATTATACCGCCAGCTTAAATGGAAACGTACGTTATCATACCAAAGATCAGGTTTTGATTGATTCTGGTTTGTTTGACCAAAGTATATCCCAAGTTAGGGGTTCTGCGATAAAAACCGGTGACTTCTTAAACAAAATTCAAACGGACGGAATACTTTATGGTGTAGTTATAACCATTTTCATTTAAGGTGACGATATGCATGTATTCGTGTGTACACAAAGATTTAAGTTGATGTAAGTATGTTTGCTTTTATTTGAGGACATTTTGCAGGCAAAGTTAAAGCCAACTCTCATACTTTGGCGTCATATTTTAATGAAGTTTTTTGAAGGACCTTAAATTACTAGACCAACATCTTTTGCCTACATAAGGGGCAATTTGTTTGTTATATTCTCTCAACATCCAATGTTTTGTCCACTGCTGTCATTACATTTTATGGCTGTCAACTACAACTCATTTATTTTACTTAAACATAAAGCCTTTAGATTTAGATAAATGTTGTAAAGAAACTCATTTATTAACATTAACAAACACACATGTGTTTACTTAAGGAAAAATTTTAACTTTTTGGGGAAAGAATTTCCAATTTTAAAATAACGTTTTAAGATGAATATATAAATAAAAATATATAAAATTAAATGTCTCATTATTTGCTGAAAGAAATGCTTTAAAGCCACAAAACATTTTTTGTTTGAGAAATCCGAATTTTCAATATCTTTAAATTTTCTTAGGGTTTCAGCCCTGTGTTCTACAAAATAAAAACAAGAAAATAAATCATAAAAAATAAAACTTAAACTATAGAAAATGTTTTTTTGGCTTTAAGCATTAGTCGCAATAAGAAAATATCACTTTAAAACATCTAATTTAGTAAATGAATTACAACATTTAACCTTTTCTTTATAAATCAATTAAAAGTTTTATTACACTAGTTTTTCTTATTTTCAAATGCCAGTCCTTCTGCTATTACCTTTTGCAAAACGAAATTGAAAACAAAAAAAACGCAAAACACTCCACTACCCAGCTTAAGCAAAAAGAACATAAAACTATAAAGTTTGCAATGTTGTAGTTGTTAATATTAAATTTGTTTTAAAAACTACCTAGAAAACTACCCACTTTACTAACCAACCACCACCACTTTTAAAACACTCACCCTATTCTGCCAAATAATATCCTGCAACAGGACACTTACCACTACTTTTTTACCCTTAGAAAACTATCCCAAATGAGAAGGGTATATTAAAGACAACGCCATGTTTATATACGCACACAAAAGGATATGCTTAGATTGGACAGAGAAGCATTTATTTATCCTTGTGCAGGACCTCAAGTGAAAATTTTCATTTTATTTTTATGTCTTTATGTTAAATTGCCATTTGCAAAAAAACATTTTGTATTATAATTGTTAAGTTTAGTTTTTTAAGCAAAAAAGGGTTGAGTTTGAAATAATTAGGGTGGCATCAGAGTGGTACACAGTGTACAGACAAGGCTGGTACAGTTTAGTTGCTTAGAAATATGGGTTTGAGTCGCATGTCTTTACTTTAGAAGCTTCGAAGGATAGAAGTTTAGTTATGTTTGGTATTCTAAACATTTGTAGTTTAAAATAGAGGATTTCACTAAAAAGCAATGAACTAATATTTTAAAATCTTCTAATTTCAACAAAAAATTTTTTTAGATATTTTTTGAACATTTTGCTTTTGAGCTGTATAACTCCTTAGAAAAACCAATTCTCAGATTTAAAAATTTCTCTCGGTACTTAATACCTATAATTCGCTAATTTTTGGTAAAAAATATTTTTTTTTTAATTTTCTATACTTTTTAAAACAAATTGTACTCTATTTTGCAAATATTTTTTACAAAAAAAATTTTAAGTGAAATGTCCTAATATTAAATTTAGAAATAGTTACGAAAAGTTAAAAAAACCCCACACATGTTATACGTTTAAATGAAAAATATTCTAGTTTATGCTTATGACTTGCATATGTTTCTTTTAGTTCTATTTAAAGTAATTGTATAAAATATCTATTAAAATTAAATATTAATTCGTTTATTTTTATTTTATGATTACTTTTATGGAAAAAAATTTCTATAATAAAAATATATTATGTGCTGCATCTGAAATTAAATATTAAGAAAACAATTTGTTATGCGAAGGTAGGCCCATAATTTATCAAAATAAAAATATTAAAAAAAAATTTTAAATAATTGAGGTGATTTTGAATGATACTACCATCAAATCGTTGTTAACGAAAACCTCTTAAGGCATATTTTATGCAAAAGGAAAATATTTGTTTAGAGTTCAAGAATTATGTGGATTTTTTAAAGTTTGTAATAAAGTGGATGTTATTACCCCTTCGTTAATATTAAAATTAGAACGTTATTACACAGAAACAAATTTTCTTGTTCAACACATTCAACGTTGAGTACACATAAATCAACAACAAACGTTAACGCCATAGAAAATACGAATTTAAGCTTTGTAGATACAATGCCGTGTTGGTCTAGTGGTAGAGTCTTAGCCTGGCAGTCAGAAGGTGCTAGGTTTAATGTTTAATATTGTCAATATTTTGTTTGGTTTTTTTTTTGTTGGTTTTTGTTTTCTGTATTTTTTGCTGGTTTTAGGCTTGTTGAAGTACGTTAAATATGAAGTTAAGTAAATAAAAATAATATAAACCTTTAAAATAACAGAATGTCTTATTTGTTAAGTGGGTAAATAAAAATAAATTCAAAATTACATAAAATTATTTTTTTTAAATATGTAATATTTTTTTATTTATTTGTGTTTAAAGATATTTTTTGTTTTAGTTAAATCGGTTAAATAATATATGTCGTTTTTATTTTAAAATTTTTTAAAGTTTCAAATGAAAATGGTTAACTTGGATATGAGAATTTTTTTCAATGGGCAGTAATCTTAACATTATTTTAATCAAATCAACAAACTTCTGAACTAAAAATGATTCTTGTTTCTTTTTACCTGTTTTTTTTTTTTTCATTTTAGGAAATGATTTATTGTTACCAAATATAAGCTCTTTAAAAAGGATAAAATACTTTTCAAATATTTAACTGAAGCATAATACGTGATGTTGTTTTACTTCTTCTCCCTACTTTTTAACTCTTTACACTTGCAATGAAGTAGAGAAGGTCTGTTACACTAACTATCGCGAAAAAGTTTTTCCGTTTTTAGCACATGTATCGATCCGGTTTTAGTCCTTGTAGAGAAAAAAAATAAAGAAATAAGAACATCCGTCAAGTTTTAGCAAAAGTTACGTTAAAAGGAATAGAATACAAGGATTAAAAAAATTTTGCAACAAGGATTTTCAATATTAAGCGCCTGCTTATATCACTTTCCTCTTTTTTGTTTAAATTAGGTCTCTTAAAACACCTTCCAAAAAGGAAAATATTTTGTTTGCATAATGTTGGTTTCGAGAACGTCCTTTTTTCTTGAATATTTCTAACTTTTTATTTATTTTTGTTAGCTTCTGTCCCCAGCACATTTATCAGTTTAAAAACAAAGACGAAGGATTCATATTTTGTAAAACATAAGTATGAAGATGACGAAAATTAGTGGCCGTCAAATTATGTGCAAGCACCAAACTCTGTAAACAGCTGCCTATTACCTAGCAACCTCTTAACCCAGTATTTTTTGTAAGGCAACTTTGTAGCCTTTGGTAGCGGCAGACAAGTTGCTCTTTAATCTTTAACTTCACCTTCGCACGACATAGACAATTCTAAAGTATCTTCATTTTATTTGCTGATCATATGCCTTACTGGCCTCATGGGCTCATACATCAACTCAGTAAACCAGGCTTTTTGCCTCCTCGAGAACTCCTAGACTCTTCCTTACCGGCAGCGTACCTATTTTGTGTGTTGCCATAATGACCTGAGAGGCCGTTTGCAGTTGTCCCCATGCCTAGGTCTGACGTAATGTTCTTTAAGTTTTGAGTGCGATTATCAACATCAATTGCATGTGTTGTTCCGCACTCGCATTCTCCACTTTCGGTTTCATAGCTCACATCACCACAATAATATCCAAGCATCAAACATTAGATTTATCTGGAAATATACATGAATCTCAAACTGTTATGTCCAATATTCATATGTTCAGCTGCCTATATTCATTTTCGATCTATCGATGGAAACTGCACGCTCCTTAAAAAATTTCTGCAGTACCCCTAGATTGTTATCTTAAAATTTAAACTCGTGAATCTACCTGTAGAAGACGACCCTTAACCTAAACCAGTCACAAAACAAAATAATAATGAGAACTGCATGTTTTTATTACTCTTG
The DNA here is from genome assembly GCA_963583895.1 of Melanophora roralis. NCBI lineage: Eukaryota > Metazoa > Arthropoda > Insecta > Diptera > Rhinophoridae > Melanophora > Melanophora roralis. The sequence goes on along the minus strand of OY757187.1, from coordinate 108,989,343 downwards.
GCACCTGTAGTGCTTAGTGCCGCACATGCCTTGATGTTTGAAAAATGTTTTCTAGTCATTACCTTCCAGAACACAAGATTATCATCTCAAATAATCAGTCGTACAATGGATCCATAATCTCCATTTACTATAGATATATCCCACCTGTTCTTCGAATTTGACTTTAAAGATTTTATTTTATCCGCTGCCTTATATTATTTGGGTTTGTTTGGCCAGTTCAGCCCTTAGTCCTTTCACTTGGCCCTAGAAAATAGATCGAATAAGGTGACTAGTATCACTTCACAAGTAATTATAAAAATTAACGCGCTAACAGAGTCACAATGATGGCGTCGTAAGCAGCGGTTTTTATCTCCCTGCAACAAAACTATTCTAATACATCGTTGACAGATTGACGGAACTGGTGACATAAACCCTCCTGGTGCCATTTCCCTGGCCGCACCTTTATTTTCTTAACAAGAATCGAAAAGTAGTTCTGCTGTATAGTATGTAATTTATTCACTAATTTTGCAAGCCTTAAACTTTTAATACCCTAAATGCGTTCTCAATAGCCTCTGTCTACTCTAATAACCAGGAATGCAGAAAGCGTATATTCTTTCCCTTGCAAATTTCCGACTACGGGTCTTACGCATCCTGAAACGTGTTCAAAATACCTTTTGACAGCAAAGATTGCTTTGAAAAAGAGGATTTCGCCGACTCATAAAGCTTAAAGGAAAGATATTGTATAACTTTAAGATGGTGTATCATGTCGAAACCAAAGCCATTAAAAGTTTCTAAAAAAGTAATTTTTCTATAGACCCCAGCTCCCATATGCAAATCATTAAGTTTATAACGACATGTCTATGAAATGTAAATTTATATCAAAAATTTTATGTGGCGCGTTTGGTTGACTAACTTTTGTATTTCAATTTTATATACTTTACAACCAAAAAGAATAAGAAAAAAAAATAAAAAGCATACAGATTCATTTCAAAAGTTTATCTACAGATAGAAAACCATTTGATTCTTCCACAAGGTGTGTGCTTATGGCCTACACTAAACATGAGGAAACCAACAATTGCAGAGATCTAAAGACACACTAGTCCTTTTAAAATTTATACAAATAAATTGAGGAAAACATGACAAAACAGAAGCACAAATTCTAAAGACTAAAAAAACATTGAAAACAGAACAAGAAAAGCTAACGACTATAAAACTATAAAAATAACTGCAAAAAACAACCAACTGAAAAGGAAGGAAAAAAATTTAAATTCAATTAAAAAAAAAAGTTTCAACAAACTTTTCCAAACTACAAGTTTGGACCAAAGTTAACTAAAATTTTTAAAATCGTTTACAAAATTCAAGAAAAGATAAAAGGTTTTCTAGAAAAGGGTTGAGCTCTAAAACTAACAAAATAATAATGATAAAAACAAATGCATTAATACAACCATAAAACGCGTTGTCTCTAGAAATTTTGTCCTCCACCCTTTGTGCTATAAAAAGGATTTCATATAGTTTTGCTGATTTTACTCTTTTATTTGTTTTTCTTAAATATTTTGTTTTATTTCTCATACTTTAGTTCACAAATTTTATTACTTTTTAGACAAATACAAACATCACCAGGAAAATTTACTTCTTATATCACTTGCCTCTGTTGTTGTTGTTTTTGTCACACACTGCCAAAGACATCTAAGAGTTAAAGGACAAAGAAATCAAGTTTATTGTCTCTAGTTTCCAGTCTATTGAATTTAAAATTTCTTCCTTTTTCCTTAAAATGCAACTAGACAGTCTAGTTTTTTATCTATTTCTTATTCCGATTTTTTTCTTCTTCTTGTTTCTTTTTGAAACACTTTTTGCCTTCAAGGATTTCAGTTGTTAAAGGGTTGAAATCTACATAATATGCTGAGTTAATCTTTTTGTGTCTGGGCTTGTTTCCTTTAGCATTTGTTTTAGTTTTTGCTTCCTATTTCTTGAGGTATTTGAATTATTGTTTGTTTTGTTAGTTTATACTCGTGTTAAAAAAATCCCATTAAAAACAATCTTCATTTCGGTTTGTCAGTTCATATTGTGGTTTTTCCTTGTATTTGGCATGAAGACAAAAATAAAGCATAAAAAAATCAAGTGTTATTTTCAAAATTAATAGGGTCCCATTTGAGTATAATTGATGTCAAAATGTGACACGTGCCAATGATTAATTTAGGATTAGAGGAAGAACGGCGTTAAGTTTAAAAGTTTTTTTTTATTTTTGAAATTAGCTTATTCAAGTTGGTGTTAGATGGCCATAAAGCACCAACACCAAGATTCTGTCGACTTTTGGGTGTATATAGTGCTTATAAGGATGGTATGGAACCTGTTGCTTATTTTTTTTATCAATAGTTGAGAAATTTTTTAAAACAACATATTTTTTTTGAGCTAAAATTATTAAAACTAAATTTTACTTTGATTCCCAAATCCTAATGGTTAAAAGGATTTTTGGGTGAAGTTTTGATGAGTAGTTGACCATTTCTTCGATTTTCTTGCCAATTTCAGCTGGTATGTATGTATATCGGAAACACAATAAGTAATGATGGGCCTTAGTCGTTTTTTTTTTCAATTTGTGACTCAACCTCTCGCACAATATGCGGAATAAAATCCTATATGCGATGAATGCGAGACTTACTCCTCAATAATTGCCGTAAACGGGGATTTGTCTTTTCTAATGAATCAAACATAATGTGCTAAAGTTCGGACATACTTTCGTGTTTTTGTATAGTGCAGATTAGCTGATCCAAAGCCTTTTATTAGTTCTACTCTTCCAGTATTATACAGGTTGGCAGGTATTCTGTCTGCACCTACGGTCTTGTTCTTCTTAAGCTGGTAAATTTCTTGCTTTTATTTACCTGGGTTAGAGATTTTTGTGGCAATTTAAAAACGGTGTGTTTGGTATGGTGCGCTTCTATCTAAACTTGCCGCTTTTAGTGTCGGTGGCAAAATTTCTTGATTTACATCAAGTGGTCTAAGAGATCGCACTATTTGTGTTGCAATAGACGGGATCTCTTCCAATGAGTTTAAGATCAGCTCAGGGATACCGCAAGGTTCCTTCCTTTGTCCTACTCTATTTCTTATCTTTTTTAATGACCTTCTATATCGGACTTCAAATCCTATCTATTTTTTTTACATACGACAGCAGCATATGTCATTTTTACTCATTTGGCTACAAGATTAGCTCCTTGGAGATTGGGGTTATGATACAAATTATGAATGACACCCTTAACCGTAATCTGATGCTAGTCTCCGATTGGGCCCGTGCAAATAGGGTCGACTTTAATGCCGGTAAATCTCAATGTTGTCTTTTGATACACAAACGCACATTGTATCATATTTCATCGCCTGTATGGATGGTATTATTATTGGGGAGATGGAAACTCTTGACATTCTAGGCATGGAAATCCAGTGCGATATCCGCTGAATGGAAAACGTTTTTTTTTCTGTCGAAAGAAGCATCCAAGTGTCTGGGTTTTTTGGAACAGTGTAGAAATTACTTTACGCTACCTGATCTTCTCAAAATTTTTTCCAATACAATACAATACTTATACAATACTTATGCATGTCTATTTTGTAGCTTCTTGACCGCGCACAGGAACGAGCGAAAATACTCATTAGTGACGTTGTGGTATCTACCCATCTTGACTCACTTAAACATCGTCATAATGTGAGATGTGTTTCACATTTCTATCGATAATATAATGGAATGTGCTCCGAATAAATGAGGTTAGGCGTTGCTGAAACCAGTGCTTTTTTGCGTGAACACGTCTTTTAAGCAGAGCACACTCATTTGTGGTCAACTGGCCAGTTAATTACACTGTGCATTACAGAGAAAATTTGTTTTTTAGTCGTCCAGTCTGTATGTGGAACAAACTACCTAAATCTGTCTTTCTTGTCTCAGTTAATATTGGGAAATTTAAATCAAATGTCCACAAACGCTACTCCCTATATCCTCCAATAACCTATTTTTCTGATACCAACACAATGCAATGCATGTATAAATGCGTGTTGTTATTAGAACAAAAAGGTTTGAGACCAACCTTCAAGTATACGGATCGACTCAAAGTCTATTTCTAACTCGATTTAAGCATGTCTATCTATCCGTCTGTCTAGGCGTCCTTACGAACACCCTACAGGTCGCAACTTTGAAGATACTTTGAAAAAATTTGGCACAGACAAGGTTTTTGGCACTAGAACGACGCCTATTGTTTTCGGTGGTGATCGGCCAACTAGTTTACTGGGAACTCTTAACCATTTAAAATAAACCTGCAAAAACGAAATAAATAAAAGTGGTGGATTCTAATGAAAAAACTCATTTGGGAAAAAGTTCAGTTACGACCACTAATTTCTTTGCTGGATGTAATACTTTTATATTAGTAAATAGAACTGAGAAATTTAATATTATATCAATATTTAAAAGATTGCAGCCATAACAATTGCATTTTTGGAAGAACTTTTTTCAGTTAACTCCTCGTTTTCTAGTATAAACCGTTTTTTTTATGTAACAATTTCGCTCACTTATTCAAACAACGTCGTAATTCAAAAAAAAGCTTTTTCTAAAAAATTCCGTTTTCGATTTGATTACATTTATTTAAAAAAACGGAAATTTACCTTCACTCATAAGGAACATAAACAATTTAAAGATAACATTTATAAACAGGATAAAGCATAGCATAACCAACAGCTTTGTACCGTTTACTCCAAAAATTAATTATTTGAGTTATGACGCTGTTTGAGCAAAAGAGCGAAATGTTGATTTTCACCCAAAAAGTATCTTACTAACTTTGACATTTACCAGAGATATATTTAAACAATTTATTTCTTTAAGCATTTATCCACTTACCTCGACCCCTCTTATATTTTATCAAAACTTTCATTTTGATATTCGTCTCTAGTTATGTATTACAAAAACAAAGTCTTTAGTTAAAGGAAAACTAATTTAATAACCGGCGGAAATACATATCACGCCAACAAAAGAATATTTTTTAAAATTATTTGATTTTGTAAATAAAACAAAGCAGATACTTGAAATGCTATGACAAAGCGTACGATTGATTAAAAACTATTATGAATTTTATATTTTTATTAAATTCTACAATTAATTAAAAGCCACTAAAGTAGTCTTTAAGCTGAAAAGAAATTTAATACTTGAAAACAAAAAATTAAACAAAACTCATACATGATTAATAAATCATAATAAATTTTTTATTAAATAATATGAAAAAAGTGTCTAACAAATCCTTTGTACTAAAAATAGGAATAAAAAATATGACACTTCTAAAAATTAAATTGTAAATACAAACATACATATGTTTGCAAGTGTATGGAAGGCTCAAATTATTATTTTAGCAAAAAATAAATAAATCAAATACAGAAAATACACCAAAAATATTATGTGCACAGACATATGTATGTATGTATGTATGTATGTACATATATGTTAGCATTTTATGCAATCAGAAATGCATAAAGCAAATGCATATATGCCTTAATGCATATAATAATGCATTTATGTATGCACCTCTAATACATAGCGAATGCAATACCAAACAGCAGCCATTATTAGTTGCAGCACATGGACAGACATTAGTAAAATATAAAAATACCAAAGTACATTGCATTTTTCTATCTAGAACTATTTTGAAATTCTAGAAAGCTAAAAACGAAAACACGACCATTTCTTGTCATGCGCATAAAAGCACGAAAATATTTTTCTTTATTTTTGCCACAAAACCATATTGTTTTAGTTTTGCATATTGTAGAAACCATTACCAATACTAACGCATTTGAGTAAATGTATGTAGAAGAATTGGTCAGAACGGCAGGAGTGTGGAGTCCGTTATGGCAATAGTACTAGAAGGTATCCTGTAATGCCTTGACATTTTTTATTACCAGATACAGCATCATTTTGCTTTTAGATGTCAAACTATTTAGACGTGTTTCCATTATGGCTCGCATGTCTTAATCGCAATCTTTTTCAATGTTTTATTTGCCTGCTTACGTTTGTAGAGTTGGTAACTCTGCTTGGTGTTTTAATTTATTCTGTTGCTTAGCTTTAGTGGTTGAATTTTGTTGTGTTACAACCCCTAGCTTATTTTACTTACTTTAAAAATCACAAATAAATTTAAAATTTAAGAGAATTTAGTTTGAATTCTCTTAAATATAAATTTTGTTGTTTAACAACCACCTTTAAATTTTTTATCCATTTGCCTTAAATAAACTTTATTATCGACTTTATTCTAAAAGGAATTTAGAATAGAGGGCAACTAGCTATCGCTAGATGACGCCAGCGGTAAAACTTAATTATTTATTATTTCTTACTCTAAACAGATCCTTCAAGATTTTCACATACTTAACAAAGAGCGACTCCTAGGGTATAACTCTCCCAGTCTTATTGTAAAAACTCATAAGAATTCTAGTTGGACTTCAAAAAAATTTATTCTAAAAATTTTAAGATTTTATTAACAGAGGGCCAGTTCTTCTTTGGTAGATTAAGTTTAATTGAGTCCAATAGGAAAAAATAGACCTCTCAATTTTAAAGTGTTTAGAAGGGTCAAGAGTTAAGTTGTTTTTGATTTTATCTATTTAAACTTTGGTTAAGTCTAAACTGGATACTTAATTTAAACTGGCTTAAGCTACCACTTGGTCCTAGATAGGCTTCTGACATTTTAAATAAAACTAACGTTTTTAAAAGCCCTAAAAAAGAGCAATGAATGAACAAAATTTCAGCAAAAACATAACAAAAAAATTATTGACACACCAGCAATTAACAACCTACTTCGTAAACACAACTTTGATCATTTTTGTAAAGGAGTACATATCGTGAAAGAATGAAATGGTAAAATAAGAACAAATATGATTTTCAAAAGTCTTAATCTAATATCTCTAAATTTGATTTCTACACTGAAAAAATTATTTATATAAAATCAACTGAAAATCTATTTAAAATAACTGGATATTCATTTAAAACCCGTCCAACAAGATATTCATTAACATTAACAAAATACTTCATTTAAATTCAGACATAAAAATATATACTTACATATTAACAACTGATCTATGTCTTGGTAATAGTCTTTGACTTCATCTCACAGACTTAACATCTGAAACAATGCCAAAAGTAAGTACTACTCTATGCCCACATAAATGACTTTTTAACTCATTTTGGTCAGTGTTTTTAAGTTTCCTAATTTATAATAAAAATAACTTAATAAATAAAAATAAAATAAATAAATAAAGTTGCTTTGGCTTTCTTAGTTGACTGTAGATCTCAATCTGTGTTATTGTTCTCTACGCTCTTTCCCCTACATAGATAGTCCGAAAAGCGGAAGGAAGTTCCAAAAAATAATAAAAGGACTTTTAGTCCATTAAGTTGCTCCAAACAGGCTCATAGTCCTTAATTTCATATTTCTAGACAAACTAGTCCAAAAACTAATATCAATGTGTAAAAAAAAATATTTTTTGCTTTAAGTTAAGTTTTGACCTCAACCTGGATCGATATTTCTCAATTTTAAACTTCCAAGCTCATAATTTCAAATAATTCAATAAACTAATTAAGGTCGAGAGAGTACTTCTTCCCTTTTTTAGACATTAATCTGCTAAGTTTTCCATGTCTAAGCTTATACAACAACAAAATTCAAAGAAGTTCCAAAGATGTAAAAAAAGTACTGTTTGCATCTAAATCAGGACCATTTTTGCATCAATCAGGACCAATACCTTTTAATTTTATATTTGTTCATTTATAACCTCTAGAAGTTCAAAAAAAATCAATCAATTTGAAATAATGAACATTTGTCCAGCTAATTGACTTCTTATCCTCAAATATGTCAGTAGTCCTTAGGATCATATTTCGTTAAATATGTAAGGAAATTCTGAGTTTTTATTTCTTAGTTTTATATTTCTGACTTCGCTATTTGGGTTGTCTTTTTATCTTTGTACATACAGTACAGTTTGAGACCTGTCGAACGCAATTTGAATTATGTTTATAGCTTAACTCGCTTGAAATACACAACAGACTTATTAAAAAAAACTTGACAATTTTTAAAGAATTTTTTTTAACACTAACCAAAATAATCGTAAATACAAAAAATATTTTTCTTACCAGCCATTTTAAATTAATTTTTCAAAATTTTAAAGGCTTTGAAAAATTTTTAAACTTTAAAATAAAAGTATGTTTTTGCTGTCTAAGAAGTGCCAAAATAAAGGCTTATTCCACTAAATAAAAATTTGAAATCCCTTCGGAGGGAGTCTTTAGTTTGGAAAAAGCTATTTCCGGTTGGTTGTGACCTTACAAATTGTACCTTTGCAGAATTTTGACTTTTAAAAAATATAAAGAAATAACCGCAGATAAATCAGTGCTTATTTACTTCAAACTCTTGTCAAACAAGTATTTACGAATTTATTTATATTTTTACTATTTTAATTATATTTTAGATAAATCCCACACTTAATCGAAAACAGTCACAAGTCAAAGTCAAAAAAGTTTACGAGAGTTGTTTTTTTTTTCTCTTACAAACGTTGTTTGTGTTTTAATACCAAAATGATTTGAGCTGAAACAAAACCGTCTAAGAAAAATTTTCACTTAAATGTAAACGAAATGTATTTTAAAAGATTTTTTAAACCAATAAAACGTTTTCCAGTTTTGGGCTTTGCTACGTAGAATCACCCTTATATTATTAGCTTATAATTAAAATAAGAAAATTATATTTTTAAAGCTATTACACTCAAAAAAGTATTTATGTAAAATCTACTGGAAATGGTATTTAAAATAAGTGGATATTCATTTAAAAACCCTGCAACTAGATATTCATTAAAATCAACAAAATATTTCATTTAATTTCAGACATCAAAAAAATAACTTACATATTCGTCTAAAATTAACTAGATTTTCTGTTATTTACAGCTAAACACAAAGTATCGGAAAAAAATTAACAAAATAAAATATTACTAAAAAATAACTGACAAAATTAACTGCAACGGAAAATCAGTATTTTTGTTTATTTGAGGCTTTGAATAACCCTTCAAACCAGTTAAAAACAAATATTATATTGAAATTTAACTGTTTTTTAATTTAAAAACAACTTCACGGATTACTTCCTAAATAACTTACAGTCAGTTACTGTAATAATTTTTTAAGTGTACACTGATAGAATTTATATTAATTTATAGCTGCATCTGAAATAAAATACTGTTGAATGGGGTAAGTTATTTTTACGAATTTAATTTGTTTGCAATATTTTCCGGCTACGGAGAGGAAAAACTGCTAAATTCGCTCAATTTGTCAAAAGCTTTAATTTTCTCTGGTTTTGGTAAATTAAGGACAATCTTTAAGGATGTGTGATTCTTGGATAATTAATAGATAATTGCATGCTTGAGGTATTGATATACCCATTAGGTGGCCCTATTTTTAGCCTCTACTGTGCTCACCTTTTGCTTACAGCATAAACAATTCAAAACTTTGGTTTAAAAAAAGCAATAATTTCCAAGGATGGTATGGTGTTAAGCGATTAGTAGTAAGTGTACACTGCCAGAATATAATTTCGGCTCACAATGATCACTTCAAGATTGTGAGGGGTCTGACCTTACAAATTTGAATTTAATCGGATTTTGAGATCGAGCTGTTTGGAATATTATTGAAAACGGGTTTAATTTGACTGTTTGGCTTTTACGGTAGTTTCATTCATTGATTCATTATTTTCACAAAAAGCTATTTTTTTTAAGAAAAAACCTTTTATTAAATGAGAAGGGGAGAAATTTTAGTTTTGTATTTGGTTCGTTTTCCGTGTAATTAACCATATTTGATAAAAATAAATTTAAAAAATAATTAATAAAATAAAATTAATAATTACAAAAAAATTTATTAATATAATATAAATTGTTTCACTGCAACTAATTATTTTAAATAAATACTATCACTTTGCTTGCAGGCTGAGAATCAATAATAATTTAACTGGGATTACAAATTTCCTAATTGAAATCAACTTTGTAGATTTTCTGTGTAAAACAAAATCTGCTAAAGCATTTAATGCAAAATATTATTAAGTTGTTTTTTCTTAACAAAGAAATATTTTCTTTAATAAGAATAAATATTTTTGTTACAACACAAAACATAAATCATAGCTTATGGTTAATTTCACATCTTTCTCCGCAAGTGTTTTCAGCTGTTAAGCGACTGTCATCTTTAATGACAGCGTTAAAAAGAAAATTGTTCATTTGCAATTAAATCGTGACAAAATTTGATTTTTTTTATTTGTTTGTCACTTTTTTTACGACAAAACTTAAGAGCATTAAAGAAAAATAAAAAATGTATGGGAATGTCGTTAAGTTGCCGCACTTATGTGCAATTGCTTGATTTTTTGGTAACAACAGCAAAAACAGTTGGTTAAAGTGTAAAAGGAAAATGTTGTTTTTATGTGAAAACCAAAATTTAAGATTTTAAGAAAATTTTTCAAAAATGTAAAATTTAATCAATTATTACTTTCCGAATTTTTTTTAAATAAAAACGCGTTACAAAACTAATTTTTGCATTTCATTAACCTAAAAAAATTGTGATAAATTACCTTTCTGTAGCATATTTTCTTCAAACGACTAAACGCAAATCCTTCTCTATATTCTTGCCCACTGTTTTATAATAAAACTTTTATAAGAAAATAAAATTGATCAATTTGTAATCACGGTTTTCTTAATTTTAACAAATTATCTAGAGTTTACGATTGAGAATAATTTTAAATGACTTTTGCAAATGTCATGACATTAATGCAGCATCGCTGTCCTTTTAATAAATAACACAGAAGAAATAAAAATGCTTTAAGTAATGACCAATTTATAATTTCAAAATTGTTTACATATTCTTTACGGTCATCTCGTCAAATTGAGGTGTAAAAAGAAATATTGCATTATTTTTCTTTTTGGTTTTTTCTTTTTTGTTTATGTTCCATAAAAAGAAAATTATTTTTTATTGTTGTTCTAACAAATATTAGCAACAATGTTGTCGCTATTAAAATATTTTAATATCATTTTGAATGTAAGCCACAACATTATTATTTGGGAGGTTAATATAAAAAAAAAGAAATAAATAAATCATTTATTTTTAAAAAAATTTTTTTTGGGGTTGCAGTGATATATGAGTATATTTGGTAGTGCCAATTGTGGTTGTCTGTCTGCATTGTGTACTAGTGTGTATATTTGGGTAGACATACAAATATATGGCATATTGTAACTTGAGTATTTTTTTGTTAAATTACACGCATTTAAATTAAAAAAATTTTGTTTAAGGCTTAAAAGTTTTCTTAGAAGCACCTGTAAATTAAAAACAAATAGTTTTGGGTTTTTGAGTAGGACTAGGCACTAATGTTTAATATTTAACCTAAATTTTTGTTTTATAATTTTATCATTTCATGCTTAATGACGACATATATTTAAGATACTTTAAATAATAATTATTTTCAAATTTTCAATAAAAAAAACATGTGCAAGGAAACATTGGACGTTCAAGTAAAGTACGCCATTTTGATGGTGTTATAGTTTTCATGTCAACTTATATTACGTTTTAGGTCATAATTTAACTGTTTTATATATATATATATTTTGTATCTTTAAAAAAAGCTTCAAATAAAAAAAATAAATTTACTTAATGTCACTCAATTGCAAATCTATAACAACGAATGATAATACACTGAAAGCTAAAGGCATAAAAACTCCAGACTTTTGTAAATAAAATTAAATAATAACTTAGCGACTGTTTTCTTTTCAAAAAGATTTAACTGCTTAAAAGAATAATTCTTTGGGATTCATCTGCAAGGACAAAATACATTATATTATTGCCAGTAAATAGATTTTGTCAGCGCCGGCACATCACGGACAGGCAGGGTTTTTATTGCCTCTAAAATTCAATTGAAAATCTCTTATATAGCGATCCTGTCAAATTCTTTGCAAAAATCAAGAAACCCACCAGAGGAATATAATCCCGTAGGAGGAGATATCAAAGCGCCAAGATATAAGTAAGTCACTGCAGTGGAGGCCCAAAAAACTCACCATTGAGAAATACCGTATACGACAAGAAAAAATTAAAGAGCATAAACGTACTGCGGTCCCTAAAACTGGGAGGTCACAGCACAAATATTGTTAGAATAGTCCGGTTAAGAAGGAAGCTTGCCGATTTAAGAGCCACAGTTAACTTGGATTTCGAAAAATCAAATTTTCGTAGCAATTCTTCTGTGGTGTTGGCGCAGCGCGAATTCTGTCGCCTTTTCCCAGCCGTCGACACCGACTAAGCAAACACTAAGCCGTTTGACCACCATTTTTGAGGAGACCACACGAGACGCTGCCGAGAGTGGCCGGTCCCAGAGCGCTCGTTCTGCTGAGAAAATCGCAGTTGTTGGCAAATATGTCCATCTGCCGCCAGAAACATCAACCAGACGCTGTGCGTTGCAATTAGCCATCAGCCGGTCATCCCTAAGATGAATTTTGGTCAAAAATCTGCGCATGTTCCCGCAAAAAGTCTAGTCCATGTATCAGCTGCTACCCGTGGACCACCAAACGCGTGTAGCCTACGCCCAAGCCATCCTCAATCTCAAGGCCGAAGTGAACGATTTTTTTTACCAAAATTAGAACAAGTGGCGAGGCTCATTTCTACCTCAGCGAGTACGTGAACAAGCAAAGCTATCGCTTTTGGGTCACCGAAAAATGATAAGTGATGCACGAGGAGCCCTGGCACCTCCTCAAAGCGGCTGTATGGTGCATTTTTCACGCTGGAGGAGTTATCGGGCCATTTTGCTCGAAGACGTCGCTAGTCAAACGACAACAGTAAACGGTTCGCGCTAAAGGGCCATGTTAGCCAAGTTATTTTTGTCGTAATTGCACTAGGACTGGAGGATATGTGATTTCAAAAGGACAAGGCGATTTACATTGGCCCGCAAAATAGCCTGATTCGATTTAACCGTTACAGATTTTGTGGTAGGGGTTTTTGAAGTCCCGTATTTACGTTAACAAGCTTAAGACCTCGAAATCCCTCTAAGATAATATTAGGCAAGAGTGCGAGAATATGTCACCCGAAGTTCTCGCCGAAGTAATGAAAAATTCCGTAAAACGAGCCTATAAAGCAATTAATTATGACAGCGCTCGTTTGGCCGATATCATCTTCTCGACTTGATCAGTAAGGTTCTAAAGGTTCAAGAAAACATAATCAGAAAACAGAACTGCAATTTCTCATATAGAGGAAAATGAGAGCCGAAAAATCTCGGATGACTCACGTTGTATTTGGTGAAATAGCTTAAAGCGAAAAATAGTTGTCGGGGATTTTAAAGAACTCTTGAGTGCTTTGGTTTGTTAGTAGTTATTCTTCATTATATTTTTGAAGTTATTTTTTAGAGGCAAAAAATATTCATGAGGTTTTTTAGGAAATTTGGCTGAAAAGTACTGACGATTTGGTGTAAGAATAAATGAAATGCATATGAATAGGCAAACTTAACTTCCCTACGGGGAAGAGGACTGGTCCAAGACTATTGACGTGAACGGTCCCTAAGGATAGGGACTGCACTTTATATGAAGAGAGCCTGTCACTTTTACATTGCGTTGTCATTGGAGGGGGCAATTGGCTTAAAACTAACATCTCAGAACGGGTTACAGGCCAATCCTATATAAGCAAATTTAGCTTTAATTGTTTAAGATCCTGTTCAATCTACTTTGTTTGTATTTACGCGCGTGTGTGTGTATATGTAAACAGATGTGTGTTTATGGGTAGGGACCAGTATTTCTATTTTTTTGTGTGCATTTTAAACCAATCACGATCAACAACTATTGTCCAATTCATGTTTTGTACCTGTAACAGGACGGGTACGCCGACCAATTGACACCCATTTCCCGCAGGGTTATAACAAACTTTATAAAGTAACAATTTTCTGTCGTTCTATATATTATTTGTAATACTTACGAGGCTGTTATTTAATTGCAAAAACAATTTGCATAGTTTTTTGACTTTACACAAAAACCAAAAATTTTTCGTAAGTTTTTTGTATTTATGAAATTATTTGGAAAATATTAAATTTATTTTGCCTAGGATTTTTGTGTTGCGAAATAACGAAAGATTTCGTACAAAGTACGCACAAGGTGGCTCATATGGTTTAAGGTTTTTTTTTAATTATAATAGCAGAGATGTTATTTGAAATAATTGAAAAAAAACTCTAATTGAAGAAACTGCTTCTAACTTCTTTTGTTTTTCCCATCTCTTTAAATCTTTTACTCTTTATCTTTATCAATAATGTAATAAACATAAATCTTTATCGACATAAAGAAAATAATTTGTCATATGTAAAACTACCACCATCTGAGTGACCTCCTTGTTTGAATATTAATTATGAAATTATGACACGTGCTATAATGCTACTGTATACGACATGTGTGCACAACTCAAATTTTCATAGAATTACCATTAAGAGCACATTGGGTCAAATTTATTGAAAATTAAAAAAAAATAAAAGGATAAGGTTTTCAAATTGGTAATCAGTTGCCAAAAATACGACTATTGATGGACAATTCCATTGCGATGTGTGTAACCATTTTGCTTACATCTTCCTTATAACTCAAAAAATTCAAAATTTTGATTTGATAAAAGGCTATGAGTTTCCAAGGATAATATGTTTTGAAGTGATAAATAGTAACTAAACATAGCAAAAACAATGATCTTTAATGACTGTAATTGGTGTGACTTTACAAATTTTAATTTAAAATCATTCCGACTTTAAGATCGAGTAGTGTAAAATATCCTTGATAACGGATTTAATTTGACGGCTGTGACATTTTCATCAAAACGTAAGAAAAAGAAAAGCTGATTATTCAGAAAAAAATAGAACTGAAAATTACTTGCAATTCGATCGTTTTCGTTTTCTTTTAGTCCTAAATTCATCAATTTTTTTTAATAAAAAGAAAGTCGATTTTTCTCCAATTGGGCCGTTTTACGTGGACATACAAACGTAACTTGTATTTTAATAACTTTAACATTTTTCTTTGTTTTTTTTTCTGCAAAAAATATTTTAAGCACATTTGCAGAACTTGCAATTTGACTACTTAACCCTTTTTTAAAAATTTTGCTTATTAATCTTCCCACTGTGCATTTCTTAACTCCTTACATGTGATCAGAACTCTAACACTGTCTCTGTTTTAGAATCTATGCAATAAATATTATTTTTCCATGCATGTCTATATTTCCTAATAGTTTAAAGTCTATTAATTTCTTTAAAAACAAGTGAGAAAATAAAACACAAAAGATGCGTAATTATTGATTTTAATATAATCACTGAACACTTTTTCTAATGTCCTTTCACGCATAATTTCTTTATTAACACACACAAACATTCACATACTTATGAATATGAGAATAACTCTGATTGTCGGTACAAAAAGGAGGAAAATTAATATGTTTTGTATTTGTAATAACTTGAAAAGGGAAGAATGCCTCTTTTTAAAGCTGTTTTATCGTATTGGAACATAAACATGAAAGTTTTTAATATTTTTAAATATTATTTGTGAGAAAAAATTTTCAGTTCGATATTGCTGGCGAACAATTTGCACATCCTCAAATAGGATAAAGGCCACACATCATTGGAAGATATTAAAATATATATAAAACCGAAAGCATTAGAATGATATTTTTTTAAAAATCTGAACTTACAACCCCTAAATCTGCAGACTTGCACTCACGTGGCACCTAAGATGTTTCTTTAGAAAAACAATAAAAAGTCATATTTCCAAGTTGATTATCCTTTCCCGAATACAAAAATAACTTTTACTTTTTTATGCAATTTTGGGGTCATAATGTTTTGCAATAGTTTCCGGAAGATCCTTTTTTCACATTCATATCAAATCAATCAAGGCACATTCAACCAGGTAATATTAAGAGCCCAGCTGAATAAAATCAATTTGACATTTAAACGAAATAAAAATTAATTTTATATGGAATTTTTAATATTTCTGACATTCTACCGTTCAAACACAAAAAGGAAATGCAGAGGGTGAATTTTTTGAATTTGAACGTTCGAATGTTCAAAGCTCTTGATATGACCTGTATAAGTGTAGCCTGGTGTACTATGAACAAAACCTACGTATTGAATATGAAAATTAAAAATTATTTGAAAGTTCAACTTAATTTAAAATTTTGTAAATTTGTCAATAAAATTACTGATTTAATTGAAAAATTAATTGAAGTAGTATAGAAGCATAATTGAACACCTGTATAATTTTGCAGCTGCCATTGTACAAAACTTTTATTTCAGGGAAAACAAAAAATGGGGAAAATTGTCACCATCACAGCTTGATGCAGTTTCTGTTAAGTGAAAGATCGTTAAGTTGTAGCTAAGGTTTCAATTATAGGTCTGTTTTCTCTGACATGCGTTTTTGCTTGCAGTTGAGGTTACTTCTCTTAATAACTGTATAATAATACTGTCATATGTAGTACAGTGTAGCAAAAAAAAAAAAGAAAACGGAAAATAAATTTATTTTTTTATTTATTTTATTTAGAATTTATTTTTTAAAAGCAATTTAAAAATTAAGACAATTGTGCCAACAATTTGGTTAATACTTGATGCAGCTATAGAGTTAAGCACATTTTAAGTTTTTTATATTTTTTTATATTTCTATTTCGTTTTACTTTCTTTTAGTTTTCCACAAAAGGATGAAATTTATTTAATACATTTCATTGGAAATGAAAAACATTTCTGCGGTCACAAAAATCTGTATCTTTATGTTCTTTAAAATCAATAATTTTATGTGATCGCGAAACGTTAAATGTGAATTGCAGAGCTTGCATGATTTTACAACTCGATGCCTTATAGAAATACTCTTGCTTACAGGCATATCCTATAGCAATTTTTTAACTGATCCTGTGAAATCCATTTAGGGCGTTAAGAACTCTCTCTCAGGTAGTTTATTGGTGAAAGAATACCTAGGAAATCTCTTTCCCTGGAGAAGCCAAACTGAAAACGATCTCCGAAATGTAAATATTTTATGGGGTGAAATCAAGAAAATTTTATATGATAAGATCACATGAAAAGCATTTATAACGACCCTTAGTTTCTTTAAGAAACTCAAGGAAGTAAATTCAAATTTTAATATTTGTCTAAAATTAACTTTATCCTTTGATTATAATAAGCCTCTTAAATTATTTTTAATTTTCAACTCAAGTATATCTTAATAACCCTGTCCAAAAAATTGAGAATTTTTGCTTGGAACGAAATAGCGAACCCTTGACTTTTAAAGGTCGTTCTGGGTAAAGAATTTTTAAACAAAAACATTGTAGTCCAGCTGGATTGAGTTTTTTCACTATTGACAAAAATTTTTATATCTGGTTGAAGGGAGGATTATTAAAAAATGTATTAATTATAAGCGTTGGTTCCATATAAAAAAAACCATATGCGAATTTATTTTAATATTAAGTTATATTAGAACTATTGGAATATATTGGAAAGACATTTGTATGAGGACTATGCCAAGGCATATCGAAAAAAGGGGGCCGCAATAGCGGACGGACATTTCGACTCTCTTAATTTTTTTCTTTTTTTTATATGAAGTTTGACGCATCATTAAAAAATAATTTTAATTTTACTGCCAAACTCCATTTAAAAAAATCAGAATGAGTCTCTTAATTTTTTTCTTGTGGCCACGTTGTATCGATATGCCTTGAACTATGCCCAAAAAAGGACAGGCTTCGTGTCAGTCCAAAAATGCTAATCTGTGGCAAATTCAATCAAAGTATCTTTAAATTGCGATCTGTACATTGATCATAAGAATACATGGTAACACAGTCGAAAGGACAAAAGGACATGCTCAAATCGACAAAGTAAGTGACTCTAAGTCGATTGGTATGCTGGGGGATGGTCTCGGACCTACAATGTATGTAGTGTGGGTATAAAAACTCCGTTAGTTAAAAAAAATCCTTACTGTTCAAATAATACTGTGGAAGTTCATGTGGTTAATTTTAATAGAAGATCTGAACCCTCCAACACCAGCCTTTTTTCAAGCAAACAAAAAAATTTCTTTCAGGACTAACGTCTTTTTTGCCGGATAATTTAAGTGGATGTAGTCAAAGACACGTTTTTTAAGCAATTTGTTAAAAGTTTAGCTTTTTGACCGAATGGGGAATTACATTTGAAAATTACAATGCTATAAGTTATTGTCTGAAAATTTTTCCTATTGTCAGAGTAATACTGTGAATTTTTGTAGAGATGAATTTTGAAAAATGTCTAAAGCCTGTAGCTCTTCTCGTTTTAAGTCATTTTGACCCTTTTCTGAAGAAAATAAAACGAGTGCTTTAAAAAAGACATGTAGACATTTAAATATTCTGCGAAAATTTTTGACGGAAAATTTCAGTGAGGGTCACTAAGGACCCCAAAAAATTTCATTGCGCTTTATAAGCAAATTTACACGCCAACTTATACATGAAGCTTAAAACTACAATTATTATTGAGCATAATTTAAGTCCAACTATTTTGCAGCTTTTTAATTGAATAAAGCATAACGAACCTTTTTACACTTTTAATGTTTTTTATGACCGCCTCTAAAATTTTCCAGCAACATATTGAAGTCTAAATGTCCTTTTTAAAAGGAGTTTTTTATTTTTCTTGAAAAAATCGTAAAATTGATTTAAAAAGAGAGACTTTATAGTAAAAATTTCAAAATATATAGCTCTGATAATAAGGATTCTCTCAGACATTTACTCGACCGAAGTATTTTAACTTTAAACCAGTGGAAAAAAACTTAGTCCAGCTGGACTAGAAGCTTGTTCCACAAAAACCATATTCTCAGTAAGGTCTTTCAAAATGAAAGGGCCCTTGTTATGTTTCACAAATGTTGCTAAGCGGTGGAGTTAAAGATAAATATTCTGTATCATGAAATCATTTTCGACTGAAAAAGCTTTAAGTAGTTTAAAGCTAAGATGCTGTGGAAAGCAGTCTTTGGTTAAAGTAAGGAACTGAAGCATTAGGTAAGTTTGAAACACCTTTGGCCTAATATTTCTGACTCAATTAACTAACGTTGTTTTACTAAGTTATAAACGAATACAATATCAACGTTTTGGGGAAATATTTCTAGCGTTTGTGGCTTTTTTAGAAATTTATAAGGTTTCTATTGATTTAAATATATTTTTTAAGTAAAGCTGATGGCCAAAAGCACTTGTTGGGGGCCTTATTTATACTTGCATTGTCCATATGTTATTTTAAAATATGTTTCGTTTTTGGTTAGTCATTTTATTTCACCTTCTAAAATTAAATATTTAGCTAACCAGTCTTAAAATAAAAAAAACAAAGAAAAAGTTTTGTTGTGTTAAATTTTTTTTTGCCGCACTGTATCTATAACATCATTGACATGTGAGAACATCTTTTAATTATAAAGTGTTATTAATAAGAATATTTCATGCTTGAACACTTTCAAATGCTCAAGTGTATTAATAGCACTTTTATGTGTGTAAACTTTTTTCTAATGTCTACAAAATTATGCGTAAGGATGTGTAAGAAATTGTAAACAGCCGCTTAATAATGCATGACAGCACACATGAATGGAATTGCAACTAAACTAAATTTAATAAAACTCAATTATTAATAAACAAATATTTTAATAAATAGAAAAAGAATTTTATTATATTTTAAAAAATTAAATAAAAACAAATTGTTAATTTTAAAAATATTTTTAATTAAAGAAAAGTGGTGCTTGTTTGAGTTCTTTCTAAAACCACACACACACATACGCACAAACACTTGTACAAATAAACAAAGTTATTTGCAAAAGTCTCTAATTAATATTTATAGAATAGATTTGGAGGTACTTAACCATCAATTTAAATGGCTGGCCACTTAACAAAAAAAAACGAAATGAAATGCAAAAAAAAAAAGAAAATCAGACTACGTAAACGCACTTGATGGCCATGCCAAAAGACTGACTGACAACTCTTCTCTAACTCTGCACCACTCTGGCCACTTTATGCAAATTATTTATAAAAAAATCAACGTAAAACGCAAAGTGTTTCTAACGTTACAGCAAAACAAAACAAAGTGGAAAAAGTTAAAAAACAAAATATAAATAAAACTGAATACAAACAAAAAAAATATTCAAAGAATGAAGGATGAGCTTAAAATGGCAAATGCACTTAAAGTGCAGCAGGAGAATATTATGCATCTACTTGCGTATGTATGTGCATCTCTATAAGCTGCGTTTTGTGTACACATACAAGCGCACATACGTTTAAATGTAACGTATGTCTGTCTTTTTGTGTTCTTTTGTAGTTTTTTTATAAAAAGACTTGAATACTTACGAAAAAAAAACTAAATAAATTCAAATTACAAAACAAATATAAATCCGTTTCAGATGATGATGCTGCCTACTGTAGAGTATGATGATGCTGCCTTACATAAACTTTTGCAATCAAAAAGAAAACCTGGACTTAAACTATAATAAATATACGCATATCAAAAGACTTCGTAGAAAATTTTAAATTCAATCGAATATTCAATCCCACTTTTAGTTGTAAAAAAGACACTCACAATTTTTCCTTTTTTAATATTTAATGGCAGGAACTCAAAAGACGGCTCTGCACATGCAGTCTATAGCTCTGGAACTTTTTAAGAAAACGGGGTTTGGAAAACAGATATACATGTGTAATGGTGTTTGTGAATTAAAGCTTTAGAAAACTATTTTTTTTCTTAAATGCGAAAGGAGCTGGGCTAAATCAATAGGTTTAGATACGCCAATATCGCAGATGAGCATCTTTTCTTGTACAAGGCCAATTATCTCCAACTTTAAAGCAGCTGCCCGTGCATGAGTATTAATTTTTCGGTGTAAAACTCACGAAAAAATTTCTTAATCACGACATTTGATCGGCATTTAAACAGAAATGATGAATATTTTCTCAAGTTTTGATAAATTTCTCGGTAAAATCTTGCTTAAACATCTATTATACAGGGTGTCCGCCGGCAAATTATACTAATTTGTTTTGCCGCCATTTTTAGTAAACATTTGTCTTGACAGCTCATATTGGCAGTCGTAAAGAAGAAACGTGGCAAATTTGCTATTGAAAAATATTCGATAAACCAACGTGTTTTAATCGTTAAAACATTTTATCCAAATCAATTATCGGCTACCGTGACGATGAGAAAGTTACGTGAAATTTTTGTGAGAAACGACGTGTAAACCAGGCGCACGATTTATCGTGAAGTGAATGATTTCGACGAAAGAGGGACTGTAGCAGATGGACCCAAGCATAACCCACAAAGCACCTCAAGATCAGCTGAAAACATTTTTTCTGATCAAGAAAGTGTTCAAAATAATCCATGAACCTCAATTCGACGCCGTATTTAGGATGGTTGTTTTCAGAGAACAACTTTGGCTAAAATTTTGTACCTGGACTTAAACTATAGCAAATATACGCATATCAAATGACTTCGTAGAAAATTTTAAATTAAATCGAATATTAAATTCGACTTTTAGTTGTAGAAAAGACACACAAAATTGTTATTTTTTTTTTGTTTAACGGCATGTAATGCATTGCTCTGGAGTATGGAGTAGTGTTCGTAAATCCTTTATTAAAAATTTTTGATATTAAAGGTGACAAGAGAGAATAAAAAACGTATAGGTATTATAGGGTAATGATTAGAGCGATTTATTGACAGGTCAAGCCTGTGTATCATATCCGAAATCCTGCGCCTTTCAGGAACAAATTCTTTGATTTCTTCAAGCGAGTTCAAAGTAATATCAATAGAACAGTGAAGCACATCCTTAATTCAATACGGTTAGATACGCCAATATCACCAATGAGCACCTTGTTTACATTCAAATGCCTCCAAAATTTACTGTAAAGCACCATCACGAATTCCATTTTCGGTGTGGAACTATAAATTCTGGTTGTAGGTATTAACTTATGCATTGCAATGGTTAAAATTAAATAAAAAACAAAAAAATTTGGACCTCTCCGAACTGCGAAAACCTAAGTGGGGTTCGTATTTAAAAATGTTTAGTTGGATCTTAAATAAATCTAAGACTAAACTGCTTGATCTTAGAATGTGCTCTTTCTTTCTGTGAACCAACTAAATACTTCTAGGAGCTAAAAAACTAAAAGGTTTAAATATTTTGTAAGTCATTGAAATAAACTTAAAATTTTTTAAACTAATTTGGCACAGGAATTTCGTTAATCAAATCTTAAGTTAATAAAATTTTTATAGGCAAAAGTATTCTACACAAAAGCCTTTAATCAATGTTCAATTTGGTTGCGCCTGTCTGTAACCAGTGTTTTACAAAGACTTCGACTCAGAGATATATAGCCCAATATCTTTCAAATATTCATCATGAAAACGCATGATTTATAATTTTAAATACAACCGCCTGACTGGAATACAACCTGCAATTTCTATAAAAAGTCATTACAACACTTAAATGTCTACCAAATACAAATTTTTCTATTGGGACGCACAAAAAGGACTAAAACTCTATACGTGCTTTTTTCTGAAAACTTTAGCAACATGAAACTGAAATCATAGAAAAAATACCATCTACAAAGTCTATTTCCAGAAAAACCGTACAGAGCAGAATGCATTTTTTCTATACAAGAGTTTGCAGATGCAGTTATACATACACATACAAACACTCCTGCTAGCTCAAACTGACATTGCAGATGGTTGCATCATTTACATAACTAAAAGGATCAATAAGGATACGCGAATACGTGTTTTTTTCTGCGAATTGCAGAAAAATAAATAGAAATTTACAAACAAGCACATGCGAGTTAAAAGAAAAAAATCGGTACAAAACGAGCTCACCAACAGTAAAAGACAAAGAATGCAAGTTGCTATAGAGAAGCATTGAAACAAGTAGAATGAGTGTTAGGAAGCCAGAGTATAAAGATGATTGTAGTTGTATGGCTCATAGTGCATCCTAGTAACACGTATATGTAAGTGAAGATATGTACAAACGCAACACTTTTATATGTAAAAACATTTGAATAAGAAGTTTAGCATAAGGGTATGTACGTGTGTTTGAAGGTAAGTATTTACTTGCAGCATCATAAGCAGGCCAAAGCTAAAATAAAAAATGATTAAATTAAATCTAAAAAACAAAAAAGTTTTTTTTTTCGTTGAAAACAAAGTATGTCCGTGCGTGGTACCTTGTAATGCAAAAACTTTCCAAATTGTACAAAAAGTACAGGGTGGCCGCCGGCAAGGTATATTAATTCGTTTCTTAATAATTTTTTATTAAACGAAAGAGAATGGATATTATACTATTTATAAATGTTTTATCTAATGCCGGAAATTAGGTATGAAGTAAAATATCAGATAAACGTCCGCCTCCATTAGCCTCACAAATGCGAGCCCTTTCGAGCACTTTTTTCATTACATTCTCTCACATTTCACGCGGTATTTCATCAATTTTATCACGAATATTTTGGTTGAGCTGCTCTATCATTTCTGGTTTGTTTGCATAAGCTTTGCTTTTCAGATATCCCTGCAAAAAAGGGTCCAAGACAGTCAAATCAGGCGACCGTGGACGCCAATCAAAAGCACCATTTCTTTTAATTACTTGTAGAAGGAGGTCTCGCAGCAATTCCATTGTAATACTGGCTGTATGCGATGTGGCACCGTCTTGTTGATACCACATATTAACCAAACCCAAAACATGAGGTTGTGGCATTAAAAAGTTTTCAATCATATCACGATATCGCTCCCCAATGACAGTTACCGCTACGCCGTTTTCAGTTTAAAAAAAGTAAAGTCCAATGATTCCTCCTGATCAAATTGGACATCAGACTGTTACTTTTAATGGATGTAAAGGTGACTGAAGAGCAACTTGAGGGTTTTCCATTGTCCAAAACCCACTTTTCTGCTTATTCATAAATTCGTTCTAATAAAAATATGTATACCTTGTCACGCATTATGATTTTTCCATGAAATTCGGGGTTGTCATGGATGAGCTGCTACATCCTTTTGGCATATTTTCGGCGGCCTAAATGGTCTTCTGGAAGTAGCTCTTGTGGCAACTAAATCTTAAATGGAAAAAATACAAATCCTTGTGCAAACTTTTGGCCAAAGGTGCTCTTGGAAGATAAAGCTTCTGGCGTCGAATTAATGGATTGTTTTGAGTACTTTCTTGAGCAGAAGTAATGCTTTCAGCCGATCTTGAATTGCGTTGTAGTCCATGTTTGGTCCTATCAGCAACAGTCCCTCTTTCTTCCCGATAAACATTGCTTCTTAGTGGCGTGTTGTTTCTCCTAAAAATTTCACGTAATTTTCTCATCATCGCAGTAATCGATGATTGATTTTTATAAATTGTTTTAACGATTAGAACACGTTGTTCTACCGAATATTTTTCCACAACAAATTTGCCACATCTCTACTTCACGACTGCCAAATATGAACTGTCAAGACTAATGTTTACCAATATGGCAGCAAAACAAAGTGCCGGCGGTCATCCTGTATTAAAACGTAAAAGAAACCAATTTTACGTACGAGGGGGTGATCTCTTCTTAAAATACCAGGGTTGTATTTTATATTTCGGGATTAGAGAACAAAAAAAAAATATTAATCATCGAAAATCACTTTGCGGTTTTTAAAAATATTCCCCATGAAGATCTATACACTTTTGCATTCGTTCGAAACAATTGTCGAAGCGCTTTTGCCACTCTGGTTGAGGGATCTCCAAAACATACATTCTGAATACAGCAACCGCTTCTTCAGGTGTCGAAAAACGTTGACCTCTAAGTTCGTTTATTACGTACGGGAAGTCATTCGGTTCTCAGCCAGAAGTATACGGCGGATGACTCGTGAAATCGATGTTTTGGGTGCTTAAAAGTTCAGTTGTTTGAACCGATGTGTGAGAGCTCGCATTGTTGTGGTGAAGAGTAATCCATCTTCGGCGGTTGGTTTTTCTAATTTCGTGGAAAACAACTGGCAAACAAATGGTTGTGTATCACTCAGGTTGCGTTGTTCGAGTGATACGGTTGCGACATATCCAGTTTTGCCGAAAAAACTTGCAATCATTTGCTTAGAAATGCTTCGTACTCGAACAACTTTTGTTGGATTTGACTCACCTTGAAACACCCATAGAGTCGGCTGCTGTTTACTTTCGGGCTCATACGCGTAAGTCAACGATTCATCACCTGTCACGATATCATAGACGTGTTTCGAAGCAACGCGATCATAATTTCTGAGAATTTCATTTACCCATTCCACACGAGCTTTTTTTGAGCGATTGCCAAATTGTGTGGGATCCATCGCGCAAAAATTTTTTGACAGTCAAATGTTTTTGCAATATTGAATGTATGCTGGTCCCTTTAATGCCTAAGGTTGTCTCAATCTCACGATAGATCACATGACGATCTTGCAATATCAGTTCACACACAGCATCAATGGTTTTCGGAGCAACAACCGAATTTTTAGGACCTTCACGAAATTCGTCTTGGAGTGAACTACGACCACGATTGAATTCACCATACCTTCGTCGCCAAAAATAGAATTGAGTTCATCTATACACTGTTGCTGTATTAACCCACGTCGAAAGTCGTAAAAAATAATCGCACGAAGATGTTCACGATTTAATTCCATTTTCGGGTCGAGTTAATTATTTTAAGTTACTATAAACAACACAAACATACGAGCAAAATGTTCTAAGTACGTATAACCTAGAAAATGTCAAACTTTATGATAGAGCTGTCAGTTGTCAGGCTGCAACACTAGTTTTGCAAAATCCCGAAACATAAAAGGCAACCCTCGTAATGAAACAGCTCCTGCCAATAGAAATATATGTGTGAACACACCAGTGGGCGAACAGTAAGAAAATTTCAAAGAAGACGCATTGATTCGGCTTTGCCGGCTTTCACTGAAAGAATATACCAAATTTATTGGTTAAATATGTTTCAATATATATTTTCAAATATCTACAATTATATTCTTACACCATTTTCATGGATTGATTAAATTTGCTTAAGAAATCCCGGGCCTTAGTTTTTTAAATAAAGAAGTTATATTGATACGTACAAAGGCACAGTACTAAAAAGAATATTTTCTAGAGAGCATTTAAAAATTTTAAGCTGTAAAGCCTGTATGTGCATATCTTTAAAAAAGGAATACTTCAGTGTAATTTAAAGACTTTGTGCGATATATGTATGTATGCATGTATGTATATGTATGCAACAAAAAAATCAAAAAAAGAAAATAGCTAAAATGGAATTGCATATAAAAATTGCATCAAACTAAGGGATATGGTTTCTTTTTCTACCATACAACGACTAAATGCATTCAACACACCTAAACACGTACATACATACAAACACATACGTGCATTTTTCACTAACCAACCAAATACTGATGCATCAAACCGTTTTTTCTGCGATTTTTTTTCCTTTGTGCTTTGGAAAAAGTTAAACCTCTATCCGTGCATTTTTCGGCGACTCTAGGGACAGCATTGTTGTTGGCTAAACTGCAGTAAAAAAATATGTCAAAGATGGGTATGAGTTCTTGAGAGATGGGGTTAGATATTGGTGCAGCCGGTACCAAATAGAAAAGCATAAAGCAAGACAAAAACCTAGTCTGCCAACAAATACAAAACAAATTTTATTAGTGCAGTTGTTTGCCGCTGATAAAGTGTATGTCATGCCATGGAGACATGCAACTGACAGTGTTTACACACTAAAAACCTGTGATGTCAAACGTATTCCAAGTTATAAAATAAAGTCGGGGGCTTGGGTATTTCCAAAAATGGTGGAGTGTTTAAATATATAAAAATTAATAAAAAATGGAAGATGTTAAGGAGATCGTGTTTGTTAAATTTGAATTTTTTTTAAGTGATTTTATCGTTAGTTGAAGTAATTGAGCATTAATTTACAGATCCAAAAACCCTTTAGAAAAACACCATAATGTTGAGCTTTATTGCATGAAAATTTATAAAAGCAAAACTACTCTATGGTAAAAAAAGTAATTGAAAGGTGACCCTTTCGCACATCGATGCCAACAAATCTGGATAAAAAAAAACACGGGTTAAGAGTTCCATTTTGGGCAATGTCGAATTTAAAATACAGGTTTAAATCGATTTTACGCCGCGGAGACATATAAAATCAATGGATATTTCTGGTTTGGTTGTTGTCGGTCTATCTCTAAGGATATTTAAAACGTACAAATTTTAGATCTAACAAAAAGTAATGTTTATTCTAGCTATGCGAATGAGCACAGAATGAACAAGCAGATAGCGGAAGCCGCAGTGGAAGAGCAGTCAGCCAAAGCTGTAGTGAACAAGCAGATATTTAAATGTCTCACATCAACAAGTGCTAGATTATATTTCCTGATGACAAAAACACCATCTGTTTAATACTATTAAGTCCAACTATAGCCCCCGTGTGGCTTGGTATTTGTTACTACATTAAATAATTAATTAACAACTTGCTGAAGTACTTGGGCTATCTAGATCCATGACTTAAAGGGAGCACTACTTATGTATGTAAATATTTAAGTACAAATACTAATGACGGTCGCTAAAAGAAGGGCTACTACATTAAACAATCTTGAACATCTTTATTACAATTAGTATTTATCCTTTTATCATCATCATTTAGCAATTTTTATCCAGCAACCCGAAGCTACGTTATTACCCTCAACACTGAGTGAAAGCCCAGGCTACATTGAATGTTGTATTATTAGGCATAGGCTTAGGATAGACATAAAAGAAACCGGACCTGGCATCCCTTTTCCTTCAGCATCATTAGCATTAACAAGTGGCTGCTCGACTCTGGTCAGCACTGTAACTCGAGGGGGGCATAAGGGGGTGTAGTATACGAAAAGACATCCAAAGCCATAGTGAAAGAACAGACGGTTAAAGATGAACTGAAAGAATGACAGTCAAAGCCACAGTTAAGAAACGGACACCCAAAACTGAAGTAAAAAAACAGCCAGTTGAGGGCGCTGTGAACTTTTATAGTCTCTGGGTCTGGGCTGTTCGTACTTTACCGAAGCAAGAGTATGACGTTAAAAAAATTTAATGTGTATTACTGTTAGATATTCTCAGATCTTATTAAAAAAAATGTAATGGGGAAGTTTCACGATATGTATGAAATGCCCTGAATATAACCAGAGTTTAGCTTCTAATACTATTTATAAAATAAACCAAATAAGAATTATAAGCCTAAGTTATATACCACGGAACACTACTTTAAGAAGATCATTGCTTTGAGCATTACAGACAATACACCTTTTCAATTTCTATTTTAATAAAAATTATCACGATGACATCTGCAAGCCGTAGTTTACGAGTTTGTTGAAAAAGGATAAATATACCACTTTTGAACAAGGGGAGAAGGAATCAGTCAAAAAGAGTCAAGCAGTACAATCCATATAAAACCAAGTTGATGGAATCAACGCAGAAGATATTCAGAAGAACTGGGCAGGCAGTGAAAGTTTAAAACTACAACTGTGAAGTAATCAAAGATTTTACCTCTTACTCACTACCGCCATAAACGAAACAAAAAACATTAATTTTGAGATAAAATGGAACACAATATTGGCAAACAGATGCTACTTTGGACTAAGTAAGCAGCTTAAAAGCAAAAAACACTTTCTACAAGACACTGATACTACCTGTGCTTATATATGGGTCTGAAACATTGATACTTGCAAAAGCAGATGAGCCAATGCTTTGGGTATTCGAGAGGAAAATTCTTGAAGAGCTATATACCCGTCTGCGTTGACAGAGAATATCAGTATCGTATTTACCACGAGGTCTACCGGCTGTTTTCAGACATCAACAAATCTAAGCGTTTTAAAATTCAACATTCATGTTGTGAAAATGAATGAAGATGCTCCACCTAGAAAGTTTTTTGACTGAGAACATAAGGATAGATCAAGCAAAAAGGGCTGCCCGAAACTCCGTTAGAAGGGTCAAGTGAAAGAAGACATCCTGAAATTAAAGAATAAGCGCAGAAGATCGCAACGAATAGAAATTGATTATACATTCGGCTAGTGGAACAAACTTTTGCCACTTAAGTAAAGAAGTAAATACTTCAAAAATTTGCAAAACTGTAATAAAAGTTTTCACTTAACTACGAAACTGCAGCCAAAATAATTCAAATTCCATACTACATAAATCGCGATGCTACGTTTTCGATTACGAATCAACTCATCACAAAATTTTGAGTTAAGCACAACAACACATTCTAAAAATTTTACACAACAAAAAAATTTCGTAAACTAAAGCATACAAATATTTAGTCCTTTTGAACACAACTGCATAGTAAAATTGCATGAACTACGCAAAAAAAATATTTGAAAATACGGTGAGTATTGAATAAAAAACGTAATCAACAATGTCTACTTAGTGCAGTTCCAACAAAACAGAAAACAACCAAATAAAATGAAAAACTTTTATTTTGTTTTTGTATATCTCCACAATACTTGAAACTTACGCAAGCAGAAGCTTATGTAGGTATAAAAAGGTGTGCAGCGGATGAATTTTCAAACAACTTTTAAAATTTGCTCGCAGTGTGAGAGTACGGCAGAAAGCTTAACCATAGTTTGTCATATAGAAACATTTATGAATTTGGTACAAATAAAAGAAATTAGAAAGTAAACGTTTATAAAAATACTACAAATAAACAACAACAACCACAAGTTCTTGTGCCAATATATGAAGGGACAATTAGTTCTTGTTTAGTGCCACGTTTTTGCTTTTGCAATGAAAAAATATTCTGCTTGTATGTGTGTGAAGACGTGTGAAGATTTTTGTCTGGTTTGCTGGAAAAAGCCACCCCTTTTTTTCTGATCAACCAACTACTTTTGCGAGAACGAAATTGCCCTGTATTTATTATTGTGTTAACATACTTTAATTTTTTTCGGCAGAAAGGAGAAGAGAACAAGAAATCTCAAATAAAAAACTCCATCAAGAAACATCTGATAGTTGACGGTTATAACATTCATACAAAAAATACTTAGAGGTACTACAAATGAAAGTTCATCCTTTAAAATACTCAAGTATAAAACAAGTTCAAGTATATCCATGCAGCTCTCTAGTTTGTATATTTACAAACATACATTGAACATGCAAACCAGTAAAATACAGAGAGATGTGATTTAACATTTCTTTATAAAAAACAAAAATAAAAAAAAAATAACAAAGTTTTTAACGACTTGTCCCATCTGGTCAATCCAATTCAAAGCAACAAACACATTTACTTACTTACACATTCTAAATAGAATTCAATGCACTGACAGTCATAGATGTTATGCAACAACAACTAACTGCCCCAATGCTTGCTGTTGCATCATCATTATTTGTAGAAATGTTATAGACAAGAACAAATTGCATTTTCCATAGGCAATTTTAGTTGCTGCAACAACGGATAGATAGTAGAGATCCTTTAAACATCCTGATTTGACCACTCATTCCGGATTTTTTTGGAACCTCTTTTTCGGTGTGTGAGTCTGTATAGAATTATTGATTTTTGTTTATGCGTTTCTACACTCACACAATTATTTCGTTGTTGCAATTTGCTGTTGTTTTTTTTGGCGCTTTAGAGTTTGGGAAATGCTAGGGATTGAAATGGCATTTTTGCTTACAAATAATGTTAGTGTGAGATTACCACAGGACACTGGATGCACTCGCGTTTCTAATTAAAAAATGTTTGAATGAAATGTGTTTCATTGTTGGGAAAACATTTGATAAAAATGGTTGGGGTTATTTGTATTTACTTTTTAGATGTATTTTTTTCCAGTTGAAAACTATATTAAGTCCAGCGGGCATTATAAATTTGTATACGGAAGTGATGTTAGAAAGTTAGTTCTACTGAAAAAGGGACTCAGTAGTACTGGTTATAACTTTTTTTAGAATAAAGTAAAAAGTCGTTAAAAAAGTAAAGTTGAAAAAAGTACGTTCTAATGTATAGGCAGCCGTATATTTTGTTAAAGCAATTTGAAAAATTCATATTCGGGATGCTCTTTTGAGCCCGACGGTGCATTAAATTAATAAAAACCTTAGTTTAGAACGTTCAGTTGTATTTGAAAAGGTTTTTTGAAAAGATCGGTTCATGCCATAAACATTTAAACTTAGTTACGGACATATAGTTACTGTAGCTAAGCCTAAGGAAACCCATTTTTAAATTCCTGGTATGGCTCATTTTTTCAAAAATTTCTGGCCGTATATAAAGAACAACACGATCAATCTCAACCCCTAGAGCATCAACTGTTCCTTGATTTTCCATTTAAAGCAGTGACTTCAAGTTGCTTTTCCTAAAATTTTAGAAAAATATCAGTACAATCAAAAATTTGTGCATTTGATCACACCAAAACTTGTACACCTTATTCGGATCACTCTTAGTAAGAATAGAGCCTTACTTAATATAGTAAGCTTCCTTTCCGCACCTTTGTCATTTAAAGCAGTCCTTGACAGAGTGACAGATTATCATGTAACTTCTTTGACGTACTATTGAATAAAAATTTGAAAACTAAGGCACAGTGAATAGCAAAGACCACGTTTGCTTTAATTTTCGGGTGACATTGATATCGCTGGCAAGACAGGGTGAGAGGTAATTGGCGTTTTCTTAGATTTAAAAAGGAGTTTTCATAAGCCCATTTCAGTGAACTTTAAAAAGACTAAATTTTAGCTTGCAAAATTCTAGACGCAAGTTGCGGCAAGGGAAAGGAGATGTTGTTGAACTGGGAAATTTCAATGCCGGGTAAAAGAGTTCAGGCATCTTGACTTCGACATTAATAGAAATAATGATGTCAGCATCAAAATAAGGCGATAGATCGTTTGGGCAAAAAGTCTCTATGGGCTAAGAAGACAGGCTAAGAACAGAGCCCTCTCTATAAGAACTAACTTAACATTAAACAACACTCGTATTTTACCCGCGACTTAATATAGCACTGAAAGATGGGTACTTTTAAAGGAGAGAAAGCAATGTTTGGTGTTTTTGAGAGAAAAATCCTTTGCACAACCAATGTCGCGATCTGTGATAATCATCGAAAGAACCGTGATATCTATGAGCTATATTCTCATCATTAATTTAGCCAAGCAACTGGAAAGGCCATGTTGTTTGAATGAATACAAATGCTCCTGCAAAAAAATCCTTCAATGACAACTTTAAAGAAGCGCAGAGAGAAAAGGCCGAGTTTTCAGAAGAAGGATCAAGAACATGATCTTACAAGTTGATTATGTAACTGCGTCAGCCAGCGGAAAGGATTCCCAGATGTTACACTCACCGAAATACTAAGGGTCGAGCTATAGCTCTTAATAATATCTTTGGAAAGCTCTTTGAGCAACCTTCTTTGGAAAAAGAATACACAGAAAAGAAAAAAACAGAGCTTGACGCCTGTTATATAAATATTCATTTCATAAAAAGATCAATGGTTTTCAACTAAAGGAGTAAACTTAATTTGTACAGCAACTGCTGGTCTTACTGCGTGGTAGGGCAAAGAAGAAACGGAGCTCCTGAAAAAGTTTCAAAAATATACTTCACTTGGCATCACTGGTGCCATGAGAAATGGTTCTCAAATCGCAAGGTTTGATTGGGCTTGGTAATATTAGTTAAGGTTGGGTAAAACAAGCAACAGAAAAAGCATGATAGAAGTGTCGTGCAGCTCCCTGGTTTATTGTCACTCAAAGACAGAGGAGGTGGTGAAAATTATCTCCCTACTCTTCCTCCTCCTCCCCTGCATTTTAAGAGCTTTTTTATATATTATTAAAAGGTAGTATAACTACACTGGAATGGGTCTTGGATCAACAGTGACTCATTAAATCGGAGTCAGTATCTCTCAAACACATTTTTTTTTCTTTGATCGACGATAAACTTTCTAGTACTGATCAGGTTATCTTTGTGGTTCAGCATTTAGGTTTATTTGTTCATTTGGTCCGAGCTAGTCTGTCATTTTGTTCAGAAAAAGGTTACTACTACAAAAGTGATCAATTACCTGGTGTACTGGGTAATGGGAATGGAGTATACAATCTACTTCAGACTGGAAAAGTGAGGAATAAAATTTTTTTTCTAGAGCAACATGGGAGATTGGTCTTGAGAATCATGGTATAGGCCGGAGATCGCCAATATTTCTGAGGGATTTTAGACTAAGATTCCATATTCTGTATTGTTTCACTGATAGATCCAAAATAAATTTAGACACTAGAGCTGCCATAGAAGATGACATTATATGGTTCTGTGAATCATTAGTGACCGTCGTGCGATTCCAGATAGAAATACTTGTGGTTTTCAGGGCAAAAAACTGCTAGTGAAATATTTTTTAAGAGGTAGTGTGGTCACTATATGTGTAAACAGGCAAAAAGGACGTTAGAGTTTTAAAGGTACACTGTCTTAAATTATTTGCGGAGTTTTAAAAGATATTTAATTTGCGTTATAAACTGTTGTATCTTGAAAATATGTTGCACTGCATGTTGGGTTTGAATGGCCCGAAAGTGACGCTTAATTGAATTTTTAAAATTAAGTTTTTGTATTAATATTTGATATCGAATAAAACTAAATAAAATAATACATCACTTTTTAAATTTTGAAGCATCTACCTTGTCAGCTGACTCCGTAGTGACGTGTCAAAGTAGAAAATTTTTTGCAATTTTTTTAAAAATCGAAAAAAGTAAAATTTTGCATTAAACGAGTCCGTAATTTCCAAATTTAACGTTAAAAAAGTGTTATTTTAAGAATGGAACCTTCAATTTCAGTTATTAAAGTGTAAAAAATTCCGTATTTTTGTAAAAATATGTGTAAAAATATTTTTGACGATTTTTTTAAAAAAGGTCCAAAATTGGCCTATTTTTGATGTTTCGTGAACCATAACTTCTAAGTTAGTTAAGGTTGGGTTTTAAGTCTTATAGTTTCGAAAAGCATAAAATCTTATCTTGATACTAAAAAAAGAAAACTTGCGGATTTGTTGTTCCATGTTTTGCTATTAACATTTTTCTGTTTGAAGTCGTGTTTTTTCAAAGTCATGTATGACTCCTACAATACATAAATTTTTAATTCATGGTCCCGAAATCATAAAATATGCCCTTTTACCGATTAGAGAGCTTTCAGAAGAAGCTCAGGAAGCCAGAAATAAGGATTTAAAAATTATAGTAAACACTTTGCTCGCAAATAGAGCCGAGAAAAGTCGAATGAAGATATTTTAAATAGATGTTTTCTCAGTTCAGATCTAGTATTAATAAACGAAATGAGCGGAAAGAAAAGCAAAAATTATCAAATTCCGAACTACCGCTTTTGCTATCGCCTATTATTTCTCAAGAAATACATGAAAGGGAGAGTAATGATAGCGAAGACTATGATGATGAAGGTGAGGATGAACATATTATGTTTTTTTTTTGAGTGTATGATAATTATTGATAAACAAGAAAAATTATTAAAATTTATTTCATTATTTTTTTAAAAAGGTTGTAAAATTCTCGAAATCCTTCAAAACCCAAATTCAGACTTTAAATTAAACTGATATTCATATTTATGCAAAATATATATTTATTTTTTTATTTTTTAGAAAGAAGACAATACAAGCTTTTGTCTGCTTCTCATTTTTTTAAAAATTTATTTCCATTTAAAAATTACGGCGAAAATTCTGAAACAAACTATAATTTTCCGAAAAATTAAAATGTCTATAAAATCGTATAAAAAAAATTTTTTCCGTGTATCCTTTTTTCAGAATATGCCTTTTTATGCATATTTAACGATTTGAAAAAAGAAATTCAAAAAAAATTTAAATTACGGCTCCCATGAATTAATCGCCACTTTCGGTACCATCGGGGTAATGCGACAAAACTAGAAATTGAATTATCGGCCATCATGCTTATGGAAATCCGGTCTATGATTTATCAATTAAAGAAGAAATTGTTAAACCTTAAATGAACCACAACTATACAAAGAATAACAAAATCGCCTGTAGAATTTTAATATCAATACGGCCCGGGAGTAAGAACCACGATTGGGGCAAAGCTAGATATTATTCGGTTAGAGCCAAGAAGAGCTAATAAAGTGGTGCCACTTTGGATAATTTTGTCATATGTAAGGATGTGGAGAAAATAGAATAAATAGAGCACGTTTTCCCTCAGGGCCCATAATAAGAGAGCCATAGAGTTATATTCTTAGACCCTTGAATTTTTTATCCACACATATATAGAAGCATATCCGCCAACCTATGTATTTAGTCCTTTGTAAATAATCATTTAGGTTGTTTTGTTAATAAGACATTAACAAAAGTTTTATACAAATTTAGTTAAGGTTTTTTTGCAGGTCCTGAAGATTAATATGAATTTTGAGCAAGTTAATTCTTGTGTGTCTTAATTGCTTTAATTTCTTTTTTTATGTTATTTTAACAAACTTTCTATATGAGTTTTTTGTCAAAATTTAAATTAAAGCATACATATGTGCTGATATGTACTGAAATTATTCAAAAACCCTAACACATAACAGGACGTTGTCCTTTAGCTTCAAATGTCAAAAGAAATTAACACATTTAAAAGCCAAACATATTCATAGAAATATTTTAAGTTAAACAAATAAATTCTATGGCATAAGTTTTGTTCCTCTATTTTAATTGCTAAAACTATTTCATTATTTTCTTTTGTTTCAAAGATTTTTAAATAAATGCATTTTTATAAAGAAAAGTTCATATGTGTTTGTGTGTTAAGTATCGCGTATTCTCATGGTTATAAACATTTAGTATTTAATTCAAAAGTTTTTCTGTCAATTAATTTCTTTTGAAAGTTTTAAAAAGCTCATTTTATAATTCCTTTTAAAATTCGACATGTGAAATTAGTACTTTAAACCTATGCAAATGGTTGGTGGGAGTTAGTAAGTTTTTTTAGCCCTATGAGTGGGAGTTAATTAATTATAAAATACATTTATTAAGATATAAATAATTCAACACTTTAATAACAATTATTAAATTTAATTTTAATCGAAGAAACCAATATACTCTTCTAAATCCTAAAATTGAAATGATAAGGCTTTCATGTCTAATTAAAAGTCAATCTTTTTAATCCCTTAAACAAACATGTCCATTATACTTTAATACTTTTGGCTAAAACAAAACAAAATAAATTTTTAATTAACAAAAACCCAGTTTAATTTTTTTTCTTTAAAAAAATACTTTCTAAGCAAGTTAACGTAATGCGAACTACGCATGCACACTAGACCGAACTTAATTTTTTTTTTTTTGCAAAAAAAGTGTACCGCCCCCTCAAATTATTCCTTTTTACGCCAATAGTGAAATTCCAAAATCTTAGGCTGATTGCCTTAGGTTAAGGCGTGGCACATGACCACTAAAGTGGCTAAAACTGGTTTATATGGACTTTTCACAGGACAAGGCAAAAAATTAAAAGTAAAATGTTTCATATATGTTTTTAATATATTATTTTATTGAATTTAACTTGCGTTTAATGATTACTATTCTTAATAAACATTTAAACTTAATCGCAAAGGTCTGATTTATTAATGCTACCGTACTTTTTCCTATAATCAGTTACTGTTTGCAAGATATATTGTTTCTCTTCTTCGTTTTTTGTTAAAGCTGCATTATATTCTTCCATAAGTTTTACAAAACGCTCTGCAGTATCATTAACAACATGTAAGTTTTGTACAATATTCATTCCCTTTTGAAATTCGGATTCATTGGGCCACTTGGAAGGGTCAAGTTTTAGAAAGTTAGTTTCAATATTAAACCTTTCAAAAAAGCTCAATGTTTTTTTATTAACAAAGTCTGAAATATTTTTTTGGTTTAAATCATTTATGTTGGTAACTATTCTTTTATTCTCATTATTTTGTTCTTCTTTGAGATTTTCAACCATTTTCCTCTTTTCTCCAACGTCTACAGCATTATCAAAAAATGAAAGACCCGCTGCTTCTGGTGTCAAGTACCACAAGTGGTTCGAAAACTTGCTCGTTACTTCATTGCTTACTATTTCATTCACTTCGTTGAATTTAATAATATTTTTAATAAAATTTAAATCATTTAAAGGTGCTTTCGCGGCAATTGGCGCCTCAATCCACGGCCTCAAATAAACTTTCAAAATGAACACACTTATATCTTGTATAGCATTTGCCTCATCTGATGACATTGAGAATTGGTGGCGGAAAAGAAAAATCTTGAGCGTATATATCGCTTTAGCCATCCATCGGGCATGATGCATCGCTCCAGGTGATTTAAACCTTATAGGCTCTGTGTTTCGACCAAGAAATATAAGACTCAATTCCAATAACTCCTTGTAGTCTGCCCTGGGATGTTGTTTAGTGGCATAGTTTTGAGCAAATTGGGCTAATTGGTCTTGTTCAGTTATGTTAAGCGCAAGATTTATTTTTTTATCCACCATTCCACTTGCAAATTTTTGTTGATTGATTTTGGGCCAATATTTTTTGAAACGCTGGAAAATATCTAATGACGGTCCACTTAATTTTAAATCATATTTCACGAAAGCACTTTTCAGCAAGAGTTCATATATGTGATGACGGCAAGGGAGATATAACAATTCTCTATTGAGGTGTTGTTCTAATAAAATGCAAGTACCTTGTAATCTACCTGTATTTGTCGCTGTAGTATCAAAACATAAAGCTTGTACCTTGTTTGGAAAGAATGTTGTTTATATTAACTGTTATAAGAAATTGTTTTTTAAATACCTTTTCTGTTAGATTCCATTCATTTAATAGTTTGAGTATGGCGTCTGTCTGTTCTTTTCCAGTACCAGCTGACAGGGCAGGTACTCCAAGTAGATGTTCAATGCCATTTGTTGTTATCACAACTGGTAATCTGTCTACTTTTGCATTTCCTGTGATCGATGGTAAAATTTTTCCATCCCAATGTACAGTAATTTGATTTATATCTTTGTTTTTAAAATCCATCATCAGGTTTGCAGCAGTTTCCGAACGTAATTGTTTACGGCAAAGCCGAATCGATGTCTTACTGATTACTAGTGTACTGATATCATGTTCCAATGCTTCAGCCGCAGCTATCAGAATACGTACTGCATCCCTGTCACTTACCTTGGCCTTGTCTAAGGTCGCAACAAGCTTGGAAGTGATAAAATGTTTCATTCCTCGTTTTCTGTTTTTTTGTTGAGAGTTCGAGTTCGCAGTTTGGTCAGTATTATCATCACTATCGTATTCATCAATTAGTTCTTCTGTATTGTCACTCAAATCATTCGCTGTCAGGAATCCTTGGAATTGATCTTCGCCCTGCTTTTCTTTTCGCATTACCTCTTTTTCAATACGAATATTTCTTCGCTTTTCTTTTTCAAATAATGAACGATCGCATCCCACCATTGCACCAGGTCTACCTTCTTTACGTTGATTCTTCAAAAACTCTTTATCTTCTTCTATTTTAATTAAATCTAACGCATTCCCGTGCGCAATGTCAAATAAGTTTTCCATATTTTTAATAAACTCATCTTCTCGCCTTTTTTGAAGTGGTGTGCTGCGTTTGCACGTTTTTTGCAGATTTTTCCATTGGTGATATAAAGATTCAACTTTTTGAACACTTCTATCAATTTGACGAAATGGAATACGGGCTTTATTCCAAAAAATTTCGACCTCTTTGATAACCAGATATGCACTTGAACGAAGATCCAATTTCACTTTGCGCATGTTATAAAACAAAACTTTCAAAACTTGTCCATTGGAAGGCAGCTTAGATCCAACAATTTGGCTTTCGTCATATCCTAATAAATAAATTTTTTCACTAGCTCTTGTGTCCATTTTGCAAATACCATCAATATAAATTCTCTTTTTAGCAATAATGTTTCTATGATTAAAAGCTCAAAATACCTGCGCTTCACTCTTTACACACTTTTAATTGCCCCGTGGTTGACTTTACTCTGTTGTTGCCAACACTTTATTTAGCAAATCAAATATTTGTTTACATAGACGGTAAGAATGGGGGAACTGTGTTCGATGTACTGAGTTAGACACGCTTTGGTATTGTCAGTAATCAACGTAAACAACAACAAATCGTGAGCATACAAAAAAAAACAAATCGTGAGCATTTGCCGAAGAATAGTAATCATTAAACGTAAGTTAATTTCAAAAAAATAATATATTACAGACATATATGAAACATTTTACTTATAATTTTTTGCCTTGTCATGTGAAAAGTCCATATAAACCAGTTTTAGCCACTTCAGTGGGCATGTGCCACGCCTTAACCTAGGGCAATCAGTCTTAGATTTTGGAATTTCACTATTGGCATAAAAAGGAACAATTTGAGGGGGCGGTACACTTTTTTTGCAAAAAAAAAAATTTCCCATACAAAAAATGTTCGGTCTAATGCACACACACACAATTCTTTATCATACATCCTAACACTTTATGTCCAGCGTGACGAAAGCCTTAAAATTCTTAATTTTATAACTACCCTCATTGCTGTCTAATTTAGTCCTGTTTAAAAAAATTCTTAGCATCATTCTCCACATGCATGCATGTTTTTTTTTAAATTTGCAAATGATTCTTTAATGAGCTGACCATTACCCCTCCTGGCTAAGCTAATGCCTTGTCCTGTATTCAAAAATTAAACCCTACAATATTTGTACATATTTGAGAAAATAAAAAACAATATAATAAAGCTTTACATTGTAAATTTTAGAATTAATCCTTTAATTTCTTTGTATATTTTCTCTGTCGAATAAAGTTTCCTTAAAAAATTATAATAAAATTGTATGTAAATGTTTAAACGGAAGCTTAAGTGAGTGAACAGTAGCATCAGCCTACTCGCTGCATGCATGCGTTGTTTGCCAGAGATTTTCTATTTACATTCGATACGGAAACAAAAACGTGTATGACTGAAATATTTTCTTTTGTTTTATGAACTGGACATTTGAGTGAACGGTTGAAGGAGATTTTTTTATTATAAAAGAACTTTACATTAGTCTTTGAGGTATATTAAATAAGTCAAAGGGTTTTGCAATTTTGTTTTTATTTGTTAGACGTTAAGTGCGTTACAATTTTTATTAACCCAAGACTTCGTAAACTACTTCACCGCATTCAACTAATGTTTTTATACAAAATTTTGATATAATTATTTTGACAAAAAGTGGTCGAAGTAGGTTTATAAAAAACAAATCTAAATATTTATATTATTTTAGACATGTATAGCATAAACTTAAGTCGTCTTAGTCCTTTGTAATTAAACATGTTTTCTTTGCCTAATTTATCAACCCTTATGATTGTTAAAAGAATACATAAATGTTCATATAAAACTCGGAAGAGCCTTTGTATTGCTGCTTAGTAAAAAATATCAAGTAATGCTAAATATATTTTGGTGCCAAAGTTCAGCCTTAAAAGTTCCTTAGATAATGCAAGGCGATTGACCCAAAAACTCTTTAAT
Source organism: Melanophora roralis (assembly GCA_963583895.1). Taxonomy (NCBI): domain Eukaryota; kingdom Metazoa; phylum Arthropoda; class Insecta; order Diptera; family Rhinophoridae; genus Melanophora; species Melanophora roralis. The sequence continues at coordinate 108,949,036 of OY757187.1, read as the reverse complement.
ATTTTTTCCTAAAGTCTATAAGACCGAAACGGGAATAAGTAGGCTGAAACACACTCTTTCACTATTTCCGGAGCCACTTGCTGTCTTTTAGAGTCTTAAAGTCAGGAACACAGCCTGGTGTATGCAGCAGAGACTGTTACTAATGTTACATATTCAGGAAAAATCCCAAGGAAATTGTCACGCTCTGCTCTCTGGTCGTAAATAATCTCACCTATGGGATATTAAACAGCTTACGTGCGCACAGTGGGTTCGATGACTCCGAAAGTGGCGATTCATTCATGGGAGTCGTAATTCAAATTTTTTTAAATTTTTTTTTTTTAAATCGTTAAATATGCATAAAAAAGCATATTTTGAAAAAAACATACACGGAAAAAATTTTTTTTACGATTTTATAGACATTTTTAATTTCGGGAAATTATTGTCTGTTTCATAATTTTCGCCGTTATTTAAAAAGTGAAAGTGATTTTTTTAAAAAATGAGAAGCAAACAAAAGCTTATATTGCCTTCTTTCTAAAAAATAAAAAATATATATATATATTTTGCATAAATATGAATATAAGTTTAGTTTAAAGCCTGAATTTGGGTTTTGAAGGATTTCGAGAATTTTACAACTTTTTTAAAAAAAGTAACGAAATAAAGTTTTATAATTTTTTTTTGTTTTCCAATAATTGTCATACACTTAAAAAGAAACCATATTATGTTCATCCTCACCTTCACCATCATAGTCTTCGCTATCACTACTCTCACTATCATGTATTTCTTAAGAAATAATAGACGATAGCAAAAGCTGTAGTTCGGAATTTGAAAATTGTTGCTTTACTTTCCGCTCATTTCGTTTATTAACACTAGATATGAATGGATCTGAACTGAGAAAAAATCCATTTAAAATATCTTCGTTCGACTTTCCTCGGCTGCATTTGCGAGCAGAGTGTTCCCTATAATTTTTAAAATCCTTATTTCTGGCTTCCTGAGCTTCTTCTGGAAGTTCTTTAATCGGTAAAAGGGCATATTTTATGATTTCGGGACTATGAACTAAAAATTTATGTATTGTAGGATTCATAGAAAACCATTTTAACACTCTTGTGAATAAAGATGACTGAAACTTGTTCACGCACCTATCTCCGACAACAATAACAACAATAGTAAGCATTGAACGAACGTTACTTTTGTTAAATACATGACTTTGAAAAAACAAGACTTCAAACAGGAAAATGTTAATGGCAAAAAATAAAGCAACAAAACCGCAAATTTTCTTTTTTGTAATATCAAGCTAAGATTTTATACTTTTAGAAAATATAAGATTCAAAACCCAAGCTTAACTAACTTAGAAGTTATGGTTCACGAAACATCAAAAATAGGCCAATCTTGGACCTTTTTTAAAAAAATTGTCAAAAATATTTTCTACATATTTTCAAAAAAATACATCTTTTTTGTACACTTTAATAACTGAAATTGAAGCTTCCACTCTTAAAATAATCACGGACTCGTTTAATGCAAAATTTTACTTTTTTCGCTTTTTAAAAAAATTGCAAAAATTTTTGTACTTTGACACGTCACTACGGAGTCAGCTGACAAAATAGATGCTTGAAAATTTACATAGTGATGTAGAATTTTATCTCGTTTTATCCGATACTAAACATTAAGACAAAAACTTAATTTTAAATATTTAATTACGAGTCACTTTCGAACCATTTTAACCCAACGTGGTGCGCCTAAACCCCCCTATAATCATCTAACATATAATTGCCGAAAGCCTAGAGACCCCGCATGTATCAAGACAAACAATTACAAAAAGTGTTTGTAGTTTCCGCTTTTAATAGTCAACAGCAAAAATACCGCAGATAACTTCCTACCGATATTAAGAGCAGACCCAGATTAAAGTAAAATTAGATAGACTGCCAAGCTAAGAATCCTCTTTCTATTATTGGCTGATCAGTGACGACATGATATTGTACTGAATGGCAGAAACACCAGCCAGCTGTCGGAAAAAGCTACTAAATTCTTGAGAGTATTTTTACCATAAAGAAACCTGCCGGCCTAATTGACAGCAAATATTTCATCAAAAAGCTACTACGTTCGGGGGGAAGAGAGTATATGGAACTTAATTTAAGATCTTCCGTATAGATGAAGAAACGTACCCCAGAATTCATTTTGTAGCCTTCTTTGTAAATGCTGACAACACAGTATCTTAGAGATAATAAAAACCCTAAACAGTTTATCAAAGCCCATGTGTGGAGTAATTAAGTTAAGAGCAATCTTACAGCCTGACAAGAAAGGTCTAGGTGCTCCCTCCCCACTACGCAAAGTTGGCAACTTTTAAAAAATACTAACTTTGGGAACACTTAACTTTTGCATTTAAAAGTTTCGATCGAAGTTATTACAAAAGGGTTTTTTAAATAGTTTTGAAGTAAAGAGCCATACCATGAAGAAGATTTCCAGTTCTACTGCTTCCAATGGAAAACACCTGTTGCCTTTTTAACTATTTTATTTTTGATCATAGATACGTTCTCACATATTCTTTCTCGTCTTTTCGCCCCCCCCCTTTAGAACCATCAGAAGAATGACGAAAAATTTAAGAAGAATCTCAAATGGGCCTTTTATAATGAATAAAATGGTTAACTAGATAACAAGAAGTAATTTCCTATTTAGGGCAGTAGGACCGACTTACAGATCTAATCTAAAAACCAAAACGTTTTGAACATCGTTGTTGTAAACTGGGAGACGGACATTTACTTCCGTCTTCCAGACCCAAAAAATATCCAAAAAGTGAAGGTCCATGCAATTGCGAAATGATTGTCCTGACTCAGGAAGAATGAAGGTTTAACAGACAACTGAACGGATATCCAAAGGTCCAGGAGAATTAAATCAAAAACAGTGTTGCAATGCAAGAAGATAAAGAATGTGACATTTTATAGATATCGAAATACCTCGAGGTAATCAAAAACGAACGGAGAAAAAACCTGTCTATTACAGCTCGAAAACTGCTGACACTTTACCTAAAGAACTCAAACCCCTTACGGTACTGGGGAATTATAAAACAGTTGGCAGAATGACAAGACTTCTCTGGGTGGGTCAACCAGAATTAGAATAAGATTAATGAAATTTTGAAACTAAAGAATCCCAAAGTGGGCAAGGTGATGAGTATGCTGTTAATCAAATTTACAATCATACGTTCTTCAGATAGGGCTTGCAGAGAATAGCGATTTCCGGGCATATAGAGGAGAAATCGAGGATTTTGCATAGACTCGAGCCCAAGGTTTTATATATGCTGTTATACCAGGTGTCACTTACTTTTACTTGTATGCCTTGCGGTACTTAAGGCCTCTTTTTAATTTTTCTCCTTTTAAATTTAAAATTTTTAAATTTCCTTAAAAGAGTATCGCCGCAAGATGCTTAAAACGTGTTCCACCACCTTAAACCGTCAAATAAAAGTTTTTAACATAAAGACTTTTCAGCTTCAAAAACAAAGATACGTTTAAAAAGACCCAAAGGAACATTTTTATTTTGGTTATTTAAATAGTGTTTAACTATTTCTCAAACTATTGCATTACAAAAAACCATGTCTCTCTGCTAAAATTTTCTTAAGCCTAAACAAAAGAAAAGGAAAAAACATAAATTCCCTAATTTTTTTGCGCTATTGAAAAGTGTTTATTAGGTCTAGATATCGCTAAAAGGCAAAACTAAAGTACAAACAAGTAATTGCCATCATGTGACTAAAATGAACCACTAAATAACACTTTGAAGAAAACCTGTTTGTTTATAATCATGAACGAAATACAAAGTTTTTGTATCCTTGACGTGCTTAACGTATACGAAATGTCTTGATTATTCTTATGGGTGAGTTGATAGCATGCGTGTGTGTCTGTTATAAAGACAACACAAAAGAATCACAGGACAACAAACTAATGAGTATTTAAGGAAAACGCATATTAAATTTTTATCTTATTGGAATCTTTACTTTGTAACAGATACAATAAAAAAACTAAAATGTACAGTGTGTGGTAAATGAAACACATGTAGACCTTTGTTGTTATTGTAATCGTCATAAAACGAGATCAATTTGATAGTGTTAAATACAGAAGTTAAAGAAGCAAGTTTTCTCACAGAAGTAGGACAATTTAAAATTAAATGAATTAATTACATGTTTGATATATGGAACACTTAAGGGAGTGCCTTTAAAATTAATAATTTTTAACTAAACATTCTTCAGGCAAAATAATTTTTAAAAATTAGCGAAATTTGAATTAGAAGCCCAACTTTTTTATGTTCCCACTTACTCATGTGGCCTTTAAAGAGTGTTTGCTTTTTTGGTTGACGGTGCTTTTCTTCGTTTCTAACCTAATTTCTGGCATTATGTTCCTAAATGCCTTTCCTCACTTGACCCTTTCATCAGAGCTTGGTCTTTCCTTTTACGTTATTTATTACCAGACTCGCATTCAAATAATTTCAAGCTTCGTCCGTTTTTACAATAAAACTTATTTAATGTCAGGAAAGAGTTCATACAGCCTGTGGTTCATATGACAGCAGCATACACCATCAAAGCAGTTTGGTCAATAGATTTTATTTTTGAATTCTCTTGTAGAGAATGATTTTTGTCTGTCGGGATGCGGATTTGCTTTTTAACAGCTTAGTTAGTCCAAAGTGGTATCAATTGGGTAATATTGTTTTAACCTTTTATCTCAAAACTAGGTCAAAATCGCGGCATTCTATATAATCAATCCGATCGATGGAGTAAAGTTTCAATTCGAATCGATTGCGATAATTTGGGTTCTAATAATGTGTCCTTTGCTTTGACATTACTAAAAAAGATAAGTTCGTTGACTTTTTTCATCAAGTTCTGTCAAAGCCTACTGGAAGCCTTGTGCGTTAATACTATCAATTTATTTTTATCCTAATTTATTACCAGACCCATTTTTCAATGGTGGATTTACCTGATCTGAATTCACACTGATATGGCTCAACAATTTTGCCAATTTAAGATTTTGATATTTCACATTACACGCTGGATAGTATTGTGTATTCCACAGGAAAGAAATGAACCCCTTTAGATTTGGCAATTGCTCTTTTGCCTTATTTTTGGTATAAAGAATATAAAATAATAATATTTAAATTTTCGGGTATGAGCTCCTCCAGCCAGATTGTACAGACCAGGTAATACATGCGCCTTATCAGCATGTCGCATCATGTCTTAATTAATGCAACTGGCAACCCACCGTCTTTTGCTGTTTATTCTTTTAAAGTCTGATAACTGATATTTATAACTGTTTCTGGCTAGGTGGCATGCACTGAATAATGCCTTCTGGGACTAGTTCTGTGGTGTCTTTATCGCCACTACCATCAGATAATAACAGGCGAGAAAAATTAAATTCCATGTCCATAGCACAGTATCTGTATTAGTCACCAGATTTCCCTCTTCACTTTTGGGTTTTGTGTCACTCTTTAGTATAATTTTCCGACATTATTATGAATTCTGAATATACGTTTCTCCTCTTTCCTTTCCTTATGAAATCATTCCTTTGAAAGATGTATTGCTACTGAGTGCAGGGTTGCCTTGTATGCTGCATTCTTTGCTTTTGTAAAACATATATACATTTGATTGTACGATGAGTTACTTGGAAAAAGGTTTTAAGGCTCAAATATAGATATTTCGGCTTCTTTCTTGTTATTAGCAATACTTTGCTATGGTTCTGCAGCATTATCAGAAAAAGAGCACTTATTTCAAGTACTTGGATAAATCGAGCTGAGTAATATGTTGCTGTGTATGTGGCTGCAGCTTTCCGACATCACATTTCTGTGCCATATTAAATTGTACGTTTGTGGCTACATTAGATGGGCGGAAACCTTTGCTTTTTGGATCGATCGTACATCTTACACACTTAAAGAATACTCTCCGTCTACCACAAGTTGATTAATTTTATTTCCTCTTGCTTGATCTGATGACATGCAAGTGGCCCTATGTATATAGAGACGCGCAAGTCTGGTGTTGGTAACTACCATTTTTTTGGTCGCGACGAAGTCAGGTAGCTTTATTTAGATATAGGATGGTTACTCGTGGAGTGCGAATTTCCCAACTGTTGTACCAAAGACAATTTCCCTTCCCATTTTTGCGTTTGAGACCCCTATACAAATTTGTAATGGAAAGGGCAAAGGTCATATGATCTCTTTAGGCGCTTGGAAAATATAATCTTTGACTGTTTGTTCTTCTATTCGGTCAAATCATGGCCACAGATAAAAGTCATGTAGAAAAATTTGTTTTTTATACGGATTGTGATAAGCATCTCAGGCATGGGCGTTTGGTGTAGTTTTGACAGATTCCCCATTTCATTTTACTTTCTGTAAGGAGGTTATATTTGCGTTATACTTTCCGCCCTAACGCACACTACAACTTTTCTATATAGAGTTCGAATACTGCAGGTGCCGATCAGCAAATCATTTACGGAAGTCCTCAACATTATGGGGATTAAGTTAACTGCTTCTTCGTGTTTTCACAGCAGGTAAGGTTTTACAAGGGCGTGTTACTAACCCGACAGCCCAACCTGATTTTTCTTTTATGTGGGCGAAGGCGCAGCCCTCTTTAGCTTATTACTTTTAAGGGGTAATAAAAGCAGCTAGCCCAGGTAACTTAACTCAGTGTCCACAATTGAAATTTGAAAGGAAATAAGATTCGTCTTGGGTTTGCAAATTTAAAACCAGTTAACCAGTTAAAAACAGTTACTTTGTATTCAACTTCTCTTGTATCACCCGTGGATGTAATTTCATATAAAATATAATCGCTTATGTCATGTATAAGACAATTTCGAAAAAAAATCATGTAAAAAACTAAACTATAGTTTTATAAAATTTTTTTGTTTCTTATCAAATCAGCCTACTGTTCAACAAAAGAAAGGACATCATCAACTATCAATGTCTATAACTTAACATTTGCGTGTATTTAGTGACAAACTTTTCACAAAAATAATCAAAAAAAGCACTAAAAATAATAAAAGCCTAAAGACAAATTTCTAAAGGGTCTCTTTAACGACAATAGATTTGTTTTCTTTTCTCAAATCTCTGTTGATTTTTGAATTTATTATAAAATTTCTTAAGGCTGCAAAAATAATTTTCGTCGCACATATTTTCAAATTGCTTAAGTTATTACGAGTTTTTGCTGTAAAAGTACAAGTTCTTTTGTCATTACGATTATTGATCTTTATCTTTATGAAGTCATTTTAAAAGATTACTGCCTAAAGAGTACGTGCACATGAGAATTGAGGATATTCTTTTGCTTTAAACTATAAATTTAGGTTAAATTTTCTCTGTTATAAAACTAAGGCAATTAAAGTAGTTCTTTGCTGTTATCTTTTGTTTAAGTTACAGTTTTATATTTGATGTTCTTTAACTTAAATGTGTAAAAGTTAATGGAACAGTTTTTACCTTTTTGTTTCAAATCTGAAAAATCCTTTTAAACCCTTAAGTCATTTAAAGATTTTTATTGTGTTCCATTTGAAACAAACAAATGAAGGTTTTGCTTAAGGAGACCCAGTTAAGTTAAGAGCTTTCTATATAAATGGTGAGTTTCTTATGGCCAGCTGGCTTGTGAAAATCAATTAGCCAAGTGACCACATGTCATTGTTTTTATTACTAAAAAAACAGTTACTTATACGTGAGGGGTTTACAATTTGATTTTGCATGCATAGGCATGTATGTATGTAGACATAGATATGTCGACTGTAGGTCTAAGATTAAAATATTATTAAACCTTCTTTAGAAATGAGGTCACAAGGTATTTAAAGGAGATTTAACATCTTTAGGATTTTAACTTCAAATTTATGTTTATGTGGATATTGTTAATTGGTTTGTGTGACCAAAAATTTTATTTCTGTTATTAAAGTTAGAACTACAGGAAACATACTGCTGCACTTATTTAAGCTAAAAATAAAAGGAAAGCTTAATTTGCCTTAAAGCAGTTCAACTCAGAAATACAGGGTGGCCCACCTTAAACAATAAGTTTTAAGGCAATTAATGACAATAGATCAACATCCCCAGATCAACGTTTGGAATGTGTTGGACTGATGTTTTTGGAGATTCCCAAATGAAGGACACGTCGCCAAATAGACTAAGGATAATCCATAAGGACTTTTTTTTAGCAAAACAGGTCAAGTAAAAATTCTTTGAAGTTTAATTACTTTTTCAACTCTCGTATTCAAAACAGATAATTGAGTTTTTTTCAGCTTACGCTAGAAGCTGTGGCTGTGTATTGGCGGTTTTTAACCATTTAAAGTTAATAATTTTTATACAAATTTATGAAAAATTTTATTACCAGATAACAGAAATTGCATTGCATCATGTTTTGCTATTTTGGCTAAAAAAAATAACTCAAACAAGGTATTCACCAACGTTAATGTGGAACGATTGTCAATTTTTTCTCCCACAGCAGTATTGGTACGTTACTGATGGTATACACTTAGGGTTTTTCCCGGGAGTTCCCTACCCGAAAATTCCCGGGACATACAAAATCTCTCACTTCAAGTATTTTCGTAGCATATTCATAATTTTTTTTAACTTTTTCTTTATGTTTTGTTTATAAAAAAAAAATACTTAACCCCATATTCATAAAAAAGCTAAAGTATTGTAATTAAGGGCTTATTTGAGAGATGTCTGTGCGAATTGTCAAATAATCCTTTAATGAGCCTACAACACTCAAAAAAGTATTTATGTAAAATCTACTGGAAATGGTATTTAAAATAACTGGATATTCATTTAAAAACCCTTCCACTAGATATTCATTAAAATCAACAAAATATTTCATTCAAATTCAGACATCAAAAAAATAACTTACATATTCGTCTAAAATTAACTAGATTTTCTGTTATTTACAGCTAAGCACAAAGTATCGGAAAAAATTAACAAAATTAAATATTACTAAAAAATAACTGACAAATTCAACTGCAACGGAAAATCAGTATTTTTGTGCAGTTGGAGCTTTGAATAACTCTTCAAATCAATTGAAAACAAATAATTTATTAAAATTTAACTATTTTTTAATTTGAAAACAACTTTACGGAATACTTCCTAAATAACTTACAGTTAGTTATTGAAATAGTTTTTGAAGTGTATTGGGCCTTATTGTGTTTGGCGTAATCGTGTCGAATGTTGTCGAATTCGACACAAAAACGACAAGGGTGCTATTCATATAGCATTGGCGTATTTGTTAGACGGTACCAAAAAACTAAAAACGACTACGTCAACGCCAATCATAATAAGGGTGGTTATAAATACGAGCGTAAATATGAAGCAAAATCGGATTTTTGCCTAACGAAGACTTTAGCGCTGGTGTCATTCTCCAGGGGTTGAATTTTATTCATAATTGCATTCAGGGTACAGTCAAACAGGCAATATCAAGAGCCCAGCTGACTATAATAAATTATATATTCGTACTTTTCAGATGTACATATAATTTTGCATGGAATTTTAATTTTTTTTTTAATTCCACCGTTCAAACATAAAAAGTAAATGCAGGGGGCAAAGTTTATGAATTCGCCTTGATAACCTGGTTATGTGTACCCTGTGCCTCGTTTCTGTATGGTATGTGAGAATTTCTTTAGTCGAGAAATTTATAGTCGCCCTGTCAAGGAAAGAATGAATCAAAGAAAAACTATTATGTTAATAACTGGCTTATTCGAAAAGCCAAAAGCTAATTTTAAAACCAAATTAACAAATTTAACATTTAACTGAAATAACCTCCTGATGATGCCACACAACGGAGTGGCGAAATAAAAAAATTTGCAAAAAAATAAACATAAAAATAGATTGAAAGCTTAAAAAAATAGACTTATTTTTTAAATATCTACTTTAACATTTTTTTTCAAATTAAGCTATTTACCTTGAATCCGCAAGGGAAATTACCATTTTTGCCGGGCTTTCTCAAAAGAGGTTGTCCATCTGATACTTATTTTTATAACGACAAATAAAGTGAGAAAAGGACAAAAGGAATTTTCTCCGCAACTTTAAAACTATTATTTGGGCATTAAAATTTATCAGGTATTAAAACGATTTTTAATTTTCTCTAGAGCTCTATAGATGGATGACTTCAAAAGAAGATATTAAGTACTAAGAAATTCCCGGCCATGCCTTTCAAAACCGAAACTTTCTGAGCTCTCGACCAGTTTGTTTAAAATCTGAGGACCTTTCTGACAATGAGACGTTAACATAAAATCATTTCTTAATAGACGGTCAAGACTCTTACCTCCAAATTGAGGTCCTTCAATATGTTTATGAATGAAAAACTTAAAACTCCTACTTTTGTTTGGTCCTTGAAAATTTAACATTAAATCTCAAATGAAAATACTTTAAAAGGGAATTTCAAGTTAATCATTTTGTTTGCTCTGACGAATCGTCTAACGTCAATTCAAAGAGAAAAGTCTTACCTGTTACAGAAATTTTCCAATTATAAAAAAAATGAATTCTTTTCGTCGTGTAAGTGTAACCAAGAAGTTCAATTATTGTAAAAAACTGTTTAGCCCATTTACACTTTATTTGAAACTGTCTTAGTGGAAGGAGCTGTGCGAGTTGTTTCATTTTCCAAAGGTCAATAGCAAAAAGAAGTAAACCTAAAGTTATGGCGTGCGTATAAATAAAAGCAGCAATCCTAACCAGCCATCGCTTAATGGATATCAAGCACGTAAGAAAAATTTAGATGCAAAAGAATATTTATGGCCCCTAAACTAAGTTTAATGTGGTTGTAAGAGGTTTACAGTGGCCCATGCAGTTAGTGCATCTCGGCAGACAAAATTTTGATTTTTTGGCTCGTGATTTTTCTTTTTGTGGTCTTGCAAGGATGAAGGCATGTAAACCCTTGTTATCCTTAGTTGTAAGTTATAAGCATAACATTGTTGCTGATTGCGAATTTTACGTGTAGATCAAACGTTTCAAAGGAAACTGCTACTAAAGGCTTAAAGCCTAGAAAAGGCCAAACGAAAGTTTGTTTTTTTCAAACCTATCAATAAAGGAATTTTCAATATTATACCCTTGATTAATTACTTACTCATACTATATGTATTTTATTTGAGTTAAGACTTTCCTCCCGAACATTTTTAGTTGGTGCTAGCTTGAAGCATTTAATTCACCCTTAACATATGTGGCTTTGAAGCCGATCAGCTAAGTGGCAGCTTAGAAACAAGTGCATGGCTAGTGGATCATTGCACAGGAAAGCTCCAACTAATTTGACTTATAAGTTCACTAAGAGCATACACAAAGGTTAAAGTAGGGTCGTTGTCTTGCCCTAAGACTGCCAAGTATCACCACAAGAGAATGTTGTATTTTCTTCTTAAGTCAATAAAATTGTCTTAACTTTGTTCTAAACTAAAATTAAAGCTATAATTGAAAACTGCTTGTAAATGATTTAGGATGTAAATGAACTTTTTATTATTAACTTATAACAGAGTTAAAGAAAAACCAAAAAATCTTAAAAGGATAATTAATCGAAACCCCTTATTTAAAATAAATTTTTTAGGTGAAGATTTTAACCATTTAATCATAATATTTACCCATTCATTATATTTAAAAAATTTATCTGATTCCCTAAAAGTATTTAACTTTATGAATGACCAAAAGCCACTCAACAAGTGTTTGTAGAAGAAAAAAAACAATCCGCTGAAATGAAAGTGAAATTAACCGAAAAATAAAATAAAAAGCCGGCTATCACTGATTAATATTCATTTTTAACAGTTTACCAAATAAAAGAAAAACAAACGCAAACAAAAAATAAACCCCAAAAGTAATAAATGAACAATTAAATGAAATTTTACGCACAACTTTTAAATAGTGCAAAAAAAAAAAACAAAAAAAATTAAAAAAAAGGAACAAGCATTGACATGATAATAAGGATGGGTTGTACTAGCAACGGTCCAGCTATAAATGCCAAAAAATATGCAACAGTTTTGTTTTAATACAAACGCAAAAAAAAAATGCACGCTTTAACAATACACACAAACAAGGCGACAAACACATAAAAGAAGTTTAATGCCAGGATAACGACTAAGTAGTAGTAAAATGTGCGTGTATTAATAAATATCAGCAACAATAAAAGTGAACTTTTTTACTCGCGAAGTTTTTTGTTTTTTTTTTTTTTATTCTAGAGACCGCATTTAAAATCCCAAAAAAATATGTGAAATTAAAAAAAAATATGGAAAGAGGTACAGCCATACATTTATACATATAAAGTTGGTGTGTATACGGCCGAAAGAAGAATAGTGAATGCATTGTTAAACCTGAAAGTGTTGAATTAAAGATGGGAAATGTAGTGCATTAATGGAACAGTTATAAAAAACATATAGCAAAATGCGCGATTTTTATGTTTTTTTTTCAGTTTTTACAACGGCAAAATTTTAAAGGACTAAAGTATACGCAGATTACACGCATAAACATAACAATGTTGAGAAGCATATGCAACAGTGACTTCATAACAATTAAATATATAAAGACCCAGAAGGCAAGTAATAGTTTGTTGAGCCCACACAAATTACATTCTTTACTGAAATTAATTTTATTTAACGCCAGTCCCCTTTTTCGTATTTTTCATGCTCCTTTGAGTCCCCTATATATCACAGGGCCTCTACTAAATTTTTCCAAAGTTTCTCTTTCTTGCTACATTGAGGATTTTATTTTAAGCTTTGGCTACTTGTTTCCTCTGAATTATTCCCAAGAGTGTTATTTTTTTTTTAATTTTATTCAATAATCAAAAAAATGGGAGCAAGCAGCGAAGCTATATCTTAAGCGTAGTCTTTGTCCTCGAGATCTCTGATTGAAGTCGATGTTTAATATCCTAACGCGATAGCCAGGACCAAAAAAGCAACAAAAAGCCTGATAACGAGATGAATTGTACCGAGAATTTTCTGTTGTGTGAAATCTCGCACTGAAAGATTTTGTAATGGGGTTTTAAAATGGTAATAAGTGTAGGTTGGACAAGTATGTAGAGAAGAGTCTTTGCTAGATCCCATACAGCACTTTTAAAAATGCTGCTGAACGCTTCGTCATACCTTTAAAAAAATGCTACTAGGTGAAGCATACCTCCACAGATGGGGCTTATATTAAGTTAAAAAATATTAAATTAGTTGAAAGAGGGCTCAATTTCCGCAGGACGTGCACTTAAAACAGTGGTCAGGCTTAGGTGCGTTTCTGGTAATAAGACCAGAATTTGGGAGGAGAAGGTTGCCGATATTCGATGAAACGAACAAACTCCCCCAACACTTTTCGTATCACACCCCGTGATTTAGCTATATCTAGTTTGATAAAAGATATAACACATTGTCACCTGGTCTACACAAAAGCTAGGCATTCACTTAATTGCTTTGATGTCTCATGTGCAATCTCCGCAATAGCAGTTCTCTGAAACCCCAATTAAATGGAAATGAGCTTGTAGGTAAGAGAAGTTACCAATTAAAATATTTAATTTTGTTTTCCCAGTTTTATAATCTTTTTTGCATCGGGTTGCTTTTCTGGATTCTCTTCAATACTCCACCAGTGCTCTTTTGGTAGTCCTTCGTTAAAAAAAAGGTATCGGGTTTAACAGGCCATATTTTTGTTGTTTCCTAGGCTTAATCGCCAGACTATGACCACATTACGCAAAAAACCCCCCCGATTTTCTTAGTAACCATCAGTTCATCATAATTTTATTTTGTAGAATTGTTCTAGATATAATGTTTTCTATCATGATTTGTCTTATCAGCCCATGGCTGTTTGAAAATATTTTCACGTTTCATAAACCTGCATACGCTTAGCCAGGACCAATATTCCGTATTGCCCGAAACCCAACGCAAGTAATATATTAAGGACCGATTGTGAACCAATGTTTGCAAAATTCAAACATTAAATTTAGTATCCAAGTAATTAATAAAAAAATCCTAGTTGTGTGTACAATTTTAAAAAATCAAGTAGGTTCTAAGGCTTTTGTATTTAATTAAGCTAAATTTGGGAAGGTATTTAAATGAAAGCTTCTTTACATTGCGCAATGGCGCTAAGTAATTTCTAGTTATACTTTGTTCAACGTCTGTCAAACTTATCAATTCAAAGTTTAAAAAAATTATTTCAAATGAGAGGCTAGATTTTGATCACAAATAGAGGAAAAACTTTCAGTCACTCATAAAGATGAAGAGATTTGTTAAAAATTTATATGAGCACCTACCTCACAGTAGCTCTTAGCATCAACCAGCGCCAACATAGATAGCAATTTGCTTACATGCCAATTTTTTTTCTGTATATATCAATTGGAGTCATGCATTGGGTGTTAACCCCCCTTCTTCCTCTTATAAGGAGTGTAGTTTAGCTAAAACACTTTCCGATCTATGAGTGGCACCGTTCACTTACAATGAAACTCTATACTGAGCAAAGCTCTTCCTGTGATTTGGTCAAGTTACTCTCCGTAGAAGAAATATTTCTAGTGTGTCTTAAAGTCCTTGACTGGTGGCCTCAGGTATTACATTCAGCAACAAAAAATATACACAATAATATGCAACATGCAACAGATGCCCTAGCGAGCGTTGCTTTGACCACCTGGTGTGACTTCGGCAAGTACTTTAGCTAAGCAGTGAGTACCCTCACGGGTGGCTTGTTATCACTCTGAAGTAAGCATTAAGTTACAGGAGGACTCGTTATTGGCAAGAAGAATATTAGCCAGCAAACAGATGGGCTGTGGTGTGGTTAACGAGGTAACAGATGCACGTGCTCGGAATAGTAAGCCATAACTCAATGAGCCCCATCGAGGTCATAGTCAGGAAAATATGCCCAAACTTAAATCGTCCTTCTTAACCATACTTACATCCCAGGAGTGGTCTCTGAAAATAACGTCCATTCCTGATGTCATCATTTTGAATACAATTCGTTAATATGAGACTTATGACCCCAGCTCCCTTGCGCCAGCCAGGTAGATGGACAGATGAATAACATATAATCGACTCGTTAAGTGTTTTTGGGTAATAAGTGCAGAAAAACCACAACAATAAAAGTAAAAGTAAAGTAGGTGATGAAGCAAAAAAAAGAGAACAAAAAACATAGGAACGTAAACTAAACAAGTTTGATCCCAGCCATAGAGAACATGAACATAATTCCAATATTCAGATTCTAGTAAAAAAGTTAGTTTTTCTTTGACGAGAAATCGTAACTGGCTTTGAAAGTGCAATACATGTACACTTGTGCACTTGGAATTACTTAATTTTTAATGAAATTTTTATTATTAGTTATCACAATTTGAAAAAAAATAAAATGAAAAGTTATTATAAAATATAAAAAAAAATTGTAACTTTTTTAAGGACATGTGGTTTGATACCAGTTTCACAACCTGATTAAATACCACCTTGAGAGCCAAAGGTCCTTTGAACAATAAGTGCCCAAATGGTAAAGCGAAATTCGAAACAGACATGTGATAGTGTTAAGCGTAGTAGTTTTTAAAACTCGTTATTACGACAGGAGGCCCAAGTGACGATAAACATTAATATGAAACAACAGTAATAAGCCATTTGTTGTTGTGTACAGATACTTTAAAACAAACATACAAACACAAATACACACACGCACACATATAAGTAAATAAAGCTCTACCCATGCAACCGTATAGATTTTTAAACAACGGAACAGTATATTAACACCCCATACTAAAGGGAGTCAGCTCATACAGTTAAAATGCAGAAAAAAGGAACGCGAAAAGCAAAAAATATATTGTTCATAGTGTTTTAACTCATTGGTTTTAATTTTAAGGATATATTTGTACCTCTGTATGCATGTATGTGCTCGTGAATATAAATATGTATTTACCCTGTTACGTATCATATGTTAATAACCCGTTTATGTGTGATAAAATAAAATAAAAATACACTTTTGCCAGTATAATGGGTGCCAATGTCATATTTCAAGGTCAACTCTTAATTGCCGATAATGAAAAATATTTATTTACTTTTGCTTTTTTCGTTCTTTTTTTTTCATTTGTTTTTTAACAAATTTTTCTTTCACTTCATTTAACTTTTAAATAAACTGTTTTAACTGGAATGATTATATATGTATGTGTGTGTGTTATTGTGGTTTAAAATAAATTATTTTTTTCATATTTTGGTTAATGTTTACAATGGCAAAAAATACTTAAAAAAAGGGAAATATTTGAATGGTAGACTGCTTTGCTCGAAGTTTTTAAGATATAGAATGACAAAAGTTTCGTCTCTGATACCCTATACCTGAACTAAGCCTCCAATTTCCACATCAATTTTGCAACCGAGGCCCGTTCAAATGGAAGGCAACCTAAATACATGCTATCAACTACGGTTTATAATCTAAATCGTATGCTTGACTGAAAAGTCAGCCACCTTTACCTAGGGACCCTGCATGTGTCTAGGCTTCACTACCTGTTATCAGCTCTTTTTAATAGTCTCAAAGTATTGTGTCTCGTCTCCCATTATAAATATGTAAAGTAAGTCCCAGTTTAGCAAGATCCTTAAAAAAGCAAACCAAAGGAACTGATATTACTGTTACTCTTTGTGTTAAAAAAAAATGCAAAGGATATTCGAATATACATTCTTTCGGACAGTCAGGCTGCTTTAAGAGCCCTTACGGCTTATGATATTATATCCATACCGGCGAAGGAGTGTATGGACACTCTTAATGTGGAAAACAAACATGCCGGTCGTCTCACTTGCTGCAGGGCAAGTCTTCCTCTTGTTTACCCAAAGGCGTTTTTCGATATTTCTCATGGCTGCTACTAAGAAAGTTTGCTGCTCTATGAAATGTTAAATTTGCTCCCCACATTATATCCAGGGGCAGCAACCGGCCAAAAGATTCTTGACTTTATCTAAAGGCAAATCTAGGGGGCTGCTATCTCTAGGAAGTTCGGATCTAAACGTCCTCACTGGTCTTCTATCTGGCCGCTGTAATCTCAGGTAGTACCTGCACAATATCGGCAGGACAGAAACATTGACCTGTCATTTTTGATGTATGGAGGATAAGAGCTCGGATAATGTACTCCGCAAATGCCTGGCACTCTGCGGCAGGAGACTGCGCTTTCTGGATGGCAGGTTTGTTACACCAGCGGACATTGGAACTCATCGCCGTGTAAGGTATTCATCTTTACACAGAACGTAGGCTTGTAGGCGATTCAAGAGGCTGCACAAAACACCCAATGTTTACATAAGATATGGGATAAAATTACCCGATCTTTTCTAGACAAATGTCTGCTGTCTACAGCCCATACTTACATAATTTGGGAAACGCTAGCCACTATTGCTTTAAGACGACTTAAGAAGCCCCCTTCTTTGATTCGTTGATTCCTTTTTTTCTAAATGGGTATAGAGATTATCTTACAGCCCTTCGTGTCAAACTCTGCTTAAGGCTTAAGCGACTGCCAGTACGGTTTTCGTGGAAGACGTTTTACGGAGCACCTACTGGCCTTTTAAGCAGAAAAATTGTGTTACTTGATTCACCATTTAGGCGAAACTAAAGTGGTGGCTCTAGATATTTCAAGGGTATTTGATAGAGTTTGAAATTGTGCGCTACTAACTAGACTTGCTGTTTTCAGAGTCAGTGATAAGTTTTCCCGATTGGTATCGAGATTTCCCAAAAATCGCATCATTTGTGCTTTTGAAAATGTGATCTCTTCCAATCAGTTTAAAATCAATTCAAATGTACTGTAAGGTTTCGTCCTCTTTCTCACTAATATTTTTATATTTTTTATTGACGTTTTATATCAGACTTCGAATTCTATATAATCTCTTGCAGACGACAGCAGCACATGCTATTAGACTTCAGGCCCAGATCTTTGGAGACTAAGGCTATGAGGCAAAGTATTAATGAAATATTTGACCATGTCGATTTAAATTCCCGTAAAACCTATCGCGGTCTTCTGACATATAAACGCACAGTGGATCAAGCTGTATTAATGGTTGGTTTCAATGTTAGAGAGACATAATCCCTTGACGTTTTTGGCATGAAAATCCAGTCCTTTGGACGGAACATGTTTTTATTTTATCGAAAGAAGCATCCAAGTGTCTTAATTTTTTGAAACGGTGTAGTAAATATTTTACGCAATCTGATCTTCTCACCATTTATACCACCTATATCCCGCCAAAAATTGAAAATAACTCTTATGCATGGGCAGCTTCTCCAAAATATATTTTGGAACTACTTTACCGCGTACAGAAACGGCTGACGGTGCTTATGGGTGACGATGGGGTGTCCAGTCACCTTGGTTCACTTGAACATCATCGCAATGGGAGTTGCGTTTCACTATTCTAACGATACAACAGGGGAATGCGCTTTGAAAAAAATCTACTAAAACCCGGGTTCTTTTGCGTAATACTCGTCTTTCAAGAAGAGCACACCCATTTGTAGTCGACTGGCTAGTGAATCGCTTAATGCAATACAAAGAAAACTCGCACGATTCGTATGTGAAATAAACTTCCTATCTTTTTTTGTCACAGTTAATATTGAGAAATTCAATTCAAATGTCCAGAAACACTACCCCCTCTATCCAAGCCTATTTTCTTAATACCCAAACAATGCAAAGCACATATGTATGTATAGGGGCCATCCCCCAAATGCTTTTTTTTTAATAAAAAATAATAATAAATAAATAAAATTATCACTTATTTACTGCATCCTGTACATATGTTACATTTTAAAATCAACGTCATATACAAAACCAAATAATAAAAAGCAAAAACTGATGACGAAATTATAAAATAAAAAATAAAGTCCAATGAAACGTCACAAAAGGTTAAAAAGTACAATTTTTATATAAACAGGTCAACAAAAGTAATAAAAAAAATAAAAATAAAACAACAGCAATGACAATAACATTTTTACTGATTGCAGTAATAATTATTACAAAAATTAATATTGAAATAAAATAGTAATAAAAAAACAAAAAAAAAATATTAAAAAAATTAAAATAATAAATGTTAAAAGTGCAAAATATTATAAATACAAACAGTAAATAAAATCGTGGTTACTTTTGCCACATTTTTAATGGCAATCTCACATACATAATGGCATACAATAAAAAGCTATTTCTTGCAATTGTATTTCGAAAAAAAAAAAAACAAAAATTTCACTCGTACAAATATAATTTGCCAAAAAATACAAAAAAAATCGCGAAATATGATGAGTATTTTTGTTCATGTTTAATATATGTTTTTTCTTTGGTGGTCATCTGAAGGCCATTTCAAGCTGCATAAATAAAAAAAAAACATGGACTTTTGTAGAATAAAACCAAAAAAGTATAAATGATACTTATAAATGTGTTTGTGTTTTAACATGTGAACAAGGCACAATTACGTTTAAAAAGTCTGTTCTTATTTGCACATTACCCTGTAGTTAAAAAAATAAATTAAAAGACAGTATTTTAAAAGAATGGAATGAAATAAAATGTATTTTTCAAAAAAACCATAAAACTGTTGCGATGAAAACTTTGCATTACATGATCCCCACAAAATTTTGTACAGTCTTCACCGCAAACAGTTAAACTGTGAATTCATTTATAAAACAGGTAAGTTTGTTTGGTAAATTTGACTACCGTCTGCCTATCTCAGTTAACCCCATACTTCTTTGGCTTCTAAAATCTCTGCCTTAAAGACACTGTAGTAACCAGAACTTTAGTATGACTCTTTGATACTAAGCTCTGAAGATAATACCGTAGCTTTAACCCCAGTATTCATTTTAGTCTTATTCGTAAAGAAGCTGTATGTCCCGCGGTCTCGACAGTGGACAGCCAACCTGCCATATTCCGCCACAGTAATGCTTAATATCTTAATAAAGCTAAGTTTCGAAACGATGTAGTCACTGCTTCCTAAAAATCTTACCTTGACCAAAAATCACCTAAATAAATGATCCCCTAAATCACAACCGACTCCAAGACTTCTTCAAGTCCAATGTTGCATTAAGCTTCAGCATAGGTGTTCTGCATTGAGCGCCATTTCAGCAAGTTTCATCATGTTCTTTAAATACCTGAGGTTAATCTGCTTTGCCAATCTGATCTACCACAAACTAAGATGGATACAGTCTCTGTAGTATAAGTCCAAAGTGTAAGGCTTGGAGTAAGACTCCATGTTTCACGCAAGGTTTTCCTACATGCTTAGAATTCACTGTTCGTCATTTTGACTTTGCGTTTACCCTTTATATGTCCCTTTAGTATCAGATTGATGTTACGCCATTTTAGAGCGGTCCCTGGATCTGGTGAAGAGAAACATGTTGTTTTCCCGGAGCTAACACAAACCCCTACTTTTCTCGTCCAAGGGAAAATCTAGACTCCACGACAGAGGAGAGTGGTCCTGGAAAAACAATGTCTGGTTTGATTAATTCGGCTGCCCATTCTACTATTTAATTCTGTGTAATGTGGCAATTTCCATTCCATACCTTATCGAGGGTCGTGTCTAGCAGGGTGGAAACATGTTCGAAACCTGAACAACTTTCCTCTGCTTTTCATTCACCCTTTACTTTCCCTACATATTGTGCTGTTCTAACTGGACTCCTAGCCAACATCTTGCGCATTCTGAGCGTTTTATCACAACTTACAAGATAGAGCGTTTTTGTTCTTGGCGCTGTTCTCTATTTGATAAGTAGTCCTTGCCAGCTTGAGCTCACAGAATTTCCATCCTTCCGCCTTCAGCTGCATATACCAAAAGGGCAGTTTCGAGTACGCATTACTCGTGTTAGAGAACACATTGCCTTATAAGATTTTAAATAAAACTATTTTCTTTTTTTCTTGGGAGCACGCTTTTTCTTTGTATGAATTAGTCATTTTCCATATTATTTAAAATTTTTACATTTTAACGACACAAAAAGCTTGCTTTTAGCAGGAGATTCTTTCTACTTAACATCAAAATAAACACAAAAAATTCTTTATCGTTTCACTCCTTTAAAACTTCTATATTTGATTATGCATGATTGCATCAATGTACATACATAAGTATGGAATAATGTGTTTATGTGTTGTATAAAATTTAATGTTGTCGTCATCACACCCATCATCAACAACAACGTCCAGTATCTGGCTATTGTGTGCACGTCTATCTGCTCGGGCATATTTACATGTGAATTTCTCCCATTGCTAGTGTTACAGCTCCTTCTTGCTAAAGTTTTGCTCTTGCTGCCAGCATTTGTACGAGTACGAGTATGCAGTTATTGTTGCTCATTTGAATCCCATTTAAGTATTTATTTCGGGTGTTTGTATTAATACTTTTTAATTTCAGTTTTTATTTTCGTGGTTTTCCATTGTTTGTTTTCCTTTTTGTTTTTTAGTTTTTATTTTTATTATTTTTCGTTAATTTATGTCAATTAAAATTTAAACACTTTTCACTTTTGGCTTTTAGCGGTGGACTTGTTGGCAGAGAATGGGGAAGCTGAGTGCCAATGCTTTTGATAGTAATTATTTTCATATATAAAAAAAATGGAGCAAAAATAATAGTGAATGAATATATTCATTTGTATTTTACTATTGATTTAGATAAACATACAGGAAAATTCATAATTGTGTGTGAGTGTTTGTGTTAAATATAAACAGCTTTAAACATTCATTCAATAATTTGCTTTTGACTTTTATTTTTTTGTTATAAAAAATCACCATGTTTTTGGGTTTAAGGCAAAAGAATTAAAAATATCAATGAACTTTATGGTATTAATGATCAAATGCTGATGTCGCCAATTACTGCAAGCCAAGTGAGCACCTAATCCTCTAAGGATTCAAGGTATCAGATCTAAAGGGTCCGGCCAAAATATAACAATGAATATTTTTTTTACAGCACTAGGGAAAGATGAGCATATATTGTGCTGGGACTTTATATTAATAGAAACAATCAGGACAAATAAAATATATTTTTTTAATTAAAACGCACAAGGAGTTCATACAAATCGAACTAAAAAACAATGGCCGCTGTAATATTTTTGGCTGCTAACAAATTCTAAAAATAGAAAAAATATTTTTTTTTACAAAAATCTGAAGAACTATGACTTCTTTTACTAAAGAAGACACAATTCATAGCTAAAACAATCACCACTTCACCACAAAAATATTAATAGAAAGTAACTGAGCCCTACCATTAACAACTATTCGCGCGCTATTGGGTAACGGATACCCCGTTTATGTATTTGCATAAGTTTCAATTTTAAAACCCAACAACTTTGGAACCACCAGACTTTTAACGACTTTCATAATTTTTTTAAATTATTTTATTTTCGTAGGTTTTAGGTTTCAATACGGGTGCCCCGGTAGGTCAGTGGTAAGTGCATTAGTCTACCAGTCTGGGGGTTGTGGGTTCGATTCCCACCAGAGACCCTGGCAGGTCTGCTTTATTTATTCTTCTGTTCTTTCTTTCTTATCTATCCTTCTCTAAATTTCTTTTTTCCTTCCACCTCAACGTATTCTATTTGCCTCTCCAGGTAACACAAAGGGACCGAATTAAGCGGACCCAAGTGAGTTTTTAATCCTTTCCTTCAACGGCTGCTTGTTCTACCTTACCTAACCTAACCTAGGTTTCAACACTCTGCTTGTAGTGCGCCAATACAACAGATGTTTAGAGTCACTAGTGGGCATATGGGTACCCGGTTATGTGCCGTTGTTACATGAAGCTTCTTTGCGTCCTCATAACCCGTTCTCAGTTTGCCGACAGTGCCTTTCAACAATTAACGCGAGGGTCTTGCCTGCCGATTATACCTGCAATAGAGGTTCCGAAATCTATAATATCAGCCCAGCTACTTTTACCCTGCCGTGTCCTTTAATACCCAAATAACTTTCGCAGTGGGAGAAAAACTATGCAATTAACCACCTGGTATCTGTTCCAGATCCCTTTTCTGCTTGTTTATATACAAATTAATTCCGGGATATTTTAAAGTACAGCCAAAGGCAAAACAGCCTGACATCCCTGAGCTACTAAAATGCTGACTTTTAGTCCTTGACTACCCTTGATTGCAGTGAGTTAAAACTTAGTGTTTTAAAAGAAGCTTAACTTTTTACGTAGATAGTCATGTACCTTTTATGTAAGAAACTCTTCTTTTTATCAAGATCTATGGATGCCAAACGTCTCCACTTGGCATTTATAACAGTGATGATCTAGTTTAAGAATAGCTTTGCAATATAAATGAAAGCCTAAAGATGTCCGATCCAGGAAATGTTGTATTCATTGATCCGTCAGTGAGTTAAGATGCTCACTCAAGTAGGTGTCGCCGGAATAAGTCTCAGACCCTTAAACTTTTTAAAGCTTTTCGATTTCTTCTATGTGGATCAACGTGTTGACATGTCCTAATCATGGCCAGGTACCAGATCTCTTGAGTCTCAAAGAACCTGTAAAATATAAAACGTTAGATATTTTCCTGACTCTCCTCTAAATTATTACTTTAGATTAGCATGCTGAGAGCTTCCAAGAAGTTCAGGTTTTCATACCAAAGCAGTTATTTAGACCTTCTTTGGCATTCTTTGATGGAAATTTTTTGAGATACTGTTTCGGCAGATCAAGCACACATAGAACTATGAGGGTACGGCCATGTTTTTTTAAATTACCAATACCAAACTCTCTTCCCCAGCTCTTTCTTATCCCAATTTCTGCAGTGTCTCAGGGTCTCTCCCATACTCTCTGCTTTGTTAATGCCATTTAAGGTACTTCCAAGAAAGTTTTCTTCTGGAGAAATAGTATTAGCTTGGCTTATTCCACATTCACTTCAAGTCTATCAAAGTTTCCTGATGTAAAAGTTTTTCCACTGCATTTAATAACGTTTATTTTTACCATTATGGCTTAATTTGCATATTAATACCCAAACATTATTATATTTATTTTAATAAATTTTTTCAGTACTTATGTATTACTCCTTACTCTTGCGTGTAGCCTAGTTTTTAAACAACCTGAAAAGCATGTTATCACTACTTCTTATTTTCGTTTACCTTACAAGAAATGGACAACTTAATCTTTTTTTATTTTTAATCACCCTCCATCATCACTCTTCCCCTAAGGTGTTCTTTCCTTAAGCCCAATGGAACTAATTTATATCTATTACAACCTTAATCTTCATTACAATAGAAAATTCCAATGTTGTAAAACCGCGCCTTTGCTTACTTACATACTTACTTAGTTACCCACTAAATTTGTGTTTCTTGTAACTTACTTAGAGTACGGTCAGATCTGGTAAATATTTGACCAAAAAACTTAACATTTTTTTTAATAAAATAATTATTTTATACGTCTTGCCATCAAAAAAGTTTTTGTTTGGGCAAACGTGCTAAAATAAACAAAAAATTTAATCAAAATTTGTAAAACTCTAAAGAAGTTTATATCTATAATTTTAAGTGGCCACGCTTTTTGGAGCAAATATTAAGCCAATCTGACCGTACCCTTAAACATGCAAATAACTAAAGACAATAACTTAACTTCTAAGCAAACAATGTACAAACAAGCACGTATGACTCGGTTTATTGTTTATTATATGTCTGTCTTTAGTCACATATGTATGTTCACATGGTCAAAGATAAAATATTTTCAGTCATTTACCTCAAGGATTTCATTATCCTTATCATTATAAACAAAAAAGTAAAAAAAAAACGTGAAAAAGTTGAGAATAAAATAAGACGCCACAGAGACTTGGCGTCATCAAAGTAAATTTATAAAACAACTAGGCGAGTGTAAATACACAAGAAAAAATAATAAAAATTAAAATGTCACATAAGCAAGGACGATGAGGCTAGTTGGTCAAGTTTTCAAAGTCTCTACGGCACGAGACTATCGTTGGTAAAATCGATTTTTATTAAAAAAAATCGATCAATTTGCGTCTAAAATAAAAGGAAAGAGATCAAAATGTCAGTAAATTTGTTCATACAGGGTGTCTGGTGGCAGATTTTTATTTTTTTAAATTTAATTAAAAAACGTAATAATTGACACAAAGTTTTATTAAGAGAATTAACCGATAGAATTGAAATGCGTATTTTATTTTTTAAAGAACACGTCATCCAGATGTCTTCCATCGAGTTGAACATAATATTCAAAAGGGAGCCTTGTTTTCTGCGCCACATGATTCAGTAAAATTGTTTCACCTGGTTTCTCGACAAGTATTTTCCTTCAAAGCCACAACAGATTGGGGATTGTCATTATAAACCCTCTCTTTGAGATAGCCCTATTAAAAATCCATGGGAGTTAGAGCGGGCAATCTCTGTGACCATGGAATGTCCCCAAAGTGACTGATCACTTTTTAGGAGAAATTTTCCCGAAGAAAAATCATCGAAGCTCTGGCTGTGTGAGCAGCCGCCCCTCTTGTTAAAACCACGTGTGTGAGGAATTTCGTAATCATACATCGATAATTTTCATCGTTGACATTCGTCGCCTGGTCTTATGAATTTTTAAAAAAATATGGTCCAATTGGCTTATGCCTAAATAAGGCACACCAAGCATTTACCCTGAGGCAATGCAATGATTTTTGATGTTTTAATGGAGGGTTGCGGGTTCTTGGTAAACAATAGCGGCAGCTTTGCTTGTAGACGTGGTCGTTTACGTGAAAATGAGCCTTGTTGCTCCAAAAAATTGGATCTAATGTGCAAAAATGCTTTTAAAACGTTTCACCAAAATTTTCGTGTGAATCAAAGTCACTTTCTTTTAGTTTTTAAACGATTTGAAATTTAAAAGGATGAAATTTCAAATTCTTTTTTATAACTTCATGAACAATTGCTTCTGGGAGTTCCAGTGATGCTCCACTTTTCCGTATTGAAACTGGCAGATTTTCATATAAACTGCTTTCAACCAGTTCAATGCTTTCGGGAGTCTTTGAAGACTGACTAGGTCCTGGCCGTTTGACATTCATAGCCAATGCAGTTCCGAGGAATCTCTGCACCCACCAGCGAATAAAATTTACATTCAGTCCATCACGAATTTGCCGAATACTGAACTTTGAACAAAATTGTCGACGGGCAATTACGTAAAAACTTTTACATTTAAACGCACGATGTTCGCTCGGCCAATGCGATATCGTGACTGATCATGACACAACTCATCAGGTAATCTCGCGCCTGCAACAACTACAAATTAGAATCAAAGTGTCAAACAACAGCTCATAGAAAAAAACGATGAGCAATAACTTTTGTTGTTTTATTTTCACAGGGAGAACATAATTTTGACATTTTGGCACTAATCAGCTGGGTCGACAAGACTACCTGGTTATTTGTATTATGGTGACTGACAAATCCACACAATCGATACCTCCAACGGCGCCATTTTCCCTCTGCACTGTTTAATACTTCTTGAATTAAACGTATTTAAACAAAAATTTGATATCAGTCACCCTGTATTTAATATTTATTTCTTTCACAAGGGCTTAAAATTATCACTTACTGAATAATCAGCTCTAAATCCTTTTATGTTTTTTTTCTGAAGCGTAAATAGCTTTTTGTAGAAATAATAAATCAAATACGATTAAAAACTCTTCAAACTTCCGTGAAAATCACAAAATTAAACCCTCTCCCTAAGAATATTTAACACAACTCGATCTTAAAGTCAAAATTCTCTTAAATTCCAATTTATAAGGTCACACCAGTCACAGTCTTCAAGTGATAATTGTGAGTTGAAATTATTCTCTTGCAGTGTCGCTTAAAAACATGTCATTCGCGGAAAACAAAGCCCTTTATTAAGCAAAGGTTTTAAATTGTTTGAGTTATAAGTAAAAGTGTAAGCAAAATGGTCACACTCATCACAATTAGATTGTCCCGTTAATCGTGGGGGAGATACTGAGTATAGCTTAAACAAATTTGTTGATGTAATGTTCAAACAAATTACTACAATATAATACAAGACCAAAACTGTACGAGGGTTGCCTTTTATTTTTCGGGACTTGGCAATACTATTGATGCAATCTGACAACTGACAACTCTATCTTAAAGTTTGGCATTTTCTAGGTTATACGTACTCAGAACGTTTTGACATACGAGCGCTATTTGTGTTGTTTACAGTAACTTAAAAGATTCAACTTGACCCAAAATTGAAGTTGAATCGTGAACATTTTCGTGCGATTATTTTTTACAACTTTTGACGTGGATTAACTCAGCAACAGTGCATGGATGAACTAATTGTATTTTTGGCGATAAATCTCCATCAAGGACCAGTGTTAAGCGGTGATATGGTGAGTTTAATCCTGGTTGTGGTTCACTCTAAGACAAATTACGTGAAGGTCTTCCAAAATCAGTTGTTGTTCCGAAAGTCATTGATGCTGTGCGGGAGCTAATATTGCAAGATGGTCATGGGGCCTATCATGAGATTGAGACAACCTTAGGCACCAGCATACGTTCAATTTTGCGTAAGCATTTGACTGCCAAAAAAATTTGTTCGCGTTGGATCCCACACAATTTGTCAATCGTTTGAAAACAGGCTCGTGTCGATTGGTCGAAAGAAATGCTCGAAACACGTCTATGATATCGTGACAGGTGATGAATCGTGGATTTACACGCATGAGCCCGAAAGTAAACAGCAGTCGGCTGTAAGATCTTTCAAGATGAGCCAAGCCCAACAAAAGTTGTTCGCGCACGAAGCACTTCTAAGCAAATGGTCTCCAGTTTTTTCGGAAAACTGAACAAGTCGCAACCGTACCACTAGAATAACGCAGAACAGTCAATTCTGGGTGGTACTCAACCATTTTTTTGCCAGTTGTCTTCCATGAAATCAGAAAAACCAACCGCCGAAGATGGATCACTCTTCACAACGACAATACGAGCTCTCACACATAGGCTCAAACAACTGAATTTTTAAGCACCAAAAGCATCGATTTGATGTGTCATCCGCTGTATAGTCCTGACTTGCACCGAATGAATTCTTTTGATTCCCGAACGTAAAAAACAAACTTAGAGAAACACGTTTTTCGACACCTGAAGAAAAGGTTGCTGTATTCAGAATGCATGTTTTGGAGATCCCTCAATCAGAGTGGCAAAAGCGCTTCGACAATTGGTTCGATGCATAAGTGTATAGATCTTCATGGGGAATATTTTTTTTGTTCTCTAATCCCGAAATATAAAATGCAACCCTCGTACCAAATAATTTGCAATTAATTTAGGAGACCAAAAGTAAATAGATTTTTTTACATAATCGTGACTAAAGATATATTTTACATTATATTTTAAGGAAATATAAATAATAACTGCTCTCAAAGATAATTTTGATACCAAATTGTGTCTTCTACGACGATTTGGTCAACTGGGATATTGTATGACACAAATATTCTTACATTTATAAGTATTTTTCCTTAATGTTTTCATTTGCACGTTGACTTTACAGGTTCATACATATGTATGTGTATATTGGGTCCTCTATGCTTAACGACTTTAATTATACAGCGTTACATATTGTAAAAGTTTGTCCCAGTATATTTGCTAAAGTGCTGAAACTATTTTCTTATGAGTTTTTTTGTTCATGTTGTTGTATGTTGTCATTACCTTTGTTTGGCTTTAAGTCTCTTGAGAGAAATTCCTTTACGGAAAAGACACTCCTTATGTTAAATACTTGGTTTTAGTTGCTAATAATTCAAGAATTTAATTTGAGTTTTGAAGGTTATGTTAAGTTAATATTTTTTTTTGCTCTGATGGTTATCGTGTCACACATCTTTTGAATTTCTTAAGCATTAAATTAAATGTCGTAATCTAAATGTGTTTACAGCTTAATTAATTCAAAGGAAAGGCTAAATGTGTAGTGCTTAGCTTTTTCTTTATTTAAAGTAAAAAAATTCTTTTCTTCCCTTAAACTTATTTAAAAACAAATAATTTTTGTCTAGTAGGTCCATCTACTTTTGTGGTTTATCAGTGTTAATATTACAATTACATGTCACGCAATAATAAATTGAAATTAAGCTTACTTGACAAGTATATAAACGTAAAAAGGACACTAAGTCAAACGCAAAACGCACATATGGTTTTATTACACCTTCTTACCACATATTTATTTGACTAAACTTGTTTTCGTTTGTAATTTTTATACATTTCTTAAATCATGTGTTCAAGGAAATATCTTTATCCATATCTTTAGACAAAAATTGAATTTAATGTTTTATTTAATAAAGCGTATTAAAGTCAAAAGCTTGTTAAATGGTATTTTCCACTTTTTGACATGCTACCAAGTTATAAGAACTAATTAAAAATTGAGTAATGAGCAACAATGTGGCTGCTTAATTTATATTTGTTCGTAATGGGGTTAGTTTGGAAAGGAAAGTATATTTAAATTATTACATAAATTGTATTTAAAGGAAACGTTAATCAAACATACATATGTTTAGTTTTTTTACATAAATTATTTAAGTAGTTGTTTCTAACAAACATCTCAGAAAGCATTGCACCTTATTATACCTTTCAGTTTGTCATTCGTTTGTAAAATTTTGTACTATCAATTTCCGACCCAATAAAATATATATATTCTGGATCCTTAAAGATAGGGAAGTCGATACAATTGGTGTGAGTTTTCTATTTCGAAAGCTGTGATAGCTATGCACTTTAAGTCCACCACAAATAATTATAAAATTTACGGTTTGAAAACAACTTGCCTAGATCAGGTGACTGCGTAAACAAA
Source organism: Melanophora roralis (assembly GCA_963583895.1). NCBI lineage: Eukaryota > Metazoa > Arthropoda > Insecta > Diptera > Rhinophoridae > Melanophora > Melanophora roralis. Next base: position 108,919,511 of record OY757187.1, on the reverse strand, counting down.
AAGACCAACGTGAAGAGTATATAGATTCGGCACAGCCGAATATAGCGCTCTCAACTATTTTTACTTTAATGTTCTATGCAACACTTGCTACATGTGCGTATTTGGTTTGTCTACTTTTCTTGAAATTGCATTTTATATTTTTAACTTTGCTCGCTTATATATAAATTCCTTATTTTTAGACAAATCTTTTAGAACTTTATTAACTAAAACTTAGACAGTACAATTTTATTTTTTTGGCAACTTATTAAATAATTTAACATTCAATGTAGCAACAAGGAATATAACATGTTAAAAAAATGTTTCAGACATGCAAACAAATTTAAAGAGAATTTAAAACCAAATATTAATGTTTAAAGCAATATTGAATTTAATAAAAGTGAAAAACACAGTTTTATAGACCCTTAAAGCAAAGTTTTTTTAACAACTTAAAAATGCAATTAATGTAAGTTGTTGTTTAAACAATTTGTTTGACTGCAATCGATTGTATCATCCGTACATTGGGAAAGTCGTATAAGTTCGAACAAAATATTTAAGAAATTAAATATTGAACTTAAGCCATAATAAGCGAATATTGGTCTGAAAATAATTGGTTCACCTAAAATGAAATATTCAAAAAAAAAATATGTTTAATAAACTAAACAAATTGAAACTTGGATTAAAAGATTCGATGGAAAAATAATTATTTTAATTGTTATCTTGAATTTTTTTGGCAAATAGACTTACGTCACTTTTAAATAAATGACTCGCTGGCTGGCACTTTTAGCTGTACGATGATAAACACTTTAAGCAATAGATTTGAAACTTAAACCAGGGCACTTTCTCCAAGACGAAATTTCGGGAACGAAGTAGAAAGAAATGCTGTGTTGACATCCTCTAAACTATACACATAAAAAACCAAATTTGAAAAGTATGATATTCTATTGAAAATATACACAGACCAGTTTCTGGAACTTTTTTGAAATTTTGGAACCTAAGAGGTCACACGGACAAAAACTATATTTAGTTTCTGCTTTGGCCTACTTTAAAGCTTCTTAGCCAACAAAGACAGAAACAATAATCAAATTTAATTGAGCAGATTTTTAAATATATTAATAAGTTCTTGTAACTTTTGGAAATTTTGATCCAGATGGGTAAAAAAGTGATAAAAAATTAAACTTTTTTAAGGTACCCTTGACAACCTCCAATCCAATAAAAAAAGTTGCATTCAAAGGATCTTGAATAAAATGCTAATGAAGTTTTGGAGTTTCTGAAATCTAGGAGATGACAAAAGGGTTAAAAATATGTTTTGACACTTTCTAAAATTTAGAACTAATAAAGATAGAGACAATATTTAGTTGCGTTTGAAAATCCTCAAAAAACTATGATTATACATTGAAACTTTTTAAAAAGGGGTAAAATAGAAAAAAAATTTAAAAAAGTTATATTTAATATTAAATATGTAAAGATAAACACACCATATAAAAATGTTTGAACAGTTTTTAAAAGCAGAACATTTTTCTTTTGCCCTTAACGTTCGGGCTTAGAAAAGGTTATTATTACATTCGAAACTGTTAAGGCACTTTTCTGAATTTTTGAGATTATAATTTTATAAATAGTATATTATTAGAGAATATTTATCCAGATTGGGGAGGAAAGTCAAATAGGTAGTCAAAAGAATTTCTTCGTGATAGTTTCATTCGTGATAGTTTTTTGATATCACAATTGTTGAAACGTGAAATAAAAGGCTATTGAAGTCAAAAGTCAATTAAATAGTGGTTTTGTAATTATGCGTACAGAATAATGAAAGGAAATGCTATGAACTCCTTTGCAGGCCGGAAGTCAGCTTAGTGAACAAAAAATAATTGTCTTTAAGTCTTGGTGATTTTTAGGTTCTGAGATTATGAATACAAATATAAAAAGTTAAGTTCTTTTAACCACAATTGAGGCCTAATTCATCTTCGTAGAAAAACAAATACTTTTCCATATGTTGGAGTTTTCTTGGTTTTTTTTAAATTTTAAATCTTAAGATATAAAATCAAGAAAGATAAAAGTTCTTTAATTAAAAATTTTGTAAATTTTGCATTATTTTAAAATAGATAATTAGAGATTCTGAATGCTGTTAGGTTACGAAGCTGGAAGAGCTACAAAGATAAATAGGAAAAACAGAAAAATTTTTAGGTAGAAAAATACAGAAATAAGAAATAAGAGCCAGAATGCCTTTTGCAAGAATTCAAAAGAAGTCAGTATTTGCAGCCGCTTAACCACGTATCTTCCCAGTCACCCAACCCCTTTTATAAATCCTTCGATGTTTCCCAGCTGACAGCCAGATACCTTATCAAGTCGATATAAGAAGTGCTATCACAACCACCTTTTTTGGCGAATCTGCAGCCTAGGGAAGTGGCAGGCAAAACCTGCAAAAAGCCGGAGATTTCCTGTTCCATTTGCGTGCCATATGTCTCACATTTTAGTACCTTGTGAGAGTTCTGATAAACCACCTCAGACACCCTTGCTTTTCTTGAGCAGTACGTCCCTTCCTGGCCATTACCCAAGTCCCTGTCCGTCTATAATAGAAACCCAGTGGTGGTTTTACCGGGTCGCAACCAAGCCCAGTGTCCCTGGCCGAGACCCTCCTCGCCAATTCATTGCCAGTCTAATTTCCAGCAACGTCACAAGGACCCAGAGCCCATCAGAGCCTAACCCTGCGTGTCGCAGTGATCTCCCTGAGAGCACGTCTACGTTTGTTGAATCTGGATAGATAATGTGATATCACGGTCGCATCCATTTAAAAATATTGATAAATTGAAAGATACTGCTAAAAGCTTAATATTTAATTATAGAAAGCTCGTGCATTAGTTTTGTATTAATTAAAAAAAAAGCCAGAAATACCATGACATCTTTTAATACAAAATGAAATATTAAACCGAATATATATTAAGTAATCTCTGATTCGTAATCCAAACTGTGGAATACATATGAGTTTGCTTAACGTTAAGTATGAGTTATTCCAAAATCGTGATTTTAAGCACACGTCGATCCAACACCGATTTGAATCATGAGTCGTTCATTAAATATCACAAGACTGGAGGGAGAACTGTCAATATTTCGTTAGAAAGAAGTGGCCATACGCAAAATAAAACAAAACTAGGCAATCATCTATCAAATTATCTTCGCAATAGTTTGTGGTAAGTTCTATATGGATTCACTTTTATAAAAAAGTGAATATATAGACATTCAAAATTTGATTTAAAATTAAAGCAAAAATAAATAGAAATTTATGCAAAATTCACTCAAAGCTCTTAAAATGCAGATGTAAAATAGGTCTTACTTATCTTCGTATTCCTTTGTAACCTTAAATACCCTTCGTTTTGAATCCTTTAATTGTTAAAGCCTGACTGATACCAAAAATTTATTATTAAACAATATTCTGAAATTATTTGTTATTTCTTTCATATTCATAAAACATAAAAAAATTTTAAAGTCCATATTATTAGTTTCATTTATTTGACAAGCATTTTTCTTAAAATAATTAGTAAAAAAAATTTCAATTTAAAGTTTTGATAAATTTCTTTGCCATTCTTACATAAACATAGACGTATGATTTTAAAGTGTAACAAAATTCACATGTTTGCTTTCATTAGTTAAAATTTGAAGCCTTCAAAAACGAAATCTAGCAAATTGCAGTCATCATATGATTTTAATTTCAATTGCGTCTAGATTTACGTTTTATTAACACTATAAAGTGGGAAAAAAGGAATTTATAACTCACACTTCTTAAAGTTTGGTGCTCACGTTTTGTGTTTTTGATTTCCTGCGAAAAACTTCATTTGTTTATCATTATTGACGTCTAGCACTCGTCCATATTTTGTCTTGTCTTGTTTATGTCTACGGCTTATATGTCTTTGCAATAGAAAATTACAAAAAAAAAAAACTACAAAACGTGTTTCTATTATTTCATGCCTAAATCCAATCGATTCTTTATATGTTCATACATGCAAACCTTTGCATGTATGTATATATGTACATGTGAATGAAACCATGCATGTATGTATGTCAGAAGTACTTTATGTTTCAATTTTATTTAACCAGCCATCTAACCATGCATTCTTCCTTTTAGCCGTCATCCCAACTATTTGTTTAGCCAAAAATCCGTCCGCTTGCATATGGAGTGCATATATGTGCTGTATTTGAAGACAGACAGACAAATGCAATTAACTCTCACTTTAGCCCATTTTTTGGCAAACGAAAACACAATAAAGCAAAGAAAACGCACTGGGGGTTTTTCGTTTGTTTCTTCTTATGTGTGTGTGTGTGTGTGGATGTCTGCCTGATAGAAACTCTTTTTGTTTAATATTTTAATGCACTTTTTTACTTCCTTCACCTAAACTGTTTGCAATTCGTAAAATTTGTGCCTGTTTCTTAGAATTTTGTTAATGGTTTTTGTTTGTTTGTATTTTTTTTGTTGTTGTGCTTATCGTTTTTATTGCAAATGGAAGTATGTGCGCCTATTTAGGTTTTAATTTTGTGTTTAATTTAAATTCTTTCAAAACTTCTGGGTGTAGTGTGGCTTGTGTTACTTTTCGAGAGGAAGAATAATGCATTTTTGGCATATGTTTTTCTTAAGGCAGTATCACATTTCAGGGTATTTTAAGCAGAAGTAAAACACGTTTAAACGTTCTTTAATTAAGGTTCTAGTAGCTGGACCAGAAGGACTGGTCTCTTACCTTTCTTGAATAAGATACTGTAGCGTTTACTGTGTGAAAACTTAAAATTAAAGTCGCTAAAATAGTTGGCCCTTGTCCATCTGACTTAAGATCGGGTAGCTCAATCAACGACCAGAAAAAAAAACCCAATGAGTAACAAATCGACAGTTATCATCTTCTTGTCGATTACAAGGCCGGTTTAATGGTTTTCGCAATAATTAAGGAAAATCTAAATCTTGGGGCAATCTTCGAACATTGATAACTACGAATTCGAGGTAGTATAGGAATTCTTATAGCTGCGTCGGTTATTTCGTAAATAAAACTAATGACATTTAAAAACAGGGTTTTTTCTAGGCAGGTTAAGCTTACTCCATAAAATAAACCAATTCTACCCGCACTACTGTACGATGCAGAGGCAATGGCACCGGCTGAACTGGATAAAGCTGTTTTTCGTAATATTTATTATAAGAAGCTCTATGAACTATATGCCGACATCAACGTGTAGAATTGCGTAAAAATCCAAAAACTTCTCTGGCTTGGAACTGTAGTACCAACCAATGAAAATTCTCCGGCAAAAAGTGCTGGAAAACCGAAATTCCTTTAAAAGAGACAGTCTTGCAAAATCTTTTCAAACTCAATGGGAAAATTTGGAAAGAAGCGTCTGTACTTCTGAGACTTAAGCGCTTAAAATTCAATTCCTTGTTTGACCAATGGGTTGCTATAAATGATCAAGTTGGTACCCTGCGGGAAATGTGTGTCAATTGGTCGGCGTATTCGTCTTGTTACTGGTTAAAAACACGAACTAGACAAAAGTTATTGGTCGTACTTGGTTAAAAAGGCACACGTCAAGTAACCGGTTAAAAGGTATTAAAGAAGTTAAACAAAAAAAACATGAATACTGGTCCCTATACATAAACATACGTCTGTTTATATGCACACACACACACACGCGTAAACACAAAGTAGCTTGAACAGGATCTTAAACAATAAATGCAAAAGTTGCTTATATAGAATTGGCCTGCAACCCGTTCGGAGGTATCAAAGTTTAACCAACTGCCCCCTCCAATGACAACGCAATGTAAAAGTGGCAGGTTCATTTCATGTGAAATGCAGGAACTAGAACCAGTCCCTACTCTAAGAAAGCGTTCACGTCTTACCCCGTAGGGTAAGTAAGTACTTACTTAGGCCAGACAAAACTATACTCAAAAATAATGTTCACAACAAGGAACCAGATAAGTAATTTGCCTTAGGAACTGCATATTTCCCCTCTCAGACAAACATACATATCTCATAAGATTCACATTGGCTCCTGCCCATAGGGTCTCAATCTTACCGTAGTTATACCACTGAACCATAATTCCCATAAATTTTCATTATAATAACACTCTCATCATTTTACCATCCTTCGTGAAATATCGTTAGTAGTGAGGAACATAATAGTTTTTTACTACAAACGTTAGCTTAAGTACTTTAAAAACGAGAGTAATCCTTGCAGTGCATGGTCATATAGATTACGCGATAATTAAGCACAGCGTTGACAATTACCATCCGTTTCTTAAGAAACATATGGTCAGCCACATGATTATTATCCAGTTTATTACAAATTGAATTTAAGCCGCTTCCCACAGCCTGTCCGGAACGTGTCGCAAATTAAAACACAAAGGAGGGCGGAGTCTTAATCAAGCTCAAGAAAAGATTTGCCTTTCATATTTACTATACGTTGTCTTGTTGAAACTTTGTGAAGTAAGACAATGGTTTCACCTTATTGTAAGAAGCTTATTAAGCACCCTTTTGGATAATGCAAAATATTTCGGTGTTGTCCTTGATTCAAAACTTGCAGGAGAACTGAACATCCAGCACAGGGGGATTAAGGCCGAAGCCTTACCTGATCCTATAGCTCGTCGAATTCTTGCAAACGACTTTCTGATGTGGTTAACTGTTCCTATTGATCTTAATATGACTTCCACTCTGTGGCACAGTGAGACTCAAGGTGTTGTAGGACTGGATATCGAGCACCTATGGCTTCATCTGACTATATTAAACTTTATTTGGGCTTTGACAACGAATTCCTAATTCGTTTTCTCCAGGACCAATTAAATACTATGATGCCAGGAAGGCTCTGAAATGGATTGCGCAATTAGATCTGACAATTATTTGGAGAACCTTGGAACCAGCTTATCATGTTTTCTGCATAATGAAGGCAGTGTGTTTGATGCAAAAACTTTGTTGTTTATGAAACATGTAAGTTACAAACCAAAGTGAAAATTCGTGGGAAACTGAAATATCTCTTTTAATTATTTGGCCTTTTTGTCACTGACACTTCTACGTCCTTACTGGTTAGCAAGTGTAAAAATAAGTTATATTGGATTGGTCCTCTATTCAACATTACTTTACTCTGGATCACTGAACGTAGAAATCACTTTGGCAGTGAACGGGAATACGGGTTGCCTAAAATAGTAAAGACTCGCCTACCAAAAGCAGGACTAGCAAACGCTTTTTATGGTAACTTAGAACGAGTGGTGCAGGTTAGATACATGTAGGGTCCAAAAGTTGATATTGTCTTCTTTCGATGACACGAATACGATTAAGCAGATAAGCCGTAATCTAAAGGGGGAAATCAAAGACACTGTTTATCCTAACGCTGCAGTTATGGGAAAAGTTAAAAGGAGGAAATGGTCTTTCAATTTCTCTCCGGATTTTTTGCTTAGTTTCCAAGAGAAGTAGACTTATGGGCAATTACTTACTACATGAACTTAATAAGGCATTACAGCACAAAGTAAAATACCTCTTGGTCACAGCTTGGACCTTTATAATTCTATAAGTTTTGGTACCAATCTTGGGTGCAGTTCTTAGTGACGGCTTTGGGTTTCTATCATTTTTATTATCTTTAAACTAAATTTTTCGACTTTTTCCAAATAAAAGGAAATTAATCTTTCCCTATTTTGTACCAAAATGCACAATTGTTACTCCTGGCTGTATTTTTTTTTTTTTAATTATTCTCTTAATTTAGTATCACCCTAATATTTCTTTTCGTAAAATTGCAAATTTGCTTAAAACCTTTTTTAATTTTTTTCTTTTGTTTTTGTTATTTTCTTTCCTCGATAACTTGTTAAAATTGCACTTTTCGTTAGTTACTAAAGTTTGTTTAGAATGTTGCTGTTAAAAGTTTTTGGGGTTTTTTTGGGCCGTATTGCTTTATCTTTTAAGACTTGCTGTTGAAATTTATTTGTTTTCCAGAAGTTCACACACCCCTTTCCACCAGCACTCATTGCAATTATGCAATTTAATGGATTTTCATTGATTCGTACATATTTGTTTTATATGATTTATTGTTTGCTTTAAAAAGGGGGGAATTAAAAATAAAGATTTACTGTAAAATAATTGGATTCAAAGTGCAGACAAGTTTTGTGTCTTATATGTAGTTAAAGACGACTTTTTTAAATTATAAGGCCTGGCATTGTTGCAACCCTCATATGGGTGCCGAAATTCTAATAAAAAAAAATGAGTTCATTTTTAAAAGGAATTTTAAAGTAACTTTAAACGTCAATTAAACGTTTTAGAAAATCATGTTGTTTATCAGGTTTTTGAATGAATGATAAATAAATGCTTTGCATTTCTTATTTGTATATGATTTTGTCCGATCATTATCGTCCTTTCGCACAAGCGAATAAAGGACTCAGAAAAAAGAAAGTCAAATCATTTTTAATATTCTCAAATAAAAAAATCCTTTAAAATTAACAATCGACTGTGCACACTGTTAAAATCCTTGAAATTCCTTTTGATGAGAAAAGGAAGTGAAACTTTTCAATACATAGTAAGTCTTGTATTTTTGATTTTTTTTTTTTTTTTTAAATTAAAAACTTTAAAAATATTATCAGTTATAAGTTTAATTAAAATTATTTCTTTATTAAAAACCTATCTGCATTTTTTGTGTGTTTTTAAAACTGAATATTTTTACAAAAACTTTTATAGACTTCATAGAGATCAAAAATTATTTAATTATTTCCTTTGCGCTTGTAAAACATAAGCAGTTAGTTCATACATAGACAAACTGAATTAAATATGTAATTTTTTTTAATAAATAATTAATAAATAATGGAATGAAAAATATTTTACATTTAAATGTACACACATGCATATATTTTTATGTAAATGTTGATGTTAATATTGTAAATGCAATGATTGTATGTGTGTTAGTATATTCATATATTTATTATTGCAGACTTTTGCCTACATATGTATGGATACAGTTATGTTAATACAAGTAGGCTTAATTCATAGATAACTTTGACAAAACAAGCCAGTTTTATTTAATAGTTTATATATGAATGTATGTGTGCGTGAGAGTGTGTGCGAATGTGTCTACTTTTGCAACATGACGGATGTTATATGTTTAACGGCAAACACAGAATTACAAGCGTTTGATTCGAGCAAAGGTATATATTAATATTTTATTAATAAATTTAAAAATATTAATACCAGATCGCTCCAACTTTTTACGAAGCTAAGAAGAATTAAAAACCAATTATTTTCTATGGCAAGACGCAAGACCACTACTGCGCAATCTGAAAAGATTCTGGAAATTATTAAGAAAAATGCCATGTGGTTGCAGGTTATTTAGAGAACGTGTTTACTCCTAAAACCTGCACTAACGTGAGTGAATTACTGACTATTATTTCGAGACGTCCGAAAGACACACGTTTTTGATTTTTAGATGTCGTAGATTCTAACGCTAATTTAAATGCCAAAAAAACTTCTGGCTATGCTAAGATATGCAACAAAATGCCTTTAAAGTTTCCTTATACAGCAAAAAGAATAATTTGTTTGATTTTTAACGCCATAATATGGCTTGAGCATTTCCCATCAATATAAAAATGGCTTTAATGAAGATGATTCCTTAGCCTTGAAAATATCCTTCGAAGTTAGAGTCTTAAAGTCCTATAAGTCTGCTACCAACTATGTCGGAATTGTTTCAAAGGGCTGTTTAACAACAAGCTGTTCCTAATTCTGAATGACAACGACTGCATTCCAAATCATCAATTTGGCTATAGAATTCAACAAAGGATCATTAAACACACCCACAGTTTGGTACAGGTTAAAATAAAATACTTTAAGAAAAAGAAACACGGCTTCGCACTTTTCATCAATTTTTTTCAAGCTGTTGATTAAACACGAAATTGAGGCGTATTTAATAAACCAGAGCTGAATCGTCCAGAGAAAATTTTCAACCTATAGGAAAAGCAGATAGCCGGTCGTCAATGTATGATTTTTTTTCTCTTTAAGTTTCTCCCAAGCAATAGGGGCAGGTGTACCTGAAAGGATTATATTTGGTCCAACTCTGTATTTGCTTTATATATCAGATATGCCAACTAACAGTTTTACTGTTATGATACGTTTTTTGCAGTATTCATAGAGGCCCTAAACAATCCTTTAACTAACTACAACATCTCGTAGCCCAAGTAGATATTGCGAATAAAAAAAAAATAAACAAAAAGTATCCACGTAACTTTTACTTTACGCAAAGAAGCGATCTCCCCAAAACTTAATAACAACTACATGGTGCCTCAATGATTTGAGACAAAATACCCTGGCATTACCCTGGAACGCCGATTTATGTGAAAGTCTCATAAAGATGCGAAGTTGACATAATTTAAACTTCAAACTCGCCATATTCATTAACTAATTTCTTAACACTCTATGCTACTTCCTGATTGTAAACTTATGATCTACAACTCAATTTTGAAACCAATTTGCTGCTACAGGATACAATTATGGGACACTGCTTCCACCTTTCACTTTCTGAGTCGACTTCAATATTTTTTTACTTTGACAAAATTTTTCTCTATGCCGCCAACTATTGTAGGGTACAATATGAGCGGGCTTGACCGACTAAAAAGTTCTTACCTTTTTCAAATAACAATTTTACAAATCTAAAAATACCGACAATCAAAATTCCTTTTATTATGTGCTTTACATTAGCTTTTCGTACAATCTGGCTGAAAGAAAGCATACCCGAGAATGGCAACATCAGGGTTGGGTATTCTTTGCACAAGATGAAGACAAGGCAGTAGCGCCAAATACTAAAAAATTTGTCTTCTTTCTATGCCAAATCCTAAAGATAACCTAAGAAAAACAGATCGAAACATACCACATATTTGTCCGCTACAAAACTGATCTCGTTTGCTCATACGTTCACAAGTGAAAGACCTAAACTCCGATGAAAGGATAATATGTAGGAAAATATGTTTATTTGAACACTTGGGTTCAAGCATTGCATAAAAGGCGCAGAAGACCAATGCACCTGGAAAGCGATTCGACTTTTTTTATCTTTTTTCCATTTTGCTATCTTTCTCTTTAGGTTACATTAAGACATTGAATTGACAGACCTAAGTGAGCTGTTTTATGGCAGCCATTTCTACCCGAGCTAGTCCAAAATATCAAAAACAGGGTGCCTGCTGGTAGAATTATAATTTCAAACTTAATAAAAACCGCAAAAACTTGCACAAAATTTCACTTAGCGCATTGAATGATAGATGAAAATGCGAACTTCTTTTTTTAAACAATACATATGTCATCCGTCGAGTTGAATACACTATTCAAAACGAAGCCTTGGGCCTTGCGCCACACGCTGCAGTAAACTTAGTTAAATTAAGCTGACTTCTCGACGAATATTTTCCCTTTAAGGTTACAAAGGATAAGAAATTGTCATTATAAGCCCTCTCTTAAGGTAGCCCCATTTAAAAATATATATGGGAGTTAGGTCGGTCAGTAGCAATGGGTGCTCCCTAAAACGACTGATCAGTTTTTTGAGAAAATTTTTTCGTAGGAAATTCCCTGGCCGTTGAAACCACGTGTGTTAAGAGTACGATGGCTGAGCTCGCAGGTTTGACAAAAAGAATTTCGTAATCATGCGTCGATAATTTTCACCATTGACATTTGTCGCTTGGCCTCGAGAATTTTCGAAAATATAATGGTTCAGTCATCTCATGCGTGGATAAGGCACGCCAAACTGTTACCCTGAGGCAATGTAAGTGTTTTTGATGTGGGTTGCGGGTTTTTGAAAACAAATAATGGGAGTTTGGCTTGATGGCGCGGCCGTTTAAGTGAAAATGAGCTTCGCCGCTCAAAAAAATGGGATTTACAGTGCGAAAACGCTCCAACATCGTTTCACAAAAATTTTTGCTTAAATTAAAGTCACTTTCTTTCAGTTCTTGAAGCGTTTTTAATTTTAAAAGGATGTAACTTCAGATGCTTATTTTTGAAATTTCATGAGTAACCGCTCTTGGAAGTCCCAGTGACGCTGCTCTTTTTCGTATTGAAAGTCGCATATTTTCACGCTAACTGCTTTTAGCCAGTTCAATGTTTTCGGAGGTCCTTGAAGATTGTGATCATATAATTTAATAATTTCGTTAGGGACTCTCGTATTTTTTAACGTATTGAAAAACATTATTTTAATGAAAGTATTTACTTCTCCACTATTTTTTTCTAAAAGACAAAGAAACAAACACACTTTTGTATATATTTTATAATTAAAATTATTTGTTGAAAATCCCAGGAAATTCAAGTTAATAATGATGATGAAACGATGCTGATGGTCAGTCATAGATAATAATGTAATAAAAACCACAATCATTGATAAAACTTATACGTATGTATATGCGTAATGTATGGTTTTTATGTTAATATGTGTAATTAAACAAAAACAAAAATACTTATATCAAGCTTAAGGCTTTGATGATGTTAAAGTTTGAGGCAATTTTATTGCAAATTGTACTGGTAATAGAGAAATAGTTGGGCCAAAACAATTGCGAAGTTTTCGTGTTGAATTATTTTTATTATATAACCCATACACACATGCATTCTTATGTATGTGTTTATAAAATGCATGCTGTAGTATGATATCATCAATGGGATTCGTTGCATTAATAAAAGGACACTGGGCGATTTGATGGTTTTAAAAACCACCGCACGCATCTTACTCACCGTTAAATGTTTTGAAGGCGGAGCATTTTTGCACTTTTTTGTCTGGAATGCATTAAAATTTTATTTTTATTTTACCCTTTTTTCTTCAGTTTTATGTAAAACGCAAGCGCGCATTTTTAATAGCCAACATCATCAGCCACAGATGCAATAGCAAACAAACTGCATAACTTTTAAATTGGTGGGTATGTGTGTGTTAAGCTGAGGGTTTGTGTATTGAGTTTTTTACTCTAGTTGCAGCTTTGGCTAATATTAAATTGCACATGATTGAAAACCAAAAACAAATGGAGGATTTCGTAAACCAAAACCAAAAATAAATAAAAAAGAAGCAAAAACGTAAAATATAAACTATAAAAGCGTATGTATACGTGTGTGTATGTATAAAGTACTTGGGTGCTTGGGTGCTTGGTTTGTTTTACGTGCTTTGTTATTCAAATACGGGCTTAGGAAAAAATTGTCTGTTTTTGTCATTTTAAACTATGGCAGCACAGCTAGTAAGGAAGCGGAAAAGGCACAGCGAAATATTTAACAGGCATTAAGATTAAGACTCTATAGTAAAACCTTCAAAAGTATTCTTTGTAATATCACTTAACTATGTAAATTACTGAATTTCATTTTTATGAATTTGTAAAATTTTATTTTGGAATAAAAAAAAATTTAGTTTTAAATTGGGTAGTGACGAATGCAACTCGTCGTCTTCCCCCACAGACCCCTAGGCCCATTGTGAATCCCTTTAGGATAGCCGAAAAGAGAAAAAAAGAAATGCAAAGAATTTTGTACGTAGAGTAGTACAGAAATGAAAAAACAGAGAAAGAGTACCTGCCGCTAGAAGTCAATAGAAGCCAGTAATCGTAGCAGCTGAACCGCCTATCTACCCAGCCACCTTCCTCTTCGATGGAGCCTATGGTACTCCCCAGCCCACAGCCAGAGACCTCACCAAGTCCATCTGGGAAACGCTCTCTCAGCCAGTTCTGTCGGCGGATCTGCAGCCTAGGCAAAACAGGTGTTCCACAGTCTCTATCTCTTCTCATCCTTACGCAGCCTGCAGAAATTTGGAGAGTTACCGTCCCATTTGCTCGTGGTTGATAAGTTATAAACACAAGTGCCTAAGTCTACCTCCTAGTGTTATCAACCGGGCAGCTTTCAGTTACTAAAAGGCTAACAGACATGGCTAAATCGAAAACAATCTGTCTTGGACCAAATGTGATCAGTGATTCACTGGTCTGGCTTGAGGCAGGTTGTCCTTGATGTCGCTGTGTCATGCACATCGCCATTAAGTGGCACAGCAATACAAGGTTCTAAGGGTACCAATACCTTATCTGTGTTAAATAGAAATTGATAGGAATTATGCGGAAGTCGATTTCCGAGGCTGACCAGAGTCCTATCTGGTACCACGGGAATTAGTTGGCCCCATGTGCTTACCATTGCATGAACTGATTAATGGTGAGGTCTCTTTCGGGAGTTCACGAGGTGGCTGTGGTTATCCCCAAGCTGGGAAACTGAGATGAAAAGTTGATATGCTAGGGTCCTGCCTGTACGGACCCCGGAGTGATCGCGTTAGTGGTCTTATATGAACTTACGGCTCTCAAGATGAAAAAAAGATGAGGAAAAGATCCTTCAAACAGAGCTGGGTGTCGCATTCGTTGGGTCCGACATGATAATCATAATCTTTCTTGCTTAAAGTTGGGTGCTGTTTCACAAGCGTGTGGAGAGATGTCTTGTCGGCGCGATGAGTTTTGACTATGAAGAAGCGAGATCAAAACTAGAAACGCCATTCAGGTTTAGATAGCCCAACTCCTTACCAAGAGGTCTGTTATGGCAACACAGAGTAGTGGCAGAGAATTGGTACCTGGGTGGCAGAGTGAGCCATTCTGCGGGCGTTGGTGGACGCGTTGTTTTTACCAAGTGTTGAGAGCACCGTGAATTATTACCAGCATGGCAGGTGTCATGTAAAACCCTTAATGGCTGTCCCATGTGCTCGTCAAATATCTCAAACCGCAGTGTCCTGTGAGAACCCTAATAATGTAATTCAGAACCCTCATGCTCTCCTTGGTCAGAAAAAGTGTACCCATTATGTTTAACCTGCGTCACAAAATTCTAGAGATCCCAAAATCAGCCCTGTCCTTTCTCACCGGCTCACCACCAAGCTTAAAAGCCCTCCTCGCAACGCAATGGCAGTAGCGATTCGGTGAGGCCACCGTTTCCTTTATGGACTGAAAGTGCATTGGGTAATGGATAGGGTGGACCAAATCTGGGGGGACAGGGCTGATTTCGGGATCTCTAGAATTCTGTGAACTGATATAGTGTCTCTCTAGGGCCTTGAACGCGGCCTGACTGTCCGCATCCTCCCATATCAATTTCGTGACCCTAATCACTGCCTGAATCTCAGCCTGAAATATACTGCAATCATCTGGAAGTCTGTATGACATTCCTACTCCCATGTCTATTGTAAAAACACCAACTCCGGTGCCCGCCTCCATCTTTAATCCATGAGTAAAGACTCCTTACCTGCCTATCCGGAAACGGTACCTGAGGCAAGATCCCAAGGTCAAGCTTAGCAATCATATGGTCCATCATACTGGACCCTGCTCTAAGCCTACTTGACTAACTAAGCCTAAACAAATCTTCTGCCGCCATTTCAGCACCGATTTTTTATTTGGAAGCAGATGCAGAATGATATCCAGCGCTGCTTGTGATGTACTATTTTTGGCAGCTGTAATTCTTACTTCAGCCCATTTCTTGACCTTACGCAAAAGCTTCCTAATTAAAATGCTCTCCAGGGCCCTCCACCTTACGAGGCTTCCGTACCTTAGTATTGGCCTTACAATAGAGTTGTAAATCCAGTTCACCATAACTGGTTGCAACCCCAAGTTCTTTTCTATTAAGTTCCTGCAAGTATAATATCCATTGAAAACCTTTCTAATTATCTTCTCCGCATTTGCTCTCCAAGAAGACTAAATATTCAGAACAATTTCCAGATACCTGGCCCTATCCCCCAGTTTCCGCTCAACTCCACCAGGCTACAACAACTCAAAGTTTGCCACCTTAGCCTTCCTGTTGAAAAGAACTTGCTCCTTCTTCCCTAGGCTTACTCCCAGTCTCTGTTACCTGACCCAAACAGACAGATCAGGTAGTTCACTCTGCATTACTTCACTCGTAGCTTACAAAAGTTTCCCCTGCACATATACACAACCTTTTAATACTGAGCAAGCGATATATAGTTTAAAGCTTAAGCCTAAAATTTACCTTATGGCACATGTTTTATTTGTTCGCATCAATACTCGTACTCGTCGCAATGCGTCACATGCCTCAAACTTTGTACAACTGTTTTCTTTATGTACGTGTCAATGTTGTAAGTTCTTTTTTTACTTCCTTTCGACAGAAAAAAACCACACAAAAACATGAACACATACACACACATTCCGCCATATACGCGAAACTGCTGCAAGTGCTTTGCAAGTCATATAGTTTTTATGGCAGTTTTTCTTGTTCTTTATTTTTGTAATTCTGTTATTCGCGGATATAAACTGCAGTTTTTTCCCGCCATCTTTTTGTTGTTGTCGCTGTTGTTTTTAGACCCAAATAGAAAATCGCTAACAAAAGTATGTATCTAGAGGTTAAAAAAGGCAGTTTGGACAGGATATGTTGATGCATGCAATGCATTTTATTTGCATTTTGTTATATTTCTTGTTATTGTTGTTAAATTTTTATTGTTGTTGTTTTTGCTTGCATCCATTGCCTGTTAGGAAGAATACATTGGTTTTCTTCCTTGCCTGTACTCTCGTTGGCGTTTAGTTTGATTTGCAATTCGCCAAAAACAACCTTTTTTTCTCTTTATCAAGAATTTATTTTCTGCAAAAATGTTTTTCTTTTCTGTTGCATTCGTTAACTGCATTGGCACATATCGCGGTTGTCCTTATCACGATGTTGGCTATCGTATATCCAGTGACAATGGGTGATGGCCATGTCCCTATGCAGCCTGTTTTAGCATTGTCATGCTTTTCACTGCATTGACATTATTTTTAGGAGTTTATTTGTTATATTTTTTAGACTTAAGCGCACTTGACAGATTTACTAGTTGTTTTGTATTATTTATAAAAAAAATTTCTCCCTGGGTATATTTACTTGCACATGTCCGAGGTAATATATTGCAATTTTTATGATCAAGATAGGATTTTATCCTACGAATGCCTTTACGTTTATTTTTATGTTCTCAAGTGTTGAAGTAATTTAGGATTTTTTTTTTTTTTAAATACCGTGTTTTAACATACTTATGTACTAAAGAAGCCTCATCAAGAAGTTCAAGAAAATGTTTGTTACATTCAAATTACAATTTCAAAGAACTCTTTTAAATCATAAAAAAAAATTTAATTCGTTTATTGTCTTCAATTAATTTATAGACAAGCGATATTTCCCAAGAACGCAGAATAATTGTATTTATTTTTTTGCGTTGCAATTCGTCTGTAGTCTTGGCGCAGCGCAAATTCCGTCACCGATTTTCCGGTCGTCTCGCACAGCAGTTTTGCCACCAACCTTGAAAAGTATAGAGCCACACAAATTGCTGTCAAGAGTGGCCGTGCCCGCAGCGTCCGATCTGCCGAGAGTGTCGCCGCTGTGGTCGAAAATTGGCCAAAGACCTGCGCAAGTTCCCGTTCAAAGTTCAATCTGTGCATCATCTGCTGCCTATTGACCGCCAAACGCGTGTTACTTACGCCGAAGCCATTTTCAATCTCGAGGTCGAAATGGACTGATTTTGGACCAAAACCATAATAAGCGAACAAGCAAACCTTTCGCTTCTGGGGTGCTGAAAGCTCACAAGTGATGCACTAGGAGCCATTTTACCCGCTTAAAGTGACGGCATGGTGAGCTGTTCACTCTGGAGTAGTCCTCGTACCATTTTTTTCGAGGGTGCCGATGACAAGAGTGAGCGGTGCACGCTATAGGGCCATGTTAACCGAGATTTTTCTGCCAAAGTTGAATAAATAAGGACTGGAAGACATGCGGTTTCAACAGAACGGAGCAACGGCATACACTGGGCGAGTCACAAACCATATTCCAAAGGTGGCGTTCCTGGATCGCCTCATCTTTCGTTTTTGCGATTTACATTGGCCGTTTAAGTGAAAGGAGACTCTTCGCTTCAAAAAATGGGATTTACAGTGAGAAAACGCTTCAACATCGTTTCACAAAAGTCTTTACGTGAACCAAAGTCCCTTCTTTCAATTTTTGAACAATTTGAGTTTTAAAAGGATGGAACTTCGAAACTCCTTTTGAAAATTTCATGAGTAATCGCTCTTGCAAGTTTCAATGAGTCTAATCTTTTCCGTATTAAAAGTCGCAAATTTTCACGTAAGATACTTTCAACCAGTTCAATGTTTTCGAAAGTCCTTGAAGGCTGACTGGGCCCTGGTAGTGGGACATTTATAGCAGAAGCAGTTGTCGCCACAGCGGACGCGCGATACTCACTCGACCACTGCGACGTCGCGACTGACGATTCCGCACAGTCGATAACTTCAACGTCGCTACCTTCCCTCTGCATTGTTAATTATTTTTTGAATTAATTGTATTTTAATATATATATTTGCCATCATACGCTCTGTAAATGTCTTATTTAGCTTTAAGCTTACTTTAACTTTTTTTAACTGAAAATCTGATTTAAATCAATTATTTCTGTAAAAAACCCTTTTTAAGTTAACATTTTATGCGAATTATTTAACACATGTGTAAGCTTTAATATTGTAAAAAATTTTGCATTTTTTATAAGAGATTTAATAAACAAAATTTGTAATTATGCACTTCAAATTATTCCCCAAAAACAAAACAACAACCATTAGCCTTTCTCCATTTAACTCTTATCTCAATTGCAGTCAATCGAATAGGCATAGTTATAGACAGCACTAGTTGTAAATGTATAAAAACATGAAGCTTCCTTAATTTGTTGGCCCCACATCTAAAAAGTTAAACTTCAAAACTACTCTATAGAATGGATAGTAGACTATGATGGTGTCAGGACTCACACGTTAAATTTAGAGCAAAAAGTGTAAAAAGAGGATTTCATTGCAACAAATATAAATACTGTCTATTTGTGCAGCAGAAATCCTAGTTAAATGGTGAATAGTATATAGCAAATGTTCATTTTTGTTTGTGCGTATGTTTGTATATGATTTACAATACAAAGAAGAGCAACCAACAGCCGGGACTGCATGCATACCCAACCTACATACTACGTAAAGACAAATATGTATGTAAGTATAGAAATTGCAATTAACTAAATCTAAATAAAAGGGATCTGTTGTTGTAGGCTGCAACTTGTGCAAATAAAAGCCCAAACGAAGTGGGTGAGTTCTTTAACTCATCAATTTTTGTTATTTGAAAAACACAAAAAACAGAAGTAAATATGGCCTGATGCATTCATCTCTATGGCATTGGATGATGGTGTTTAGTGTTAAATGTATCTAAATTTTGTTTTATTTCTGTATTTTACATTACTCTTATAACACTTACGTTATCCTTTTGATGGTTTGGTGGAATTTGTAGAGTGTTAACAAATGCATTTTTCCATTAAAAAAATAAAAAGTACGAAATCAAAATCCACGCAATTTTTGAAAAGTACAGACAGACATGTGCTTATGTTTGAAAGCGTGTGTGTTATGTATTCCTTTGGGCACACACTTTTTCATTTAATTTTGTTAACTAAAGGATCATGTAATCTTACAAAGCATAGTATTGGTCATTATCTATTTTACCAAAATAGCTAAAGAATCCTTGCTTAATGGATGATGAGGGAAAAAGTAAATGGCAATTAATTTTAATTTCACAATAGTTGTTCTAGAAAAAGTTTCATCAGAGGGTTGGGGCTTTTTAAAATGTATTTTTATTAAGGTAAGCACCTAAGCTCTCCGGTAAAACGGCTTACTAGCAACTAAATCTGATTGAAAAAAGTCACAAAATTTATCAATTCGCATGATATGAGGAATGCAGAGACCAGGGCTCAGAGAGGCCCTAGTGCCTACCGTACATGCAATAGTTCCATAAAAAATAGTTAGGCCTTGCAAGTAAGAGAAGTGAATTTTTAAAGCAAAATGGTTCTACAAGGGATTAGAGAACATAAACAAATATTAATCATCAAAAATAACAATTTTGTTTTTCAAAATATTGCCCATGAAGATCTATACACTTATGCATGCGTTCGAACCAATTGTCGAAGCGCTTTTGCCACTTTGATTGCGGTATCTCCAAAACATGCATTCTGAATACAGCAACCACTTCTTCAGGTGTCGAAAAACGTTGACCTCTTAGTTTGTTTTTTACGTACGAAAATTAAAAGAAGTCATTCGGTGCCAACCCAGGACTAAATGCGAATGACTCATCAAATCGATATTTTGGGTGCTTAAAAATGCAGTTGTTTGAGCCGATGTGTGTGAGCTCGCATTGTCGTGGTAAACAGTGATCCATCTCCGGCTGTTGTTTTTTCTGATTTCGTGGAAGACAACTGGGAAACAAATGTTTATGTATCACTCAAAATTGACTGTTCTGCTTTGTTCTAGTGGTACGGTTGCAACATGTCCAGTTTTTCCAAAAAACCTGACAACTATTTGCTTAGAAGTGCTTCGTGTGCGAACAACTTTTGTTGGATTTGGCTCATCTTTAAACCCCCATACAGTCAACTGCTGTTTACTTTCGGGTTCATACGCGTAAGTAACGATTAATCATCTGTTTCGATATCATAGACGTGTTTCGAAGCACCACGATCGTATTTTCTGAGCATTTCATTTGACCAATCCCCACGAGCCTTTTTTTGAGCGATTGACAAATTGTGTGGGATCCAACGCGAACAAATTTTTTTTGGCAGTCAAATGCTTATGCAAAATTGAATGCATACTGGTTCCACTAATGCCTAAGGTTGTCTCAATCTCATGATAGGTCCCATGACGATCTTGCAATATCAGCTCCCGCACAGCATCAATGGTTTTCGGAACAACAACTGATTTTGGAAGACCTTCACGAAATTCGTCTTGGAGTGAAGTAGGCCCGGGATTGAATTCACTATATCATCGATAAATACTGTCCCTTGATGGAGTTTCATCGCCAAAAATAGAATTAAGTTCATGCATGCATTGTTGCTAAGTTAATCCACGTCGAAAAATGTAAAAAATAATCGCACGAAAATGTTCACGATTTAATTTTATTTTTGGGTCAAATTGATTCTGTTAAGTTAATGTTAACAACACAAATAGCGCTCAAATGTCAAAACTTTCTGAGTGCATATAACCTAAAAAATGTCAAACTTTACCATAGAACTGTCAGTTGTCCGATTGTGGCACCAGTATTGCCAAATCCCGAAACATAAAAGGCAACCATCGTATTACCCCATCTAATGATTTTTTTTTTGCATATATTAACCTGTGGCCCAGAGGCATTTGAAAATGCACCTTGAAACCCCACTGTGGTCGTTTTATACTTCACGGATCAGAAATCAATGATTCCTAATAGCTATGGCAGGACATTTGCAGAAAAGATATAACTCTGCCGCCTCCTTTTTTCTGTTTCCACAACTATGACAGGGGTCATAAGAAGAAATTCACTAAGGAGTCGTGCACCTGAATGTTAAGTTACCACCCTGCAATCCATTAACGCTGATATTATTCATGATGCATGCTTTTGATTATGGCTTCTCAGTTGGATGGTTAACTTGCAATCTAAAGAGCGTAACATCATCGTAGAGATCCACTTTAAATCACCTTTTGCCAGTCTCTTTTAAAAAATACCCAAAAATCTTTACTTAAAAGTCTCTTTTGGAATTTAAAATAATTTCGCCAAAAAAATATGTAGAGCCAATGCCCATTTAGCCTGTGTTTTTTTGCACAGCGGTCTCTTTACGCAGGGACCAAAACTTAAGTAATTTTCGATAACCGACTTCGCCTATACAACTCTTTTTATACCAACTGACTAAAAGCTATTTATCGGTTTAGGTCCAAGGATGTGCTCCACTTGGAAGCACTGCTGCTTTGAAAAGCCTATTATAGGCGGCATTATAGGTCATTAGCCACACTATACCTACTGTGTACTGGGTATTGGAAATGACCCTCAGAATTTTGGCCACAATATGAAAGATCTAGCTCAGGCTAAGCTTCTCTCAAACACCCTTGGCACCATTACCTTACCAAGCCTATGGGTTATCAGGACAAACAATTATCTTAAGCTGTTCTTCAACCAAATTTTATGTAATCAGGGTACGCCAAACAATCTCACATAAGTTCATCCTTATATCCTTTTTCTCAGGCTGTCTTGAGCAAGAATACAGGTGTCTTATATTTTCGCCTGGAAGATAGACCAAAGTTTTCTTTAAGTGATAATCTTCATATAAAGTCCCGATTAAGACTACTGCATCGTCAAGGTAGTGGAGAAGTGTTTGTTCCTCCACAACGCCATCAATAGATAAAAAGACGTAAGCATCACAGTGAGGCAAAGGATTCTTCTTTCAAAAAAATGCCACTTTGATCTGAACAGACATTTCAGGCTAAAATCCATATCTCAAAGAACTAAAACGCAAGTGCTTGCGAAAGCTGAGAAGGAGTTGCTAAGTAGTTTCAATTTGTATTAACTAGGATAATAAAAGTCAATGTGAGACATATTTTGATATAAACACAGTAAAACCATTACGCTGACTGGCTCATGTCGTTCGAATGGACACAATTGCAATAAACAGAACGACTCTGGTTGTAGGGACAAATGAATGAACTGGAAAGAGTACGTATAAGACCGAAATGTCCTTACAGGCTGTGGAGCCAAATTACAGCTTTTGCTTCAAAAATACTGATTTTTATTTCAGACTGTACAATATTTTTGCACTTTCATTCTTTGAAGATGTAGCAAACTTAGTTCCTTATATACATCTAAGTAAGTTTATACAAATTTAAGTTTTGTTCTGATCCGTACATTATTTTAAAATAAAAATATTAGCTTCGCATTTAATAACTGCTACAAGTGGGGGCTTTATAATAAAAAATCCTAAAACAAAATATGTTTTACGACCGATTCAGTCCAGAATTCACTTTTTAAAATTCTAAAATAGTCTTTACCCTTCAAGTTTATTTACTAGCAAAGGTTAAGGTATTGGAGTCAATATATTTTTAAAATATCACATACACACAGATAAAAATATTTCAAAAAAATACATAATTTTGTACAAATATGCAAAACAACAAAACATCGTCCTTCCTCATCATTTTCATTTAAAAGTTCGTTTGTCATTTTAGTTATAAAAACAAACTCTCGAAAGGGCAGAAAATTTTTTTTTTATATAAATATTAATATTGAACTACAACAAATACTATTGAGCCAAAGGAGGTATATAAATGCGAGACTTTAAAAAAACCGTGAATATATAAACTACAAACATACAAACATTTGTATATAAAAGCACTGACAACTCTAAGTCCGTATATACGACATCATTTTTATGTTGTACAATTTATAGAACGTGATGATCTAAAGGACAGTTTTGAGCAAAACGCGTAAATGGTTTTGGTAAAAACAAAATGAATTTTGCGTTTAACATGCACTTGCAAGCATACATTTGAAAAATGCATTTGGCTTCCACTTTTGATGTTGTTTCTGCCGTTTTTCATTTACTGGATACTCACTTTTTGTTGCCTTAAATCTATACCTTCATATGTATATGTGTGCATTAGTGCATTTTTTCCTCCTAGTTTTTAATATGTGTAAGTTCACATGCACTTTTCATTTGTATTTGTATTAATTTTTGATTCTATTTTTTGTGTCCTCAGCCAATAGAAGCCTAAAATTGCGTGAATTGTTTAGTTTTTTATGTCATTTATTTCATTTTTTTTCAATATATAACGAATAATTTTGGACTTATGTACTATTCAAATTCCGCGAAATTTGTTGTTATGTATTATATAAATGCTCACATATGGTATATAAGAGGACTTTTTGTAAGTATTAGTTTTAACGTTTTTGATTAGAATGCAAGCACACTTATGGGCGCTTCCGCAAAAAGGGCTTTAGGAAAAATTATCTTATTTATTTCAAAATTTTTAAACGTTTTGAATCCTAGGGGAAAACAGGAAAAAAACTTTGTTTAAAAGGTGTTGCTAAGTTCCATTTTTTCGGGCACTAAGGCACTAAAATTTTAACACGAAGCTAAAAACAAGAAATTCGCTATTTTTTCTTTTAAGGTTATTTTAGAAATGACCAAACTAATAAAAATAGAAATACAAATCAAGAAACATCGGCCAAGTCTCTTTAATATTTTGGATCTGGGGAGTAAAAAAGGGTACAACTTTTTGCTTGGTATGAACCAATCAAGGTAGAAACGTAATTCAAATTGAGTTTAATTTAATTTTTTGAACTTAACAGCCTAGAGTCATCTGTAAAATAAGATGACGCTTTAAGCATGCGTCTCAATGTCCCGTCTAACCAGGACTGCCCAACCGGTATCTGTGCAGTACAGCTTTTACCTTTATTTAAGGTATACGATCGGAGAAAGGCACTGTGTCTGTCAAAAATTTTTAAACCAGTAGAGATAAAAACATTTTTTAAAGCGCGCTTGACTTGTCTTGAATAAATGGATATTAGTTTTTAGTGCTTTTAGACATTTGTACTATTTAGGTTAAAATATGAAATTAAGGTAAATTAGCCCCGAAAGAAGCCGAAGGTTAACTAAATGGACAAAAGATATCTTTTTCACAACTTTAGAATGGTTGTTTATTTGTTGAGATTAAAATTAATAAAGTACGAAACTAAGGTATATGGGCCCTTAATAAGAAAGAAGCCAACCAAATGAACAAAAGGTACTTTTTTCATGTTTTTGGTATTTTTCATTTTTTGATATTATGACTTTCAAAATATGAAATAAAAGATCGGAAACCAGTAAAAAAGTATTTTGTTTCACATTTTTGGCACTTTTTTAAATTATTTTGAGGTTATGAGCTTTGAAGTGTGAAATTAAGCTCTGTCGATCCCGGCTGGGTTCAAAAGTTAATAATGGGCAAAAAGAACTTTTTCATGTTTTGAGGCTTTTTTTCATTTTTTAGGGGCTTTTTTCCTAAAATCATGATTTAATAGCAAATGAAAAGTTTTTTTTCCTTTTCTGGTACGTTTTTGCACTTTTTAACTGGAAAAAGTTAGAGATTTTGGATAAACACCGTATGGAAAATTATGCAAAGCTTAAAAATTTATGCTAAAAGTGCAGTTTTTTATTTAGAACTTTGTTTAACTAAAACTTAAAGCTGAGCTTGCAAAGTATCCTGTGAATTTTTTTAGTTTTTCTTAAGCCAAGTTGCAAGTTTTAATACAAAGGGCAAACTTTTCTGTCATACCCCAAAGTGGTAGTTTCACTTAAAGTTCCTTGTACAGGGTGTCTAGCAGCAGATTTATGTTTTTAAACTTATAAAAAAAACGTAGTAGCATGCACCAAGTTTTATTAAGAGCAGCGTAGGATAAAATGGAAACACGGGTTTTATTCTTTAAGGAGTATGTCATCCAGATGTCTTTAGTCGAGTTTAACATCCTTTTCAAAATGCAGCTGCAGTTAACTTGGTTCAGTTGAGCTGATTTCTCAGCAAATATATTTCTTTAAAACCACAAGAGTTTGGCGATTAATTTTATAAACCCTTTATTTGAGGCAGCCTCATAAAATAAGTCCATATGAGTTAGATCGGGTGATGGCTATAGGATATGCGCAAAGCAATTGATTAGTTTTTGAGGTCAATTTTCCTAAAGAAAATTTATCGCCACATCCCGCTTGAGCAACGTGTGTAAAGAGTACAATGGATGAGATCGCAGGTTTTGCAAAAAGATTTCCTTAACCATGCGCCGATAATTTTCACCGTTGACGTTCGTCGCTTAGCCTCAAGAACTTTCAAAAAAAGGTCCATATAATCTTATGTGTAGATAAGACAAATTGAACAGTTACCCTGGAGCAATGCAATAGCTTTTGATACCTCAATTGAGGGTTGCAGATATTTGAAGGCCAGAAATGACAGCCATGCTTGCTAACGTAGCCGTTTAAGTTAAAATGAGCCTCAATTCTTCAAAAATGGGATTCACTGTGCGAAAATGCTCCAACATCATTTTACGAAGATTTTTGCATAAATCAAAGTCACTTTCTTTCAGTTCTTGAACGATTTGGATTTCAAAAGGATGGAATTTCAGACCTTTTTTTAAAATCTCATGAATTATTTCTCTAAAAAGTTCAAGTGTTTTAGTGAGGCTGCTCTTTTCAGTATTGAAAGTAAAATGCTTTCGACCAGTTTTAGATTTTCGGGAGTCCTTGAAGATTGACTGGGCCCTAGCCATGGGGCATTCATAGCCAAAGCGGTTGCGCGGAATCTCTGCACCGACGAGCGAATTAAATTTACACCTGGTCCATCACAAACACTGAACATTGAACAAATTTGTTGACAAGAAATTGGTCATTACTCTTAAGAAATGTCTCCACAGAAAGCGCGCTTTGCATACTTGCCCACGGCGACATCGTGACTGACAAATCTGCACAATCGATAATTCTTCAGAGACATTCTTCTTCCGCACTGTTTAATATTTTTTAAAAATATCGTACTTAAAAATTTGAATTTGCTTCCAGACATCCTATACTTTTTCTTGCATGAGAGTGAACGTGTTTTTTTTTATTTACTAACGAAAAGGACTTAAAAAAAATTTTTACTTCCAATTTAATAAGAAATTCTTGACAAGAATTGAATAAAGAATTTTCCTTAACGAAAACTTAGCTTAAAGATACGCAATTGGAAAAAATCTTAAAGAAAATAAGAAGCACTGATATAAATTAAATAACTTATTGCTTTCCACAGGATGTTTGCTGATTTAAAGTTAAAAAACCTTTGTCTGCAATAGAATTTACTATTTGTATTAGGTAATAGTTTACAAATTTTTGGCCTCATAGCAAGATATTTTAATTAAACTTGTAATAAAAAAAATTATCACTCTTTATTATTTTAATTTAATCCCATTTTGATTTTTATCAAGGGGTGCCCATAACATTTTTTTTTTTTACTTTTTTGCTTATGCGTATTCTCTAATACCATGGAAAATGCATTAAGCCGCCCTTTTTCAGAAATTATTTCAAAACTGCAATGCGATTAGCTTTCCCCGTAAAAAGTGAAAATGAGTTAAATGTAACAGAAAAATAATAAAAGTAAATAATATTTGCTTATGTACGCATAAACATTCAAATAATCACTTCAACTTCCCATGTATTAGTGCAACTTATTCCTTTTTAGTAAAATATTTTAAAAGTAGTATTGGTTGCACTAACATTGCATTTTCTATCGTTGAAATAGAGGTTTTTTCCCAGTTAAAATATGTCGCGTTATGAATGTATTGATGAACATTATTATGATGGTTAGGTTGAAAGGTAGTAAACGTGTGTGTACCTACATATGTATGATGTAACAGCAGGACCATGACCATTACACGAATTCATACAACAGCATATAGAGGATTCATTATGTAGGAGTACAAAAAATCAATGGAGTGATAGTATAATACATGTCGACTGTTTGGTACAGTTAGATGATGATTGAGATAATAATGATGTTAAAGATTTTGAAACGTGAAATGATATTGAAACTGTAATTGGCGAAAATAGAAAAATTTTCCCTGTCATTAACAATGGGACAAAACAAAGCAAAATTTAGTGGTTTAGAATTTTCTAAATTGCTAATATGTTATTGATGACTTTGTGTACTTTTATTTTATGGTATACTTAGCTTCTAATGTCTGAACGGATTTACAGTGGGCCTAGAGGCCTCTGGGTGAAGGTTTTACATTCGCCATTACCGTTAGTAACCTAACATAGCCTAGCTTCTTTAAGATAATTTTTTTCTAGTTTTTATAACTGAGCCCTGTCGAGCTTGCACTAGGACAAGCAGATGAACGGGCGTTACTTCACATTATTGGGGGGCAACCTGTCTCTCACTGGCGAGGATAACTGAATCACAGAGTTAACTGATTGGGCATAAGATTCAAAGAAAGGCTAAGCAATGTTTTGCAGTGCAATAAGATTACACAGGAGCTTGAATTATTTTCTCATTTTTAAATCGTAGACAATCTTTTGGCCAAATTCCTGTGTAAAAAGTTAAACATACGCAACCCCTAGCAGTGACGTGCAGCTGTCTGC
The DNA here is from genome assembly GCA_963583895.1 of Melanophora roralis. Classification (NCBI taxonomy): domain Eukaryota; kingdom Metazoa; phylum Arthropoda; class Insecta; order Diptera; family Rhinophoridae; genus Melanophora; species Melanophora roralis. The sequence continues at coordinate 108,891,692 of OY757187.1, read as the reverse complement.
TCTACAAGGATGGTAACATACGTTTTCATTAGTATGGATTCAACAAGGGCTCCTGTGGATATGGGCTGTTCAATTGTTAAAAACTCATTTGCCGGCCAAAAGCTCCTCCATCCCCGCTAAGTCTGCCAGCTTGTTCTTCTGGAGAAGTTCTCTGCACATGAGTTACCAAGTTTTGACATATAATAATTTAGTGAAAAATGCAACAACAACAAAAAGAAAAACTCATGCAAAACAAATCAGGGAACAGCTAAACATAAACATGCAGATGTAAACTTCCAACAGAGGCGAGTTCGATTTACCTGTTGTCTATCAAAATGTTGTTAAAATCATTGATTTGTAACCGTTTCAGCGCTTGTGTCAAAGTTAAGTTCGGCTGAGCTGGGATCCTCAGTGCTACTGGGTAAGAAGATGTAATATTTTGTAAACTTTTATTCCACTTATTAAGCGTAACAAACTTAAAGGAACTTCACACTCCCTTGTCAATTCCAGCAGTGTCTTCCTGCTAATCTAGACAGTTTCTCAAGATTTTCTGTTAGAAGATACCGAAGCAGTTTTCCCTGTAGTATGCGAGTGTTCGATATTAACGCACTACGGGCCTTAAATAACTACCAAATATTACTGGTTAGTCATACTGCTCTTTTTCATTAACCGCCGTCCGATAATATCCTGTTACTATCCCCACTAGGAGTGCGCAAACACCGCTCTATACAGACAGTAATAACATCATCACTCTAGTTTATATGATCCTCTTATACTCGTGGAGACTCTACACGAAGTAGTATTAAGCAAATCCTTCGTATTCCTGATTTTTATAGCAGAGTCTTTTACACTTTTGCCAAGCCGACAGGGAGCCCAAAAGTCCATTGCTCTTTTAATCGGCATATGGACACCTTCTTCTTTAATTCGTAAGCCACTTCCTTTGATACTCCTGTGGCCGCGAACCCAGTTTTAGTGTGAGTTTTGTATAGAAGCCTTAATCCCCACCAGCTGTTAGTAAACATATTTACCTGAAATTGCTTTCTCCAAAAAGGACAGAAAACGACAAGCGGTCATCTTTATTGCCACAGCCTCCGTCTGAAAGGCACTGAGCTTATCAGAAGTTACAGGAACTGGGTACAAGGCTCTCAAGAAACATTGCGATTACGACTACTTTACGATTGCGAGTTTCCCATACTTATGGGAGTAACAGATCTTCTGGTCTGGGTGGAGATTAGCGCGCTACCCGGTTTTGCTAAGAAGCTTTGTTTTAGGACCATGTACTTACCGCTATATATATTTTCCTTAATAATCCATAGTATATAGCTCCTTTCGTGGAATATCCGATTGTCCTTAGTTGATTCGCTGACCTCTTTGTAACATTCTCTGCAACCAAATCAATAGGCTTCAAATCTAAACAGCGCCGTTAATCTATATGACAGTCCATAGTATCTGTGAAACTTTTAATTGTCAGCGGTTCAGCTGCTTTTAAGTAGTAAATACCACTGCAGCCTTCTTCCAATACGCGGGAATAGGAGTAAGACCTAACGTTTTGCCTGATATTTGTTTACCTTCATACAGTTTATTTGTCGCCTTCTTGAGCCGTTTTCTACACTAAGTCTTTATGACAGCTTACTCTATACATTTACTCCCAGGTACTTTGTTTGTTATTTAATGTTATTTTTGTATTACAATGTCTTGGTGTAGCCCATGAACTAGTCTTCGTCCTTCTAAAAAACAGAACAAAGACCGTTTTCTATCGATTTATTCTAACGGCCGCCTTTTCCAAATCAAATTTTCGCCTTTTCCTCTAAATGGTTTCTATTCGATAGTGTAGCTTCCATCTCAAAGCTGAATGTGTTTAAGACCTTTCTAGTGACAAATTCTAGTACATGATTCAAATTAACAGTTATTTTAGTGACTTCTTTCTACAGTCTAATAAGAAGTTTATCAGAAGCGAGCTTTCAGAAAAGTGGTGATAGTATCCCACCTTGGGAAATTCCACTAGAACCCACACTCTTTGTTTCTCTGTTCCGCTACTCTGCCTGTACTATTTCTCACTACAAAAGCATCAATATCAAGGCAATATCTTGTTGCATAATTTTATTTGTTTCATGCTTTAAATGATTGCGCCCATGGACATATCGCTCCAATTGTGTATTTACCATAATGAAGGGCTTTCTCAATCTGTAAGACTGCAGCGCCAAGGTTAATAGATATATCAAACTTTAGACTTCCTCAGGCCTGCAGGACCGATTTTTTCTAATAGTACGTTTTATTTTTTTTTTAATATTAAAGACTTTCACATAAGTTTTCATGCGTGGAATTTTGCTTCTGACTCATTTTAATATGTTAAGGTTACACAGGATCGGGTTTCTCTTGAACTTACAGTCTTATCAATATCCTTCAATTATTGCTTTAGACAAAAGTAAGTAATTTTTTTATTGATGGGCCATAGTGATTTCTATAAAAACCAAATAAAGTAAAGGATATGGACAAAGAGTAACCAGCATCCCAGTAACCAACACAAGCGCTAATGGCAGCGATGAAACAAAACTGTGACGTTTAAACTAAAAGCTAAAAATGTTTTGTGATATGTTTGCAATACACATACAACTGTTTTGTGAAACTGTATGTACCGTTAAAATAATATATAGAAACGTATGTTTGTTTGTAGCTGCGTTGTATTAATATATTAATGTTCCTCGATGGATGTAAATATGTTATATGAATGTAGTGAAGTTAGTTTTTCATATTGTCGCTGTTCAAAATGGTGGTACATATGTTGTTGTAGTTATATTTTTACCCATTGCCGTTGTTGTTGTTATCATTAACAATTTTTTTGTTGCAAATCGCCATACATAGAAATCCACTAAACGTGATTGTTAAAACGCGGCATTTTTTTAGTGTACGGCAGCAGGCAGACTAAACAACACAACAAATTTTTATAATATATTTAAAATAAATTAATAAAACTAAATACAATACTATACACACATCATTTATTCTTTGTTTGGTTAACAACTTGCTTACTAACTTTTGGGACAATAAACAACTAAAAATAAAATAAAATTAATAAAAATTCAAAAAAAAATTTTATAAAAATTTAGAAAGTTAAGTGCAACTGGAAACTGATAGCAAAAATTTTTAAACAAAAACTTTTCTTTTTTTAAATTTAAGCTTATTTAAGTTTTTACTTGTTTGAAAGGACAAGAGTTTAGTGTTAAATTGTGCTAAATTAATTAAAGTGAAGTTTCAAGTAAAAGTGATTTTGGTTTTCTTTATTTGCTGGAAAGTGAACATTTGATGTGATGTTTAAAATAAACTTTATATTTTTTTAAATCGTGTCTTTTGTATTTGAGTTGCCTTCAAACGTCATTAACCATGTTTTTCTTCAAATTCATGAGTGTGTCTTTTTATGCTTTTCCGTACAATTTTCAAACACCTTATTATCTCAGTGCTGCCACACCGTCTTGAGCTCTAAAGTGTAATATAAAAATGTATGTGGAATTTTAAATAACTTCAAGCTAAACAATAAAAAACAAAAAAAGACAAAAATGTGACTTTAAAAATGTGAAATTCAAAATTTTTTTACTACCGCAACCGTTGGCCATCTGTTTTTACAAAAACAATAGACCTCAAAATTTAATACCAGCAATTAAGCCATTGCAATATACAACAGCTGCTTTAAGTTAAAACATTTTTTAACCAAAACAAAATCAAATCCATCTTGTAATAAATAAAAATAGTTACGACCGTTAAAACAAAACCATCACAAACCAACAAAACAAACTCATTTTAGTTTTACTTATCTTTTGCAAAAAGCAAAAAAACTACTCCGGAAACGTCTGAATTTTAGTCATCAGTTTTTTCCTTCTATTTTCGATTATTCCCTCTTCGGCTGTTAATTTTGCGTTTTTTTACACTTGAGAAAACCAATTTTCGGACATTGAATTTTGGCATTTGATGACAACTTTAAGCAAAATTCAATAGAATTCAGACGTTTAAAATCACAAATTTCTTTGTTATAACAACTTTGGCGTTTTAATAAAAACTTTGTTTTTTTCAAAAACTCTAAAAAATAAGTAATCAAAAAAAAATTTTAAAAACTTTTTGAACATTTTTACTATTTTCTGGCATAAATAGAATATAAAAACAAAATTGAAACTCAATCAAAATCAAAATTACAAAATTACCTGAAACAAAAGAAAGAAACCTTATTTTCGTTAACAAAATTATTAAAGTTATTGTTGTATTTACCAAAACTAAATTTTAAACGCGTAAGTTAACTTAATCAACAAGTAACCAAACAATAATCCACTTAAAACAAGTTCCACTTAAAATTATGAAATTACTTACTAAGACTTATCTTGATCAATAATGTTAAGAAATATTGAGATTTGACAACAAGAACTGAAATTAAACTGTCATCTTAAGTGTCCAAAAAACATTCCGTAAATAATGTTTTAACAACTTTTAAAAAGGGGTAAGTAAAATTTATATTTAGTTTGATATATTTAATTATATTCTAAGCTTTACTTGCTGACGTCTTTCGAGCTATTAAATATTAGATACATAAGTGGTAAAGAAGAAAAAGAAAATCTTGAAGAATATCAAGTAAATGGTGCGCAGTCGTGAAATATTCTTAAGACTTTATCCTTTAGTAAAAATTACAAGATAAAAAGTATTAAATTTTAAAGTACAATCAGGACTATTTTTTGATGTATGTATAGCAAATTCTATTTTAATGATCGTTACCAATTACTATTTTGTAACCTAGAAAAAGTCATGAGTATTTCTGAGGGTTTTAGTGCTTCCCCAGCTCTTAAAAGCTGCCACTGAAAATATAAAATTTGTTTCCATATAAGGGCCTTTACCTTATATTTATGTTCTAAAAATTTTTTTAAGGAAGCATATGCTATTAACTTAAATCCAAAAGGGCGTATCTTCGGTTAGGTCAGGTGAAACAAGTGGCTGCGAAAATGCTGAAGGAATAAGTACAGCTTGCTTGGGCCAGTTTTATCAGTCCCTTTTTGATGCCTGAGAAAAAAAGGATGAAGAAAAAAAATTAATTAGATTGGATTAGCTTGAGTATGAAAATTTAGATAGAAATAGAGATCTCATGTATATGGCTAGCATTAGTTGCCTCGTAGTGGTCTCTGTCCTCGAAGCAACTTTATTCCCTGCTTAAGGATAAAAGACTGGTTAGGACAATTTTGGCTACATTCAACAGGATATTCAGTCTATCGGCAGAAAATTTTCGTATCTGAATGTCATCTAGTACTGGACAAAAGCGCAGGAGGTGTTGTATATTTCCAGCATCCTGGAAGTTTCTACAGAAGTCATTAGGAGGCAATCCAAATCTGCTGGCATGGTTATCAAATCGACAGTTTTCGGTAACTGCGGCCACAGTGTCTATTATCCCTTGTATACATAGATCGAGAAAAAACTTGAAAAGTTTCGCATCTATGCTCAGCCAGGTTATTTGAGGGGTTCTACATCTAAGCTTAATGGACAGTCTAGCCCATAGGACTCGTCGACTAAATCAAGTTAATAAATAAGCCGTTTATTTTTAAAGTGACATAAGTCACTTCTTTTAAGTTGAGATATCTAAAGATATCTAGTGTTGCCATTGACTCGATTTTTTTGAAAAAGTGACTTATGCCACTTTCAAAATAAACGGCTCAAAAGTCTAAAAGTATCCAAAGCCTTAAACTACATTCCTTAAAGTCCCAAAAATAGTAAACCTTCTTTTTTAATAGTCTTCAAAATTTTTATTTTAATTTTTCACATTTAATGACAAAAAAAGGCAAAAAGATTTACCCTCTATCTGAGAGATGGATGATGCTTGACCGTTAGTCAAGTGTTGCCGAAGAGACTTTTTATACAAAATGGCATAGTGTACATGGAAAAAAACCTCTTTCTAACTTACAAAATAAAAAAGAAGTAAAAAAAGATATTCCGTTTTCCTTTCTTTGTTACATGTAAGTTAAATAGGTAATGTTTGCAGCCAAAAGCCACTACTATTGTTCAAAGAGTAGTGAAATTGCGTAGTTGTAGTAGAATTGGTAGAAGGAACCTGTTTTTAAATACAAGTTTTTTTTTCAACATTACTAAAAAAGTATTAATATCTTCTAATAAAGGAAATTATATAATAAACTAAAGCCAAACAGAAAGCAAAAATTTGTATTAAAAAAATTAGTTCATTAAAAATGAAAAAGAGATACGCTCTTTTGAATTTTATGGAACGAACAACTAAAATATTTTTTTCAAACAGTGTGACAAAATATAATCTTAGTTTGAATAAGATGAAAAATTTGAACCTAATCATAGGAACTATTGCAAAAAGAGTGGCCTGCAAACTGAGCATATATGATTGCATTGTCTTCGGGTTTTTTTAAAGCTAGTTTTCTTAAGTAATTATTTATTGAATTTCTAAATAATCACTGAGTTCATTTTATGGAACTTTTTCTTCAGAATCAAGTTAATATAATGAAATTAAAAAATAATCGAATTTGAATTATATTCTGTTCGTGTTCTCGGTTGAAAAAAAATCCTTTTGAATGAAGTTTCTTTCAGCGTTAATAAAAAATATAAACTTTTTCTGGGTAAAAAAATTACGGAAATCTAAACTAAAACCAAAATAATAAAAAAAAGTTGTTTTATAAATTATTTCTTTAAGATTGATAAAATACAAAAATTATAAATCTTAAACTATAAACATTTTTTTATTTAAACTCGATTTTAAACCAGGGACCGAAAATAACAGTTGTTTTTAAAATTTGAAATCAAAAAGTCAGGTGGATATAATTTGTCTATCAGATATTTGAATACAGCATATTGATGCTGTTATGCTAAGGAATAATAAACTTAAAAGACTTTAATTTTTTTGACTTTTTTCAAAAAATCAAAATATAATAGTTATTTTTTGACTTTTATTCTTTCGGTCAGAAATTAAAGTTAAAATTTGACTTTTATTTTTTAAGTCAAAAATAAAAGTTAAAATTTGACTTTTATTTTTTAAGTCAAAAATAAAAGTTAACATTTTACTTATATTTTTTCGGTCAAAAATAAAAGTTAAAATTTGACCTTTATTTTTTAAGTCAGAAATAAAAGTTCAAATTTGACTTTTGTTTCTATTGAAAGCAGATTTTAAAAAAGTTAAATAAAATATTAATTAAATATTAACAGTTTTTATTTTTAGAATTATAATTACATGTTGTATTTGTATTAAAACAAAAAGAAAAAAAATATAATAGAGTACATATGTATATAAAAACGGTTATTGGCTTGAAAGTTAAGGGGTTGGTGTTTTGCATATTTTGCTGTGAGAATACAAATTACATTTAACTTTTATTTTTGACTTAAAAAATAAAAGTCAAATTTTAACTTTTATTTTTGACTTAAAAAATAAAAGTCAAATTTTAACTTTTATTTTTGACTTAAAAAACAAAAGTCAAATTTTAACTTTTATTTTTGACTTAAAAAATAAAAGTAAAATTTTAACTTTTATTTTTGACCGAAAAAATATAAGTAAAATGTTAACTTTTATTTTTGACTAAAAAAATAAAAGTCAAAAAATAACTATTATATTTTGACTTTTTTGAAAAAACTCATAACTGTTACGGTCCCTGTTTTAAACACTAACTTTATATATAAATGTAGGGAAAATAAACACTATTTTTTTAAAAATTCATAATTTTTTTATTTATTCTAAGGATATAAATTTATAGTTTTACAAACATAGCTGGGCAACCTGATCTTCTAACTTCAACTTTACAGCTTAACTTTCAAACAAAATGTTCCGTCCATTTATACTAGAAAGTAACTCGTTCGTCTGTTGTAACTTTCTAGAGCAATTCGGCAAACAATGCACTTGTCTTCTTTTCACCAACGTCATAACTTAGTCAGTCATAGCTAAGTTAGTAGTCAGTTCGTAACCCTACTCGTCAATATATCAGGAATCTTCTAGAATTTAACTAACGGACATTAACCCTGACATTCCCAAACAGTCCTTTCTGTTCAATTAGAATTTCATCCCACATAAATTTTGTTTAAACTTCCTTTTTTTTAATTGTAAAATTGTTAATTAAAACGCTTTTAAATGCTGTTTCTCTAAGAAAGATTTTTTAGGATTTTAATAAACATGCAATAAATATTTTTTGAAGTAGTAGAATTAGAATTTAAAAAATAAACTGTGATGACCAAGTAAAACTGAAAAAAAATTTTTGTTTAAATCAAAAGAAACTTGAAACGAGCAAAAAAACTGAGCAAAAAGTTTTTAATTTTGTTAAAAATTTTTTTTAGTTTATACAAATCAATCAATGATTGTATGCTCTAAAATATTTTGAAATTTTTATTTTTCTCGTTTTTGATCAAAAGGGAACTAATTGGCATTTTGTTTTTTTGTTACACAGTTTAAATTTAAAACTTTGATGACAGCTGATATAATACTATAATAGGTTTGTTGTCATCAAATATGAATATCGTTTTAGAAAATATTAAAATATCTTAAAAATATACGTTAAAAATCTTAATAAGTTGCAAAAATACAAAAAAAAATAATTATAAAGCAAAAACAGAAAAATGGTCTACAAAATACCGAAAAATAACAAAAAAAAGTCAAAATTTTTAATACGTACTTTTAATTGCATTCGCCACTGCACCGTATGATTAATATTTTATTTTGTTTAGTAAGTATGCGTAATATGTTCAGCATACATAATTTTGTTAGAAAATTTTGTTGTAGGTGTTCAAAAAGTACTTGTTATGCTAGACGTATAATCAATATACCTGCTTATACAGTAACATACATACATATATGTTTAAGTTTCCATAAAAAAAAGGCAAAACTTTATGCTGGCTTAGCATTAAAAGGCTCTAAGTCCACTCAATTCCACGTGGAAAAAAATTAATTTGGTTTTAAAAGAAATTAAAAATCTACGCCTCAAGGAGAATGAAAATAATTGAAATCTAAATAAAATCTTTAATATTTCATCCATGTGAGCTGCAAACAATCACTTATTAAATATCCTGCTTGTTTTTTTATATTGTGATAAAAGTATTACACACATCACATTTTCTTAAGGGTTTTTCTTAAAGCTAACTTTAAGTTACGGTTTCAACGAATTATTTTAACCATTTAATTGATCAGAAAAATTGTGTGCGTTACCAATACATTTCTGCAAAATGTGATCTTAAAGTGATCTTAAACTAGAATTTGTAAACTCACACTTACATTCTTCCATTATAAGCACAAGCAGTTTTCTTTTAGTGTCTCACTACACAAGCTAAAATCTTAAAATTTTAAATTTAAAATTCCGCCGCAGCGGAATTCATCGTAAGTATTATTTTTCTAATATTTTTTCAAATATATTTCGTTTTTTCTTTTACGATTTGTTAGTTTTTTAAAAAAACGTTTGTAGACAACAAATGGCCAAATCATCGCATTCAATTCGAATCGAAATTTCACTTAATCGATCGCATTGCCAAATCTTTTAATATCGGAAATTTAATAAGAACTTTTTATTTTCGATTTGAATCAAATGCAACGATTTGGGCCCAGGGTGATGCTGCGTTGCCAGGTCTACAGCAGTATTAAAAAGCCCAAGCATCTTGCCGACTTTAAATAAAAAAAATATTTTGTTTACAAATAAAAGCTTTAAAAACTGTATTAAATAATTCAAACAATCAAACAAGGATAGCAAATTATTCAAAATATAATCAGGAAAAACTGTTTAAAATTGTTGTTGGTAATTGTCCGAAAATTTCATATTGTAATGGAAAACTAGTAGTAATTTTAATTTTTTTTTAGATTTAAAAAAGTCAAAGTATTTTAGCTTATAAATTGATCCTCTGAAAAGGGTATCTTTTTTTATAATAACGAGCAGCTAGGGGATGACCTCTGTACATGCATTGCATTAGGTTGATATCAGGAAAATAGGTAATAAAAAAGACTATAGTAGTTGGAGTAGAGTAGGGGATAGTGTTTAAGGACAATTTATTTAAATTTCTCGATATTAACTGTAACAGGAAAAAAAATTTTAGGAAGCTTGTTCCACACACGAATTTTTGGGAAATTAAGAGAAAAGGTCTTCACTTGTTTTTATAAATAAAAAAAAACTAATAAAAAAAATTTTAAGTTTAAGATCTTATAAATATACAGGTTAAGGATCAAAAATGATTACATGTCCTTAGCCACCAAATACCAAATATTGGTTCCCGGTTAAAAAAAGAACTTATCTAGAAACGCAATTTGATTACTAAACCGCCCATTTCAATCAAAAATTGTATACATTAGTATGCGTTATATTCTACATGCAAGCAAAAAATAAAACGCACTGGCTACAAAAAACACCAAAAAAAACGAAATCCCCAACTGCTTGTGCTAAGAAATACATGCACTAAAGATAAGCAAGACCCCATCAAATCTCCTTCTCTATGCAACAACACTTGAGTAAAACGCATAAACTCATACTTGCAATAAGAAAAATGCAATTTTTTTCATTAGTATTGGTTTGTTTTTATTTAGACGTATACGGTTGTGTTTTATTTTTCAATTCTAGTTTATAAATGCAATAACATGCATTTACGTATGCACGTACGTATGCAAGAAAAAAAAACAAAAAATAAATGCATTAAAGGGCCTGCGCACTAAACGCATTAAATGCCCCTTTTATAGCAAAGCTTAAACGAAATTAAAGAAAAAGAAAACAGAGAGGACGAGAGAGAGCGAAAACTCTTATGTAAACAATAATGGGTGATTGGAAAAGTAGTAAACAAAACAGTAGTTAGTTTTATATGAGAGAGAAATTAACCGGCTTTTTTACAAGTTGTTGTTTTGAGTAATAAAATTGCATTTGGTATGTGTTTTTTGCACACATGCAGTTTTATTGCATTTTGCAATAGACTTTTTGTCAAAATTCAGTAAATTTTTTGTCCCTTTTTTTCTTGCCGTTTTGCTGTTTTTTTTTTTTTTTTTTGTTTGGTTGTTTGTATTAAGTTGTTGTTGCCTAGTAAGCTTTTAGTAAAAGAGAACGAGTTTTTAGCCATTATATAGTGTGAGTATGTTTACAATATGCATTTTAAGCAAATGAATTATATGCCTACTTTCAGGCGGGAGCTGATTTAAAGGCCTTTTTTCAGGAGGTAAATGTATGCTTTTACTCATTTTTAAAAATGGTTCTTAGGTAGAACCTTGGTATATAGAAGAAAATGTTATGTTTGTGAGAAAAAATTTGCATTAAGGAAAAGAGATATTTTATTGCATTTAGGATTTTTGTGTTTTTTTTTTTGTTGGCAAAAAGCCTATGTCAATGTTTTAAGCGGGAGAGGCAAATGTTTAAGGCTGTATGCATAAAATAAAGACTCCTTTATACGTATTTAGGAAGACAATGCCTAGTTAAGTTTGGGGTTTGTTGAAACGAAGTTGCATTTGTGCAAACTTATCTTTATGTGAGAGCGTTTGTTTCATTTTGCTTAGTTAGGGGCTATGGTGTGCATGTGTTTTATTGTTTTTCATAGAAGTTTATTTCGATGCATCTAAGTGCGTTTGGGGGTAATGTAAGGCCAATTTTAAGGTACAAGGAGGATGTGTAGTCATCTAATATATGGTAAATACTACTTTGGTTTACTGTACGAGATATACTCATGTATGCGTAAGCGTGTGTGTTTTTTTTTTAAGTGTGCGTATAGGCCTCAATGGCTATTTGCAATTTTAAGGATAAAGCAAGTGCTGTAGGTTTCTGAGGCGATTGTGTATTGTGGGGTATATAAATCTTTCTTTAAAAAAAAACATTTTCGCGCGCGTATGGCTAGCGAAACAAAAAATACACACACACTCTAAAATAACAAAAACAATTGTTAAAAGTCATACTAGAAGGAATTGGTAGAAAGTGCAGAATGTAAAACGCGACGATGATGGTGGTACCAATAACGATGATAATAATGACAACGATGGTCATAATGATATTGATGATTCCGTTTGATGCCTGTTTTAATTCTATTTGCTTTTGATATATAAATGCAATGCAAAAGTGTTGTGTATATTGCAAGAGGAGTGAAATTTTTATATGTCTTGTGTGTTAAATCGCTGCTAAAACAAGAAAAACCAACTATAGAAATGGCAACAAAACAACGATTTGTATTGCTTAAGTGAAGTTTTCCATCATCACTAACGAAAAACCATGAAAAACGCCGAACGCATTCAATGTCCCGGAATTTTTTGGCATACGGCTTTTGGACGTCTTTTGAGTATAACATTGCTTTTTTATATTCTCGGTTAAAAAGTAAAGTAATCAAAAACAAACGGTGTCTAAACGGGACTCAAAATACTCAATTAAAATTAAAACTAATACATAAAAAAAAACTCTAAATATATTAAAATATATATATGAATACATATGTATATAATATTTTATATATATATATATATATATATACATATATATTTATTATATTTATATATATTTGTTTTTTAAATAGTAACACCAACAAAGTTAACTCGTTTTCATGATCATTTTCTAATAAAATTATATAAAAACCAAAACCAATTACAAAAAAAAATGGAAATAGTTTGAGTTGAATTAAAATCAAAATAAAATAAAATCTTATTTATATATTATGAGTGAATTTATATACAATATAATAAATACACACATATTATAATTGAGTAACAATACATGAATTAGTGTGTGTATGTGTTAAAGAGAGTGTTGGATAATTTCGTACATATTTATTCATTCTAATAAAAACTAATACTTAAGCATTTGAAAATAAAAAAATAATTTAATTAATTTAATTAACACTTAATCTCTTTAAAAAAAACGAAAATTAAAAAAATAATTGAAATGAAACCAAGGGCTTTAGGAAAAGCTAACACGTGTTTTAAGTAAACAAGCTTGGGCTTGAAAAAACATTTAAAATAAAATATTTTTGTAAAAAATAAATAAAACATAACCTTTAAAAACCAACAATAATTAAACGATCAAAAATACATAAAAAAAAATTTCAACAAAAATTTTAACTTTATATTGCAACTAAATATAAAAAACCTTAAAACTTATTATTTAAAATTAATTTAAAAATACTTCAACACTGGGCGTCGTCGCTGCAATTTTTTTGTTAAAGCAGCGTAAGAAACCCTTTATAATTAAATCAAAATATTTTAATTGAAAAAACGACTATAAACTAAAAACTTTAAATTATTTTTCCTAAAAATAACCGCTGCAGTGACGACGACCCTTATATTTCCAAGATATTCTACAAATGAATTCCAAGTGTTGTTAATTCATTTGTTTTATGTTTTTTAAATTCTGTTAAACAAATAATGCTTTATAATAATTTGTGTAAAATATTTATAAATAAAAATATTATTATATTGCGTTTTCAACACACCGAGTCAACTGTAATAATTAATGCTGCAATTAGACTTAAGGCTGCTACATTAATGTTGTTTTTGTTGTTAGAGAGACAACAGAAAATAAAACATCAAAATAAAATGGATAAATAACATCAGTAAATTGTCCTGTAGGTGATATTAAATATTTTAAATTATACATATATACAAATATAACATTTTTTTTTAATTAATTCTTTTTTATTGCATTTTATGTGGAATTGATTTTCTCAATGCAAAAACTACAATTTTTTACTGTAAATTTTCTTTTTTTGTTAAGAAATATTTATTAATTTTTGAATAAAGTTTAAGATTTGTTCATTATATTATATATTGTTAAGATGTCCTTTTACGTCCTCTTATACTCGAGTCAAAGTTTTTTCATTAGAATGTTTTTTTACCGGCGCATGTTTTTTCTGTTGAAAAAAATTATTTTTAAAACAAGAGTCCACTGAAAAACAAACAAGATCCATCTGTAACACTCACTTGTTGAAATAAAAGATTTTTTCTTCCAGAATACATTTATTATATTTATCTAAACAGTTGCTTCCTGTCTTGCCCTATAACCTTCCCTACACACAAATGCTTTACTTAAGGCAAAACACACCTAATAATTGACAACTAATTTCAATTAAATTTAATTTTTTTAAAAAATATGAAGTTTATTTGAAAATACGTGATTTCCTGGTAAAGATGTTTTAAGGACTTTGAATATGCGGATGATTTTATAGGCCTTGAATAAAATTAAGAATAAATACAGTTGATAGAGCTTATTGCAGGAGACCATTTATATGGGGGATACATGAAAGAATTATTCATAACAAGTTTTAAAAAATTGGTTCCCATAGTCAAGTTTTATCAATTTGTCTTGAAAATTGCTGCACGTGTTTAATCACAAAAAAACATAGAGACCCGGCTAAAAAGCCGGACTTAGAGGCGAAACCCCCCCATTTAAGGAATCTTGTGTCCACCAGTATAATAGACGGTGGCTCTTAAGCAGTTTTTGTGGGTGTTTCTAAATATCTAGACAAACATGTAACAACCCTTACAAATTAAATTTTTTTCTATTATTGATTCTTCGCTTCTGTATACTAACAGTATGTATTCAAATCTTAAAACTAAATATTAATTATTTGTCTAAAAAAAAGCCAGACTAAAATTTTTGTTCTAAAATTAATGTAACTTAACTCGAATGGCTTTAACTAAGGGCAACAGTATTGTTCTTCTTCAAACGAGTGTATCCACCATGTTGTAAGATGTTTCAAGCGAGCGGATTTTGGTATATTTCCAGCTTATATAAATACTTGTCCACATAATTTAGGATTTCGCATTTAAGTAGTGAAACTTTTAGGTCCTTGTAGATGTTCCCACTTAAAAATTAGATATTACAATTAGAACAAGTTGATACAAAGTGCAATACATATCTGGTTGCTAATATTTCTTTCTGCATTACTAACTGCGTTCCAATTAACAGTAAAAAAAATAATTAAAAAAAAAGTTATAAAAGTAGTATTAAAACTCAAAGAGACAAAAGTTTAGGTTATTTTTTTTTGGTCTTATGTCATGTAAAAAGAATTGAATCGGTAATGCAATTGGTTTCCGATTCTGGGAAAAATCCAAATCTTCTACTTGATTATATTTTTAGAATTATTTTTTTTGCTGGATTATTGTTACAAAATACAAACGAGTACCGGTTATCATTCTTAGGATTTTATTTTGGCAACGTTGAATTTTCTCTAGGGTAAAGGTGGAGGCAGTGTAGCACAAATTGATTCTAAAATAAAATTGTAGAGCAGAAGAATTAAGTTTCTACCAATCAGCCAATGAGTTTGGTTTGTGTTCAATTTTCTTTGTGTTAACTAAGCTGCTATGTGTGGCTTCCATGTGAGCCAACGATATAGGTGAATTCCAAAGTATTTCGTATTTTCTATTACAACCCTTGCATGTTTATTAAAAAAAATTAAGTAATACCTGGGAAATAATGAAGAGCAATTTTTTTTTTAATTTTTGGGCTGTAAAGATGACTCTTCCTTAAACGGCCAAAAAAGGTTAGAAATCTTTAATTTTCTTTGTTAAGAAAGTCAATAAATTTAGAAATAAAAGAGAATGAGAATTATCGAAATAAAAATAAAGTGCTTTATATTTAATTTTTATTTACTTTAAAAGAGCCTAAGATGATCACATGCTGAAAAATGCGTTTTACTTTTCTTATGTTTTAATGATAATGTTACAGCCGTCACATCTTTTTAAGGTTTTTTTTAAGCAAAAATAGAAAAAACAATGAAACGAGTACGATAAAAAATACTTAAAACTACCGTAAAAACCAAAAAACTTAAGCTTGTTCCCAAAAATACTTTATGCAAGTCGCAAGTCAAAATTCCATAAAATTTAAATTTGAAAAGTCACAACCGTCACAGTAATGAAAGTGAACATTGTGAGAAGAAATTATAATTTGGCAGTGTCTACTTAATATAAATGTCTTAAAATCATGCCATCTTTGGAGTTCATAGCAGTTTTTCAGATAAAATTTTGGAGTATTTCAGCCTAAAGCAAAAATGTTAGCAAAATGGTCACACCGGATACAAACGAATTGCTTTCTATTTGCAAATAAAATTTTTGTTAACAAAAAAAGTTTATTATGTCAAATAACATTGGACCTTCGTTCTTCTCCAAATTATAAATATTTCCTATTCTTTTTTTAAAAACTTTGAGAAAACTTATTACCTGTAAGAAATTTGTAACCCAATTTTTTTTTCTAAGACAATCAGCTATCAAAACCACAAGCTTTAAAGCTGACTAGTTTTTGATGGTTTCGAAAATTTATTTTGACGATTTTGACGATTTTTTTTAAACAATTTGAGGATATTTAACCAAATTATCTGGAAGCTATGTCAAAAACACACTTTTACGACTTAGAAGACAAAAAGATTGTAAATGTCAATATAAATTTTGGTGTATAAAATGCGTTTTGAAATCTCAAAATATGTATGATTTCTCAAGCAGTTACTTACGAAAGAAGCAATCTTGAAGGTTTGCAAATTGGAGGGAAAAATATTAAAGTAGGAGAGATATCAAGAAGAATACTCAAGATCTGTTCTACCCTGAAATTTCTAATAAAATTAAAAGGTTATATAAAATAACATAAGAATTAAAAAAAATATGGAAAAAATTATTAAAAGAATGCAACCAATGGCTAGAACTGCTTCAAAAAGGCAAAAAAACTTTCAAAATGGCCTCAAATTCTAATAACTCAGCTTCAAAAATCAAAGCAAAAAATGGTGCGAGTGGCAGTTTCCTACCGTTGAAAGGTTTAAAAAGCTACAAAAGTCTTCAGACGAGTTACACGACAGAAAAAATGTTATAAAACCAGCAACTTAAGGCTCTAGAGTTGGATTATATCAAAGATCATATGAATTGAAAAAGTGAGATAAACAAGGATGCTGTGAAAATGTAAAGATTGAATTATACGTAACATAACCGTAACGCCATAACCGTACCTATTGAAAATCCAACTGAAATCCAATAGAATCCATTTAGAACCCAATCGGAAACCAATTGTATTTTCAATTGTTATGGCTATGGCGTTACGGTTATGTCACTTATAATTCAACCTTTAGTTCGTACAGCTGAATGATGTGCTGTGTGGAACAGGGTAATCTTTGTTGTCACGTAGTTTTGATAGTATGCAGATGTTGTTATATCTTACAAAAAAAAGCATTAATGTGTTCATAAAGATTTTTCCAAAATAAGTCGCAGGTATAGTAATAGAAAACCGACGGGCATACTTAATTTAGTTTTCAGTAGTTTGCAAATTGATCTTAAATTTTGCCTCCAAGTTAGAGCCAAAAAATATTTTAGCAAGCACAAAATGAAATAGATATTTTTAAAATAATAAAAAGTATATTATATATGTGCATTTGTCTCACTGAGGTAACCTGCGTATTTCACGAAGAAAGACTATCCTTCTTCACCATTTTTACACCTTTTCTTTATTAGTAAGCCGAAAATAAAACTTTTTAGATAAAGCTCCAAATTAATACGACTCTTAATTTTTTTGTTTAAATTTTTTTAATATTTTTAAGTCTCTGTCCTGACTTACTTTAAATAATTTTCAAAAAAAAAAACGTTACCATAACTTTAAGCAAATATTTGCTTGATTCGTTTTTGCCCTTAGATTGGTTTGTTTTTAAGGAAAGGTGATAAAAATAACCGAGAAAAAATTTAATCGATATTTTTAGAATGTTTACAATATATGTATATATTTTTATAAAACGAGGATTTTAAAATTATAGTTTTTAGTGGTCACGCTTTTTGGGACAAATATTTAACAGACCTGACTATACCTTTAAGTAGAAGAGTTTAAATTTGTACACATATAATTCCTTTAAGAAAATAAAAATTCTTACTTGATTATTTTTTTAATTAAATACTAATGTGGATAAATAAGTTTACATTTTCTACGATCAACAAATCACCAGTGCTTACATATGAAACTATACCTCACAGAAGCCGAAATAGCACGAACTTAAAAAACAAAAGATTAATTCTCCCAATTACCCACGACGAAACCTTTAAGAAAATAATTTTAAATTTAATTCATATTTAAACATTGTAGCTACTAAAAAAATCAAATACCTCTCATAAAAAATTTAATCATATTGTAATTTTTTTTACCAAGCTCAATGAAAAATCTCCTTCACATTAGCCTTGAAATTCACGTAAACCCCTTTTCTATAAAATTTCTAAACAACCACGTGCTTTTTTAAGTTTCAAAGAAGTAACCCAAAGAAGAATATGCCTTACTAAATATGTGTCACTTGAAAAAATAATACTTAGAATAATGCTTAAAACCCAAAGCATATTTCAAGGAGAACATAAAAATATCTATGCACTTACATACCCATATACACATTTCTTAATATTATCTTTTTTGCTGTGTTATAAACTTTTGTTAGCTCCAGTCAAATTGAGTGAAAATATACAAAAATTTTAAATCACCTAACTCGGCAAAAAAATAACATTAAAACCATGCTGACAAGAACTCTCATATTAATATTGTGGGGATATGTTATCTATTTTTGGGGGCTTCGAAAATCTAAAAATTTGGAAATGGTTTGGGGATCGAGTATTTGTGTTGGTGTTAGTAATATAAGCTCATTTGAAAATGCGCACTGAAACAACACTCTCTCTATGCTAACTTAGAGAGTAATTTAGAGAGTTTATTATGATTTTTATTTTTTTTTTTCTCAAATATTTTGTTTTTGTTATTTTTATGCAAAACACATTAAAAGTCAATGCACCCATACTCTAACCTTAAACTAAACATCAGCAAAAATCAACATCATTTTAAAAGGGAAAAGCAAGCAATTTTTTTGTTCAACAGTATCCTGTTTCTACTGCATATTTCATTATACTTGCCTGTAGGAGATATTCTCTTCAAAAAAATTTGTGTGTGTGTGTGCTTGTGTGTGTATGTGCCTGTGTGTTTATGCCTCGTGCTAGAAGGAAACAATTGAACGTTTAAAAGCTAAAAGGGGGGGGGGGGGGGGGGGGGGGGAATAAACAGCGATGTTTTCTGCAACATTGAGTAGGCCTGTTTTGCGAATACGTGATTTTTTTCGCGTTTTCTTGCAAAAAGTACAATGTCCATATAGCAAAACATCATACAGCAACAACTGCAAAACCTAAAACAGTAGGGAAAATTATATTTCATACTTTATGTGTTTGGCTAAAACCGAGGTTTTTGCGCGGCCTATGTGCGTTTGCTCTTGCCAAATGATTTTTTTGCCATATACTAGACGATTAGTACAAAACTTAACATCAACGTCGACGTTACATAAAAATTTTTGTTTTCGGATTTTTTTTTCACTACAAAAACAACAGCAAAAACAAACAAGAAAAAAGATTTTTTAAAAATTTTTTGTTTTTCAAAAATAAATTAGTTTAATAAATTTGGTTTTATATTTGCAAATTAAATAAAATTTTAGTGCTTAAAATATGCAAGAAACAACATAAATTGTATTAACAGTTATGCCGTTAACGTTTAAATCATTTTTTATTTATTGCAATCAAAAGTGTAAAAAAAAGAGTTTCGCAAACAAGTTTCAAATATTTGCAACGACTTTAAATGTTAAAAATGTTCACAACAAACACATCAATAATGACGACAACGATACCAACTGCTACTAATACAACGATAAGGATAAAAAATGTTTAAGTTTTGTAAGAAAATATTAAACCGAAAACCCATACCACCAACAATGTAACAAATCAAACTAATCAACACAATTAAAGCCACATTTACTGAAATTCAAATGCAAAAAACAAAATGTTGAGTGGTTTTTGAGTCCTGGTAAGAAAAAATATTTTCCCACTTAATCACAACTGAAATTCTGCCAAATATTCTCACTTAAACCCAAATATCTTAATAGAATCCTAAAAGCAGACTCTTATTATTATTATAAAGTGCACTTACAAAGATACATATAAGAAACACAGTCGTTCTCTTTCTTGCCGTCTAAGCTGGTTTCTTTTAGAATGTTGTTAGTCTAGCAGCAAATACTTAGATATAAAAAGCTAACAAGAAAGAGAGCTTACAACAACGACTCATATAAGTATAAAGAGTAAGACACGCATAAGTATAAGTGCAACGTTCGTGTTTAGTAACAAATTAGTAAAGTCTGTGTTAATGGTTTACCGTTAACATCTCACACCTTAGACCTAAACCACTAATATTGTTATTGTACATTAACAGTCTATAAGAAAGAGCATAATGGCTGTGTGTGTAAATCATACTAAATGAGCATAACTTAACATGCGTAGGAGTCTTTGTAATTTAAAGCTTTACTCTTATTATTTTTTCGAATCAATATTTTTCTGTCTTTTTTCTTGGTTTTTGTTTTAATATAAGAAAATTTTTTTACAAAATTTTTATTTACTCCTCTTAATATTCTTAGAACAATTTGAGAAAAGAAGTAGTTTATCTTAAGCTTCATGCTTAATAGCATCCGTTTTTACAACAACAAAATATTAATGAAATTTATATTATTTCCCTTTTGTTATCTGTAAATTATCTTAAGGCAAAAATCATAACATTTCTAAGATTTTAACGTAAAAACAGAGACAAAATTTTAAAGATATAAAAGTGTAAGGTTTTTAAAAAATAATATTAAAAATTTAAAAAAAAAAAAATTAATACATACTTATAAAAATAAAAATTCAAAAAAGCTTTTAACAACAAAAAATAAAATTTTTTATTAAAAATTATTTTTAAAATAAAATAATTTACAAAAAAATTTTTTTATTACATATTAAAGTTTAAACAAAATAGTGTGAATTAAATAAAAAAAAATATATAAAAAACAAAATAATAAAAAACTTTTAACACCATAAAAAAATTATTTTTTTTTTAATTTAAAAAAAAATTTAAACAAAATTTAATTTTATAAAATAATTTTTAACATAAAGTTGTAAACATTTATTTACAATTTTCAAAATAATAATCATAAGCTGGCATGTATTCCCACATGTTAACTCTATAATTAAAAATTCTAGCAATTTAAGAGATACATATGACTATTTAGATTTTTGTATTAAGGCTTGCTAAAACAAAGGTGAAAAGTTTTATATTAAAAATTTAACACCTTGCTCTACATAAAAATTAGTTGAAAAGGAAAACATGAGACCAGACTTAAGCAAAATAAAAGATACGCATTGTTTTATTATATTGAACATAAAAAAATTACCCTAAAATTTTAAAAATACAACGATATATTAATTATTTTTAAATCGGATTTGTAAAGCATTTTGTGAAAATCATATTTTTTTTTGAAGAGTACTTTAAAGTAGTTACTAAAAAATAAAAAATGTTCCTAAAATATGTTATTAAAATAATAAAAATTTTTTTTTGTAAATTTTAAATATTTTAAATATCCAGAAGAGTATTATTTAAATTTTTAAAATTAATGACTAAGTTTTGTAATAACACTAAAAATTTTTTTAACATCAGCCACCAGATAGCGAAAAATTAGTTTAATCTTATATATGCACGTCTCTGCGTAAATACAAAACTTAAGAAACAAGTTTTTTAAATACAAAACATATTTTTTCTGTTTTAAATTTTATTATTATTATCCTGCTTTACTTTTATTACTTTAAAAAAGTGCTTACTGCTTGTGTTCATATACAATACTTATCTTTACATATGTAGTACAATTATTTTAGTAGTTATAGTTGCAAATCCTACCTGCATGTTTTGTTAGCGAAAATAATTTACTCCATACGATCTGAGTAATTTAAATTCTTTGTTTACCCACTAATCACAAACTGTCAAGCATTAAATTTCGTTTTTTCATTTACCATACAATATGACTTTTAAATGTGATTAAAATATTAAGTAAAATATCGTAAATTAATTTGGTTCTTAAGAACTTTACATTAATCATACGCAGTGTAGTTCTATTATAACTGTAAGATTTTAAGAATTTTAAGCAAGTTTAAAAATAACAATATTTTTTGCATAGAAAAATTTCCTAAGTTAATAACTTTCTAATAGTAGAAATAATGTTATATAATTTCTTAATTTCACAAAAATTATCTTTGATCGCTTGATAGAGTTCTAAAATTAACATTTTTTTTTAATTATTATTGGAAATCTATTTGAAGTTTATTTATAGCTCTAAAAAAAATTAATTAATTAATTTTTCGTCGCTATAAAATGGCAAAAAATTTTTCTGGCATATTTAGTAAAAACTACAAAAATTCAAATATCACCAAGATTGCATTTACACAATATTTTGCTTCAATTTGTAAGTAATATCTACATTTTAATTGAAAAAGCTGTCTTCTTATATGTAGCTTCAAACAGGATTATCTCCTTAAAGTAAAAGTTAAGTAGTATGATAGAAAAAACAATTTGTTTGTGTACGTTTGTAAATTAAAACCTCAAGAATATTATATTTTTTCAATTTGTTTTATTTTAAAAATCCAACAAAAACTTAAATTCATGAAAAATACACCAAAAGCAATTGTGTGGAAATTATTTTTATTTAATTGGTATAAAACGAATACAAAATAATGAGGAAATTAAAATTTATCCCATTCTAAACAAAAAAATATTCTAAAAACACATCTACGGATTTCAAATTTCCTACGCAAATCAAAAAAAAATTTTAATTAAGGCTTTAGTTTTTTAACATTGTAATTGTTAAAAATTCATCAAGATTGTAAATAATGTACTTATTTTTTATGATAAAAAAGTACTCCTTTAAATAAAAAGGTAACTCATCAGAATTATAGAGCAAATTATTATAATGAACTAGTTTTTTGAGTTTTATGCATATAATTTTTTTTCTTACAACTTTTTTTAATCTTAAATATACAATACGCATAAATATTTAGAGAATTTAAAAGATCTACTAAAAAACAACAAACCTAATAAAATTATCCTATTGTAGTGCCGAAGTGCAAAAATTTTTTTAATGATCATCAAATTTGTATGGGATTTTTTGATTCGCTGATTTCGATTTTGTTAGCAAATTTTAGCTCAAGATGTTAAGTCAAGGGGGATTTTTATAAAATACATTTCAAATAAATGAACAAATCATGTCCATATTCAGTAAAACAGTTTTGGGTTTAAACTAAAAAAGATTTTCGAAATAGAGTAATATACCAGGAAGTTATATCCCAAAAAGGTTTTTCCGGAAGGAAATTTTAAAGGGCATTTAAGGCAGATACCTTACTATAAACAAAATAAAACTTCTTTGATATTCTTTTAGCCAACCAAATGGCAAGCCCTTCAAATCTAAACAATTGTTTTTTCCACGTTTGGCCGTGTTTTAGAGTCCTCTAGGGACTGTGTACCGCTAAAAAATTAAAGTACTGTTTATACACAAACTTTTAGCAAGAAAACATTTGATTTAAGAGCTGTTAAGAAACAAAAAAAATTTAGAAATATCGAGGAAGAGGGCTTTTTTTCTTGTTACTTTAAGGCCGATATTTATAATAGTTATGAAGGTTTATTGATAGATTATTTTCCCATTTTTTTAAAGGCATTTGTCAAATTGTAAAATTAAATTTAAATATAAATCTAAAATAATCTCGAAAGCTGGTCAACAAAAAAATATAAGTGAACATGTTTGAACAACCTTTTTATGCAAAGCAAATGCTAAAAATTTGGACTTTCTACACCAACCATATGTAACATCGTTATAACTTAAATTATAACTAAAATTTAAATTCCATTGCGTATGATTAGAAACTTGACATCTACATGATTATTTAAGTTTTTGTTTATTTATTGGTTTTATTTAACCAATTTCCTTTATATCCCAAGATGTCTTCTCTTGCATATCTATTCCTACTACCCCTTAAAGGAAATAGCCTATTAGAACTCTCCTAAATATTAGTGATTTATTTCCTTATTTTAAGAAATAATTTTCTGAAGACAAACTTATAACATCTTTAAATTCCTACTTGCTTACAGAGTTCTCCACTTGTGTAAAGTATTAAATGCTGTATAACTGCAGCTGCTATACCTTGCAGCAATAGTATCCGTTTCCTTTTTAAACCCTTTTTTTAATATATGTTTCCTATTAAGCAAAAAACTAATATTTTCAAGCAAAATATTGCTCCTCATTTTTACATTAGTCCAACAGCCAGCATTTACAGCAGCAGTAAACAAAAATTTCAAATGCTGCTGCTGTTAATATGTATAATTTACACCTACATTATGAGAAGAAAATTATCAAATATAACGCAATTACTAAAAATGTATATGATTGTATGAGTGTGCGTTTATAACACTCATACAATCATATACATAAGTACCTGTTTATGTTGGTATATGCAACTTTGTAATGATAAAAACAAAAACTCGAAGTAGTTTCTCTTGCTTTAGAACTACAACTAATGCAAAACAGCATTACACATAAACGACACATTGATGCTTGTATGTCTATGTGTTGGTTGTCATACTTGTGTTTTACTTCGTAGTGTTTCGTAACGTCTTCGCATTGTATGAATAAAGATTTTCCTGGCTCTTTGCATGTACGAGTCGGGTTTTTTATACAACTGCGCATTATATTCTTGTACTTCTTACACACGCACTTATACTCTTACACGGAGAATAAAATAATAAAATTTAATATATATTAAGACTTGTGTAGAAAATTATATGTTTTCTAATGTATGAGCTATATAAATGTATATGTATATTTAAATACATACATACATATATACATTTAATATAAAGAAAAAGATAATTTTTGTTTTCGCAAACGTACAGGTGTATGTGTGTGTGTGTTTGTGACTATCATTGTATAAGAGCAAATTTTATTTGTTCCTTAGTTCAAACAAAGATGGTTGCTGCAAACTGCAAGTATCTTTGTGGCATATTTTAAGCAGCTACTTGTAGCAGTTGTTGTACTTATTAAACTTTCGTTTTGCTCTTAGCATATAAGATGCAGAGTGAATATTATAATTTTATTTTAGAAAATATTCTAATTCACTAAAACTCAAAATGAGAAAGATTTTTTTTGCTACTGATGAGAATAAATTTATATTTTGTGCTCCCAGAATTTCTATTAAAATAAGAAATTTTCCCTGGCTTACCTTGCCTCTTTCTTCCGAGAAACCAAATGTGTCTTTTAATATTTCTATCTAAAAAGGCCACCTACCAGCATATGCTGCAAACAAAGTAAACTCTTTCTCGATCTTTACCCCCACACCCACTATTTAATGCCTTTCAAAGTATGCACCACCTAAATACTCTGCAGACTTTTGGCTTTCAATGACTGGATGGCTATTTGGCAAACTGTCTTGCTTGGTTACTTGCTTGCTTTTTGCCTGAATATACAGGAATTTTGTGTTAAGTGTTGCATTTGTGTTTTTGTGAGTTTGCAAGTAAATATGCCAACATATTCTAAATACTTGGGTAAATATATGTATATTAGCATGTAGCTCTCCAACTGCAAGTGTATTCGTATGTATGTTTGCATGTGCTTTTTAGAATATTTTTGTACAACAATAGCAACTTAAAAACTGTAAGTAAAAGACCAAGACCTAACACAAGACACCGACATATACGAAGAAGACTCATTGTGACCATTAAACATTTATTAGGTTTAGTTTAGCTTCGACTACTTTTGGCGAGAGTTCTCGTAATTTTCATATATTTTATATATATATAACATATATAAATATATACATACATATATTATTTAATTCAAATTTATTTTAACAAAAAAAAAAAGCAAATAATCAAAAAAAAGCAGCAACAAAAATTCTTGCTCTCTTAATACTAAAACATATAGAAAATTTTTGTAGGAAAACAGCAAGAAACATTGAAGGAAGAAGAAGATATGCACTTTTCTTCGTTTACTTATATATATGTATGTGTATTTTAATATATTATATATATAAAATATATATTTATATATATTCAAAATAAAAGTACATGTCTTAAACATCTTAAGAGTTATTCATCTTAGGTCAAGCGAACGTTTCGTTACGTGTTTACGCGCTTTTATCTTAATATTTAGCAAAGTCAAAAAAAAATCTTAAATAAAAATATTAAAGATACTGGAAAAATTTTCGATAAAAAAATTGAAATTAATTAATACAAAAAAAGTGTAAACATTTATTGATTATTTAAAATAATAATTTTTTAAACTGACGACTTAAACAAATTAATGAAGTAGATATTTAAATGGCTTAAGTGTTTTGGATAACGGAACATATTTAAAAATTATTAAATGGTATTTATATATAAGTTAAATATTTTTAATATAAAAACCAAGTCAAGATAATTAAAAGGTGTTATAAAATAAAAATAAAAAATCAAATTAAAGATTTAAGAAAATGTTAGCAAATAATGCAAAAAGAACCTGTTTTTTTTAACGAAAGTAACAAATTTAAATATTGAGGATAACAATTATAATAATGACACAAAAATTTCAGTAATGAAAAGATAATTTTAAATATTATTTCAAAAAATATATTTTTATTATCTTAAAATAATAATTAAGTAAATAAAAAAAAAATAATAATAATAATAATAATAATAATAATAATAATAATAATAAAAATAATAATAATAATAATAAAAATAATAATAATAATAATAATAATAATAATAATGATAACAATAATAATAATAATAATAATAATAATAATAATAATAATAATAATAATAATAATAATTATAACAAATACAATAATAATAGAAATAATAATTAAAATAATAATAACTACAATATCTGCATTAAAAATAATTATTATTGTTATATTAATGATTATAAAAAGAATTTTAAAAATAATTAAAAACATAAATAAAAATAATTAATGTTTTTTTAAATATAAGTCAATAATTTAAAAATAATAAATTTTAACTGTGATTAAAAATTTCGGTGAAAATAAGTTACCATTTTTTAATATTCAGAAAAATTAAAAAATTTAAATTTAGGAAAATAAATTTGGAAGAGTAATAGGTAGATGGATAGGCTCGTTATCTAATTGTAGATTTATAATTAAAATTATAAAATAAATAAAATATTTAAATCAAATAACATCAACAACTCGATTTAAAATATATGCTACAATACACTGTAATATGCCTTAATATAATAAAATATATATATTTCAATACAAAAATTCGAAAATTAAAGAATATTATTTAAAATTTTGTAATGGAATAACAAATATAAAACTTAAAAAAGTATCAATTTAATTGCATTCCTTTACTGCTTTCCCAGAGAAGGTGTCTTAACCATTTCCTATATTATTTAAACGCTAAATTAAAGCCTCTTAGCAATAGAATTTTTGAATTAAAACATATTTCAAAGTTTAAAGGACACATTCATTATTAATTTTTTTATTTAAAACAGATTTCAAAAACTGATTTCATATGAAAAATTTGTTTTAAAAATTATATTTTAAAACCAAAAAGTGTTTATGAATTTGCACTTCGATTTTAAATTTAAAAGTAAAGTGATCCACAGTGTTAAATTTATGAAACTTAAATGACTCCTTGGCCGATACTATAAGAAACATAGGGCCGGTCTTTATTGTCATTTTAAAAAAGCAAAGTTAACAATCAAAATACATACAAAATTATAATGGTTTATTTAAAATATATTATTTCAATAAAAACTAAATTCATTTTTTAGACAATTTTTTTTTAGTTGTTCATAATTTTTCTGTTCCAAAAATCTTTGTTGATTAGTAAAAATTGAAAAGGTTACAAATTAAAAAAAAATAGAAATTTTCTTGGTAATTACTTAATATCTTTTGCAATTTTATTTCTGTGTAAAAAATGCACTAATTTTTAGGTAGAAAAGTAAATAAAACAAAGTTCCTTTTTCTATTATGTGTTTAAGGGGTTAAAAAAATATAAAAAAATATTAAGAAAAAAATTCAAAAAAAAAATTAAAAAATAGTTTTTTGAAAAATTACCATTGCTCTATACAAACAAACGAGCCTTTATTTTTATACAAAAAATGTAAGAAATTATAACTTTTTATTCTAATGAAAATTAAAAAATATTTCAGTTACTTTTGGAAAAGATAAATAAATAAATATATTATTTTCCCCAAAAGAAATTAATATTTACAAACTGCCTTGTTTTCAAAAAAAATCTCTTGGAATACCATGACTATCCATTATTTTTTTGTGCCATAAACTTTTAAAAAATTCAAATATAATTATTTTTCCAGTCCCTGGAATTTTTTATAATTTTTTTTTATCAGTAAGTAAATCCCTATATTATATACACACGAATGTTTAATGTTAAACTTGCGCTTTCTGTGTTCTGTAAATTTTTTTAATTTTGATTTTGTGTATTAAGTAAAGAACTGTCATATAAAATATGCAATTCACCAACGCTGCTTTCCTAATTCATTCACAAATCCTCTACTTTCTTTCATAATTATAGCGTATTTTAAAAGAATGTAATTTGTCACGTTTTTATATATAAAGAAAACGTTAATATTCTTAATTAAAAATGAGCACTTAGAGTATGTAATAGACTACTATCAAATTCTTGGATTCGACGAAATTTAAAATTTATTTTAATATTAATTTATAGCATATATATACAGAAATTTCAAGAGAGTGGGTAAATGTGGGGTTATATCCCACCCGCAAATAGTGGTTGCTTAAAAAAATTCAAAAACATCAAGGAAGATTTAATTTAGCAAAATATTTGTTTTATAATATTTTAGTCTTTTTTTAGAACTTAATTCTTGCTTTTTAAAAAAAAATCAATATAAGCTTGAAATAGCTAATGGAAAGACCTTTTAAAGTGCATAAAGTATAAGTTTTGATTATCAAAGTTATATACTTATTTAGTAATAAAGCTATTTTAAGTATTTTGTATGAAACCAAAATAATAAAAATGTGCTTAAAATAATTGAGATAAAGGTTACATACATGTTGCTTGCAAGCAGCTTATTAGAGTTGAAGAGAAATTTTAACAGCGAGTAACCATATATTTTTATAATTTTTAACATTGAAAGGAGCCCATTCCTAAGAAGTAATTATAAACCCATGATAAGAAAACGGTTAAGGGGAGTGTATAAAATACTTAAATAGCAATTAAAAAAACAAAGAAAAAAATATTAATATAATAACACACAAAGTAAATTAAAAAAAACCCAATTTAAAAAAAATCAACAACAAAATAAATTAAAACAAAAAATATTATAACAAAAATCCATAATTTATTTATATTTCGGTTAAAACAAATATATTAATGCATATTTTTTTTGTTATAGAAACAGTAAGCCATTTACACTTTACCAAGTTCTCCAGCTCTAGATTTTTATTTAAGCTAAAACTAGAAAAAAATTATTGAAAGCTGAACTTTAAAAAGAAGAAACATTTGTATTGCCTTAAGGGATTTTTTTGTTTAAGTTTTTCACCATATATAATTTTGAGATATTTAAAGTTTATTTACAAAACGTTTTTTATTGCAATTAATTAAAAAGTTTTACTTATGTATATTGAATTAGCGCCAATTTATCATATAGCCTTTTAGCAACGAACAAGAAAACTGAGAAAGGTGCCACAAACGAAAATGGTATAAAACTTGTCGTTACTAGGGGTAAAAAAATTCTAAAAATTTAGTTTACCATTTTTTGTCTAATCAAGTAAAATTAAAAAGCCAAAAACTAGTTTTTACGATTTTAAACCAAAAAAAAATATGCTTTAATATATTGTACGCAAAAACTAAAACAAACTCTAACATTTTTTTTACTTCATACTTTTTTTACAGATTATGTAAGCAATATTTAAATTATTTTCATTTATTTTTTTTATTAAGTTTATTTTTACCTTTTTCAATATGTATGAACAACAATAAATTCAAAGCAAATTTAACATTTATTAAAGTGAGCCTTAAGATAGGCAATACATAATACATAAATCTACAAAAAACAAATTAAACATTTGACTTTATTAAATTTTATTTAAATTTTAACCAAAAGTTTTGGAAAAAAGTAACAACAAGTGCTTAAAATTAAGTTAAAAACTAAAATGAAAAAGTGTTGTTAATCATATGTATGTTTTTCTAAGTAAACAAAAACATATTGGAAAATTCGGCTATAATGCCATTGCGTGTAGATACAAAAAAAAAATCGAACAAAACGAAACAACTATTGAAAATAAAAAATTAACAAAAAATCACTACGAAAACATAACAAAATAAAAATTGCAAAAATTTTAAAAGATATAAGAGAAAAAAAAACATACAAAAGAATGGTGTCTACAGCCGGCTTTTTATTAGTATTATCATCATGCTCCTTACATGTGCTTTTACTTTTGCTGCTTCAACAACCAATTTTATCACCTCTACTACGGCTACTACAACAACACCAAAAATTAACTGCCTTGGTTGTAACAACAGCCTTGACTCTCACCCCAAAACCCCCTCTATAATACATTTACAATATCACTAGTGTTGCAACAAAAGCAACAACTATTTTTAACCAACATGTTCTACGTGGAGTGCGAATAAGCAAAAACAAAATAATTTGAATAATTTCTCTTTTTTTATGGCAAATATTATTTAGTTTTTTTTTTTCAATTATTGCTTTTGTTGTTATCATTTGTTCACTGGAATGAGTGTGGACTATGGAAGAGATTAAAGCATGTGGGTGCAAGCAGTGGCTGGAATAATTGCTTGGTTGGCTGGCTGGTTGGAATCTGTTGCTGTTCTCTGTTCGTTTTAATGTTGTTGCTGATTTTGCTTTTAAATTGCCTTTATTGATGTTGCTATTGTAATATGTCAAATAGCATAAAGCGGCATATGTTAATGGTTAAACTGATGTTGCAGATATAAAATGTTGCATGCAACATATCGCAATAACAACAATGACTTTTGCGTAAGAATATAACAGAAACTGCAACTTTAGGGTGCATATAAAGAATAATGCGTAATCTTGAGGCAAAAAAAATATATTACAAATATGTGTGACATTCATAGAGCAAATATAAACGCATTATTCACAACAACAGCTATTACAACTTTGTTTACAACAATGTGCACGTTTAAGTAGCAACAGACTTTTTTAAGTCGTTTTTTTGTCAAACCGAAAAAAATGAACACAAAAAAATTATTAAGGGTAAAATATCGTAAAATGGTATTGGTGAAAAATTATAAATATATATATTATAATTATATATAAAAAACACATATGTACATACATATAAAGAGAAAATTAATTATGTTTAAAAAAAAGTAAAAGATTAAAAGAAAACAAACACATGTATATATTAAAAAAAATAAGTTTGTAAAGTCACTAAAGAACAATTGCATTAAAAAAATAACGAAAGTATTTTCTCAATAAATTTTGAAAAAAATTTACACATTTTTAGTTTCGAAACATTAATGCAATTTATATATAAACAACAAACATACAAAAACTTTTTAAATAATGTTTTATTCTTCATATTGTTTTTATATTTTATTTAAAAATTGTTTTATTTTACTGACTGGCGGATTTGTATATGTATTGTCCTATCGCGTAGAGCTAGATAGTTGAAATTGATATATGTATCCACTTAAAAGATATTTTAGGATAAGTTCAAAGGTAAACTAAATAGATAAAAGTACTTTTTAATTAATTTTCGGTACCTGTAGAAATTTTTAATTTATTTTAGTCTTTAAATATACAACTGAGGACTATAGACCCAAATTGAGATCGAAAATCAAAAAGTGGACAATAAGTACTTTTTCTCATTTTTGGCACTTCTTTGCATTTTTTTAAGCTTATCATTCTTAATATATGAGATAAAGTGATATTGAGCCTGATTAAAGTCGAAAGTGAGTTAGGTGATAAAATAGTACTTTTCCATATTTTAAGTACTTTTTCCATTGTTTTAAATCAGGAGTATAAAGCCCTTTATTACCAGAAAAGTTTTTAATATTTAAGTATATATTTCCTTTTATTTTATGACAAATTTTTATTAATTTTTAAGATTTTATTCAGGGGTTACCTTAGACTGATGTTGGTCACAAATATGTTTTTGATCTTAATAAGACAGCTTTTTAATTTTTAGGGTTTTTTGCTCGACGTTTCGTTGGCTTTTTTCCAACTTCTTCAGGAGCGGGATCTTTAATATTTAATATTTTTTTAGATTTTACTTCAGGAAATTTAGGTAAATACAAGAAATTTTGAAAACATCTTTGCTTATTTAATATTGAATATTAAGAGATTCGGGATAGAGATGGTAAAGTTTTTTATTTAGTACTTTGTTTAAATTAACCTTTTTAACTTCGCTTGTGATGTTGCAAATTTTGTGGCCACCATTATAATATGAATAAAAAAGTTTTCTAAAACAAGCTTAAAACACTTTTAAATCGCATGTAGAAAATGCCGAAAGTTTTGAAAATTGTTGAACTTAATTCACTTAGGGATGGTATCACTAAATACGACCATAAACATGACGATAAAAATATAGGGTGGGCCATCTATCGGTCTAAGTTTTAATCAGCGGCTATTTTATATCTGTCATCCAATTATGCCACATAGTTCAAAATATTATTTCCGCCAAGTGACATGAACCGATTTATGCTTAAACAATTGTGGGATTTATTTGAAACTTATTTCCAAAACAAAGGCAACTAGTTGGAAATTGCATGAAAATTTCACACAAAATTTGTGATTTCTTTGCCGAGATACAACGCCAAACCCACGTAAAACCACTGGAAAATTTTTCGATTCGACAGTATTGTGAGGCCAACTGCGGCGCCCATATTAACAAAATAATATTACAGTGCTAGCTGAAATAGCTGAACTTCACAACAAAATTAAATTTGATAAAATTTTAAATCGTTTTTGTTTTAACGCATTTTTCAATTTAAACTTTTAAATGACCCACCCCTTTGTTATAAGCAAAACCATTAAAATTCAAAACTGTTTAAGTTTTCAATATATGTGTATATTCGAAAAACACTATAGGTTTGTAATAAGTGAAACAGGCTTTAAGAAAAATTGTTCGTGACTATTATTTTCAAATGAAGAAGTCGAAAGTGCAAAACGTCAATTACGAAAACCTTGACCCAGCAAATGCTACTCCTTATTTCTATAATGAAAACTTTTTTTAACTTATTTAAAATTTTCTTCTACAGCTGCAATTATTTTTTTCAAATAAGAAAGAAGTTCTAGATATCACCATATTGAGGGGCGTTTTTTTTTTTGACAAGACTATTGAACACACTTATATTGAACACACTTACCATTCCAGACAACAAGCAACACAATACTTAAACCCATTTTACAGCATTTTTAATTTTTCTTATCTTTTATTGTTTTTTTATTATTTAAATTTTTTTATATATTTTATTTTTAAATATTTGAAATAACAAACACTTTTTAAAATTCTCTATGTAAACGATTTAAATACTAATCAGATTTTCTTTGGTACTTTTTTTACAAAATCTGTTTTTAGGTTACACCATATCGAGAAGTTATCCAATGAAAAAGCCGCTTAAATTTTGGTGAGTACTAAAATTCCTTTTATTCAAGCATTTTAAATAAATAAGTTCTAAATTAAGTGTGGCCTATAAAAAAATTTTAAATATGACCGCAATAAAAATAGGTTTGAATAAACTTAAATCACAGTCTTATTTGAAAAGAAAAAAATTAAAATAAAACCAAGCAATCCCTAGTTAGCATTCCCTGAAATTCACAATTTCTATTTAACTAAATAATAAAGTTTCTTAGGCACTTCAAAAGTCCTTATAAAAAATATCCTTCTGCATTTGCCTAAATTTTTCTTGTACTGCATTACGTTGAAGAATATTTGTCGGCTTGATTTGTATCCTTCTGAGATTCTTTATATTTTTAATTAAGCCATTTTTATCTAGGGTCATTGTTTTAATTTAGTTCCTGTTTAATCTCTTTCAGTTTTAATTATTTTGTTTGCCGTCATGTGTTAATGTATGAATATGAATATAAGGAAATCTCAAGAATAAGTAGCCATATTAGTCTCTTGGGGACCAGAAGAAAAATAAAACAAATTTATTTTAAATTTAATATTTTAATTTTTATATATGTGCTTCTTTTACCTTTTTTGAGTTATAACAGACTTATACCGGACTAAAACAAAGAAATTTTTTTTTATTACTTCCATGAAATTTTTGGTTGTAGAAGAAAAGAGTGAAGAAAAGGCTACTTTGCTAGGGGCTAGAAACATTAAATTTCATGGAAGTAATTTTAGGAAAAATGTCATCGTATACGTAAGTCTGGTATGAGTTTGGAATAAGTATGGTATTACAATGATATTATTGTCAAGTTTAAAAAAATATTTATTCATAAAAACTATTTATTCATAAGAACTATCATGGGTTTATTTGGGGCTTACCTAGGAATTACCCGTCTTAACGATCTCAAAAAACAACTTTTTTTTAAATTGAGGGATATGTTTTTATATCTAAAAAAAAATCGAAAAGCAATTAAGCACGTATATCCTTGATAAAGGCTTAACGGGTTAATAATATTACATCCGCGTATATTTCTCGTATTTTTTTATGAAAAAAATTCTTTCTTTTTAGCTACAATGCAATATTTTTTTATGTAAGTTTTAGTTTACATTTTGCAACTTTCTACAAAACAATAACACCAAGAAGAAGAAAAAAAAGTTTTGATAAAAAATTGAAATTTTCTTTCTTTCTTGCACTCACTTTAATATATAAGGAAAACATGCCCATACAGCAAAACGTTCTAGTTTATAGAACTTATACTCTTGATTTTTTTTCTTTCTTGTTTGCTTGTCTAATTCTAAGATATTAAAAAATAAAACTTATACGTACACTAAGCACATCCTTTTGCTAAGCATGAAAAATATTAAAATAAAACAAAAATAGAAAACACAAAAACAACATTCAAAGTTAGGAGGCAAATAGGAGCAGTGAAGGGAACAAAAATAGGCAAATGTTAAAGTTGAAAAAAATCCAGCAGCCTCAGCCAATACGAGCACTTTTAAAAATTTTTGACCGTTTTTTGGAGACTAAAAATATAAGGTTTATAAGTATTGAGCCAGATGGTGGTAGAAGACCAGTCAAATGTTTTGAAATGTACTTTTGTCACATTTTTGTTACCAATTTTAATTTTTTTAAATTAAGGGTCTAAAGATATAAAATTAAGGACGATTGACCCAGATTCAGGTCTAAAGTGGACAAAAAGCATTTTTTTACCATTTTGATACTTCTTTCATTTTTTTGTTATTGGTCAAGAAATATGCTTCTCAGGACAGCGGAAGTCAGTTAATTGGCCGCAAAGTATTTTTTCCCTTTCTTGGTACTTTTTTTATTTTTAAAGCTATGGGTCTTGGAATATAAAATTAAGGACAATTAATCAAGACTAAGGTCAAAAGTGGGCGAAAAATATTTTATATTTTTATTTTTTTTGCATTTTTAAGATTATGAGTCTTGAAATATAAAACTAAAAACGATTTATCAAGACTAAATTGAAAGAAGACGCAAAGTACTTTACATTTTGATTCTTTTTGCATTTTTAAGATTATGGGTCTGGAAATATGAAATTCAGAGATAAATAGATTCAGATAGAGGTCGATAAGTGGTCACCAAGTACTTTTCAATATTTTGTTACTTTTTAAAATTATGAGTTTATAAATATAAATTGAAGTACTCTTGACCCACACTTAGGTCCAAAATCGAAAAAAGAACAAAAGTACATTTTTTAAATTTTTAGTACCTTTTTAAACCTTTCTGTGATTATGAGCGTAGGAATATGATGTGGGGGACCATTAAGCCAGATCAAGATCGATACTTAATAGAGGATATTTTTAAATATTTGTTTCGTTTTTCTATTAAAAATCTAGATATATTGTATCAAGGAACTCAAAACCAGAAATAAAGGGCACATTTAATAAGTATGTTTGTCAACCCTGATTGAGGTGAAAAGGCAACTAAAAGTAAAAGAATTTTTTCTCGGTAAAGTTTCTTTGTTGCTTTTCTTGCAATTACAGGCTACTGAGCAGAAAGCTTTAAAAATTTATTTTGGGACAAAGTTTTGTCTCTATTATTTTGACTTTAGTTTATATTTTAATTTCTTTTTATTTATAAGAATTTTATATTTCCCTTTAATATTAAAATAAACTTTATTTGAAAAAGCTAGTATTTCCACCAATACTTTTTAAATAGGACGCATTTTTTGAACCAGCTACGGATTTTATTCTCAGTACTTTTTGAACGGTAGCAGTATTTTTGGCTGTAAGCATCGTCTGTTTAACTCACATGTTATCTAGAAAGGTAAACGGAATTTTTATTTCTATTTTGTAAATTAGAAAAAAATATAAATTTTTCCAAATACACTATTCTTTCTGTATTAAAATGTCTTTGGAAAAACTTTACTAACAGCCAAGCTTTAATAATCTTAAATTTTTCCTTTGTGGATTTAAGGTACAAAACGATCCTCCTTTAAACCAGATTGAAGTAAAAAATCATATAGAGGGCAAAAGAATTTTTAAAATAAATTAATTTAAAATTGAAAAATAAGAAGTGCTGGCTTAAAATTTTAAAGAAACTCATGCAGGTTTACATTAAAATGTTCACAGTTCTCCTATGAAATGAGTACTCGAGCTTAAAAGTAATTTAAACTGCGGTTAGAAAGTAGCAAATAAATTACTTATATTTAGTATGGCAAAAATATATTTTTTTATTCTTTCAACAAAAGCAGAATTAGTTTCTTGTTTGATTAATTTAAACTAGAAAAAAATTTAACAAACTAAAATGAAACTTAAGCCAAACAGATCCTATGCCGCTATTTCTTTAAACAAAACTGTTAAAGAACAAAACCTTCTACCTAAGCAGAAAAAGTTTTTTCTCTCATTCGTACTAATTTAAAAAATAAGAAAAAAAACAAAACAAAAAAGTAAATCTAGGAGATGAATAAAACAACAAGAAAAACATAAACTTTATATTGCAGCCTTTTCATTTTCCTGTTTTTTTTTATAAATATTCTTGTTCATTCTCCTATATGAGCATGTTAATTTCATATGTAAGTTTTAAAATTTTTCTTTTACTTTTTTTAAAATCACTTGTTAAAGGAAACGGAAATTTCTACAAGTTAAGCAGCAAGTCTGTGTGTAAGTATGTGAGCTTGAGAGGGATATGGAAAGAAAGAGAAGGCAATATTTACAAGTAGTTGTAATTATTTTCAGCTTAAATGACAACATAGAAGGAAATAAGTCTTAAGCAGCATTTTATTATTAACTTTATGTTTCTTCTTCTAATATTCCCACGCTTTTGTGTATGTGTGGTGGTTTATATGTATTTAATTGTTATTTTTAACAAGTTTGCTGTTTTTTGTACATTAAAAAAGAAAAAAACCTAACAAAAAAAATTAATGGTTTCTTGTTGGTGAAGAAGCTTAAATACCCGGCTAATGAGTTATTGCGTTAGGTGGTGGTATGAGAGTATTCAAGCTTTTAGAATCAATCTTCATAGAGACTCGACAGGAGTTTGATTAATTCAAGCCTTAAATTAAAAAAAAAAAATTTTTGCTGATCCCAAAGTTTAAATTAATCGTAATCTGTTTAAAAACTTCAGCCTAAAGTCAATTTAAGATATGCCTACAACTAACCCTAACAGAGCTTATATATAATGAAGTGGATGCATATTTTCATATATTCTTCACATCCTTGTATTTATACTTGTATTACTACTTTGTCCGTAATTTTAATTTCTTCGCTTTTATGCACTCGTTCATCTTGCTCTCATGTGTTAAAAAAAAGTTTTGGGATTTTTTTCCGAAAAAAAAATAAAATACTTCTCGTTGTTTAGATCCTACAGCACAAAAGCTGTTGCATATTTATAGGAGTTAATATGGATGTTTGTGTCTTATTTAAAATAATGTTGGCTTTAAGTAAGTGCACCTAAGACCACTTATGAAAAATGCAAATTAAAGTTGACTTATAGTCATAAGTGCATTTATGTAAACATGTGTGTGTGTGCATACATATATGTTTGAGAATGTAAAATATTTATATTGCCCGCCAATGCTTTTTCTTAACAAAAACTTGGATGGTTTTTATAAACCCTCCTTTGTGACGGGTGTGACCATTTTACTCACCTTCATACTTATAACTCACCCATTTCAAAATATAGTCTAAAAAAACGCTGTAATTTTCAAACGTTGAATCTTAGGTAGACACGAAAGGACATTAAAAATGTGACTGGTGTGACCACAATTTTGAGTTTCAAAGAGTTTTGACTTTAAGGTCGTGCTGTGTAAAATATTCTTAAGAACGGTTTTATTTTTTTTAACTAACATGTTGGTTTAAAGAGTTTTAATCGTATTTCATAGTTTAAAAGCAACAAAAATCCAGTTT
The DNA here is from genome assembly GCA_963583895.1 of Melanophora roralis. Lineage (NCBI taxonomy): Eukaryota > Metazoa > Arthropoda > Insecta > Diptera > Rhinophoridae > Melanophora > Melanophora roralis. The sequence continues at coordinate 108,853,468 of OY757187.1, read as the reverse complement.
ATTCAAGGAAAACCCTGGGATATGGAAAATGGGATGAATGGAACACCTTTTGATCAAAACGTTAAAAAGGGGCAATCATTTATTATATAATCATTTTAAAATCTTAACAACTAAAAAAAGCAAATAAAATAAATAAATACAAATAAGAAATGTACAAATTTATTTATATTTTCAACACTTTAATTCCCTTTTGTACTTGAATTAATTTTTAACCGTTTTATTTGGAATTGCCCATATGTATATTTTTGCCTCTTAGAATAAGCAAGTAAGTTTGTTTATTAAATGTAAGTAAGTTTAGTTGTATACAAGTTTGAAGAGTTAATTTAGAAATAACTGAGTCTTTCTGTTTTGTAATGCATGTGTATGTATATGTACATGTGTATATAAAAGAGTAGGAGCCATATGGAAACCAAATAAAGTGAAAAAATGATTTTCTTAACTATAAAATAAGAATTTTACTTATTTATTTCTTTCAAATATTAAATTTATTTTATAATTAAAAATTTTTTTAGAGTTAAAATTTTTTAATATTTTTTATTTGATTTTAAATTAAGCTTGAGTAACATTTTTTATTTTAATAAATTAACATGAAATTTAATATCACCCTTGATAAAGTAGAAATAAAATAATAAATACTATAGCAACAATAAGCCAAGATAAATTTTATTTAGAACGCAAACTCATTGAATTGCAAAAAAAAATTTATCTAACAGAATAATATACATATTTACAACTAGATATATTACAACTGGCAAATTCACAATGTATCATAAGCGGTTTTAGATGTCCTAAAATAAATCTATAAGGTAAAACAAGTAAACAAGTTATAGTCATTCAAGCCCGACCATATTTAACCCTACACCACATTTGTATGCCGGCCTTATGAATAAATCAAGGCACATGTATACAGGTGACCTTAGTTAATTAGCTGAGTAACGGTGTTTTGGATGTTTAATTGTCAAAATTTGTTTATGATTATATTTTTTTTTCTTTTTTACAAATAACAACTGTAGAATCTAAGAAATGCTCAAAAAGTAGAAGAAAGAATTCGTGAGTTTTTCTTATCTATCTTTGACATTCGTACTACTATTTAAGTTGTTTTTGTAGAACCGATCCCACCTGTATACATGCGCCTTGGAATAAATAGACCAATTATATTTTTGTACACTATAATATGTAGTTAGTGACATTAAGGTAAAGCCAAAGTAATACCCGATTCATTTATAGCCCAAACCGCATGTTCCAGGAGGACTTTTGTATGGGGCCGATCATAGTGGCATAAACGTAGAAACATTTGCAAAATTTGTCAAAATGAGTAAAATTCAAGTCAGTTATAGCCCAAAGTACTTATTCCGGAAGGAAGTTTGTTTAAGGGCTTTGTCGAAAATTGATCCGATCATAATCAAAAAACTTATCTAAGAACGTGAACATTCAGCTAAACGGACGAAAGGACATTCATAAACCTTAAATCATTACAAACACCCGCACGAACTCATAATACCACTACCCCGTATGGGGTGTGGACATAAACATAACTTTCAACCTTAGCAGGTATTTTTTCAATGATTTTTGTACTATTTTTCTTCCAGCTAAATAAAAAAAATTTGCAAAAGCTTATTTGGTAATGTAAACATTTTTTTTTGGCTTTCATTAATTTTATTCTATATGGTGAACTCCTCCACGTAAAACGGCCAAATTTGGGAAAAAAATTATTTTCTCTTTAATAAAAAAAAGGCGATGAATTTACGTCTATCACCAAGAGCTTAAAATAATATTCAGCCTTTCATTGTTGACACTTTGGTGAAAATGCCACACCCGCCACATACTAGAAAAGGCTGTTCCTTAAGGAAAAATAGTTTTTTACAGAAACAATGAATCAAATACGATTAAAAATACCGTAGAAATCAAAAAAATGTAACCTGTTCTCAAGAATATTTTACACAACTCAATCTTAAAGTCAATATGCTCCTTATTTCTAATTTTTCAGGTCACACCTGTCGCAGTCTTCAAGTGACGATTGTGACTAAAAATTATGCTCTTGTGGTGTCTACTTACCAATAATCGCTTAAAAAGATACCATCTGTGGAAAACAAAGCTTTTTCTAAACAAACAAAATGTGATTAAAATGGTCACACCCGTCACAATGGAAATGCCCGTATATACTTCGAAATAATAATAATTATTCAAAATTAATTGCACGTTCATGAAAACTATTTTTTTAACTTAAAATCACTTGAAAAAGTAGCCAGTGAATCCTGATTTCCTATCACTGAAAGAATTATATAATTCTTTGATTATATGTCGTCACTTATTTTGTGAGTCTCCTATATTTGTGTATGTATAGTAATATAAGTAGAGTAAATATATGGATATAAGAGTATACCAATATACAGTTAATATAGCAGACTCACTAGGGTATCCACTCAAACATCAATTGCTCGATTAATGGAATAATTCTTAGTCGATTAAGTGCTCGAGTAATAAAAAATTAAAAAATGATTGAAGAATAACTCGAATCTTTTCTTGTAAAAACAAGTGCTTAGTAATTATAAGTTCCGAAAACATCTGCTTTAGAACTTATTGTATAACAATACAAGTACATATGGGCGATTCCACATAGAACGACCCAAAATGCGAAAAATCGTTATTCGCCTAAAAGAAAATGAAAACGATTGAAATATGAATAAATTCGTTCTTATTTTATTTTTATTTATTCGGTAAGAGTTTTAAATTTTCACAAACTGAACAATCTGATCTTCTTTTGATGTTTGGCTTAAAATATCTCATCTGCGACATTTTTCGGAAGGAGCCTTCGTAAGAAAAAATTTTTTCTGTAAAAATTAAGTGTCGAATACGATTAAAAGGACTTTACACTTCAAAATATTTTTAAGAATATATTACACAACATGGCGTTCAAGGTAAATTTCACTAAAGCATCCACTTGTAAGGTCACAACCGTCACAGTCTACTAATGGTTATAATAAATGTTTCAGTCATTTGAGTAAATCGAGTTTTTTAAAACTTTAATCGTCTGTTGACCAAAACCAAAATCTCATAATCGATTAATTGCTTGCTTGAGTAAAACTTAAACCCAGTTAAATGGATACTCAAGAATATGTAGAGTAAATGTAAAACATTCGATGCACATACATATGTACCAACATAAAGGGTGTTTTCTTATAAAGGCAACAATTGTTAGTTGGCATCAATTGTTTAACTGGCTTCCACCTTGTCAGCTGTCAGGTTTTTTTGACATTTTTAAATGAATGGACTGACGTCTAAACAGCGCTTCTAAATTTTGAAAATCATTGATCTGTCCAAAATACGTATCTTACGTTTAACAAAGTTATCAATCAGATCAACTAATTCGATTAACTATGGAAACTATGAATTCTCCCAAAACAGAACTGTTGTCGATTCCGATTTTCATAAACGAATTTTTCTTAGCAATGAAGCTCACTTTTGTTTAAAAATATGGGTCAATATACAAAACTGCCATATTTGGAGTGTTATTTAATGCTCAAGTATATGTTGAGACACCAATCTTTAAAAGCAATGCTGGTCGGAATGTTATAGTCAACGGTGATCGCTATAAAGTCATGGTTACTGAATTTTTCGCTAACTGATTAAACAAGCAACATGTGATACAGCTTGAACCACATTTGGTTTATTGAATATTTGGTTTAAACGATTAAAAATCGAATAGTTTTACCTTTTGGACCCGTAAATTGGCCTCCACGTTCGTGCCGATCAACGCCGCTACACAATGTACTGTTGGGACATGGAAAATCCCCAGTCTACGCCGATAAGCCCAAAACAATTGACCACTTAGAGGACTATATTCGCTGCGTTATTGGTGATATACGGCCACAAATGTTTGGAAATGCATCGAAAATTTTTTCTGAAGTTAAGGGTACGTCCGAGCTAACCGCAGTGATCATTTATTAGAAGTTACATTTAAATTATTATACCGGAATCTTATTTTTCCAACTAAGTACTTTTTAGGCCAATTTAAGAATTCATCTATTTTTCATTTAAACTTCTATACCTCTATAAAAAAAACACCCTTTACAAGCATTTATATCAACAAGTCAAAGTAAAAGCAACACATACTTGCAAACTTTTTTGAAAAAACTAGCGATAGAAGATAGCGACTTACAAGCATTAAAACTAATATACTACGTATGTACATTTAATTTTATCTTTTTTTTGAGAATTTTAGTACTCTACCCTAAAATGTATTTATTTTACTTACCCTTTAGGGTTACAGGTGCAAGTCACAAACTGAAATTAGGAAAAAATATTAAAAATGAAAAAGATCAAGCCTTAACGGAAAATTTACCAGACTAAAGCTGTGTTAAATCTTTTAGGAATCAAATTTGTATCTTTCACTCAAAATAACTTTTGAGGCGATTAAATATTTTTCGCCACTGGCGTAGGAAAGCCATTTATTCATTTTGAATATATATTAAAAATTATTCTAGAAACCATTTTTTGGTTCATTTACTTAAAGTTTCTACCGCAATTTTTCTTATATAGGATTGGCCTGTAACCCATTCTGATGTGATAAGGAACCGTTCACGTCAATAGTCTTGGACCAGTCCACTTCCCCGAACGGTTGATACTAATTTTTATATTGTAGGGCACACAAAAACCTTATATAAATCTAGATACAATAAACGCCATTCTGATGTCCAACAATAAGTTTATCATTTGCTGTCATAAATATACCTCAAACAAGTACAAGTAAACGAATTTTTGTTCATACATATTCTACTGTACGTCACAATTTGATATTGTGAACATGTTTAACATCTATAATAAAATTGTCTCACTGGCGATCTCCAAGTTTAACGCCTGGTTGAGCAAATTCATTTAGAAATAAAAAAGGAAATTGACAAAAAAAACGCAAATTATATACAAAAAAATTAATGTTTGTACATATTTTTTTGTTGTTCCTTTATCTAGCGAATGGTTGGTGTTTTAGATTTCTATTCTGTTCTACTTAATTCAGAAAAAAAAACCAAAAAAAAAAAAATGGTGGAGAAATTAAGTTTGCAAATGACTTATAGAATAAGCTTTAGTTTCATATACAGTTTAGTTGTTTTTTTTACTTATTACGGAAGTAATAAAAAAAAGCAACGAAAAAAAACCAAATAACAAGCAACAACTAATGACAATCAAGTATAATTTATTTAAAATTGAGATCGACCATGTATCCATTAGATAGTCACAGTAAAATGTATCTACAAAACAATAGATTAAGTATAAGCATGAGTTGTTTATTTATTTGTTGCTACAAAAAAAAATTCAAAAAAATAAATATGCTGTATTGTTGTTGCTTTTCATTCTTTTTATTTAGTATTATTTCAACAAGAAATTAAACTTAATTTTGTCGTTTGTATTTAATCAACATACATATACCACTCCCCTGTTTTGGCTACATAATACCACCCTCTATTTTTTTCTAAATCTCACAGCAATTCTTTTTGTTTTTTTGTAGAATTAAATACACTTGTTGTTGAAAATTTTATTGTTTATTTTTTTTGTTTTAAACTGAGACCGGATGCAGGAAAGTCTACATTCTAAAGTGTAACATGAAAACTTAATACAAACAAACACGTAAACTTATGATCTCATATATAAAAACTTTTATCCAACAGGTATTTATTTAAATATATATTTGCTGAACATTGCTTTAATTTTATTTTAAAAATGATTGCGATTATAAAAAATCATTCAACCATTTTCTTGTAAAGTATTTAGGGTGAAGAATTAGCATTTACTCGAATGAGTCATTTGCTGAACACTTGGACTTAAAAATTACGAATTTGTCAAGTTTTAATAAGTAACTTTTCAATCTCTTGAAAGTGCATTTTTATTAATTCAATTTCCTTCATTAAGATGAAAAACAGGAATACAAAAAATGATTTTATTAGCTTTGTAAGTTTTCAAGAGTTTTGTTTCACACACTATATAAAATTTAATTTAGCTTTTGATATATGGGTAAATAAATAGTTCCTGAATTATAATTTAAAAGGTCTAGAAAATATCTTATATCAAGAATGATAAAAGATAGGTTAGGATACAAATATGATTTCCCGTTAGATGACGTTGACATCCCATCTTTACGGTTGTCAAATCTCTTTCATATGAAAAATCTACAATGTTTCATAAAAAATTTATGTTTTTCGTAGAAGTAAGATGCCCTTCAATCAAAAGCTTTACCATAAAAACAAGAATAACATATTAGAAAAGAAACAATTATAAGAAACAAAAGAGCGAAAAATTCATATTATTAGCCAACAAGAAAACAGTATGCGGTAGCTAGAAATTTTAAGCCAATAGAAAAACGTTTAGCGTGACGTCACCGATCCAACATGTGCAGAAAATTTCAATTTGTTGCTCTACTTGGCGTAAACTTTGATTTTATTATTCTTGTCTGATATAAATGCATAGAAAAGATAATGTCCCACCCAGTACGTTTCAATTACAAAAACAAGTAAGTGCGCTATATTCGGCTGTGCCGAATCTTAGATACCATTCACATTGGACTTTCGATACCCTGAACCTTTTTTTATTTTTATGCGTTTTTTAATAATAAAATATTTCTAATTTTTAATAGGGGTCGATGTCACCCTCTTAGGGTGATTTGGGCAGCTGTGAGAAATTTACCCTAATTTGCTTTCAAATTTTACAGGGACTTTTACTATTATTTTTTTAAATTTGTATGCCAACCCCCTTAGGAGATAGTGATAGGGGGTAAGTAAGTACGTTCTAGGAATATGTTTGGTAGAGAAAATTATTGGGGGTCTGTGATACATTGTGTTCCTATAGGAATAATAAATTTTGTATGGCAACCCTCTTAGAGCCTGGGCATAGTATGTTCTAGGAATATTTTTGGGAGGGGAAACTAATGGGGGACAGTCGTACACTTAATTTCTCTAAGGCCACCTCTGAGGAAGTAGTGGGCATTTTTATATCATTTTTGTATGGCAACGCCATTTAGGTGACGGAGATAGGGTGTAAGTATGCTCTAGGAATATATTTGGAAGGAAAAATTGCTGGGGCTGGGAGGATAAACTAATGAAGCTCTGTGATACATTTTATTCCTCTAGGGGCGACTTCGGAGAAGTTGTAGGGGTTTTTACACTATGTTTTTGAAATTTTGTATGGCAATCATGTAAAAGGCTGGAGATAGAGGGTAAGTAGGTTTCACAACAATGTTTGGGAGGACAAATTAATTGGGTTCGACCTTACATTTTACCTTTGTAGGAGAACCCTAGAAGATATAAGAGCGATTTAAAAAAGTAAAGCTTTGTATAGCAACCCTGCTAGGTGACGGAGATAGGGTGTAAGTATGTTTCAAAAAAATTTTCGTGGGGAAAAATTATTTGGAACCAGTCCTACAGTGTACGCCCCGTACAACTCCGGGGCACTTGTAGAGGTTTTTGTGTACAAATTTTAGAGAAATAACAGAGTTAGTCTAAGTTTATGGCGTGTACCTCGGTCACTTATCGGGCAATTTCGGTGGATTTCAATAGCGATTTTTTCGAAGATATTTCTGATAGTTTGATTTTACTTACGGGTCTATACGACATTGGAGGGCTTCAGAAAGTTGATTTCAATAGTTTGACAGATGGGCATGGCTAAGTCGACTTTCCTGTCTATAGGGATCTAGGATAATTAAAAAATTACAAACGAAATGACAAACTGATATATACCCCATTACAATTGTGTTCATTCAGGTCTATTTGGAGTTCAATATGCCTTAAACGGCACACTTTAAAACTATGTCTATCTAAATTTTTCTCTTTTTCACAAAACAAAACCAAGCTTAGTTATAAGTTCCACTACGAGTTTTCCAAATGTATTACTTAGTTAGTATGATAGACACATACTAAGAAATTTAGGTAAATCAACAAAACGACCAATTGAAAAGCAGCACTTAAACTTAAAATTACTTAAATTATACGGATGGTCGATTGAAAGCAACACCAATATACCTACGAGTAAGACTACAATGATGTTGCTTTATTTTACTGTGGCTGTCGACAAGATAATCAAAGATAAGTATTGTTGTGTTCAAAAGCTGTTTTCAATTGTTTAGAGAGAAATTTTCGAAAAACACTAAACGTAACACAAGTATTTACTTGTGTGGAACCATGACGAAAAACCTAACGACTGACTACATTTTCTATCACGTACTAAAGTAATTACGCTTTGATGAGTTTAAAAGAAAATAAGACGTCCCCCACGCCAATACACATGCACACAAATGTACTCAAAAATTCCCCCTAAACCATAAAAGAAACGTAGGCACTAACACCTACAAGTTTTTAAGGCGAATTCGTTAAACAAAAAATTTTTTTTATTTATACGATAAATTAAGTTAATTTGAAAGAGTATTTACTGAAATATATTTACTTGTTAAAAAGTTTAGATTTCAATGTATTTGTAATTACTTGTTATAAATAACAATTATTAAGTTAAAGGTACTTTGTATACAATCTCATACTTTTAAAACAATACAATGAAATAACAAAAGCACCACCCAGTTTTATCAACTTGTTTAGCTTTCGATTATGTGAGCCTATAGAAATCCAAAAAGAAAAGTATCAGTAAGTCAGTCAACCAACCAACCGACCAACTACACCCACAATAAGTTTTGTTTTGCATGGTTGATGAGTATGAGCGACTAAATTATTACTTTTTTTATTATTCTTAGTAATTTTTGAATTGAATTGTTCTTGCTTTGCATTCGGTTGGAGAAAATTTGACTGAAGAATCACAACAGCAGAACCAATATATTCAATTGTAAAATGTGACTAAAAAAATAATGGAAAAAATAGTTTGTTTAAGAATGTATAATTTGTAAAAGTTTGGTTGATTTAAAAAAATGGCGAACATATCCGGTTAGTGTTTTGCTGTACTTTTAATAAAAATCTTGGAAATACGTTTTAGTTATTGGATGCAAAAGTTTTGGGTTACCTTCTTCATAGGCCATTTTAGGAATTTAGACCTATAACGAGTACTATTATTTTATTATTTCTAAAACTAAAATTTTATTGACAAAAGCATTCTGAATAACCCAAAAATAATTTTTTAATAGAAAAACTTAAAAAATTGTTCTATGCAAATATTTGTAGGAAAATTAATTTTTTTGTAAAATTTGTATAAATAAACAAACACTTTTTTAAACCGTTTAAATGGCTAAGATAGAAAAAGGTTGCCTACCTTAACTGATTTGTTGGGAGTCCTAAGGTAGGACTGAAATAACATATATAAGTTAAGATTTTGTTTCTTATAATAAATCTGTTTTGAAAGAAAAAATAAAAACGGAGAGAGTAATACAGGTACGTGCCTTGACCGGGCAAGGGAAAAAAGTCTGAAAATTTTCTCATTAAGCATATTTAGATGTAGGACTTCAAACATTAGCCGTGACCAAAAAATGAATTTTTAGAAGTACGCCATTCGTTCAATAAACCAAAGCACTAAAAAATGTTTTTGTCATTTGTTTTTTTCTAATTCAAATATAAGGCAAACAAACCTACCCATAACAAAAATTACCTTCTGAATGCCTAGAATCTATCCTTATAGAGAAGTTTTAAGAGATTTCCAATCGTTCAATTATTTCTAACATATTCAGTCGATAGGAAAAGTTGCAAATTTAGATTAAATAATATCTCGAACAATGTTAGTCGATTAATCGAATAATCGTTTCGGATTGATTAAGTTTTTTTACCTTTGTTATACCCTTCACATAGTAATAAGGGTATATATCAGGGGCCAAATCGTCGCATTCGATTCGAATCGAAATTTTAAAATTCTCATTAGAATTCCTATACTTAAAGCATTGACAAATCGATCTATCGAGTGAAATTTCGATTCGAATCGGATGCGACGATTTGGCCCCAGTTTGTCATTTCGTTTGTAATTTCTTTATTATCCATTTGCGACCCCATAAAGTATATACATTCTGGATCCTTATAGATAGGGAAGTTGATATAGCCATGTCCATCTGTCCGTCTGTTGAAATTAAGTTTTCGGAGTCAAAAAAAGTAATACGTACCAGTTATTGGTGTCAACCTATTAGAAATATCCTGGAGACAATCGCTATTTAAAATCAGCAAAATCGGGTTACTATTGACGGAGGTATAAGCGAAACCCCATAATAATCCATTTTTTTAGGACAAAATCCGTGCATATATCCCTATATTTCTCAGTAAATATAGTCACTCTTGCCACAAAACTTGGCATGGATACTCTGAAGATAGGGACCTAAATAAGAGAAAAAGTTTCTTAGATAGGATCAGGGGAAGTGGTATTTCCCTTACAATTGCTAAAATTTTGTGAAATATTTCGTGCACTAAATCTTAGAAACTATTACAGCTATCGACTTCAAATGTTTTACAAAAAGTAATTGGACAATGATACCTACACTTTGGAAAAAAATTTTGGGTGGGAGCAGGAGAAGGAGTAGCTCCCATACAAATTAACATTTTTTATAAAAGTTTCGATACGCTATATTTTGGACACTATAATAGCTATTGACTTCAAATGTTCCACAAAAAGTAATTGGACAATAGCACCTACATTTTATGAAAAAAAATTTTTCAGTTGGGGAAGGAGTAGCTCCCATTCAAATTAAAATTTTTTATGAAATTTTTGAAACGCTATATTTTGAAAACTGTAACAGCTATCAAATTCAAATGTTCTATAAAAAGTAATGGGACTATAAGACCTACATTTTAAAAAATTTTTGGTAGGAGCAGGGAAAGGGATAGCCCTCACATAAATGAACATTTTTATTAAAATTTTTGATACGTTATATCTGGGAAACTATAACTGCTATCGACGTCGAACATTCTACAAAAAGTAATGATTAAATAATTTATATATTTTGGAAAAAAAAATTTAATACGAATAATGTCGAAAACATTTTAAACTGTCGACCACGAACCTTCTACATGGTATTTCTATTATACATACGAACGGTAAAACTTTGTAAAGTTTTCTATTTCGAAAACTAGGATTGCCATTTGCAGTACAAAATAACTCGGCTGGAAAAGATGGCTGGGTATATTAAAAGACTAATGTGAAGCGTGTATAAGATTCGGAACAACCGAATATAACGCTTTTGTTAAAATTCCCCGCATTCCTCTGACAACTAAACACCCCACAATAACTTTGAGAAGAAGTTCAGATTTCTAATCCCCTCCAGAATTGAGGATAAAGGAATGGAAGGAGACAGTTCTTTAACCTTTCCCCGAATGCTGCTTTACTGTTGCAGCTTTCAGGAGGAATAGATTTCTAGGCAGTTATACACTAGATTGCCTTAATTGCGTATAAGATGTAGGTTGAATTACCTGCTGAGATAGTTTCGGGCTTTGATAAAAGTCTTAATTTATTTGCAGGTTCGAAAGGTCAATTCATCTGACAAGTGGTGTGTCAAAACAGGGTCATTCGGCTTGCGATCTCACTTGACAACTTGCAGAAAGTCCAGAAAAGTCTTACTTGTGTCTTAAGATGCTTACAGCTTAAGAGAAATTAAAGTAATGACATTATTGTTTATGTTTAAGATATTTAAATATAACTCTATACCAATTTTAATTAAAAAAATACGCTGGGGTAGGAGCCGAACTTTTTTTCATCCATATAACATCATAATTCCAACTTTTAAGGTTTAAAAATTCTATCCAAGCTGTTTATTTTTTTGTTTTTATGCCACCCTACTGCTATTATTCTTAATTTTTATTTTTTAATATTCTTTTTTTACAACTCAGTTGATCATAAGCGGTAAATCTTTCAAGAGTAGTTCCGCTTCATATGACTACACCAAAAGCAATAACAACAAATACTTACACTTCCGGCTGGGAAAAAAAAGTAAAGAGAGTCTGACAAACAAGTAACACGTACCATATTTAAGTTTAATAACTTTTAATATTCTTTTTTGTCATAAGTCGTAAAGTTTGTTTTACCACCCCAATATTAGATTTAAACAACAACAAATAATGAAAATTAAACACCTGTATGCATTTTAATCAAAGGAACTAGAATTTGAATTAAAAAAAAACAAGAGGGAGATCATAAACGTATTGAAAAAGATTGAAGCAGTGTTGTTCTAGTGATAGAATTTCATTATTATTTCATTTAATAAAAAACTAGCACAGACCATAATTATCGTTGATGTTTTTAGAGATTGTTGTACAATTTAACGCTTTTTCGCTTAACCAACGAAGCGATCAGTCGTATTCAAGCCATTGCTCAATGAACAAATAACATGACATATTTTGGCCCGAAGAGAATGATCTTTTTAAAGCAATTTTTTAACCACTAAAATTTGTAAATGCTTATTAAGCATTTTTAGATTCTGAAAGTTCAATATCCTGGGTTGAGAGATATATTTAAGCTAAATTATAAATATATAAATGAAATTGCTACAGATTTTTGTAAAAAACATCTTGGCTGACTAACTGATCTTTTATTATAAAGTCCCAACAAGTAATTCTTGAAAATGAAATTAGGATTGCGGTTACCTGTTCTAATGCATAGAGTCACTAAGAAGAGATTTTGAAAAACTCAGAAGCCAAGGTGCTTGGAATGGGTTAAGGATTGAAAAATTGGTATTTTGTAAACTATGCACAACAAAAAAAATTTCTAAATATCGTATTCTTCTCTAAAAAACAATGGTCACGTACATTTTGTTTTGAAATTTTGAACCCCAAGTGGTAAAAAGGGGCAATAGTTATACATTGGTCCTTTTGAGGGCCATTTTGAAACATCTGAACCAATAATAAAAGAAACATAATTTAAACTGGAGAGGTCCGGAAAAATATAAATACTTTTTCGTACTTTTTTTTATAATTCTTACTCCTATGAGTCTAAAGAAGGGAAAAATGAATTTTTGGTTCATTTTAGTACTTTGTTTTTATATTTTATATCAATAAAGCTTAACACATAATTTGTATTACGTTTGGCAGTTCTCGAAACCATTAAGGGTAGAAAATATATTTTGTCACTTCAAGGTACTTTTCGTAACTTTTAAACAAATAAAAGTAGAAGAGACATTATGTAAATTCCATTTAACAGACATGGAAAAACTATGATAACGTTTATGAATTTTTTTTTTAATTTTGCACTCTGATGAGCAAAAATCATAACTTGGTACTTTCTAAGTACTTTTTTTAAATACCTAGCCCATATAAGACTTAAAACCGTATATGCTGCAAAAAGGTTTATGCTGACTTTTCGGACAAAAATTCATTTTAAAGTTGAAAGTCAACTTTGTTGGTGGAAAAAGTACTTTTTTACATTTTTTACTCTTTTGATGTTTTATGAGTCTATAATTTTAAAATTAAGGAGTAAAAGCTCGAGGTCGATATCAACTTATTGGAAAAAATTGTTTACTTACGTTCTTGAAATTGTTTACCGTTTGTAAGATTATAAATCCAGAAATTTGAAAATATGGGAAAGTTTGAAAGTCAATTAAGTAGACAAAAAGTAATTTTATTACAATTCCTTATTAATTTTTTTTTTCATTTTCATTGATTTATAATTCTTTAACTTTAAGTCTATATATACGAAATTATGAACTTTTGACTCATATTGAGTTTAGAAGTCAGTTAAGTAAACAGAAGATACTTTTTCGCATTTTGGCTACTTTTTTGAATTTTTTGAGTCCAGGTATACCAAACTAAGGACACTTTGTTAATATTGAAATCGAAAGTTAGGTAGGTTAACAAAAAGTACTTGTTCACATTTTTGATACTTTTTTGAATTTTTTTTTAGATTATGAGTCTAAATATATAATTGAGGTTTAAAGTCTACTAATTGAAAAAAGTCCTTTTTCAGACACATATATACACTTTTTGACGTTTTTGAGATTATGAATCTAGAAATATGAAAAAATAAATATTAACCAGAAATTCAACTTAATAGACAAAAAGTTATTTTTTACATTTTGGTACTTTTATAAATAATTTTATATTATGATCCTAGACATAAGACACTAAAGACCATTGATCCAAAATGATGTCGAAAGTACGTTGAATTGAAAACAGTATTTGTTCACATTTTTGGTACCTTTTTTAATATTTGGAGATTATAAGCATAGAAATGTGATATTAGGTATTATTGAGCCAAATTGAGGTCGAAAGTACGTTTAGTTGAAAAAAGTACCTTGTTTACGTTTTTGGTTCCACTTTTAATTTGCTTAAACTGTGGGTTTACATATATAAAATTATTTAAGAAATTCTGGCCCTTTCTTATGTCGAAAGTCAACTAAATAAGTGGACAAAAAGTACTTTTGCAGATTTTTTGTCTTAATTACAGTTTGAAAGTAAGGTATTCGTGGGGTATGTTCGGATGGACATGCGGGCATTTTGGGAAGGGTCAGGGACTTAGTTGTAAGCCGGTGAGCCCACCACTGAGTTTCTGTTATGGACTGAAAGGGACTTGGATAATGGACAAGGTGGGCCAAACCTAGAGGGACAGGGCTGATTTCAGGATCTCTATACTTTTATGGCCCAGGCTGGACAAGATGGGCACTGACCTGCTGCTCAAGGAGAGCAGGAAAGTTCTGGGATGAGATATAGGACGAAAAAATGGGACAGAAACTCTCCAGATTTCTGCAGGATATGCGGGGGACGAGGAGGAGATAGAGACGGTAGAACATCTTGTCTGCCACTGCCCTGGGCTGCAGATTCCCTGACAGAGGTTGTTTGGAGGGCGCTTCTTAGATGGACTTGGTGAGGTCCCTGGCTGTGGGCTGGGGAGCATCATAGGTTTCATTAAGGGGGTTGGGTGGCTGGGCAGATAGGTGATTCAGGGCCTATGACTACTGACTTTCTTAGACATCTTGCGGACGATACTCTTGCTTTCTTTATCCTTACCTATAAAATGCTTGCCTTTACTTTTATTTTTCTTCTCTTGACTCTTCTGAAGGGATTCACAATGCGCCTGAGGGCCTCCGAGTGAAGGTGGCGAGTTTGACTCGCCACTACCCTTCGTAACCTAACCTAACCTAACCTACAATTTGTGAACCTACAGGCATAAAATTAAGAACCATTGACGTAGATTGGGGTCGAAAGTAAACTAATTAAACTAAAAGAACTTTTTTACACGTTTGGTAACCTTTTGAATTCTTTGCGTTAATAACATTGAATAATATGAAATTAAATACTTATCATACTATTTTGGATTAAAGCCAGGTTTCCAAAGTAAAATAAAGTTCTAGAAAACGATTGTTTCGGTTTGTTTAAGTGTTTATTGGAACCTGTCAAAATTATCGAATTCAGTTAACAAAAAAAAACGTAAAATTAATTTAAGCCGTAACAAATCTTTTCTCGAATATTTAAATCAATGGCTTTATTTAATTTGGTGCATGTAAAATGCTTACAAAATACGAAACCACTATTTCCCTGCAATACTTAACACGAGAGGAAACGGAAACTTAAAGCGTTTAACAAATGTTATAAATAAGTTATTAAAAACAAGAACTTAACTTCCCATAAAAAAAACTGAAACTTTCAAGAAAAAGGCGTTAGCAAACCGTTTTTAACAGGATATAACGGGAGGAAATATTTAACTTAATACTAAGAGAGCAACTCAACAGTTCAAAGGAAATTCAAATGACAATTAACGGAAACAAGAGGTGTTTAGGGTGTTTTTTTTTGTTATTTTAGGAACAAACAATATGTTTAATATTAAACTATAATCGAACAAATGGGGACAAAATTATAGCTATAAAATCACTTGAACAAGGTGGCGTGTTTATGGAAAAAAAGAAAATAATAAATTTTTGTATGTTAAAGGGGGAGGAAGTAAGTTACACTTATCAGGAGTTACTAGCACAACAACAGGTAAAATAAATAAACTTTTTTAATAAAAGATAATAATAGATATTGGTTTTCTTGTAATCACTAAAATGTATTAAAAAGTCCCGATTGTCATTTTGAGTTAAATTGTAGGTGTGGAAGATAATTTAATAAATTTACTTTTATTTGTAATTGATAAGTTATTTATCAGTAGAAACACCTTTATAGTTAGAAGCAGTTAAACAATACTGATTTTAAAATAAAGTATACTGAACAATATATTAAATATGATTGGATTTATGGATTAAAAATTATCTTAAAAAAACTTTTAAATTTCTAACCTAAATGAAAAATTAAATTTGAATTCATTCAAAAAAACTCCCAGTCATTAAGTTTCAAAATCTAAAGTTTTAAATAATTAAACTAAATTCCTATTTAACTAAGGCAAATGGACGTTTGTTTTACAAAAAATTTCTCAGCCGAACACTAATCAATAAATCACTTGAAGGTTTTCTTAATTAAAACTTTTTCTTATACTAGACTCATGCTCAAATATTTACAAGTATGTTATCGAAAAGACTATTAAAAAATTTACATAAAAACTTTTTAACTTTGATTAACACAATAAACCTCTTTCTACGTTTGTGAGTATGAAAGAAGAACAGTTTGCATGCAAAAAAATAAGAACTTAAAAGACCAACAGAAAAAACTAAAACTATAAAACAATAGATTGGAAATATAAGAACATAAACATGAAGAAAAACTAAAGAAGCAAGAAAAAATCCCTTTAAAAACTTAATGTAACTGATACAAGGATAAAGATAAAAAGTAGCAGCAACAACAAAAACATAACATGAGAAGGGCAAAAAGAAGAAGAAACTATTAAAGTATTAAATCAAGCATAAAATTAGTTAAAATAGTTTTAAAAACTATTAAAAGTAAAAAAATTTAAATCAGAAAAAAAAGAAGCAGAACTTATGCAATGATTTTGAAATTTTCAAGAAAAAAGTTGATTTAAAAACTTTAAAGGAATTTTAAACAAGAAAGTTGGTCAAGCCCGACAATATTATACATACCTGATTTTCATGGGTGCCTATTTAAAACCAAAGGAACGGAAAAAATGGTATTAAGTATTATATATGGTGGCATTGAGATAAACATGTGTGCATAATTTGAGAAAAAAAATAATATTTAGGCCATTAATACCTCAAAATGCTTATTCAGGGTGGACGTTTTTATAGGGGATATAACAAAAAATGAACCGATCATAACCAAAAATGATAGGCTTTGCGTTAGTGCCACGAGAATTCTCTGTGCCAAATTTCATCGAAATATTCCCAAAATTGTGACCTAAAGCTTATTTACAAATATTACACATGATTTCTCAGCCAGTCAGACGGGCGGGCGGACATGCTAAAATTAGGGGGACTTACTATTTCTGGATAAAAATCAGTACGCTTTTTAGTTTTTATAATTTATGAGCCACCATAAGTTAAAGCGATTGATTTAAAAAAAATCCTGAGTCAATTAAAGTATGTCTCCTATCCGTTAGTCCGGGTGTTGTAATTAAGGAATAGACCGCAGATCAATATTTCGTTCAGAAAAAAATTTTTAAAAAAATTTATAATATTTTTTTGAAAACCGCCAATTATTTAAAAGTTAATTTTAAAATAAAAAAAAATTCGAAGCAGAAAAGTACTTATTTTTCTAGTTTTGCTCTAATTTAACAAAATTTTTAAGCAAAATATTTAAAATATCAAATTAATTTTAAAAATCAGTACAACCAGTATATACTTTTTTCAAAAATCAGTACAATTTAGTACACAATTTTTTTAATCAGTACACCAAATTAAAATGTAATATTTGTACTGATGAAATCAGTACGATTGGTCACCCTAGCTCAAATTGACTCAAGAAATGATTCTGAGTCGGTCGGTATACTTGAAGGTGGGTCTCAGACCTTTAAGTTTGGGCATTTCCAATATCTGCATAAACGCATTAGACCTCTATCACTTAATTGGTGTGAGTGTAAAAAAAGCAGAGGTAATTACTATTGTGGGGAAAAAAATTTAAAAAATTCTATTTTTACAGTATTAAAAAAAAATACCAAAAATATGAAATAAGTAATTTTTATTTATTTTTATTTCCTTGTTATGAAATCAAGTTCTAAACCAAAGTGCCAATAATCCCAAAAAATGTGGGAAAATTTTTTTCTGTCCACTCAGTTGACTTTTGGCTTCAATCTGGACTCATAATTTCTAAATCATATAAAAAACTACATTATATTTTGGAACTTTAATATTGAAAAAAGATCTTCAAAGATATTTACCTTTTTATAAAACCTGTCATATACAATTTAACTTACGTTCTATCTCCGTTCTTTAGTCAGTGCTAAAAGGTGCCTAAGAAGTACCCCTTCTATTTCGCAATTTTCTTAGGAGTAAAAATTAAAAAAAAAATTCAACAAATATATGCTGATTTGACGGGCCATTTAAACGCAATTTGTATTATGCGCCTATCTTAATTGGTTTAGAAGTTTAAAAAGGTACCTAAGTACCTTAAAATACTAAACTCTCATTTGTATCCTTTTTTGTTCCTAAGGGTCTAAAATTTCCAAAGTAATACGAAACAAACATTTATATTTTTCTGAAGCTTCCCGAAGACATTATAAGGTTTTCCAAGTTACAATAAGTACCAAAATATCATTTTTGCGCCTTTTATATCCTTCTTTTACCCCTTAGGATCAAAATTTTAGAAAAACATTAAAAATCGCTTTATAGTTTTTGACCCCTGCTAAGGCTAATTCGAAGTTGTTACTTTCAATTCTATAGATAATTTTTGTTAAATTTTCCTTAAGCTGAAGCATGCAATGGGCAATGTGGTTTTCATTACCTTTGTCCTGGGCAGCATGTGGCAGATCAAACGCCAATTGTGGTTAGGTTTTCCTGCTCGGACTGGCTTTTGACATATTCTGCTTCAGAGTTTTATTTTAGACATTGTTTCAGGCCACGCATTACTAGCATATAAAAGTACGGATACTACGCATGACATCATCGACTACTTTTCGTAATAATGCTAATAACTTATCCAAAAGACCCTACACTACCCAGGTCAGGTCTGCGAATTTTCAATTTTTGTTATAAAAAAAGGTCTCGCATCGATTCTTTTGCATTTTGCAGTATTAAATCTCAGAATAGATTTTACCGCTTAAAACTCGAGGGTATTGAGTTGATATAAAATATGTCTTTTGCATACTCCTGGCTTGAAAGGTTTTCATTGAGGCCCTACTTTTTTCATTTTCTTGGATAGTACGAATTTCATTATTCACGACAACATTAAAAAGAATGCAAAAGAGCAAAAGGCATGGTAAACACCCCTGCCTGATACCTCTAAGTAGGACAAATCAGGTGCTTTGAGGCGATTGGATTAATGATTTAAGAGTGACCATACATAAGGTTGATTTTCAGTCCATGGACTGACTCTTATATGTGAAATCTTAATTTTTGGGATGTTGACATTATGTCTTCCTTAAGCTGAGTGTCCAATTAAGAATCAGCCTAGATGCTACTGAACAGTGGTAAAGGTAAGGCCGATGTCGTCCAGCTGTTACTGGTTGTCTACTCCGGAGGTCACTGCACTGACTACTACGCTGAGGCCAGTAGCCTAAGCTGGAATGTATTGTCTGGCCGTATGAGCAGTTCATATTCATATGATCCTGAAGACAGAAGCGATATTGGATAGTGTGTTAAAGTAATGTTGTTTCCATATCAATTTCCAAAAGTTATTCAGGATTTGTTTTCATATTTTCAGCTGTTTTGTTTGGAATGTTTCTACCACTCCCTAAATGTTCTTTACAGGCTTAGCGGTTGTCAAAATTTTTTCCGCTGCTTTTTGTGCATTAGTTAGTGTTATTTGCTAAAGTCCATAAGTTTTTCGTACCCTAATTTTCCTTCGACGGTATTTAAGTTTTTACCTTAAAACAACTTTCTCTCATATTTAAGCGTAAGTACCCAAAGGAATTTTGGTACTTTTTAGAGGTTGCACCTTTGAAGAAAAAGGTTTTTGGGCTCCCGGTTTTTGTATCCGGTAATGTTTGTTTTTTCTGGTGCTTAAAGGTCTTGTTTTTCTTAAAACTTCAGATTAAACTAAGCTGGGCTTTGATCTTGAACTACTTACTATATAAAGCTTATTAAAATCAGATCATTTTATTTGTTGTCCATGCTGGAAAGGCTGATCTTTGAACCTTCCTTCGGGTTGAAACTAAATTTAAAACCACTTACCATAACAAACATGCCTTTCTTCATTCTTTATTCAAGGAAGTTAATCACAAAATAAACAACTTAGACCAACTAGCAGGACTCTAGGTCAGGTTAAAGCCTTTAATACATCAAATTACCAAAATATTCAAAGGACTCTAAGGTATTCCTTCTTACCTTCTTCTCTCTTTCTCTTATCCAATCAAACAATAGACTTTACTTTTAAACTTTCTTAATAAAAGAAACTTAAACCAACTATAAGTACTAACAAGTGAAAAAGAAAAACTTCTTGTTTAACATCCTGTTCTTATTAAAAACCATAAAATTTATTTCTTATTTATGACCATATTGTAACCTTTAACTTGCCATAAATAAACAAGCAAAAACCAACAAAAATAAATGAATAAATCGAGTATTAAGGGCATAATCAAGATTATTTTCAACAATAATGATTTTAAAAAATTTTAGCCAAGAAAAGCAAAAAAAAAAATCCCACCCGACAACAGGAAAGAAAGCAAAGACAATAGAAGCAAACGAACAAGAAAAAGTAAAGATTTTATAACCAAAAAACTTCAACAACTTGCAAACAAATAAATGCGATGGTGTAGTTTAAGGGTGTCATAGACTACAAGAGAGGTAAGAAATGTTTCAAGACAAGTAAGTGTCTTTTTGCAACGCCTTAAGTGTGGCCAGGCAAATGCTTGAGGCCACCCACAATTATGACAATAATGCCACCCATTACAACCAACGAAGATTAAACAAACAAAAAACACACAAAAACTTCTTCATTAAGGTTATAATAAGAATTGAAATCAAATAAGGCAAATTTGAACATTCTTTCACATTCCTCCACATTTTATATTATTGTTTGTTTAGAAATGAAAATAAGAAGGATTCCTTGTGGTCTGAAATACTTACATTAAGCACAAGCCAATAGATTTTTTTTTATTTCTTTTTCACTTCAAGTGTCCAGTCAAGAAAAATAATGTCGCCAAAGTTTTGCGTAAAATGGAAAATTTGTATTGTTTAAGGTCGTTTAGGCATTTGTCCTGTCATCTTTCCTGTTTTTCCTTATTTCTTATCGTTATTTGTTTTTTTTTTTTGTATTTCGCCTTTTTATACTTATTTGAACAACTTAAGGTAATAAGAGTTGGCTTTCCTTTCAATAAGTAAGAGCTAAAATGCTACAAGTCTTAAGGATTTCTTTTTGTTAAGATATCCAACACTTTGTCTTTAAACATGTCTGCCACTTAAAAGAAAACTTAAAAGGTAGACGTTTTCATTATGAACTTTGATTTAAGGGTCGCAAATTAGCATAATTATTAGTTAAACATCTCAATGATACTTTAAGAGGATAATTAACAGCAAAAAGGGCAATTCCTTGTTTAAATCTAATTGAAATGTCTTTTAAGAAAAAAAAATCCTCGAAAAGGTGTGCGAAAATATAGTGGATTGTAATGGCTTTTCTCTCAATGGATTTGACAAGTAATAAGGAGTGATTTATGCTGACACCAAATTGCCAAATAAAATTGATAAAAAACTTAGTTAATTACGAAAGTTATTTCTAAGATGATTAAACAATAAACCATAAGCTATTTATCGTTACCTTAATGTAGAAAGGGCCTAACTCATAGTTTTTTAAAAGCCTAGATTTTCGTTTATTTCGATAAATTGTCTGCTTATATAGCACAATTAGGTAAAAAAAAATTTCACATGAAAAATACGAGTTAGGCCATTTCTATATTAAGGTAACGATATGTACAAGTATGTAATATATATTAAAGATAGGCGTTAACGACAGGCTGACTCATCCGACATCACAAATGTATAAAACTTTAGACTTGATATTTGGACTGCGATGTTTACTTAAACACTTAAAGAGCATTTCGGAAAAAAGAGATAAAAATGTGCCAAATGGATAAAAGTTGTTTAGTCTATATCTCCTTAGCTATACACGAAAAGATAACAAATTATTACTGTCGAATTTTCCCCAGAAACTAAAAGGACCCGTGCCTGAAATTTTTAAAGGTATTGGACACTAAAAAGTAATAAAACAAGTAAGAGCACTATATTCGTCGATGCCGAATCTTATACATCCTTCACAACGTGTAGGGTGTTTTACCTTAATTTTTCACGCCCTAGGGGGTAAGTATGTTCAAGGACAATGTTTGCAAGGAAAAATGAGTTGAACCCAGTCTTACATTTGACCTATCCACCGCTCTAGGTAGGACTTATTACAATTTCGCAAACTTTGTATGAGAGCCCCCTTAGACGATGGAGATAAGGGAAAGTATGTCTTAACAATATGTTTGTGAAGGGAAACTAATGGGGCTCGGTCGTATACTTTATTTCTCTAAGGGAAGTTCTTGGGGCTCTTACATAATTTTTGTAAATTTTGTATTGCAACCCTTTAGTGATGGAGATAGGGGATAGGCATGCTCTAGGAATATGTTTGGGAGGGAAAACTAATTGGGGTATGTAATACATTTTATTTTTCTAAGTGCGACTTCGGGAAAGTTGTAGGGGTTTTTACCCTAATTTTTTCAAATTTTGTATGACAACCCTGTTGCTGGAGATAAGGGTAAGTAATGTTTGGAAGAAAAAATTAATTTGGGGACGATCTTACATTTGACCTTAATACAAGCACCCTGAAAGCTGTGGGAGCAATTTTAAAATATTTAAAAAAAACAAATCTTTTTATGGCAACTCTGTACAGAAATATTTGTGGGAAAAAATTAATGGAAGTCGGTTTTACATTGCACTCGTGTAGGTGCAGCTCTTGGGCAGTTGTAGAGGTTTTTATAAACAAGTTTTAGAGAAATAAACAGAGGAAGCCGTGGTTGCTGCCTTATCGGGCGATTTTGCTGAATTTCGATTTTTTCGCAGGTATTACTCATGGTTTGGTATCACTTACGGGTCTATGCGACATCGTGGAGCTTCAAACCATAATACGAGCAGACGGAAAGATGGACAGATGGACATTGCTTAGTCGACTTCCCTATCTATAAGAATCAAGAAAATATACACTTTACAGGGTCGCAGATGGATATTAAAGAAACACTAAACGGAATGACAAAATTATATATACCCTTGCCACTTATGTGAAGCGTATTACAAGGTAAGAGCTAAATGTTGATATTTTTAAAATCTACTTTATTACTTCCTAAGCAACGAAAATAGAAATTTAGCTCGAAGTGTGTCTTAATTGGTCTCAAAATAATATTCATACATTTTTGGTACCTTTTTGAAATCTTGGCTCTAAGGGGAAAAAAGTATTAATATTATATTTTGGACTTCTAAGAAACTTTTTCACTTCGATTTGCGTCCGACTGTGCTTTCAAATATATATGCAAATTAGATTTTTAAGAAATGCTGAACCCCAAAGTCTACAAAAAGGTTTAAAAATTAAAAAATGTAAAAGATATAAAGAATTTTGATTTGACGCAATGTGGCCCAAAGGTTCTACGCACTGCCTCATCTGTTCTACGAACATCTTCTGTGAATGACATTTGGAAGAGTACAATTTTATTTATCCCCAATATAATTGAACAGAAGTTTTATCGATGCAAACTATCTTATTTTGGGCCATTTAAGTGCCAGGTAGATTTTAACTACTGCATGCCGGAGCTTATTGCTAATGACGGTGAGCGAGTTTCATATCTTTCATCGTGCGAGAGATGGCTTTTAAAGTGAAAAAGGTGTAATTTTGACACGAAAAACAAGTATCTAACAATTCTACAAAAAAGTTAAAAGACAAAGAATTGGGGGCACTGACTGTTCCATAAACATTGTTGCCAGCTTTTACAAACATTTTAAAAACTATTAGAAGGTACTCAAATCAATTTTTAAACATTTGCGAGTAGCATGACTATAGAAGCAAGGAACTACTGTCATATAAATTGAAGCCAAGAGTCTGTGGCAAACGATTTTAGACGTCCGAAATGCTGCTTACAAGGAAATAGTTTTTCCCCAGGCAAAGAACTTACGATATAAATGGATTCATTATCATAATCCGGGAAAAAAGGGTTCATATGTAAGGCTTGGTCAAATAGCCGTATCAATACCAGAGCCAAATATCCATAACGAAAGAAAGTATTTTCAATTATAAGCTTCTGAAATCTATCCAAGTCATTTCAGGGAACCTGTAGCTTACTTATCTGGTTAAAGTAAACAGGGACAAGAAATTGCAGCCAATATGAAACCAGACATGAAATCATCATATTTTAACGCTGGTTTGAAATATATGTATTTAGAAAAGAGTAATTAAAAAAATTTTATTTCACCCGCCTTGAAGTCCACACCTATACTCCTCCGACTATATTTGTTTCGACTGATTCAAATCGCTTTTTCACAAAACGCTTCACTTTAAAACAGGATTTTTAAAATCGGCTGCATTTGTTTTTTTCCTCTAAAAAATGGGGGGGGGGGGGGGGGGGGGGGTTTGACTAGAAATGTTCACTTTAGTTTCATCATTTTTTATTTCATCAAGTTTAATTAATAATTATGTTATAAATGGTTAAGTAACCGCTTATTAGAAAAAATCTTTAAAAGATTAAGTTCTACTTCAAATTTTCCAATTTGTTTTGCCTGTACCTACGAAAACTGAAATTTTATAGGATTTGAAAAAAAATAATTAAAATTCCTTTTATCCGTAGCGAAGTTTCCTTATACACATTTAAAACTGTATAAATAACCCTCATATTTTCCGGCACATATGCCTCCTATTTTCAACGCAGAACCTCTTTGCCAAATCAAACCCATAGTTTTTATTTTCAAAATTAAAATTCCATCAAAAATGTGCCAGATGTTTATTACTCCTTCAAGTCAACAAACTCTTCAAAATAAATTTACGACCAAATACACACATACTTACAAACACAGCAAGACGTGCACCTTTTGTCAATTCTTGCAAAGCAAATACACAGTGATCGTCACTTAGTCAGACAGCCAGGCCGTCAGTCATTGTGTTAGCACAACTTAAGCAAAAAAACATTGTAAATAAAAAGTAAAAAGTAATGAAAGCAATTTAAAAGGATCGCATATGAAAAAGGACTCGTGCCATTAACAATACGTAAAGAATTATCACTACAGAGCAGTCTTGCTTTGTTTAAGGGGTGGTTTTAACTTTTCTCCCGAGTCATAGTGGAACAAATTTTTTAATTTCCACAGGAAGTTTTATTAAATGCAAGTAGTTTTCTTTTAAAAGCAAAAAGGAACTTTTCGATCAAAGGCAAAGAGAAGACCACTACTGCATGTGGTTGTGTTGAACATGCCAAAACACACAACCCCTTATTTGACAGGGTAGAAAATTATTTTCAAAACCATCATGAGTTTTAATTTTTTTCTCGCTTTATTTCTACAATACAACAATAGAAATAGTTCTTATCTTGCAGAAAAAATTTTCAATAATGTTGATTGTGCATGTAGGTAGGTAGTTGTCAGAGACCCCTTATGAAGATCAACCCAAAGTAAGTGTATGAGTGTTTGTAAAGAAAAGCTTGTTTTTAGATGACAGATGTCCTTCTGAGTTCATTCAGCCGCTTAGAAATTACTTAACGTCTGATAGTTTTATACTTTGAACAGAAATTTTACAAAAAAAAAATTACTGTCTTTTGTATTATTATTTGCTTTTGGGTAGAAAAAAAAACGGGACACCATAAGGGGTGGTAAAACTGAAAAAGAAAAGCAGAAGTTTTAAATAGAATAGAGAACAGTCATATGCGCGTGCGTGGCATGTGGCATAAATTCTTGCTTCTTCTTAATGCTAAAAATTTTGCAAGAATGTCTGTTATTCATTTGTGTTGTTAAAATAAATTTTTAGCACAAAAAAAAACCCAGTAAAAGATAATTTAAAAAATTTATGTAAATTAACTCATCCCAATTCTTATACTTACCAAATTCAATAAGAGCTTAACTTATGTATTTTTAATTAAATTCTTTATTCATATAAATATTTTTTTAATTAAAATTATTTTTCTCAGACATTAGCGTTAAGGATCTGTATTTCATAATGCGGATGTTACTGAAAGAAAGCATTTAACAATAATGTCTAAAATCAGTTATAACTCTATCAAGATTTATTTGGCTGGAAAGCAGCGCTTATTGTATAGTCACTAGAATTTCTTCTAATAAATATTTAATTAAGGACTCAACACCTACTTGGAGTTCCATAAAACCTAGAACCTTGGAGCCAGTTTTCAAATATTTTTGGTTTCTGTAAAAAATTTATATAAATTTATATAAATGAATGACGTTTATAAATAACCAACTGACTGACTAAATAATTGATTAATTAACGAACAGCCAAAAAGCATAGGACTAAAATATTAATATTTGGACTTAAGTACGTTCCTCTTTCGATGTATAGATCCCCTAAATTATGATTTAAGGAAATTCGTGGCAAATATAAGTAAAAAGAAAAAAATCCGACACAACTAAAGCAAAACTTAAAAAAAAAAATAACGTATTCAACTTAAAACAAGTAAGAGCGCTATATTCGGATGTGCCGAATCTTATATACCCTTCACATTGGTGTTTAAATATACCCAGCCGAGTAATTTTGTACCGCAAATAATATAATAAAAAACCTTGTGCGAGTTTAAAAGCCTGTAGAAAAAATAATAAAATATTAACGTTCGTATGAATAATAGAAATAGATGAAGAAGATTTGAGGTCGAGAGTTTTAATAGTTTTCGACATTATCCATATTTAAAGGTTAATAAAACTTATTAAATGTTCTAGTCCCCCTGCTCTTCTCCAACGTTTACTCCAAAATGTATGAATTATTTGATTATTACTTTTTGTAGAATATTCGAAGTCGATAGCTGTAATAGTTTTCCAGAAGTTTTCGAAATGTTCCACTTTTGAGTCGATAGATGTTATAGTTTACGAGATATAGCGCATAAAATATTTCACCAAATTTGTGCAATTGTAGGAAAAATACCCCTTCCCCTGGTCCTATCTGAAAATACTTTTTAAATTATTTAGGTCCCTTCTTTAGGAGTATCCGTGCCAAGTTTTGTGGCAAGAGTGGCTATACTTACTGAGATATATAGGGATATATGCACGGATTTTGTCCTAAAACAAATGGGTTACTCTGGATTTTCGCTTATATCTCGGTCAATAGTGAACCGATTTTGCTGATTTTAAATAGCGATTGTCTCCAGGATATTTCTAATAGTTTGACACCATTAACTGGTCTGTATCTTTTTATTTGACTCCGGAAACTTGATTTAAACAGACGGACAGACGGACATCGCTAAATCAGCTTCCCTATCTATTAGGATCCAGAATATATATACTTTATGGGGTCGCAAATGAATAATAAAGAAATTACAAACGGAATGAAAAAGTGATATATACCCTTATCACTATGTGAAGGGTATAAAAACGAAGCCTAGTCTGGTACTTTTTTGATAAAAAGGGCAAAAAGTGTAATTATCCTTTGCTGAACTAGTCCAAGAGCAAACTTACTTAAATTGCATTCGACAGGTCTCGAAAAAAATACAAATATGATTTTAGTCAGAATCTTAATTATTATGCAAAAAATCTAACTCTCAAAAAAAAATAATTTTTTGATTTTTATATATTTTGTTAAAAAAAAATAAAAAAAATTTTTTTTATTAATTTTTTTCCAAAAAATAATTTTAAGTTTTTGGTTTTTTTTTTGCCAGATGTAAACATTATTTTAAAATTTTTTAAAATTTATATATGAAAGCAACAATCGTTTTTTATTTTTATTTTAATTAAAAATGTAACAATTATTCTTTCAAAAAAATAATTATTAATAAAAATTTAGAAATAATTATTATATTTTAAGAAAAAGTACCATCAAATACATAAAAAGCATTTGATTTTCAAAATAATATAGTTTAATAGTTTAAAGGGGTACTTCGCTCAAATTTGCGATGTTTTATTGTGCGTGCTCCTTAAATATATATTTTTAATTTACAGTCGCTGGTTTTGGGACTTTTTTAACTTTTTCAACAAAAATATGTTTTGATACTTTTAGATACATTTTGTTATTTCTAAACCAATAGGTTCAATACAAACATAATTCGAATTAAATTGTCTTAAAACGTAACTGCTATCAAAAAGTAATTTTTAGACACAAAATTTTGGACAAAATGTACGCTTAGATACTTTTTTGAATTTTGGTTTGCAAATAGGATATTAAGGTCTGTGGACCCAGATTGTTCTCGAAAATCAACTTAACGCACGAGGGTACTTTTTCACATTTTGGTATTTTATTATACTTTTGAGAGTTCACAAATATAAAATTAAGGATTGTAGACACAGATGACCAAAACATACTTTTTTTCATTTATGGTAATTTTAAAATTGTTTTCAATTATAAATCTAGAAATAAAAAATGAACTAAATGGTCAAAAAGTACTTTATATTTTTTAATAATTTATCTTTATTAGTTTTTACATTTTCGAGATTAAAAGTCTTAAAATATGAAGATAAGAAATGTGGTCACAGATTGAGATTTAAAGGCAATTAAGTGGCGATAAAGTACTTCTTCACGTAGTTGGTACTTTTTTTCTCGAGATTTTTAGGCTATAAATAAGAAAACTAAGGCTATGACTTTAATCTTTGGCGACAAAAATATCGTATTTTATATTTTTTGGGCCTTTTTTTAATTTTTGTAAGCTATATAGCTAAATGTTATGTGGCTGATGCAAGCTGCTAACAAAAAACTATTTAATAAGATGTCGCAGATATGTCACCGAAGGTGGAGTCCATTTGAATTCAATCATAATCATAACTTAATGAATTTCTTTAATACATATGCGGTAGTACAAATGGCTTCCACCCTCGGTGACATATTTTTATTTTTTTATATAAAATTCAGTCTACCTAATCGCAAAAAGTACTACTTTCGCTTATTTAGTACCTTTTTAATATTTTGGGACTATGAATCTAGAAACATAAAATTAAGAGCTACTGATCTTCATAAAAATCGGAAGCCAACTAAGTAGAATAAGTACTTTTAAAAAAATGTGGCCCTTTTTTGAGATTAAGACTCTAGATATATTATATTAAAGACTATTGATCCGAATAGAGGCCGAAATTAAGTGAAGTTGAAAAAAAATACTATTTAACGCTTATAAATACATACATACTTCTTTCTCAAGACGTAAAAAATTTTAAAATATGAAATGCATTTCTGTCTTCGTTTAACAAATTCCTCAAAAATCTGGCATCCCGTGTGTCCCTTTACTTCCACTTTTAATTTTATTTTATGTCAAACACCTTTACTTTTTTTCCTTAATTCTGTACCAGTTTTGCAACAATACTCTGTGCATCTCCTACCCTCTCCTATAGTTTATTTTACCTATGTGTCTTACTTACTTATATACGTCCTTGATCCTGTCTACAATTGTTAAAAATATATACAAGTAATATGGTATTGTACGTGTGTGTAAATTATTTTCCTACCTTTTTTTCAACATTCCTTACTTACTCCTGTTGGATTTTTTTTTTTGGTGTTTTGCAGCATCAGAAAATCCTCAACATATTTGCTTTAAGCAAATTTTTATAACATTTTGTTGTTGTCGTCAGATTTGCCACAAGCATTAATGGCATTTGCATTGTATTGTAGTCGTCATCTCAACGTCATCATTATTATTACGAATGAAATAAGTAATTCAATTGCAGCTGCCTCTTTTGGCTTTTTACCTTTAAACGTACCCAGCGACATTCAGACGCACACATGCTTACACACACACACGTATTAAATAATTACTTACTCTTAAGCAATTACACTGTTTGGATGGGAATTTAAAAAATAAGGGAAAACAACTTACCTCTGTGAAGTTCAAAAATTTCATTTATAGCATAAATTAAAAGATTTATTAAATTTTAAAATATATTTTTTTGGTTTTTAAATTTAATTCTGTAGGAATCGTTTTTGGCTAAAATTTTTTTTTGTTGAATTTTTTTTTAAACATTTTCTTATAAATTAGGAAAAAAATAAATTCAAAGCCAAAACTTCTATAAAAACTTTTGTTGTTTTTAAAAAATCTTAGAGCGTTTTGTTTATTCAAAAGCGTTTTTTTGAAAAAATTAGCTTTCGAAAATTTTAAAAATTTATTTTTAGTAACTTTCAGTATAATTACCACTAGACCTTCTCGTCTCTTAACTACAATTTGACAAAAAAAATTTATTTTTTATATTTTGCACAAGGAAACAGTGTATACCCTCGACTTTACCTTTTATTTTTCTACTTCTACACACCAATAAAGCACCACTTTTAGGGGAACACACAAGCAACTCTAAACAAATATTATTTGAACATATTGTTCAATTCTTTCTTTTTTCAAATTTCAAATCTTTTGTTCGCCTTTCGAACGCATACTTTTTTTTTAACATAGCTAGTAAACAGGATATTCCAACAACAAGAAATAGCAAGAAGAAACAACAAAAACAACTTAAAGCACATACTCTCACACACACACTAAAAACAAAAAACTAAATCAAAAAGTAACTACATATACTGACGCACACATATGTGCAGTAATTTTTGTTGTTTTTTAATTTTAAATAAATCTTTATTCCTTGCGCCCTGTTTTCTGCCATTCGTCCTTAAACAATTGTTACATAAAAAAGTGTTTTTTTGGTCTTTTTAGAAATTGACATTTGCCGAAATTTTTGGGCAAAGATTTAGAAAAGGGATGTTTGTTTTTTGCACAAATAAACAAAAAAAAAAGGATAATTTTTCTGCAAAAAGAAGAAGAAGCAGAAAACATTTATATTCTAATAACACATATTTAAATCTCTCGTTTAATCCTTAGCATTGTGTTCCATATATGCAAAACCATAGAAGCGACTACTTTTCTTAGAAACTTTAGGTCATGGTTGATTTTAAAGTGTTAACAAAAAAATAAATTTGTTTCGAAATGCAAAGTAAAGATATAATCCTTTAATTGTTATGCCGTTTGGAAATAATAGTCTTTAGGTTTGGTTATGTATGTAGAGATTAAAATCTCTAAGCATTATTTGTAACATTTTTAAAAGTTATTGCAAGTTTTATTACTAAAAAAATTTTAATTTTTAAGGCCTGCTTAAACTAAACTAAAAATATTTAAATGAATATCACAATACCCATTTTAAATTATACCGATCAAATCAAAAAAATCCTCAAAGAAGTACACAAGAATAAACCATTAAGGCCGATAGTGTGATGGTTCATCCATGACTTCCAAAAGGTGATTTAATGGCTACTTAAGCCTTAAATACTAATACTTCGCATATAAAAAGTATTATGCCATCAGTTTATTACCCAAATCGAGATCTTCGCCTTATAACACTTAAATGTTAGAAACACAACTAGGGCGAATGGCGAATTTTTCGTTATAAACACATTTTAAAACACCTGAAAAAAATAGGTTGAAATAAATCTTACCCCGAAAATTCGTGCAGTAGAAAGGATTTCGATTCGCACTAATTTTTTACGTTTTCATACACATTAATGTGTTTTATTTCCATAATTTTACATAAGATACGCACAAGCCCAAAGGTCTTCTGGTGCTAATGCAAGAGAGTGTGTGCGTCTATTAACTAACCTTTGCCCCCCTTATCAGTTCAAACATATACTAAAATTGCGTGTGGGTCGAGAAGACCTTTGGAAGCGTGGGCTATATGAACCCATGTTAAATTATAGGCAGATTGACTTCTAATTATTTGCAACTGTTTTCGCTCATAAAAAAATACATATTTCAGAAAACCTTAAGTTCAATACTGAAATCCCTTTGTCTTTTATGAGGGTTAAGATGGTTTCCTGGTTAAAACCTACAAGGGGTGGAAGGAACAGTATTAACAAAATCTTATGTAACGGTCTTCCTCGGAAGGAAATTATTAAATGCTTTCTTGGGATCGATTTCGAATGAGTCACTTTGATCCTACTCCTTTGGCTTCGGGCAGATCTTCTGCTGTAGGTGGATAAAGACGCAAAAAATTCAGGCACGCAAATATTATTGGGACCACTGCATATCGCAAGATTTCTTGAAAAAAATTCTTTTTCGATATATAAGAGGGACGGGTGGGACCTGTTGATCTAAAGAAACTTCTGTTTGCATGTAAGAACGGGTCTGGGGGAGAAGTATTTTTGGTGGAGGCACATGTAGGCGTCTGGATTTCATTCAGCCTGTACTATAGGATGAACTATCATCGATTCGCAAAGCGGCAAACAATATATGATTTTACGGGATATGCAAAAATATCAGAGCCTTACCAGCATGAAGGCCGCATTTAAACTTCTTACTAAATACCCTTTACATCATCACTTTTTACAAAAACTCACCATTAACTAAATTGCGATGAATTCTGGCATCAGTCTCATATGGACGCTTGAACACGGAGCCAATGCGAGTAGCTGCGTTGCTGGGACACCGACAAAAGGTGGTGAGTAATTGGATAACGGGACGCTTAAGCACTTTCGAAGCGTTGCACTCTCTTTCTGCCAACACTATATACTGGAGTTATAATTAATACCAAGTGGTGTAACAAACCAAAATGATACTAGGAAAACCTAGCCAAGAAGGAGTCAAATATCTTCTGGAAAAACGGAGGCTAGGAGTTACCATGACGGTTATTATTGGTCACTTGCAATTTTGGACATATAACAGTAGAGTTCGATTGCTTTTTCAACAGCTTTTGTAGTACCTCTCAAAAAGCAGATGAAGAAGCTCTTGTGTTTTACCTGGCACTGGAAAATATACGAAAAAGGCATTTTGTTTTTAACAGACTAAATCGTCATTAACCTATTAAGCCTATCATCCTTTATTGGGAATAGCAGTTAGTTTACGAAAAGGACCAAAACCTGCAGTCTATTTTCAACCATACCAATAAGCCTCTAGGGTTGGTTATCGGAATTTCCTAACTTTTTCCATTACCCCTTTTTCTCTCTCTCTCTCTTTCTCTTCCTAAAGCAAGCATTCCAGGTGGTTTAATGCAACAGACCCAAGTAAGCTGTAATCTTTCTCTTCAACTGTTTCCGAAGTCTCAAAGTTTTATGACGATAAAGTGGAATACTTGTATGTAACAATCCTTAGTAAGCCGAACCAAATCAAAGTGTTGTTATAAGTAGGACTCTACGGCGGAGAAAAGTATGGGACTAGGCATCTTTGTTAAAAGCTCGCAGACCGAGATCGACTTCCACCCCAAATTTGGCTAGAAAACAGCATTAAATTGAACTGGAGAAGTCTTTTGTTGCAACGAAGACCAAGTTAAACTGTGGTACGATGAGCAGTTAATGCAATGGAGAGACCTAAATAAATAGGGTGGTTCTTAAGCTAAGGAAACCTGGATTAAGACAATTGATTAGTGTGTGAAGGGGTCACCCAAACATCTTCATCGGATAAGGGTTTCGGAAAAGAGCAATCGCAGGGAAGGCAGGGAGGACATCGAAAAGTTAAAACATTCCTATACCACTGTCCATCTGTTGCACAGGTCAGGGCCCAATGTAATTTGACAGATTTTATATAAAATTTGACTAAATTGGGAAGTGTTAAATGGAAAATTTTGAGTGAACTGTTCCTCCTCACTAAATTTCTGTGAACCTCTAACGCCAAATCAATGCTAGAAAGCCAACAAGCCTATCACTGGCTTAAGTGCACGTCTAACTTTACCTTACCTTCATGGACATCCAACCAGACAGAAGAGTGGATAGATTTACGTCACTTAACTGATTCTTAAACTATTTTGGGACGCTTCAAATATTCCCACAAACGCATAACCTCTATCACCTGTTCATTTTAACAGTTTTATAATCACTCTAAGAAACCAAAACTTTTTTCTCCTCAGCTTTTTTTGCTTAAATCTTGTTTCTTTTTCTAACAAACATTATCTTTTTTGGTGCCAACACTTTGACGCTTAAGGAAATCCCCTGTGATAATATAATTAATTAAACATAGCACTTTAAACGCCTTCTTATTTAGTTGTTTTTTCTTTTTTTTAACACAAACATAAACATCAGCCGTTCATCACTTATAAACACATTATGACAAACAAACGCCCACTTGTCTGGAAGACAAGAAGAACACTTTATACTGAACAGAAGAGATAAAAAGAACCACAAGAACAGCCATCTGGAAAGATACAAAATATTTTAAACCAACAAAAACAACAAGAAAATGATAATAAAGTAATATAACACCATTTAATTTATAAACGCTACATTTAACTTACCCGACAACAGCAACAACAAGAAGAGCACAAATAATCCCATAGAGACACTTAAGATGTTCACACGTCACTTAAACTCAAACAAAACGACCTTAATGTTAAACAATTTATTCTTGAATAAATTTTTTTTATCTCTACTCATTCTTGGCAATAACTTTTAGAGCGAGAATTTTGTGTAGTTGTCGTTAAGGCATTTGAAAGTAAACTGTTGCAAGAAATTCCAAAACTCTAGACTATAAGACGTTACTTTTTAAATAAAAAATCCCACAACTCTTAGGTTTTACTTATGTTCTCTTTAAAAAGTGTTTACCCTATGTAAAATATATTCTTTAATACTACTTCCTCTATCTGTTTAGAATAAAATTTGCCCAAAACTCGTTCTTACTCACACTTGCTTATTATTTACTTAAGAAAACGGGGAAAGAGGCAAAGTAATATCCTTTGTTGAAACCAAAGAAAAACTGTTGGTAAAAGAGACAAATGCGGCGAAGTTTTTTTTTGTTTCTTATGTATGTAGTGGTAATAAAGTAGTTTTTATACAAGGAAATGTCTAAGTGTGAGTTTTTGTAAGAAAATTAATTTTTTTGTTGTATTGGTTGCGTAGTAAAGTGTGTGTCTTAAGCTGTGCTTGAGGGAGTAAGTAGTAAGTGTGTGTGCGTGTGCGTGTGCATGTGTGTGAATTTTTTACATTCTGTGGTGTGAGTTTTCTTAGGCTGCTCTTTATACTCGTTTTCTTTCTTAGTATTTGTTTTTTATTTCTCCTACTTTTTTTTCTTAAAATTTATTTAGTTTCTTCGCCGCAATTGGTTTAGGTCGCTAATAGTTATCTATGTATTAGTTCGTTTTGCTTCTCTCTTTCTTTTGTATACAAAAAGAATTGTAATAATTTTTTCAGTTTCACATGTAAATATCTAAGAAATATTTTTACTCCGATTGGATTCTTATTGGAGTCTTGTGATTGGCTAATAAGAAGTTTTAGCTAGGGCTACTATATTTTAGCCTTGATCTTATAAATAAAATTGTTTAATAGTAATTTGTAGTAAAGGTGTGATATCAGGCAGTTTTGTCATAAAACCACATCGCTTGCTCAATATCACAATGTTGTAGGTATGTGCAAAAACAAAACTGCTAGGAAAATCAAATATCAAAACATTTTTTTTTCTATTTCAGTCTAAAATTTGGGAAGAAAGTTTATTAAACTCTTACGGCTGTATTTACAAATCTTAATCTTAATTAAGGTTTTAAATACATTTTAGCTAAAAAAACATTTTAAGCCTAAAAATGCTTTAACTAAAATATGTTTTAGGACTTTTGAAATCTGATGTTGGCAACTCTATTAATTTTTTTTTTGTCACTTCAGTCATGGTGATGTAAAACAATGGTTTTTAGCTCATATATTAATCGCATCTATGCACATTCTTTTTTTTTTTGTTTGTGAGCAAAATATTGTTTCTATAAAATTAAAAGTGTATAACAACATGTTTATTTAATAAAAAAAAAGAATTGTAAAAACAAAATGTTAGGTAAGAGTAAAAATCAAAAGTTGACTTTATTATGGAGGAAATAGTATTTTAAAAACGACTTTTTCTTTATTTGTTTTGATTTTTTATAAATCACTAAAAATAAATATGTTAATATTACCGAAAACAATTAAGTTTAACATAGGTACACACAAAAAATTATCTAAGTGAACTTTACTTAAATCAAGCCATAGCGGTGTCAAAAGTACGGTGAGTACGGTTTTTCTTAAATCAAGTACGAAATTTCTTACTCCAAGTAAAATTTTTCAAGTACGAATTTCTTACTTTTAGCCACAAATAAGCCAATAAAGGATTGATTTAAGTTTGGAACCGTACTTGATGTAAGCGTGAAAAAGATTGATTTAAGCCGTAAACGGGATTAATTCGAAAATGAAATGTCATTTTTTTGACTTATGGAGCTTTATTAAAGAAAAAGAATTTTATAGTTTATTTTTATTTTATAGATACTTAAAATTTATAATTTAATTTAAAAATTTAATTTTTTGTATTTACCGAAGCTGAGATTCGAACCAGGGGTTTCTGTGTTGCAGCACAAGCGCGTTACCTCTAGGCCACCGAGACACTTTGTTTTCAAATGCTAAATAATATATTAAAACAACAAGCTTTTTCTGCTTGATTTGTTGAAGCAATCCGAATAGGCTTGATTTAAGAAAATGTAAGGGAGGATCGTACTTAAAAAGATTTTGGATAAATTCAAGAATAAAATTCTTGATTTTAGAAAGCGAGTTTTCTTTCTGTGTATGTATTATAAAATAAAGGTGTAAGTTTGTTTGATTGAAAGGGCTCTGACGTAAAAAAATTGTAAGGAAAAAAGTAGGCGGAGCCACGCCCTCTAAGAAAATCATATTATAGGTACTTCTGCCAGGCCAATTTTTTCAAAATTAGTGCGCATATAAACGGCTTTTAAAGTTAAAAGTTTTGAAGGTAAAAAAATGGGCGGTGCCACGCTCGCAGTGATACTTTTTTTTAAAAACTTTGCACACATATAGAAGACCTCTAATTCTAAAAGTCTAAAGCCAAAAAATTGGGAGTTGCCGGGCTCGCAAAAATTTATTGTTGCGATTTTGATGAAGCTGAAAAATAGACCGACAATGTTTATTTTCGGTACAATAATGGGTGGCATAAAGGTGGACAAACGTGCAAAATTATGTAAAGATAGCGCAATATTTTAGCCAGTTGTAGCCCAAAACGCCTAATCCAGGAGGGCATTTACTGATCATCGCCCCCAAACAACATGCTTTTTTTTCTATGCCAAAAAGCTTGTCATCGAAATATCTACAAAAATGTGGCCTATACTTTGTTCACAAGAATTTATTAACTCCAAGCCGGAAGGACGGGCGGACATGCTTTTATCGACTCAGGAAGTGATTCTGTGTCGATCGGTATAATTTAAAGTGGGTCTCAAACCTTTACTTTTAGAAGGTAGAAATATTTGCACAAAAGCATTATAAAATTTGGGTATAACAATATAAAAGAAAAATAACAAAAGTACCTATAGTTAACCATCATTATTTGTATCTATCAAACGAAACAGAAAAACAAATTTGTTACTCTTACTCTTATTTTACCAAACCACGCCACATTAAATTAGAGAAAATACCAAAACCAACTTATAACAAAAACACGAAGCAACTTATCAATACGCACTAAAAACTGAAAAACCATATAAACTGGTGTAAACAGATATATCTATGCACGTGTTTAGTTTTAATATTACTGACCGGCAGCGAAACGAAAATGATGAATATTTTTCGCTAGTGTTGGTTAATATCTGGCTCACAACTTGCTAAGGCATCTTTTATATTTTCCAAATGGTCTTTATAAATTTTCCATTTTTGTTTCCAATGCAAAATTTTAGCCTTTAGTTTTAATATAAGCAGTTTTATATCAATTTTTTAAGCTTTAATAAATCTGCAAGTTATAGAATTAAAATTTTTTAATCTATAAATGGAGTAAAATTCTGAGGGCGTACTTTGAGAAACGTGTTTTAAGTCTTGTAAAACAGATTAAATAAAAAGTATGTAGCCGTCGATGCGGTAGTATACTTCGGCATCTTAAAAATTATTTTTTCCTTAATCAAGGCTTTTGAACTAAAATTCCCATACCACCGCAAATATGTTTTACTTCTTCAAAAATAGTTTTAAATTATTTTTGGGCTTAATCCCTTTAAGTATCAAGACACATTATCAGGGTTTTTTTATAAGAGATGAGCCTCTTTGAAAATCTATACTCTGCTAAGCGGCTGTGTGGCAGTTATTATATCATTTAGAATATTTAATCCGCAAAAAAAACGGAAGTGCTCAGAGAAGTTCTTAACAATAAGGCTTTTGAAAACGTGTCCCTACAAAGCAAAGCGTTTCTATTTCATTTTTTTCGGTTTTATGTATTTTTTTACTGCTGCATTTTCTGCCATCATCAAAGCAAACCCATCACTTCCAATCCCTACCCATTTTTCAAAATCAAGACCAATGTTTTTTAACGCCCTTAAATCTACCGATGACAGTGTGCTCGCAATAATTGACACGTCATCGCCAATATCATTTAAAGCACCTTCAAATGCGTCGAAAAAGTCTTTGAATTCTTCTTTTGCTATTTTTTCCTTTAGATTAAAATATCTTAAAGCTAAAGTAGTTTGGTTTTTTCCTGATAAGTCAGTAGTCTCGTCAAAAATAATTGAATAATATTAAGTGTAATTAATATTTTTTTTTGGTTAATTGCTAAAATGAGATTATGAAAACTTTTATATAATTCAGTTTTAATTTTTTTCGATAAAAATGAATCATCTAAAGGGAAAACTTGGAAATTGGGCCTAAAATGTTAACTCCAGCATCTATACGAAACCGAAGAAGTGAACGCAAAATACCTTCCGAGCTTTTATTTTCAGAAGATAGGAAAGGACCATTATCTCGATGTCCACGAAGAGGTAAATTATGCCTTCCGAGGGAAATTATAGTTTTTATAATAGACATCAAACGTTCTCAATTTTCAATTTCTTGTTAAAGTGCAGATATTTGTAATTGATTTTCCACCTCAAGACGAAAGTTTTCTTGTGTCTTCAAAAATCATTCCAAAAGCAAAAGCGTCCTTAAATAATGCATATTATTTAATAACATATATGAAACTTTTGGTATTTATTTATTTAATTAAATTTGAAGTTTTAAATGTTTGGGGGGCCTGCAGTGGTGGATTTACGCCTAGGCCCGTGAGGCCAGGGCCTAGGGCGGCAAAATATAATGGGCGCTAAAATTTAATGGTAAAATAAAATAAAATATGCTTTAAAGGAATACGATTTCTGTAAATTATATTTAGTAATTTAATAAAAAGTCAAACAAAAGCCAAAAGAAAGAATAAAAAAGTCAAACAAAAGAATAAAATGAAAAGAAACAAGAAATAAAATTAAAAAAATTTGCATAAAATCTTTATAGTTTAAATAAAAATAACAAAAAATTAAACAAAGGAAGGAGAAGAAAATAATAAACAATATTTAATAATTGAATTACACTGCACTGGACAAAAGACTGTTAGTAATTATATGTGACTTAAATGTCACATATAATCAAAAAGGGCGGCACTTCAAAGAGTGCCTGAGATGGGCCAGGCCTAAATCGGCTACTGGGGGCCTGATATAATGCCAATGTATGATTTCCTACAGTTGCATGATCAAACAAAGGATCATAAGACCAATAATTTTCAATAGTTATCAAAATAAAAATTAAAACAGAATTAAAAACAAAAAAGGTGGAAATTTTCTTAAAATGGGATTAAAATTAGGCAAACCGCAATAAAAATACAAAAAAGGGCTTGGAAATTGCTTAAAACGGGCTTAAAATAGGGTCGAAACAATTTTAAAATTGATGTATTTACACAAGGTTTAAAATTGGATTTTTAAGCCAAATTCGTTTATGAATAT
Source organism: Melanophora roralis (assembly GCA_963583895.1). Lineage (NCBI taxonomy): Eukaryota > Metazoa > Arthropoda > Insecta > Diptera > Rhinophoridae > Melanophora > Melanophora roralis. The sequence continues at coordinate 108,813,753 of OY757187.1, read as the reverse complement.
CATTTTATTGAAATTCGCTTAATAGGGATTTAAAATGCTGTTTAAATTTTTATGAATACAGATAAAATACATTTTGAAATTTGAATGAAAAAAGCCGTAAACTATTTATATTTGAAAATTTTGTTTTTCGTACAAACAAATAAAAATAAATTAATTTAGAAAATGGTTATCTAAATTTCAGTACAAATATTTTTCACTTAAAAATTATAGTTGTTTAAAAGTTTTATCAAATATTTAATTATTTCGAAATAATATCTATGTCTTCTTAAATTAAATTTCAAAAATTTTTGTACTTGTTTTAACAAAACTTTTGACTTAAGCTTAAAGAAAAATTATAGAAAGTTTGAATTTAGTCAAGGCATAACTAAATATTTTATTGTTAAATTTGTTTATATATTTTTAATTTTTTTTCTTAGATTTTTTTTTTTAATTTTAAAGCAGAACATGGTAATGCATGTCCCTTTAAATTAAACTAGTATTTTTGATTCTATCAACTCTCAGCTTAAAATTTTAAGAGCAAAACAATTCCTTAATTTTTTTTTCTATAATAAAATAAAAATTTAAAAATGTTTACTTCTTGATTAAGATTTACGTTATAACCACTCAAACTTTTTTAGTATACATAGGAATTGGGTATATGAATGCAATTTACGTTTCTTAACAAATTAATTACAAATAAAAACAAAACCCTTAAACGTATAAAACTCACATTATAAACAAATTTTAACCGTCTCTTACAACCCCCAAAACTAAATAAACAGAAAAAAAAAACTAATTACGACATGATCTATAGGATCATTAAACAAAGAAAAGTAACAGCAAAGTATGTTATACTTTTAAGAAGTTTTTATAACTTAAACTCTCATAACAAAATTTATTTTCCCAACAACATATGGTCAAGAACTTTTCTTTAAAATTTCTATTATATTTTTTGAAAGAAAACAAGAAAAAAAATTAAAAAATCATTGAGGCGTAATTAATACGCGACATTAGTATATTCAGGCGTATTCTTAGAATTACACGTTTTCTTTGTGAAAAATTATTTCAAAATGATTAGCAGATTATTATTATTATTTCTATTAATGCAATCAAACATATATCTTTTTGAATTTATTAAATTACTTTGATCTTGCCTATTTTTGGCCGTTAAACAAAAAGTCAATATTTCAAATAAAAAGAAATAAATTTTGTTAATCTTAAATCATTTGAGATTTTCTGTGGCACGTATTTTTGCATTTGAAATATTGAAATTAGTTGTTGCAAAGAAAAAGGTGCAAAAAAAGAGCAAAATCATTACAAGTAATGATGATAACCATAAGTTGAATCCTTATAGAACGTGTTTATGTTTATGCTGTAATCAATATCACCAGTATGTTGCACATTTCTCGATTCGATTGTTTTTTTTTTTTTTGTTCTAAATAGGATTTCTTTTAATAATGAAATTCATTCAAGATTAAACATCATGTTTCTTATAGGATACGAAAGAAATTTTCGAAAAAAATCATCTGCTGCCGTTAGTTATCTCTCTGTTAAATGTGCAAAACTGGTTTAAGAATTGATTTCTTTTCTTGGTTTTGTTTCCATTTATTTCTTATTCATTGGTCCCTAGTGTTTCTTTTATTTGCCATCTCCTACACTTAACCTTCTGTCACCTTTTTGCTTTTCTAGACAAATATGCATGCCAAGCATTCTTTGGTGTTTAAGTGGCTGAAAATTTAAAATAAAAACCTTTTTTGATTAAAACATCTGATCACAGGAAATCTTTTGATTTCATATTTAGTATTGTTTGTTGTGATTTTATTCCTCAATGAATTTGTTCGTGCGAGATCATTGTTATCATCTGCTTATTTCCTTAAAGTTCATTTGTATTCGCATTCCACTATCTGGTATTAATTGCTATTTATGTGATCTATCTTACTTCATATATCAGGTGTTATATAATAGCGCGTGCTTTAAAACCGTAACATATGATTTTCAATTGTTTTTAAGGGTTTTTAAATCTTAAGGGCAATTTTATTAAGTTGTGGCGGTGCGAACATATGGTTTTTGCTTGAAAGATTATTAAGACAAATGTTATAAATTCAAATATAACAGATTTTTTGTTTTTGTCTTTAAAAATATTTTATCTTGTTTAATTCATTGAAAACACATATTTCGTTACATCTTGATGATTAAAAGTAAAAGATTCATGTTAGTTTGTTTTCTTTGTAGTTCGCTACAAGCGAACTGCGAAGGGGAAGATAGATGATACCATTTTGACAAGACCACACTACTCGATATATTATTCTTACGATAAAGTCAGTAAGATGTAAAAAATGTAAGTTCTACCTGCAGATGTTTACCTTACTTAAGTCCTCCAGTGTATATTTTATCTGGAACTTGTGCATGCTAATAGAATTGGCAGCTTATTTTCAGCGATATTTAGGAAAGAAAAAAGAAACCCCCCAAGGCAGTGACCAGCATGTTTTTTTTCGTTAGACAGGAAATTCTCCATCGATATGTTGCTTTTATAACTGTCTTCCTCAGCATCCTTTGATTAGATTGAACTTGTTGGTTTAAGTGAGCCTTCAGCATATTCAATAAGAATTTCAGCAGTTTTAAGATCTCTTTATTCGTATTTTTATTCGGGTTACCTCAAAGACTTTCCGCCATTTTGCTAAACGTCTCATTATTATACAGCATTTTGTAAGCAGTTTTTCCCACTCTTTCAACTCGGGTTCTGTTGCAACAAAAAGCTTCAGACTCTCCAGGTCAACTACCTTTACTTTCGTCCGCTTATTAACAAAAGAAGATTTCCAGGCACCCACTGTAAAAGTCCCATAGTACTTCCGAGCTTACTGTTCCTATTGACCCTTAACTATTCGTAAAAAAATTCACATCCGTTGGACCTGTGGGCACTTTGAGCCATAACAAACATTCCATGATTGCTCGGGCTTGAGCTTTTAGGACAGTTTTGTATTCTAGAAGGCAGAAGTAGATCTATATTTTTGGGGTTTAAGCTAAGATGCCCAGTTGACTTGTTTTCCTCCGTCCTTTACATACCCTCTAACAACATGTCCTTTCGGTCATTGGCCCCAGAAATCCTTATAACCAAAACTGTCCATTTGTTATCAAGTCACTGCAATTAATAATTTTTTTTTTACTTTTTGGTACACGATTGGACAACTTCACTGTCCTCAAACAATCCTCTAGTGCCTCCAAAATGAGTTAGATGGTTAGACTTATATACTTATCTATCCAATCTCCGTCGCCTCGCAGGGTACACGGTTTTCAATAGTCATGATTTTTAAAATCGTCTCGTATGCCCTCGCCAGGGTGATATTAACTGCCCAGTTTATCCTTAAAACGTCGGTTTGTTTTACATTTTCTTTTAATTGTTATTCTCCTCTTACCACCGAAGCGTATTTAGTACTTGTCTTATTAGTCTAGCCTATATTCCTCCTTCTAACATAGTACCAAATATAAATAAACTTTAGCCAACTTCTTCTCTAAGAGATGATTTCAGTTCAATTTCGGATCCAGAACTGCTCCCAGCTAATTAACCCTCGTATACATAAAGACCCTTCTTTCCAAGAAAAAAAGATACTTTCGAGGTTTCTCTTTAAAGATTGCTCCTGTAGGTAAGTGCTGGGGATCTCGGTTAAATTCTTAAAATCTTGTTCGGATACAATTTTGCAATATAAAGATTTTCTATAAATATTTTAAACGCTGAACAACTTTCATATTGGGAGTTTCTCTTAGCATCATCATTCTCTATCTTCTCCTCATTAAAATAATATCAGTAGTTAACATCTTAAGCCTTTATTCATTAAAATCAGTTTTTATGCTTTTTTAAATTTTAATTATCCATGTAAAAAAAGTTTTTCTTTCCATTTAAACGTTTCTTGCCCTCAAATGTTTTATATTTTCAAAATATTTTCCCTTTCTGCTTTTTAATATTCTAAAGAAGAAGGACAAACACTTAACAGTCACTTCAAATAGAAATGTTGAATTAGAGGATGACAACAAAATACAAAAAATTTCAATGCAGTTTCTTTTGCATTTGCATTGACTTAAACTTAAGGTACCGCGATAGAAAATAGAAATAAAAATTTTATATAAATAATTATCATAATGAATCTCTTTTGTGTAGAAACTTAAATGGAGGAGATTGAGATTCCCGTTAAGTTTTGTACACAATTTCTAGTTTATCCTTGATGGACTTGTAGAGTTGAAGCATGCTTTCTATTAGAAAGTGGACAAAATGTTTTTTTTTTTTAATTTTTTTATATATATATATATTGTTGGTAATAAATTTAATGGTATTTATTTTTTTGAGTAGGTATCTGTTGAAAAAACCATAAGAAATCATGAAAAATTTAAAACTGACTTGTAATTATTTTCAACTTTGGTCAGTTTGTTTCAATCTTTTTTTCTTATGACGAAGAGTTGAAATGTCATTGGTATAATGCTTTGATGAACTTTTAATTTGAATACCGTTAAGAAATTAATATGCCATTAATAATGTACTTAATTTCATAGATTAATATTTTTTTATAATTTTCACTACCAGAGAAGATTGCAAAATAATAATTTGTTACAACTTGAGAAACTATTTCCTTTTTTAATGACACTTTTACTTTTAAAATAAAACACTGACCTTTCTAGTGTGAAAAAATACTTATGACTTCTATGGTTGCGCTAATTATAGGTTCTTTAGTTGTTGCATGAATATGCATGATTTGGCATGACTATGCGTGCACCAGTGGGCTTAAAGCCAATGTGTATTTAAGCAAATAAAGTCACAATTTTTAAAACTTTTAAAAAATGTCTCTTTCTAAGTTTACAAAAAAAATTAAATTTATTAAACCTTTATTAGGTGTGTTTAATAACTTTTCAGTAAATATTCGCAGCGAAACAGTAAAAAGAAATTTGGAAAAATCATTCTTAAAAATATTAAAAAGTAAATGAACGCCTTACCACCCAAAGTTTGCCAGAAAATGTATTTTAATATTGTAAATTCTTTAAGAATTTTTTTTGTATAAATAAACATCAAACAGCTGTTTAAAAAATTGTTGCAAGTAAAAATTTTACTTTTAAAAATTTTTTACTCTCTTTTGACACTCTCTCCATGCAAGTTTTTTGAGTAAATGAACACTTTTTCGTTACAATTGTTAAAAATTTTTAACAATTTGTGGGTTATTGAACACACCTATTGTAAAAACAATCAAAAAAATATATATATTTTGTTATATCTGTTGAAAGACTTTGAGACGCCTCTTAATTCTACAAGTCCCAGTAACAACAACAAAAAATTAATATTCATAAGTCATTGCAATGGCAGCACAAGAAAGACATTTGATACTCAAAGTATTTGTTGCTTAAAAAACTTCTACAAAAGGCATTATTTTAACAGAATATTAAAAACAACCTAAAAAAACAACAACATTTTATTTGATATTTTTAATCAATCTTTTTCATTGCATGAGCTATGAAAAAAATCAAAGTTGACCACAAGCGATAACAACAACAGAATGTCTGCAGAAGTGACTTCAAGGACTTTTCAATAGACAAGATACATTAACGCCCACAATTTTTATGATTTTTTTGTTTAAAGCAACCAAAGTTGCATTGAAAAGCTACAAACCACAAAAAATAATTACAGCAACAACAAAGAAATATAAAGAAAGTTTCAAAAAAATGCTTCAAGAAATTGCAATGTTAAAAAATAACAACAAAAACAAACACAAATGGAGAAAGATAATTAAAAAAAATATTTAACCAACAACCAAGAAAGGCAACACAAAATTTTGCCAACGAAATATATGTATAAAATAATAACTGCAACAAAGTCTTAAAATAAAATTAAAAATTTTTAATATTTCTTTTGCTTTTTGGCATTAAAACCCTTTTGTTCTTTAGTTTGTTTTAAAGGACGAATTAAAATTAATTGTTGTTTGGTTTCCTTTTTTATATTCATTTATTTTACTTAAAATTTATTTGGCGACATTTCAGCTGTTTTTCTAAGAAATTTTAAAACACATTAAAACCAAACCTTTTTCTTTTATATTTTTATATCAGAAGATTAAATGAATAATAATGCCACCACAAATATCATAAAAGCATATTAACCCTTATAAATAGCAAGTTTTTTGAGGTAAATCATTATAGAAATAATTAGGACGAAATTTGATTTTAAAACCGGCATAGAACAGTGTGTGTTTGTATATGTGTTGGTGTAAGACAGTTAGGGTTACCAAGGAAGATAATTTTATTTTACTTTTTTGATTCATTTTAAGACTTTTTTTACAGTAATCAAAAAGGTAAAAAGTTAATAAAATCCAACTCTATTACACCCTACACCACAAATAATTTTTTTATGTAAGTACAAGTACAACCATATATTGCCGAGTAAAACTTGTATGGATTCTTAGCAAATTATAGATTAAGTGTGGCAAAATTTTTATGTATCATGACTATTTGAAATTAATGTTTTTGATATAATTGTTTTAACCAACCATTTAATCTCAATAAATTTTATATGATTTGCGACATACAGCCACTAGTAAACATTTTACGATTTTTGTTTAGTTTATAACTAATTTTAAATTAAGTCCAAGAGTAAGTTGAAACAATAAACAAACATCTACCGTTACCATTTGTGTGCTGACCCACTCAGCCACTACAAGCACTACTACTACTTAAGTAGTTTCCAAATATAGGGCTTCTCACATTTTCCTTGTAATCGTCAACAATACCTTATCGTATTTTATTCGCATCCGAACACAAGGTCATTCACATTGTTCTTGTAATTGCTATCGATACCAGATCGTATTTTAATCGCTTGCGAAAACAAGGCTCCTTTCCATGCAACAGCTAACCACAATGGAATAAATTTTGTCGGAGCCAAATGCCTGGTCCTTTGAGCCCTCCACGCATTTTTCCTAATGGCAGCGGCCCAGGAGGATATCTGTATTAGGGATATTTAAAAAATTAATGTATTGTCTTCAAAATGTAGACGTTTTTTTTTTTTGATAAAAATAACAATTAAAAGCGCTATATTCGGCTGTGCCGGATCTTATATACCCTTCACATTAGCCTTTCGCAACGTCGATTTTTTTATATTTTTATTCAATTTTTAATATAATATATTTTTAATTTTTAAATAGGGATCGGTGCCATATTTTAACCCTCTTAGGGTGACTACGGGGAAGTTGTAGGGGGTTTTACCCTAAATTTTTAAAACTTTGAATAACAACCCCATTAGGGGTGGAGATAGAGGAAAAGTATGTTCTCGAAACGTTTGCAAGGAAAAATGAGTTAGGGTCAGTCCTACATTTGACCTCACCATTGAAGCTGTAGGAGCGGAGGGAGGAGGGCATTAATTACAATTTCTCAAAATGTTGTATGGGACTTTGTATAGGCGATGAAGATAGAAGGATGTTCTAGGGATATGTTTTCTAAACTTTTTTCTATAAGGCCGACTCTGGGAAATTTATGGGCGTTTTAACATAATTTTTTAAAATATTGTATGGCAACCCCCTTAGGTAATGGAAATAGAGGGTAAGTATGTTCTATGAATCTGTTTGGAAGGAAAAACTAATGAGTGTGTGTAATCGATTTTATCCCTCTACGGGCGATTTCGGGGAAAAAATAGGGGTTTTACCCCAAACTTTCAAAATTTTGTATGGCAACCCTATTAAAATCTGAAGGTAGAGGATAAGTATGTTCCCCAAAAATGTTTGGCAGGAAAAATTATTTGGAGTCAGCCTTACATTTGACCTTTTATTAACGCAAAATTTAACTTCGTATGGCAACCCTGTTAGGAGCGAAGAAAGTGTGTAAGTATGTTCCACAAAAATGTTCGCGAGTAAAAACTAATGGAAGTCTGTTTTACATTACACCCGCTTAGGGGCAACTCCGGGGCAGTTGTAGAGGTTTTTATGTACAAATTTTAGAGAAATAAAATGAGGCAGTCTTGGTTTTTGGCTTTTATTTTTGTCAGTTGTACTGCGATTTTGCTAGATTTATTAATATCAATGTTCTCGTAGACATATAAATGGTGTATACTTTATGAAGTCACAGATTGATATTAAAGAAATTACAAACGGAATGACAAACTTATATGCATATACCCTCATCATTTATGTGAAGGGTATAAAAAGAGACATTAGTCTGGATGCACGGACAACGTTAAGTGGGTTCAGGAAATATTTCTAAAACCAAAGTAGATATCGTTTTTTGATAATTGGCAATGTTAAAAAATTAAAGATTTTTTAAATCTATGACCAAAATTATTATTTTTAAACTTCTAAGGATTGTTTGTTAATACAAGAACACCAATAACAACCATATTAATGTTTATTCAAGAACTATAGCGACCATAGTAAAGTTTGCCTTTAAATATACCCTTCTTTAAGCAAATGGCAACCCCTTATTATTGCCACTATGCAAATAAAACAATAAGTCACACAACAAAGAAATTTTTAATAAAATCTCAGCCCTTCTTTTATACTTAACAATTTTCAGATGTCAAAAAGTAAAGAAATCAAAATATAAAATTTCTTTATCTAAATGCAAAGCGATTCCCTCTGTGAAGAAAGAAATGCACGAAAAGATGTATTTTATTGTTTAAATATTTTCTAAACAGATGCATTTCTGATCAAATGTCAACAATAATTAAGGGCGAAAAGTTTAAGTAAATCAAACAAATAAGTCTTATAGTTTCAGGCAGCTCAATGTGTCACCGTAAGTACAGAAAACAAAGCCACCTTCATGAAATCGACATTCATATGAAGATTTTTTGAAAAGAAAAGGGTCAAAAGGTTTGAAACCCTTTATATGATTTCATGGTTCTTAACGGAAAATAAACATTTTTGTTTAAAAGAAAGTGTTTTATTTTAGAAAAAATCATAACAATTTCTTTTTTGCAAACATTTTCTCATCGATTTCAAATGCTCTACTTAACTCTTAATTGTTTTCAATAATTTGCGTGCATTCAAGCAATTTTGAAGATCCAGCCGCCAGTGTGAATAAAATCATTATTTTTGCATTTCTCCCTTCACTTCTTTCATCTTACATTTGAATCCTTTCTTTCTTATTTATGTGTGTAAAATTTTTTGTTATTCACACAATTTTCAAAAAAAAAATATGTTAAAAGAAACAAAAATTTTCATTGATTTATTGTCCTGTATTTACGTTGAAGATTATCCTTTTTGTTAGCAATTGCATATATTTAGTTTAGTTATTTTTGTAAGTATTTGCCTGAGTAAATTGTTTTTTTTTACACAAAAAATTTCAGTATTTTTAAACTACCTGTTGGTACATGCTATTGTTAATCAGTTTATTACAGTTTGGTTTTTTAGGATTTAACTGATTGTTAAACACCTTTAGGGTAATTTGTTATGCTGGTTTTTCCCTATTTCAACTACGAACTAATTCATACTTTTTGAATGTTAATTTTAAGATGGCTAATCCTTAAAGTATTATGTCAAGGTATATAGGAGTATAAGTCTTTGGAAGAAATTAAAAATAGAGTAGGGATTATGTTTTGCAAGCAGCAGTGTTGCCACATTTTAAAAAAAATTTTTAGATTTTGTTTATATTTAGCAAAAAAAAAGACATTTTTATGTATTAAGAACTAGAGAAGTAGTTTAAGAAACCTAAACATTAAACAAAGTAATTTCAAGCCAATAATTAATATTTTTTAAACCAACAGATTTCTTGCATTAGACCAGGGGGCAAACAACGGCATTCGATTCGAATCGAATTCTATTCGATCGATGGAGTTTTCAATGTTTTCAACTTAGGAATCGAATGCCGTAATTTGCCCCCAGGTTTTTTAACTTAATTTGAAAACGAACAAAGTTTAGTGACATTGGCTAAGAGAATCGTATGTTAAATCAGCGTGAGATCAAACTGTAACGTTGCCTCTGTCCCTGAAAGTATAACGGCCTTAAGCAGCCCTTGTTGCAGCAGGCACTCGCAGTTGTTAAAACCAAATAATGAATTCAATTTTTATTGTATTGCAGGGTAAAATTTTTTTTTGTTTTCTCCATTTTCACTAAAAACCCCTTAATATAAAGGATAAAATTTTAGTACATATATGCATGTGATGTCAGACAGCCAGACGACACTTTAAATTACTCTGCAATAATTTGAGGTCAAGCTAGGAGTGGCACTGAAAATTTGTATATCCTTTAATAATCCCAGACTAATACTTATATTGGGATACAAATCATGAGAGCCTTTGACTTACTTCGTAGTCTGCATATGTAAAGTTAAGTTACAAAGAAGATGAAGGTAAGTGCAGCCTTTCGTTTATCAGCACTCAAATACCTTTTGGGGTTATTGTGGACACATTTTAAAAAAATGTTAAAAAGCCAAATAAAAAAATAATTTGCAGGACTAACAAGTAGAAAAGGAATAGTCTAGGACCGAGAAAGGAAAGCAACTCAAGTACCTGTAAAAAATTTCCCCTATATTTCTAATATTCTTGTCACCTCCTCCTAATGTAAACCAATTAATATATTCCAGCTTACACCTCCAAATTTTTCTAAGTTCAGACAGCGAGAGACTACATGCTCTATTACTTCTACTTCTTTTCCACTGATCCTCTAATAATCCAGAGTGCAACGTGGTCTTAAGACTAATGCCTTGAACACATAGACGACAGCAAGCAACACAGCAACACGACTTCAAATGCAGCTGGCTGAATTATTGCCATGCAGTTAGCGACTTAATTATATTGAAGGCGACGGCTGCATACATACACCAGTGCTGTTAATTTTCATAATGGTACAATTTTAAATTCGTTAAATTTTTAGACAGTAAAATATTTCGTGTTTTTTGCTATTTTATCATTGAAAAATATATGCAATGACATTTATCTGGAATATTATTAACGTAGTTATGCATGTATGTAAGTATATTTGTAGCGTAAATATGTATGCTTGCATGTAGGTAAATATTTATGTATGTACGCACTACAGTTAATATTTTAAGTAACAAAAATAAAATTAAGATTGTGGCAGAATTTAAATATATACAAGACAAGTGGATTTAAATAATATAGGGCCGAATCTGCGGTTAACATCATATTTAGCTGTACTACTTTAAATAAAAATGTCCTTTTTTTGTTTAATTTGTAGTTACAAAATCAATAAAAAGATTTAAGTCGCTACGGCTGAGTAAAATAGAAACTCGATTGGCAGCACTGTTTTACACTCTTTTATATTTTCTCTCAGTTTTCTGATTTGCCGCCTACTAAAATAGAAATTAGTTTAATCTGGCCACAGCTGCAATTTTAGTTATGGTGCCGTGTTGCTGTGTAGCCGTCAAAATAATTGTGTACATTTAAATGCATGTGTTTTATTTTTGAGAGAATGCTGTCGGTAGCCTGCTGGTGTCTATGTGTTCATAGCATAAACCTTCCAGGTCCATAAGCAACCTTTTGCCAGCTGAGCTAAGCCCTGGACAAATAGACTTAGCCCTCAGTGGATATTCTTCACATTAAGCATACATTTTCTAATCTTTCTATAATAGTGATACATTGTGGTCTTATAGCTTTCTTCCTTTCTGTCAACTCAAGGGCGACTACGATCAAGCTTCATTCAATTGCATATTATGTCGCCGTGTCCCTAAAAAAGTCCATTATTCTATAAAGAGCCCTTCTTCAATTAGCAACCTAGACTTGACACAACTTTTCTTCAATGCCTTTGGCAATTAATTACCAGTGACCAGAATATTTCTTCGAACATTTTATAATAAAGGGAATTTTGCCGTCGAAACTTTCAGTGTCTCCCCCTGAAATACGTCACACTTAGTCTTTACCACTATCCCTTGTTGTCAATTAACATTTTACACCCTCTTTACAGACCATTTGATCTCAGACAGGCATTGCTCCTCGAGGATATTATATGTGTATGTTCTCTGAACCGTCCAATGGGGCCAAAGGATCAGTATTAAATTCCCGGCCGGTACTAAGATCCTCAAGTCCAATTTTCTGTAATACCTTTGTGTGACCAGTAATAAGAAATATTACTTCTCTAGCCAGTCAAACTTTCTCCCCCAGTTCCATTACCCACTACTCAATAGATATTGTAAAGAATTGGAGAAAAATATCAAGGGCCCTTTGGGGTGTGCTTTTTATTAAACTAGTAAAGCAAATCTGTGGTCCTTAGCCAGAAGCTTTCTATAACAGCCCAACGCCTCCCCTCACAGTTTATTCATATGTGCGAATCGGTATAACAAACATTGTGCAAGTCCAGTTAAACATATTTGTTTGTAAGCCCCAGCTCTTTTCTTTAAAATTTTTGCATGTATAACTACCCTTTTCTAAGTATTCCTCTTTTATGATAAATTCCGCTCTTGGACTTTTCTAGGATATTAAGCCTTACACGTTGGCTTCAATTCATGCCCATTGAGCGTAGGGATTCTGAGACCCCCATCCCTATACTGAAACTAAATACTTTTTTTTGCTAAATTTCACGCCCAGCCCGCCAGGCTGCAAGAATTAGATTATAAATTGCGGTGCTATTACCCTTCAATTACAATGATAGTTATAATGGCCGCAATTTACCGAAAAACTCTATCCTTTTCTAATTTTTAATTTAAATAAATTTAATATTATTTTTTAATTTAATTAAAATATTTTCTAATAAATAATTAAATAATTAAAATAAATTTAAAATTTGTTAAAAAAAAAAGGTTTTAATTTTTTAATTTCCAGAAATTAAAATTTTACTATTTAATTTAAAATCCTTCCATTTTATTTTACCCTTGGCATATATTTGACCAAACTATTTTTAAATTAAAAAACTTTTCTTCTTAATTAAAAAGTTTATATAAACTATTAGATCCAATATATAACTGCTCTTCTAAAGCATAAACTATTTTTGTATTCGACATCTTTTTAATTACATTTTTTTTCTAAGAAATTCTATTTAGGATTTCTGCATCATCATCTTTTCAAACACGCAACACTAACACTAGTATGACTCTTACGACGATGATTACTACCACAACTAGAAAATTAAATTAAGTGTAGAAAATTTCCGGTTTCCCATGCAGCATTATTACCAAAAACACTCTCCGCCATAGAAATATTTAAGTGTGTCATAAACTTACCATTTCAACGTGTATCCTAAATAAACTTAACTATATAAGAATATTAGTATGTATGTGTATGTTATCACACATACTTATATGTATTTCTAAGCCATTCAAAAGAAAACTCTGCAGATAAATCTTCTTGTTAAGTTGACTTCTTTTAACTTTTTATTTTTTGCATTTTATGTCGCATTTAAGCCACCATAAAATCTAAAATAAACCCATTTCCTCGCACCTTAATAATGAACACACACACATACACAGATGCAAAAGTATTGCAAAAATATAACTGTTATTCACCTCAATCAAATCTTCACTTCTTTTCTACCTTAAGCTCATGCTCTTATTTTTGGATAGTGTATGAATGTATGTTTATGTGAGCAGCGTATGCATTTTTGTATGTTTGTAAGTATGTGGTAGTTACCACCTTTAGTTTAGTTTCATTTTATCCTTTTTTTGTTTTATTATATTTCCAAATGAAGAAAACTTACAAAAGCAAGAAATTTTAATGATGCATACATAAGCAAAAGTTAAAATAAAAGAAGTAAAATATGGCAGCAGAAAATATATCAAATTAAAAAAAAACTAGAAACTGTTGAGATGTTCTTAAAAATGCATCATCTGATGCATTTCTAATAAAAAAAAACTGAACAAGTAGAATATTTAAAAAATAAAAGCAAGAAAAAATACGAAAGGAGACCAAAAGATAGTGGCAGCAATAAAGTTGCATGCACTATGGGTTGAAAGCTAAAAAAAATTATATCAAAAACTAAAATCGCAAACAAAAGAAATTTCAGGGACAATATGAAAATATAAATCTTTTGTTTCCTAAAAAAGTAAGAAATTTGCGAGGCAAGCTTAGATGAAATGGAAAAGGGTCACCATATTTTTAATTTAAACGTCTTGAAATATTAAGTTAGCAGCATATGTTTTTTACCAACATAAAATTTATTTATATTTATTTAAAGTAGAACATTTGATATTCTAAACTATGATTGTATAGAAAATCATGCAAATTTTATTTTTAAATGCTTATAGTGCTCCTTTGAATTTAGTTCAGGGTGTCTGGGGGCAGACGTTCGTTTTCAAACTTAAATAAAAACGTAGTAATTGACGCAAAGTTATATTTAGATCATTAAACGACAAAATGAAAATGCGGATTTTATTTTTTAAGGACCATGTCCTCCAGATGTCTTTCATCGAGTTGAACACACTGTTCAAAACGGTGCCTTGTGCTCTGCGCCACACGCTGCAGTAAACTTGGTTCAATTGAGCTGATTTATCGTCGAATATTTTCCTTAAAAGCTCCATAAAAAATCCATGAGAGTTAGATCGGGCTTACCTTGGTGGTCATCAAATGTCCCTAAAGAAACTGATCAGTTTTTTGGGGAAAATTGAATCTACTTGCGTAAAGAGTACGATGGATGAGCTCGCAGGTTTGGCTCGCCTGGCCTCGAGAATTTTCAAAAAAAAAAGGTCTTTTAAGTGAGGGTATCGGGTTTTTTGAGACCAGTAACGACAGTTTTTCTTGTTGACGGTGCCGTTTAAGTGATTTACAGTGCGAAAACTTTCCAACGACGTTTTACAAGTCACTTTCTTTCAGTTCTTGAACGATTTGAATTTTAAAAGGATGCAACTTCAGATCTTTTTTTTTTAATTTCATGAATAATCGCTCTTGGAGGTCCCAGGGAGTGAAAGTCACGGATTTTCACAAAAACTACTTTCAACCAGTTTGGTGTTTTCGGGAGTCCTTGAAGATCAAATGGACCATGGACGGGGGATATTCAAAGCCAAAGCAGTTGGGTGGATACATGCGAACGAATTAAATTTACATACGGTCCATCACGAATTTTATAACTCGCTTTTAACTCGGATTCCGACAACTATCGGTTTCCATGGCAACCCTGTATATTTTTCTATTTTGGCATTTATGATAGTTTTAAAATATTCCTATACTCCATATATATGTAGATTTTATTTTATTAGTTGACATATAGTTAAAAGGTAAATATAGTTTGTTTTAAGGACATCCATGCCTTACCCACTGTGCAATGGAATTTGCTCTTTCCTCTCACGTGTTGTTGCAAAGTTATTAACAAGTTGAGTTATCTAAGCATAAATAAGTTATTCTCTATGAAGTCGTTCAACTTATCTTATGGAAAAGTGCATTTCAAGCTGAATAATACAAGTACACACGCGCAAACACACATACCATACACGCTTATACATAACTTTGCTAAAACAGCTTTTCTTGTTCTTCTTTAGCTACAAAGGATCATAGAAATATATCTATGTCTGCTTAGAAAGTTCTAAATTTTCCTCCAAGAATAATATATATTTTGAATTTATAAAGAAAAAGATTTGTCTTTCAGCATTCAAACGTATAAGATTAAATATTTATACTTGTGCAAATAAATATATGCATGAATGTTCATACTTTCAACAAGATATTGCACTCATACTTCGGAAATATCCTTAGAACAGGCATTTATTTGCTTAACAAATACTATATGTTGAGATAAAAAACATTTTTATAAAAAAAAAACTCTGAGAATAAATCTTGTGGAAAATTCTTAAAGTTTATGCTCCATAAACAGACATACATATTTACCATTTAATGCTCGAATTTCTTTTACGTTTTCAGCATCCTTGTAATTTCTATTGACCTCACATGTGCAAATGTGTGTGTTTATATGTAAGAAGCACTTGTCGATCTTTTTATTTTTTCCTTTAGTTTGAAGACCCTACAATTTATTAAAAGTGTGTTAAGTTTTTTAAACAATTAGTTGGCAAATCACCGATGATCAAAATTTAAAAGTAACCAATAAAATGCTTATATTGCGTCAAGTATAATAAGGTTATGTATCTACTATATGCTCATTAGTGAAGCATATAAAATTTGACGACATGACAACAGGTCTTTACTAGTTTAAAATAGATTATTTTAAATCAGTAACAAACATCATTTCTAATTTATTAAGTTTTTCGATTCTTTGTTCAGGTTTAAAAGTAAAAATTTTTTAATTTTTAAAACAAGCAAAAATAATTAAATTAAAATAATTTTTAAAAATATAAGAAATATTCTTTAATATTCATGCTTGCCTGCTGTAGCTTGCATTTTCTTCTTATGTTTTTTTTATCATAAGGAAGTGCAATAGAAAGTTTTTTATTTTCTTGCTATTATATCCTTTCATATGTCAATTGTATGCTTAAATGAGTGCAGTTTATCCTTGTGTTGTTCTTGTTAGCCAAGAGTCTTATGATGATACATATATGTATTTGTTTTGGTATTTATTTTTCTTGGCATTTTTTAAGAGAACGTAAAAAAGAGTTTTAGTGTTGTTTTCATATTGAAGAAAAACTTTTAATAAATGTAAATTATAAGGTACACTGAAACAATAATTATAATTCTTATACACAGCCATATGTACGGACAGAAGGAAGGACGTGCTTAAATCGTATCATAAAGTGTTTTTAAGTCAATTGGAGTTGTAAAAGGGGGGTTTCGGACCATTACTTTTGGATGTTACAAACATCTGAACAGACGTATAAAAAGTACAAAAAAAAAAGAAAAGGGTCCAGTTGGTTGAGTATGGACCTCCATCTTGGTCGATAAACCTAAATTTCACATTTCTATGATCACAATATAAAAAATATCAAAACTATGAAAAAAAAGTATATTGTGACCTCTATTTTGACTTTTGATCTTTATCTGGATTAATAGTCATTAATTATATATCTACACCCAGAATCCCAAAAATAGCAAAAAAAAAAAGTACCAAAAAAGGGGAAAAGTACTTTGGGAAGAGGTAATTAACTTTAAGTCTCCACTTTGGCTAAAAGTCCCCGACTTCATTTTTCTATAGTGATAATCTTAAAAATAGCGAAAAGGTACCAAAATTAACAAAAAGTACTTTGTGTTCTATAAGTGGACTTTTGACCTCTACATGGGTCAACAGCTTTTAATTTTATATTTTCAGACTCATTACTTAAAAAAATAGCAAAACAAAAATTTTAAAAAAGTGAAAAGGTATTTTTTTAAGAGTTAAACGACTTTGGATATTCATTTGCATTATTAGCCCCCATTAAATATATATAGACTTATAATCCTAAAAAGGCCAATCTCAAAAATAGGAAAAATGTGCCAACAATTTGAAAAAAGGACTTTTTGTTCACTTAGATAACTTTTGCCCTCTACATAAGATATGAGCCTTTAATTTTATATTTTAAGTGCATAATCTAGAAAAATTAAAACCAAAATATATACCAAAAAAGTGAAAAAGTGCTTTTCGGAGAGAAAGTTGACCTCTGACATTTCTAGACTCATAATCTTAAGGAAAAAAGGCGAAATGAGAAAAAGTAGAGAAAAGGTAATATAATACTTTTTGATCACTTAGTTGACTTTAACCCCTATATGGGTCAATTATCTTTAGTTTTGAGTTTCTAAGCTTATGGTGTGAAAAAAAGCAAAAGTATCAATAATGTGTGAAAGTACTTTTTGCCAAGTTATTGGACCTTGAGCCTTAATTTGTGTCTATATTTCTTAATTTAAAACTTTTTTTACTCTAAATCCTAAATAAGAAAAAAAAAGTAAGAAGTACAACTTTACTTAGTTGAACTCCTTTTTACCTCTATAAGATTCAATAGTCTTTAGTTTCATATTTCTAGACTTGCAAGCCGGAAAAGTGCAAAAAGTACCCTAAACGTTAAACTCAAAATCTAAAAAAAATGCTTAAAAAAACTACCAAAAATGCAGAAAAAACACTTTTTGTCCAACAGCTTGACTTTGTTTCTCCTAATGGGTTAAAGTCCCTTAATTAATTTTTTAAATTTAATTAAAATAATATATGTATTTTTAAAATGGCTTAAAAATACCAAAATATAATTTTATTCTTGTTTATCCCTTAGGGTCGACATTTCAAATATATTGTGTTTCTCTCAGTGTCGTTTATATATTTTCTTTTACTGGTATTTGAAGCAGCATTTCTTTTCTTATATTTTATTCTATTTTAGTTAATAACTTGAGACTTAATTGCATTCATTAGTTAAAGCAAAACATAAAAACCCAAAGGTAAAAGAATTTGAAGATGAGATTTTCGCGTACACACACATATATAATATAAACCATTTTGCATATTTACAATTTGACGTTACTTAATTTCAAGTGCCTTTACCTTAGAAATTGTCTTCAGAGGAAACGATTTATAACAAGAAAGAAGGAATGTTGCGAAAACAACAACAACAACTATATAAACAAATGAAAGCTCTTATTTGTGCATTTATGCACAAATATAAAACAGCAGCAACAACAACATAAGCAAATAAGCAAATCTAAACAGATATTTTTATGCAAAGAAATAAAAATAAAGGATTTTAAAAAAGAAAAAGTCCTTTTTATAAAAGAAAAGAAAGAAGAAGACTTACGGAATGACTAACGACAACGTCTGCTGGTTGCTTGCTGCAGCTGCTGCAACTAACTTTGCTTAAAAATACAAGCAACCTAAATTATTCACATAACTTCCATTTTAAAGGCTTAAGCAAATTTTTTTCTGATGTTTTTACGGTGACGTTTGCAACTCGAGGCTCAGTTTAGTTTTCTTTCTTTTAGAATTTTTTTCTTAACTTTTTTGTGCCAAGTCGCTTGTAAAAGTACACACATAAAATATCTTGATGCCTTCAATTAAGCTTTGACAACAAGTGCATTGCATACAACGACAGCGGCATATAAGATTTACACATACACACATACACACATCCATACATTTACATTCAAGCTCACGTGATTTTAATTTTTATGCAAGATGTGGCAGTTAGTCAGGCTGATGCTGTTACAAACGAAAAAAAAAATTAAAATCTTATTGTTTGTAGCTGTATGCAAGGTACCTTAACGAGAGTAGTGTGTGTGTGCAACCCCAAAAACCTAGAATTTATGAATAAAATATTTCCTGTCTTCCCCTTGATGTTTTTGGCCCAGAAAAATGCAAACATGTATCAGAAAAACATATTCATACATATGTATATAAATATTTGCTGAATTGAAATGTCTTTCTTCGTTAAAATAGGCCTTACAAGATATGCATGTTAAAAAGCAGCACTACTGCAGCGAAAATAAAATGAACTGGGTTTTCTAAAGAAATTAATGATAAAAAGAACTGATACAGAAAAACAGGAGAAAAAAGTACATTAAATAAAGTTTTGTTAAAAAAACTAGCACATCCTGGCTTTAAAATCAATTAAACATAGAGAAGCATTTTAGGCAAAGGCACCTCACAAGCCTTTTTGCATTGGCGTAGCTATAAATTTTTTCTAGGTGGGGACGGAGGGCCGGTGGAAAGAAACTTTAAGTGTATAAACGAAATGAACCCAAATATTGTTTCTAGAACAATTTTTTAATTTTTGGGTAGAAACAAAGCCCCCGGAATGGTCTTCCTACGCCAATGCCTTTTTTGGAAATCAAACAGCGGCGTTCTGTGTTAAACCTAAAAATCGTCACAGGATATAGGTGTCTTCCATATTAGTTTTTAGTAAAATTATAACAGAAATCGTCAAATAGCTTTTAGTTATTAAAAACAAACAATAAAATTTTAAGCCTAATTGGATCAAGGATATGATTATCTCCCATATGAATGGAAAGCAAAGCAAGAAAAATCAAAATTAAAAAAACCCGAAATATGGATATGCGTACTTCTTATATATAATTTTTTTTTTAATATTGCTTTGAGGAACAAAAGTTAGCGTGGTGTTGAAATTTTTCCTTTAAAAATTAAACTACAATACGTGTGTAATATCGAGGCAAGGACATGGGATACTCCCACGTATCCTCTTTTCTAAAATATTGCATAAATAAATAAAAATTAGTGTGCTGTGGAAATTTTGTTTAAAATTATAAATAAAAAGTTTGGCAAAATTTAAAGCATTGATTTTTCTATATGTCGTCCTTCGTAAAATATTGTATGAATAAATGAATGAATAATTGAAAAAAGTTGTGCTCCTAAATTAGTCTTTTAAAACCAAAATACAAGTTTAACCAAAATCGTGGGATAAATTTGAGGTCTTTCATATACTATTTTAATAAAAATATTGTCTACATTAAAAAAAGTTTGCACGGAGCAACAATTTATTTATAAAAATTACTTAAAAAATGTTAAGTAATATTGGAGCAAAGAAATGGGTTCTTTCATATATTCTTTTTGATAAATTTAATTTGTCTTGAATTTAAATTCTTGAAAGAATCGTGAACGTCCCTTATTAACTTGCACCTACAAAAATTGACACGACCGCATATTTTTGTCAGAAGCAAAAATACCAATTTTAAGCACAATCGAAGCAAGGATATTGGGTCCTCCCATATGTACTTTTTGGATAAATATTTGCTAAATAAACAATTGTTGTCATGAAGCTGAAATCTGTCTAGAGAGTGAATTACTAAAATTTGAATAAAATCAGGGCAAATATATGACCTCCTCCCATTTAAACTTTTTAATAAATTTTTTAAAATAAACTTTAAATTTCCACCACGTTTATCCTCTTAAGAAAAATTATGGTTTAAAAACCAAAATTTAACGCAATGTTATAATATATCATCAAAAGAAAAATTAAAAATTTTAAAGGGAACTCATATCAAGGATATTAGGTCCCTCAATATATCCTTTTGAGTAAATAGCGGCTAAGTTATAAGAAGATTTAAAACAGTTATACTTAATTAAGGGACATAACATAAATTAAAAAGGTTTTCCAGGCGAGGATAAAGTATTCTTTTATACATATATTCCTTTGGTAAAATATTGACTTATACATAAAATCACTAGAGCGGGGAAAAAATAAAAATTTTCTGCCAAATAGTCAATGATTTTCTTTTACAGATCCTGGTTGGCTATGCTATAAAACATTCCTTCATAAACAAATAAAAAACAAATTTAAATTTTTAAAACAAACAAAACAAGAATATTCAATTAAATTAACCAAATCTTTCAGTTTGTAATAACGTACTTGGAAAGCTACAAAATAGGAACTCTGAGAAAAATCGGAGCAAAGATACCAGGTCCTTTTCAGTAACCTTTTAATTATATATGTCCATTTTGTTAAAAATATGAGCACAGGACTCTAATGCATCAGCATAGAAAAAAATGCAAATATTGGGCATAAGGTGAACAAAGATATGAGTAACTCGCAAGGATCCTTAGTAAAAAATATTTATAAGCATATATTTTACTTAGAAATATAAGTATATAAGTTTTAAAACAAATCGGAATAATGATATAGGTACCATTCAAATGTCCTTTTTTGTTAAATATTGCTTTATATTAAGAAAAGTTTGCGCGTGGTTTCTTAAACGAAACCATCTTCTTTTTTTTGGGAACATAAGCACATATTTATCAGAAATTTTAGTGTTTTACCAGGACGTATACAGGAAATTTACACACCTATTTTTCTCCTTCACACTGTTAACATTTCTTTTTAAGCAAATAAAATTTTAGCATTTTCTTTCAATTATTAAATACAACATGAAGTAATCAAGTCGAGTCAGTCTTATTTCATATTTGCTATTTTTTTCACATTTAATGCCGCTGATGATGATGCATTTAATTAAGAATATAAAAGAAAAGATGTTTATGAATGAGTTACTCCTTTCAATAATTTTGTGCATTACGCGGTTTTTATTTCATCAAATCATTTAGTTTCGCGTAATTGGAATGAGTGCCAACAATAGAATGCATTAAAATTTGAAGAAAAAAATTTTCTTTTTAAGAAATTGTTTAATTAAAATAATAAATTAAAGAATTGTAAGGAAAGAGATATAAAAGCAGTGAACAAAGGGGAAGGCCTTAAAACTTGTTTGAGCTTGAAATAATTGAAGAATGCAAATATAAACTTAAAGGATAAATAAATGCAAAACAAACTTTAGAGGTTAATGTACTTAATGAATGATAAAGAAACTAAAAAATAAGAAATAAGTCTTTGGAAAAAATTCTTAAAAAATAGTTTCATTTTAATGTAAATTAATTTTTAGAAACTTCTAAAAATATGTTACATTTTCTAACAATCAAAGCATCATAATTTAATAACCAACTTTATCCCTCATTAACTATGTATTTCTAATCGACAAACAAGTTTCTTTTAAAATTACACTCTTTTAAAATCAAAAAATTTGAGCTTGATTTATTTAACATTAATATTATTTATATGCCCCTAAAACTGCATTATTTTCTTAAACACAAATATTTAAAAATGTCACAATTTTTTTTCCAAAAATATATATTTTTTTAAGGAAAACAAACCTCCCCAAAAATAACTACAAAAACGTTAAGAACAAATAAAAGTTGCAACTTCCAACTAAATAAACTTAACTTTCTTCTACTAGATCTTATACCAGCAGTAAATTTTTTTTTCGTAAGTTTTTTATTTATATTTGCCACCAACTTACCTTAGTTTAATAAAAAAAAACCATGAAAAACAAAACAATAAAACTAAAACAAAAGGATTATATTTGCAACAACAACAACTCTAAATAAACATCTACAACCCGCACCACCCAAAGCAGAAAACAACAAAATATAAAACTTAAAAGGTAAATACAGCAACAAAGTTTGTTTCTCTTTTCTTTTGTAAAAATAACTTTTAAATATACTAAATTCATTTGCAACATAAAAAAGAAACGAAATACTACTTAAATTATGTAAAGAAGAAGCAGAGGAAAACAGCTTCGTAAGAGAGCCTATCCAAGACTTAGTAATGTTCATGTGTATGTGTGGGTCTATAAGTATTGTATAAGTATTTAACATGAAACAAAATTTTGACTTGCAGAAAACGTTAACTAAGTTGCTAAAAACGAATTAGGGAAAGGGAATTAAAAGAGTTGATTCATTTTAAGAATTAAAAGAATAATAATTTTAAATTAAAGGTGTCTCTAAGCGCCCATACTTGGGGCACTTGATACCTCACTAAGTTCATGTCACATACTGCCCAGAAATCTATACCTACTAGCAAAAAAGGTGCAGGCAATTTTCATTTGGTGGAGAGAAAACAGCCACAGCACAAATTTGAAAAAAGTCTGGGGCTAAGCCAAATATAGCTTTCGAAGCCGTGCAGCCAAAAGGGTTTTTAAGGAAATCAGCATGAGCAAAACCTCTTGGGCTGGATAATGCAATCACTGGCTTTCCAGAATTATTTGTAAAGAC
Source organism: Melanophora roralis (assembly GCA_963583895.1). NCBI lineage: Eukaryota > Metazoa > Arthropoda > Insecta > Diptera > Rhinophoridae > Melanophora > Melanophora roralis. Next base: position 108,790,486 of record OY757187.1, on the reverse strand, counting down.
CAGCACATCCATTACATAATTTTTACAGAAGCAAAGGCAAAGCCGGGGTATTCACCATATGCTGAAAAGTAGTATTACGTCGGTTCCCTAGAAGGAAAAAGGTGGTCGCCCTGAAAATGCTTATTTTTCCCCAAAATTTTTAAAAGAAGTTTTGATTAACTTCTTCCATATGACCTATATGGAGTCCAACCGCCAGAAGCATGGCTTTCGTAGAGGATACTTTTACAAAATAGTTTACGTCTGGTTATGATTTTAGCAAAAGTAAAATGGGAAACTTTGATATGTCCAAAGCGTTCGGTCTAAACTTTTTGCTCTGGTCGTTGATAAATTTTCTCAATTTCTCAGAGTCTTCTTAAGGACCTCCTTTTTGTGTTTTCAAAGATGGAGTCCAGAGTCCTTTTCAATGAAGTTAAAATTATTCAGGGCATCCGGAAGGTTCCATTTGCCCTCTTATTTAATTCCTTATTCTTTCTTATCACCTTTTGTGCCAAATTTTGAATCCTATCTTTTCCTTTTCAGACGACAGCAGTAAATGACATTCATACTAACTTGACTTCAGAGGGTATGGGACAGAGTTGAAATGAAAAATTTAGATGTCTTGTAAAGTAATCTCTAATTGGTGCCTTGCAAATAAAGAAGGTTGATTTTAATGGCGGTTAGACCCAATGTTGTCTTTTGACAAATAAGCACACATTTAACCAAATTGCATCGTCGGTACTAATAAGCGTTGTGAATTTTTAAAAGAGGAAATTCTTGATATTCTGGGCATGAAAATTCAGTTCCTCTTGTGTCAAAAATAGCATCCATGTGTCTACGTTTTTTAAAACGGTGAAGGAGCAACTTTAGTCACCTAACATTTTTAAGTTTTATATCGTATAAATTCGGCCAAAACTTGATAATGGAGCTGAGGTCCCCATTTCTGCTTAAAGCTAATAAACCACCCACAGGAATGGGCAAAGGTACTCTCGGTGACGTTGCGATGTCCAATTGTATCGGTTCAGTCACATGCTGTCCTGTTGTGAGTTGTGCTTCTTAGTTCTTTCGATTTGTACGTGATGCGTGTTGGACTGGGGACACTGCATCGCATTCCACATTTAAGGGAAAATTTGTTCTTTTGTCAGAAAGTTGATATATGGAATAATTTCCTAAAGATTTGCTTTCTGTCTACAAATTCTATTTTCTACTTTCCTTGTTCCCATACCCTCTCTTCCAAATACCAACACAATGCACTGCATGTAGATAAAAATTAATCCCGCCATCTTCTTCCCACAATAACGTCAACGGCTGTTAGAAGGGATTCCAATTCTATTTACGTGTTAACCCAGGGACCTTCCAAGACTCTCAGCAATATCAATTCATATTACCGATAAGACCTTATCAGTTTAATTATGCGCTTGGCGTCTAATGAGGGGCCTATCCGCCTAAGAACCCTTTACGTGCCCTCCTTAGTCGCAGTCATTTTAAAGAAGATTTTGCCTTTTGTTATCACCAGAAATAAAATAATATTAAATAGCTGACTCTCTCTCTCTCTCTCTTGGATTATCTGCCCAGCAAGGACAAAAAGGGCGCCTGGTTTTCGAAAAAAATCTAGTATTCCGTGAATATTTCTCTTATAAGAAGTTTCTTCACCCAACATAACAAGGCTTAAGTATTCAAACAAAGCTTTAAATTTTTATTTCCCTTCATTCACCTTATTGTTTGCATTCCTTTAAGTTTAAAATGCCAAGAAATTTGAAAAAGCAGCAGCCACAGCAGAACATTAATTAATTAAAAATAAAACAGCAGCAATAACAACAAAAGAAAAAAATTTCAAAAAAAGTTCAAAGATTACTTTTCTACCGCTTTAAGATGAAAGGGAGAGAACAACTTTGAAAGCAGTAACAACAACAATAAAAGCAAAATAAATCTCTGAATAAACTAAGAAGAAGAAAAGAAACAAAAAATAAATGCAACGGATGCAAATTGTTTTTTCTAAAAAAACAACAACGAACTTTTTTGTAGTTGTAATAAATTGTATGGAGAGGGAGTGCAAGAATAACCTGGGTCAGTCAGTGGTAATAAGCAAGAAAACGGGACCCCAAAAAAAATGCAAAAATAAAAAAATAACACAAGTAAGGAAATATTAAGGATTTTAATAATGAAATAAAATAAACAAAGCAGCAGTAGCAGCAACAACAACAAAATTAAAACAAATTGCATTAAAATACAAGGACTTTCAGCATCTACTCTCTGGGCAGCTTAAAGCGGACATTATAAAGGAAGAAGAAGAAAAAGTAGAAGGAACATGAACTCCATTATTATGATTTGCATTTATTTGTTTTTGTTGATGCAGCCACTGCCGCTTCTAGTGTTTTCATTAGTATTCCTAAGTGATAGGGAGAAAAAGGAGAGTTTGAGCTATTACGGCCACCATTATTGATGCTGGGCAACGGAAATCCATGGAGTATATTTTTAAAAGTAAATAATAGAAGTTTATAAAAGGTCTACCTTTTTTATGCGTTAGAGCAAAAATAAAACAAAGCAAATCTGCAGAAGGGAAAACAACAAACCTACAACTTAATCAGAAAAAAAAACTCGAGGTTTTTTCAATAGAGAGACATGCACTTGTTATGCATTAAGCCTTTGGTAACCCAATCCAACCAATCAACCCGTCTTCTATGCACCCACTTAATTTATTTAACAATTAACTAAAATATCTTGATTGTTGATAAACCAATACTAACGCAATTATAATCACTTTTTATATTTTAAAATATACAAAACAAAAACGAGTGCTTTGAATAGCTGTATCATTGTCAGTCAAAACCAAATTTAAAATTTGTTTTGATTTGGCTCTGTTTTGCATTTCTGGGGACGTAATGTATATTAATAAGCACATAGGACTATTTACCATTAAACGAGTATTCTCTAAATAATAATTAACATTATTCGAGCTAAAAGTAAGGATGATACTACGATGCTAAATAATTATATTGGGGATAAAACAATTCCCAAGCTATAGCCTTCTGTAGAAGGTTAAATCAAACTATTTTTGCTTAAAAACTTACTGGGTGGTACATACTGGCTAGTGCGCTAACTTTCTGTCATCGTTTGACCCTGGATTATGGGTATGAACAATCTCCGCCTACCGCTTCATTCATCTGTTGCCGTTGCTGTTGTTCCTTCCATAGACGACCACTTATGGTGTGACTATTTCCAGGATTAGTAATTGGTTTCCCTCAAGCCATAGTGAGCTATTTACAAGGCTACTCATTGCTTCTTGTTGAACGTCTAAATGTTGTTTCTGATTCTGCTTGCCTTGAGACTGAAGCTAGGAAGATAGTTGCATACGTCGTTCTAGTTATGGGAAAGTTTTTCCAACGAATGGGGCGTGAATTCGTATAAAACAGAACCGATTCTCTTCATTCAATTGGATGGAGTTGAAAAGGGTCAAAGAGGGCCTTAATGCATATAAACACACACAAATTCTTTAGAAAATAACTGAGCTTGCAACTAAAACTGGTTAACTAATTGACTAATGGTTGTAAGGCCTATCCTGACGTATGGTTCCATTATACTTGGAAGGAGGTGGTAGAAAAGGGATGTTACGAAAAGATTTTTACCTCGATCAAAAGATTTGATTCACTTGACATCACTGATGCCAAAAAAAGTACACCTCAAGCGACCCTAGACGTCATTCCCCACATGGTACCTATTGAGTACTGGGTAATGGGATTGCCAGCAAGAAATCTGGTCAGTCTAGGCGAGTCAGGTTTGGGGAAATTTCTGAAGACTGGTCCGATTAATGAAAATTGGTCTTGAGGACATTAATTCAGTCTTTAGAACCAGGACAACCTACGTGGTCAATTAAGTCGGGCTTAAAATAACACCACCGGTAAAAATCCCTGAAGGAGTTATTGTTTTTGTTGGCTAGGATATAGGCAATGGAGGGAATTTTTGGCACGGGTATTTCAATTGTTTTCTTCTTTTGCAGTAATTTTACTTCTTGATCTTGTAACTTCTTTTCCTAGTTACTTCATGTCTTATTTTTCCTCATTCTTACCTTTTTCATGAAGAAATGCACAACGGACCTAGAAAGTCTTCGATTGTTAATGCACCCTTCGCAACCTAACCTAAACTTGTTTTCGCCGGTGCAGTATCATGTGGCCAAAGCGTCGCTAGGCGGCTGATACATTTTTGTATGTCCTTGTTTGAGTTTTTTTTGTTGCATATTGTTCCTAGAGTGACAAGTCCCAGACTTTGAAAAACCGAAAAGTGGTTTCGTCTGAGGAGGGCTACAAGTCCCTAAACTGTTTAAGGTTCTATTGATAGAAGTTTTAGCTAAGAGTTCTGATCAAAGGCATATTTCAAATATCACGGGCGTCAGTTCTAGCCTGACTGCACTTAGGCTAGAAAGGTCCAAAAATATAAAAGTTCATCAACTTTATATCATTTTTAGGTCAAAAAATGGGATAAAATATATGGAAAATTAAGCAGCAAATCTGATAAAATATTGATTTCTTTAGAATTCTTAAGGTTTATTTTTTTTATTGTTTTATCCTTAATCTTAAGGCCTTTGTTGCAATTTTTTATTATTTTGGAAAATATTTTCTTAAATAAATAATTTATATGTTGCCAGCCAAAAAAAGACCTCCTCCCGGCTTTTTCTTTTAGCAAATCTAAAAATGAGTGCGAGTAGAGTACTCCAGAGGCAAAATGTAATTATAAACTCAAAAACGAAATGAAATATTAAGCCAAACCAAATACACACACACAAACATTCTCACATACATACAAACATATGAACATGCTTTAAGAATGACGAGCAAGAAATGCAATCAAAAACAAATAAAGTATAAGTTTGCATTTTGAAGACCCAAACCCTTCGAAAGAAAACTTTTATAACCTCAAAAAATCAACACAACTGAAACAAAAAGTATTAAAAAACCAAAAAAAAAACAAGAAATAAATGTCTGAAGTATAATATTGACAATGCAGCAAAATGCAGTTCTTACAGAAACGAAAAAAGCCAACCACAACAAAACAATGAATGCATTTGGCAAAACATCATACACACTCTCTCACCCGCTTACTCACTTTGCTAACAAACAAAATGCATACAAATGCAAACAAACCAAATATAAAGCAAACGTCTATACACTTAAGTTCAGATTCGTACAAGGATAATGGCCAGCAAAATTGCATAAAGCGCACAATGACTGACTACACTAGGACTTGGTTGCAACAAAAAAAAGTTTAAAGTTAAAAATAAAAAAAAACCAAAAAAGTAGCTGGAAGGAGTAGATAAGTAATCCAAAATCATAGACAAATGCGAAAAAAATCTATATTTGTTATTTGTATTGGAAAAAAATGCACAAGATTGCATGTGCATAGACAAAAAGAACCAGAACAAATTAAACGCAGTTTTCGTATGCATTTTTTGAAATATTTCATATGAGCTGTTTTAAATAAGTATTTAGTATGAGCATGAAGAAAACAACAAACATATTATTTCACAGAAAGTAGAGGGGAAAAAAATAAATAAAATTGGTAAAAGTCCTTGGCTTGTATGGTTGGGAGGGAGAAAAGTGTTCTTCAATTTTATAAATTCAACTGAATCTTTTAAATACTAAAGCCACTATAATATTTGATGTCTTCTACATGCCAATACTCTAGTCATTACTATTGCCATTATTATTATTTATCTGTATGAGCAGACCATCAACTATAATATTAGCGTAGCTCTAAAAGTAAAGGGCTAAAAAGAGGGCCCTATTTCATATAAAGTTGGCAAAAAAAAATTTTTTTTTAGCAAATTAAAAAAAGGTTTATATTAACTAGAAAATCAATTTTAAAATTACTTTATTTTTATTAAGAAACAAATGTTTTCAAAAAAAGATTTTTTACTGTAAAAATTTAATATAATTGAAGAATTAAAGTCAATTGAGGGAGGAGCTTATTTAAATATCAAAACCAATTTCTAAAACAACCAGTTATTTTTAAAAACACATACACAGTAAAAAATAAAAATAATTTTCTATTAACAAATTCGTTAAATCAATTATAAATTGTTTAATTGTTAGCAGTAAGAAATAAAGTTAACCCGTGCTTTGCTGGTCATGTTTGTAGGACAATATGCTTCGAAACAGAAATTTTTTTAAAACTAAATAAATTAGTCCTACACGAAAAAAAATATTGGATGTATTTGTAATTAAATCCAATAATAGAAATTATAATAAATTTAGTACTTTCATAATTGATTTAATTATTTATTTAATTAAAAAAAATTTTAAAAAATTTTAATGCACTTTTTATTTGATACTAAATCTTTATTTAACCAACACATTAAATCATTTAATTAAAATTTTTTTCTAATTTGTTTATAAATAAGGCTATAATATTAGAAATAATAACAAGAAAATATATGGAGCCTTAGGATAGTGGTAGGAAAACTCGCATACCACAAAAGAAGCCCGGGTTTAAATTTCAATAGAAATAAAGAACTTTTTTTATAATTAACTTGTTAATTTTTTCAAGCAATTGAGTTGTTGGAATTAAGCATTTTTGCCATTTTAGTAATTGAAGGAAAACCGCTATTTTTTTAGTTTTTAGGCATGGGTGCAATTTTTTACAATTTTTATTTTATACAAATTATTAATTTTCAATTTAGCGTATTTTTCGAGCAATTTTCAATTTCTTAATTTTCTTTATATTTTACCAGGCTGATTTGTTCAATTTTATTGTGATAAGATTTTTATTGAAAAATGTATTTTCCCGACACTTTTTATTTTATTTAATTATTTTGGTAACTTAAACCTTTTTTTTAACTTTTCTGTGAAAAGATATGCTAAAATTTGGGTTTATTAAGGATAAATTATGGCGCCCTCTTAAACAGATTCATTATAAATTTTTAATCTGGTTCAACATTTTTCCTACATAAGGCAGTTATAAAGGCAAATCTTGTTCAGTTCAAACGTCATATCTTCAGTTGTACAAAATATTCCTTTCCTGATCCTTTCTTATTTTAAAAAATAATACCTGAGTTCACAGCATAAAAACTATTAGCTACATATATTAGAGCTCTCATGATATGTTTGTGTTTAGGCTGATTAGAATTTATACGCCATCTCACCCGCCCTTAAAAATTTTTCAATAGATCCATAACAAATGAATATCTTCAGGATCTGTCATAAGCTTTTGGTTTGGTTTGTTCCAGTATTTAGTACCAAGTACGAATAAAAACACTTTACACCACGACGAAAATTAAAAATATTAATAAGCAGAAATTAAGTATATTCAAGGAATATGTTTGGGAAGGAAAAGTGAAAAACATCTGCGATAAATTTGATTCCTCTAAGGGCGCCTCCGAGAAAATTTTAGGGGATTTAAAACTAATTGCCTAGGAGCTAGAGATCGGGGTTAAGTATGTTCCACAAAAATGTTTGGAAGGAGAAATTAATTAGCGCCGGTCTTACATTGCACCCATATAGGGGCAGCTGTAGGGGTTCTTAAGCACAAATTTAAGAGAAATAAACAGAAGTAATCGTGGTTGCTGGTTCATATCTCCGCCAGCTATCGTGCATCTTTTCTGGACTTTAATATCGATTTTCTCGCAGATATTTCTGATAGTTTATATAACCTACATGTCGATGTGACATCTGGGGGCTTCAAAAAGTTGATTTTAACTATAACACGGACATGCGAACATTTCTACGTCGATTTCCCTATCAATAAGGACCAAGCAAGTATATACTTTATGGGGGCGCAGATTATACTAAAGGAAATACAAACGGAATAACAAACGTATATACCCATATCACTTATGTAAAGGGTATACATAAGTACTTCACAAAGGCCCCTTAATTATTTAAGGCGTTTTACTATTCATTTGCCGGTATTCAATTCACATATAAATATTTGAAATAATGATTTCTTGTGCTAAAAATTCGTATGAGTGTTTTTTTTTTGCTTTGACTTTCGTTAGCTAATTTGTGTATTAATGCATATGTTGCTTACACAAAACTTTGATTAATAAAACGAAAAAAAAATTAAAAACGCACGCACACACAAACAAAGAAACCAATAAAAAATGTTTACTACTAGACAATTCACTAAGTAAAAATAACAAAAACAACAATAACAAAAAAGTAAGTGCAATTGCAATATTGGCTGCATTGCGGATTTCATTGCATCTCTTGCAAATAAAACAAAGTCATACACTTACAAATAAACCTACACACTTTTAGACTTATGAAACACTTATTCAACAAAAAATAGCATATGAGCTTGAAACAAACATACACATACATATGTACCTATACATACATAGATGGCGGAATATTAAAAACAAAACAAAAAATATAAATTTTTATTTTATATCCTTTTTAAAATGTATTATTTTGTGCATGGAATGCGTCCTTTTTAGCTACTTTCTAATATATTTTTTCAATTCTTTTAATAGAGAACGTTAGTAGCTACATATTTGGGCTTAGTAGTTGTATATAACAAGTCAATCACTAAAAGGCCTAAAGTCTTTATAATGAAAGTCTATTTAAGTACATAAATCTAAAACAATATCAAATCCATTTGTATATGTATATGTATGTATGTGTAGATGTAGGAAGATACATTTAAAACAAAAACATCCTATAAGTCCTAAATTCCATGCATATGCTTTGAAAAGATTAGAAACATCCAGCCACCACAACAATATTATAAGTTTTAATAAGAATGCTGGCAACAGAAATCTAAAAAGTTGCAATTTTTATAAATTTTTTTTATATTTTTGCCAAGAGTTGCATTTGCAACAAGCTCACACTTGGCAAAAAAGTTTATTTCAATACAATTTTTTAGCATTGTCTGCCTCAATCACTTAATCTTATATGTTCATATAAAGCCGATTGTGTTAATGGGGATGTGTGCAACGAAATATCTAAATTATTTTGAAAGTGCATTCCTCAGCCATTAGCGTGTGCATATTTAAATGTGGCGGTGTGTGTTTGGGTATGTGTGTGTGTTAGAAAATAAAAAGAATGAATTTTATCCTCTTTTTTTTTGACAAAGTTGGCATTTTTGGGTTTCACATAAGTTTTCAATTAAAAGAAATTGCTTTTTATTGCTTTTAGTTTTATGATTTACAAAATTTTCAATATGTCATGGTTGTATATAATATGCTAGTACTACCCTGCCAGAATAAGGCAATTTAGTTGTCATTGGTAGTAACTAGAGTATCCACTTGAACAATAATTAATAGATTAATCGAACACTTTTTATTCGATAAATCGCTTGAGTAAGAAGCATTCGCAAAATTCGAATAAAAAATTATTTAAACAATGTAAGTCGTTCAATGAACTACGGAAATAATATAAATTTCTCTTTAAATTCTGCTTACTCTCTTGCTAAGAAAAATAACAAAAAGCTTGCTATTTAATCATAACTTTACAAAAATTTGCTCTTGATGATGAAAGTTCATAGATATATATTGGCCATTGGAGACCCGAAAAGGTTACTCCAATCAATATTTTAAGTTGTTATGATTAGGAAAGTGGAATTAGCCATCTGGCAATTAAACTAACTTTTTGAACACCAGGAATCTTTCTAGAGATCCATTTATAACACTAAATTCATTAGTCAAAAATAATAAAACACACAGCTTGTAGGAATATTAAAAACTCTCAGGCAAAATTTTTAAAACGATTGCTAGTATTAGAACTTATTCAAAGGAAGGAAAATTGGAAACTATTAGAAGAAAAGGTGAGAGACTTAAATAGACAATTTTTATGCCACAAATATTGCTCTAAACATATATTTTTTTTGCAACGAATCATTATTTATGAATAACGTTAACTCAAATTAAATGTAAATCTTTGCCAGCCAGCTGGATCAGCACCAAATTTATATATTAATGGTGCTAAGGTAAATTATGTATTTGGTGGGGCTTAAAGTATCCAATCTCTTATAAGCTACTAATTTTGACCAGACCATTACAGAGAACTTGTACTAACGGAAACTTATTTTCTTGAAGCTAACATTGGCTGAAAACGCCTAGAATTGGTGAAAAAATATAAGCCACAACATTGTATCATAGCAACTACACAGAAAAAATAATTCTCAAATTTTTTTCAATTAACTCATTAATCAAAAAAATTTAAATTTTTAATTAAAAATTTATTTGTTTCAATTCAAATTTTAATTGTTTGAAATTTTGTCTAAAGTTTTTTTGTTTTTCCTGTGCTTATTCAAAGCTCACCTTAAGCTAAGTTGTTAGAGTTGAATTTTTGAATATGGAGGCAAGTGAATAAAGCCAAATTTAATATGCCTTATTGGCTGAGCAGATAGAGCGTACGCCTCGCATTTATATGGTACACGGTTCAAGTCGTTGTTGAGACCTGTAATGTATATTTAGATGTAAATTAAACATAAGAAATAAAAAATTAAATTAAACAAACATAAATTAATAGAAATAAATATAAAAAAATTGTTTATTGTTTATTGTTTTTTGCATTTAACTTTGGATTTGTTTGTGTTTTGATGAAGTCCATTAATTAATTTTCTAATTGAAAATTTTTTAAAATTTTTAATTAAATTTTATAATTGAAAATGCGAATTTCTTGATAGGTTGTAATTTAAAACATTTTTTTTATCATATTAACAAATTTTTTTATTGAAAATGATTTTTATTTTTTTTTTAATGTATCCGTCACAGATTGCAATACCTGCTTTCCATTTGGAAAAAAGTTGTCGAAAAGTTTTATTAAGCCCCAATAGCATTTTCTTTAAGATACGCTTAACATCAAAATAATTCGAAATTGGTTTGATTCGTTTTTAGCCTCAAAAGATAAAATTTTTTTTTTCTGCGTAGTTTATATGTATATTGTCAAATATTTAGGAAAAGGTCGGAGCTAGTTACTGTTAATACTTTTGATAAATTTATGTTGTACAAATGTTTAAAAACGAAATAAACCCAATAAATTTAAAAAATTAAAAGACGTACGCGAATACTTTGGATTGTTCAAGTTAATCGATTTTTCAATTAAAATCAAAATGCCAAAATCAAACCGCGATTACCTGGATAACTATATAGTAACTCTTTATTATTCATTTTATCATGTTTTATAGGGATTTTAAGGAATAATGAATACAACTAAGGCGTATTCCCCACTGGACAAATAATTAAGCGAATATACGAAACCACTTAAGAAAATAGATAGATATTTTTCCAAATTATGCAACAAACCATGTGTTAATATGAAATGAAATGTTCACCAATGTTACATAGTTTAATGTAATATAATGTTATGGTAGAATGCAACTATTTAAAAAATAATGGTCATATCTTTTTTTTCAATTGTTTGTTGTTAAGTGTGAACTAAGCTTTAGTCTTACTTAGTTATGTTTTAGCTTACTTCTGATAAAAAGATGTTTGCAGGGTATCATTTTGTATTTAGCCGTAGTTTTCATTAGCCTTGTTTAGTACTTTACTTACACTTATGCATTGTGCTTATTAATCATTTAGCAGATAATTTCATGTGTGTGTGCGTATTCTCTTCTAGGCTGCTTGAATTAGTAAATTTTAAATAATATAAAGTCCTTCGATATCGCTTAGAATTAATATGTCTGACTTAAATTAAGTCTTAAATTACATTTGTTTTTTATAAATATGTAAACTATTGTAACTATCATATTCTTAAGCAAAATTCTAAGCAATTATTTTTATTAAAGATATAATGTTTTTTAAAGAGCCTTTCAATGCAATAGATAATATTTTTACTAAGGATAAAATTATGATTTAAATATAAATGTTTAGTTGTTTATCCCTTTACTTTTAATATCAATAAACCAAAGTCTGTGTAAGACTATGTCGAGATATTTGATTTGTTTGGAAGATCTATTAGCAACATAAGCTATTATTAGCAATTCACCTGCTACTTCGTACGCACAGTTTTAATTAAATACTAATCCAAAATCTCACTTTAAATATATATTAGTTAATACATTGAAAGTCATTAATGTCTTGAGCCCATAAAAAAAATGCAAAAATAAAATTATAAAAAAGTCCTTTTTGTGAATTCAATTAAATTTTGTTCTGAACAAGGGTTCAAGGTCGTTATATTAAAATTTTTAGACTAAGAAGCCAAAAAAGCAAAGAGTACTAAAAATTTAAAAAAGTCCATTCCGTTTGCTTAGTTTACTTTCGAAACCTATATTGGCCAGTATTTCTAAATTTCATATTTTTAAACTCATAACCTCAAAAAGGCAAAAAAAAATACCAAACATTTAATAAAAGCACTTTCTTTTACTTAGCTGATTTTCGATTAAGGCCAACAGTGATATATTTCAGGCTTCCAGTCTTATAATCTTTAAACAGGCAAAAGAGTGCCAAAAATGTAACAAGAGTACTTTTTATCCTTTTCGTAGACCACAGATCTCTATACGGGTCGATAATCCTTAATTTCATATTTAAAGACTAATAATCTTTCAAATATGCAGAAAAGGCATAAAAATTAAAAAAGCGTTTATCTGCACTTATTATATTTTTAACTCTATTGGCTACAAAAAAAAGTAAATTTTACCATTTTTACCTGTTCAAAATTTAAAAAGTGCGAAACCCGTAAAAAATATTTTTTCTGATATTTTAAGATTTCAGTTTAAATTAAGTTTTTTTTTTGGTTCGAAAATCCTAAAATGGACCTTAAAGGGGCCATAATAGAACACCCTGTGAATCCCCTAATTGTTTCTTGTTTAATTTATCTAAAGCGTATTCAATATTATAAAAGACATTTTCTTATTCCTTTGTATGTGAATATGTACAACCGAATACTGCTTGCATCAAAACTCTTTATATTTCTACTTTTAATTACAGCTTGTCAAACCCACAAAATCTTTTAATATTAAAGTCTGTCAAACAAAAACAAAAGATGCATTTTAAGAAACTTGACAATTTTTTACTCCCTCCACCCATAAGATTAAAATCGTCTTTTAAGACATGGATAATAATAAATGCACTCTCTTCTTACTAACAAGAGCAAAAGCAAATATTTAAAGTATTTTAGCAAATATTGAAAACGACCCTACAAAAGGTGGTTGTTATACATATTGTTTCCTTTAAAACATTTTTCGTTTAGTAAACCCATTCCCTTAAGCTGCATCTTAAAACAAATCTGAACTGACTGCTGCAACACTTGATTTTGCATATTCTTACAAAGAAAAAAATCTATTTAAAAAAAATACAGAATTTTAATTTCAGTTAAAGATTTTATAAAACCCCAAAGAAAAGCAAAAAATCAAAATTAAGAAAAAGTAATTTTAAAGAAATGAAAGAGTCAAACTGCAAACGAGCTGTCCAAAATAGAAGTTGAAAGGAAAAGGAAAAAGTGCATAACAGTTTTTAAAAATGTAAATTAAAATTATTAAATTTAAGCAAAAGGCGTGTTAAAAAGTCCAATATCTTACATTACAAAAAATATATGTTTTTTTCTATTTTTAAAGGCAAGGAAATATTTTAGCTACCGCTCTGCTTTACAACCCCTTTTTTAAAAGTAAAGTCTGTTGAAGTATAAGCGAAAGGCTAAACCCTTTAAGACTTTATAAAACACTTGAAGATGTTGAATCATTTCTTAAGAGCTTTTGATTTTTTAACTTTTTTCTTTATTTTTGCAATACAGAATGCAAATATAAGGAACAAAAGTAAAAATTAAAAATACGGCAGAATATAATAAAGAATTAAAATGTGTAACAACAAGTAGAGTGCCATATTCAACTGTGCCAAATTTAAAGTGCCCTATACCAATGACTGAATGAAAACAAAATTTGGTTAATCAAAAACCTATTTCTTATTTATTAAGAAGTTTTGTGTCGCCTTGAAGCATTATTATCCTGGCTGTATGCAATGTGACACTGTCTTGCTGATACCACATGTTAACCAAACCCAAAGCATGCAGTTGTGGTATTATGAAGTTTTCAATCATATGACGATATCACTCCCCATTTACAGTTACCTTTACACCGTTTTCAGTTTCAAAAAAGTAAAGCCTGAACAAATTGCACATCAGACTGTCACTTTCAATGGATGCAAAGGTGACTTATGAATAATTTAAGGGCTTTCCATTGCCCAGAACCGGCAGAATATAAATGTGCCTCGTCACTCATTATGATTTTTTCATAAAAATCGAGGTTGTCATGGGCGAGCTGTAACATCCAATTGGCATATGTACGGCGGCGTAAATGTTCTTCTGGATGAAGCTCTTGTGACACCTGAATCTTAAATGGTAACAAATGCAAATCCTTGTGCAAAATTTTGGCCCAAGTTGTTCTTTGAAGACAAAGAGCACGGCGTCGAATTGAGGTTAATGGATAGTTTTGAGCACTTTCTTCAACAGCAGTTATGTTTGCAGTGCGTTGTGGTCCATACTTTATCCTATCAGCTTCTGTCCATCTTTCTTTAAAATTATTTACTTCACGATAAATAGTTCGTCTTATTGGAACGTTGTTTCTTCCAAAATTTCACGTAACTTTCTCATAGTGACAATAATCGATGATTGATTTTGATATAATGTTTTAACGATTAAAACACGTTGGTTTACCGAACATTTTTTCATAATCAATTTACTCCGTCTCTACTTCACGACTGCCAAATATGAACTATCAAGACTAATGTTTACCAAAATGGCGGCAAAACAAAGTAGTATACAGGATGTCCGTATATACTTTATGGGGTCACAAATGGATAATAACGGAATTGAAAACGGATTAACAAACTGATATATACCCTTATCATTATGTGAAGAGTATAAATATAAGCCCATATCACTCAATAAACCGTTTTAATTTCTAAACACAAAATGCTGTAAATTAGAAATTGAAATTTGTTTAAATTAAATTTTTAAAAATTATTTAAATATCATCAACTGGCTCAAACATAAAATTTAAAGTCCATATGAATGCTATTGGCATGGCCTTAATTAAATTTTTTTATCAAAATTTTTTCCTCATATTAAGTAATGTTTCCTTTAAATATATTTTGTCTTTTTAATTATAAAGTTTAGCGCATAAAATAATTTCTTTTGATGCGGTTTCCTAAAAAAATTTTTTCTAGTTATTTTTTTACTTATATTAAGTCCTTTTTCCCTTTTAATAACAACTCTGCTAACGTTTGGCATCCTTGCTAAGAAAAAAAAAGCCTCAACCCTTTTCATCATTAACACTTCTTTTCGTGTTTGCAGTTGAGCATTTCACTCCTCTAAAAACACAAGCGTTTTATATGCATCTTGTGATTCTTGCAAAATATATCTTTAGTAAATTTCATCTTGATTCACATTTAGTTGAGTCATTTTTTTTTAAATTAACGATTTTTGTCTTATAAATATTTTTTTCAATTAATTATTGTTTCCTCTTATTGTCTCTTTTTCCACTTCAAATGTATTTTCTTCTTCTTATTCTTAAGTAAATATATTATAAGAGTGAAAAATTAAAGTGATAAATTTTTTTGGAATATTGAAATATTTAAAAATTTAAAAATTTAAAGAGTTAATTTAAAAAAAATTCTATTTATTCGGTTTTAAGTTCATTATTAAAATTGTAAAACAAAGAGTGGAAATTTTTATTTAAAACTAAATAATTCCTATACAAGCAGAGTGCAATGCATTTTCGAAATCAGCTACGACTTCTGGCCATTCGGTACTACTATAAGTTGAATGCAAATTTGTTCTTTTTAAACAAACTTTAACTGAAATATGAACACTGGATTTATATACATATAATCTATCACAAAGACCGAACTTAATCGACATGCAACCTATATCCTCTTATTATCATTCTAATTGCATTTATCACTTGTTACTTCTATTAGTTACTCTTTTCTTTCTATTTTGTTTTGGCCATCCATCGGATGAAATTTAATTTTATAATTTTTATTTTTTTATTTTCTAATAATGAACTTAAAGCTAAATTAATAGAAATTTTTATAAGATGTATAAAAGTTTAAATAAAGCTAGCCCTACTGATAAAAACCACTTCTCCTTCCCACCCACAATTGTTTTAATACCATTTAACCTATAATAACAAATTATAACAAATTTAAACAAACTTTAAATGAAATTTGAATACTGGAATCATATTCATTTAATATATCACTTAAACCGAACTCAATCCACATACAACCTTTATCCTCTTATTCTCATTCTAATTGCATTTATCACTTGTTACTTCTATTAGTTACTCCTTTCTTTCTATTTTGTTTTGGCCATCCATCGGACGAAACTTATTTTTATAATTTTTATTTTTTTTTAATAAAAATTAAAATAAAGCTGAATAAATAGAAATTTTTATAAGATGAAAAAATTGTAAATTAAGCTCGTCCTACTGATAAAAACCACTTCTTCCTTCCAACCTCATTGGTATTAATATCATTTACCACGATAATAACAAATTATAGCAAATTTAAACAAACTTTAACTGAAATTTGAATACTGGAATTATATTCATATAACATATCACTTAGACCGAACTTATTTATCCACATACAACCTGTATCCTCTTATTCTCATTCTAATTGCAATTATCACTATTTTTATTTTGTTTGTCCTTCCACCGGAAAAAGGCTAATTTATTATTTTTTTGTTTATAATTTAATAATGAGCTTAAACCGAATAAATAGAAAATATAGAAAAGTTCAAAAAAAAAGCTGGCCCTACTGGTAAAAACCCCTTCTCACTTCCAACCTCAATTGTATTAATACCATTTAACATGATAATTAGCAGTAGCAGCTCGTAATCCGAGATATTTTATAACATGAATCGGTAAATATCGTTCTGGTCCGGTGACTTGAAGAATTAAATAGCATGCTCCTAAGGATTTTTTAAGAAATTGGTTGAGTTCGACTAACTTCATCCAAAAAGTTTGAAAAACTATATAACGAATTTACGCATTTCAAAAAAATTAAACCAACAAATGTTTCGCAATTTGTAAAGAAAAAATACCTACCAATATTGCCATATCGCCAAACCCCAATTTTAATCATTACCATCACCGAAAAATCGCCATAACTGACAGCCCTGCTTGACAGTAATTCAATGTTTAGAAAAACTTAAAATATCATATTAAAAATTAATAATTTAATAAGAATGTATATCTTTAATAAGAATTAAGATCTAGTTAAAAAAAAACAATCAACAATAATAATCCTAACAGACATGACAATAAAAATAGTGCAGCTTGACTTTTTTAATATTCAGGCAACACTGTAAAAGTTAACTGTCTGACTGTCATCTGTTTACATCATTATAAATATTATAATTTTACTCTTCTTCAGTGTTTTTAATTTTATCATAATTTAAATAAATGTCTGAATGTTAAAAGCGGGTGCTGGCTGGCTGGCTGGCTTTGTCCCGTGGATGGACTAAATGACAATATTGACTTAATATAGTAATATTTACAATAATAACAACAACAGCATATACAAAATATAAGCAGGTTAAACAAAGAAGAAATTATTATTATTATTATTATTAATTTTTTTGTTAAACATATTTACATACACACACACACTAACTAATATTCATGATTACTTTTACTTGCATATGAGCATTTTCAAGGCTTTAATGAGTGCGTCCGGTTATCAGACGGTGTGAGTGTGTGTGTATGTATTTGGACATTTAAATGCTCTGGTTGATTGCACTTTCTTCATAATACTTTTTTAGACTTTTTCAGTATTTTTATAAATCCATTAATGTGCTTAGAAGGGGCATGTGTATGTTATTATGTTTGAAACAAACATATCTACTTAAGTCTGCATATAACTAATGTTTGTATGAAATAGATGTATAATATTATGGAAGAAATTAAAAATTTCCTTAGATTTCTGTTAATTACTTATGACTTTATTTTCACCCCCTTTAATGCATTTAATTGTATAACGAAGCAATTCTAGTGGCAGACAATGCCAATACTAGACAAGTGTAAGCAAATTAAGAAACTTGAAATGTTATTAAAATTTTAAATATAAAATAATTGCCTTTAGACAGAAATACAATTTTTTCCTAAAAGAGTTTTTCAAGAAGTAATTCAATTCAAAATACCCAACAGCGGTTTCCGGTGAGCTGAGGTCTGAGGGTCACAAATAAAATGTTTACCAAAAGTTTTGCTCTCAACTTTTGCCAAAAGTTTTCCTTTCTACATCTTCCTTAATCTTTAAGTAAAGCCAACAACAAATTCAGATTTTTTTAGTGGTTATAAATGTGCTGTATTCTTTTCTTTAATACCTATTCCTTACCTCGTAATGATCAGATTTAAAAAACTTTACCTCCTTTAACTTTTATATTAATTAATGTCCAAACACTCTTTATTAGAATGTCAATAAAGAGTCACATCAATTAGCTTGTAAGAATTCAAACTTGTTGTCCGTCATTTATTCCACTCTTCTCTTTAAAATAAAAAAAATTATAAAAATTACAAAAAGGTGTCATTGAACACATTTCCTGTCTAGCAGTTCCTTTCTTATATTTGTCTTAATTTTTTTTTTCTTTTAACATTTAATTTCTTACGCTTTTCAATTGTAACCTGAGACATAAATAATTTAAGATCCAAAAGGTTTATTTATTTACAATTCCATTTTTAATTGTTGTTAACTTCTTGTTTATGTCGTCTTGGCAGACAACAACGCCAACAACATTAACTACGGGAATATTTTAAGGAAGTGAACTTAACCACTGTAACATTTTTTTCTTTGTATTGTTTTGACTTTTATTATGATTTCTTAAGGTTTTCATTAGCTCTGTTTAATGTTAGGACGCCAGGACGGACAAACTCACAAGTAACTGCCGCGGCCGTTTCTCCCAAAATACGTTTTTAAGTGTTTCTTTTGTTTCGTCTCCACCTTTTTTGTGACATCTTATGGATTCGTATTTATTGTTAAATTTACCCTTTTGTTTTTGTTTGTTTTGCTATTATGTCTTCTTAGACGGCTTTTGTATTGTTTTGTTTCGTTTTGCGGTTCATTAAGGTAAAATGATATAGTTTTGAAGACTTCTTTCCCAAGCATATAAATTTGCTTGGAGGTTTTTGAAAATGTTTTAAGCAGATTGGGTTTTTATTTTAAAATAAATAGGACATTATTCTCCTTTGTTTTTAAGTTTGTTTCACTAACAGAGCTTTAGCTGGTAATTTTCTTTTGAAGAAGATACAAAATTATCAAAGGCTTTTCAAAATATACTAATATTTATACTAAAAATAAAGTCAATTTTTCAAATATTCTCCCAACATCCCCAAGTTGATCGCCAAAATTTGATATATTCCTTTCTTTACTTTCTTTACACATACCTTTATAGCTATGCCTACTGCTACAACGAAACTTTACTTGTAGACTTCAATGATGGTACGCTAATGTGGAAAATATATTTTTTAAATAGAAACAAGGGGTTTAAGTAAATTTTATGATTTTTTTTTATAAGCTAACGAACGAAAGTTGATATGCTGGGGTCCGTCCTGTACGGGCCCCAGAGTGACCGTGTAAGCGGTCTTATATGAACTAAAGGTTCAACAAGAAAAAGTTTCTGGTTTTGGCGGATCTACCCAGGCACATGAGCAACTGTGGAAGTAGGCTATTAGCTGAAAAGTTGTAAGTGTGTTTGGAAGTAGGTGAATAGGGAAACTGGCCACGGCTGGGGACTCTAGGATCTAAAATAAGATCCCGCCAAAGTAGTAGCAAATAAATGAGAAGGCCGGCATGGCACTTCAAAGCATGTGCGTGATTCGGTCCTGACTGGCGGTGAGTAGATTATGGAGTGTTGATGATGTTGGATACAAATGATCCTAAGTTGGAATAAATGAAATAAATGATCCTTTAAACAGAGCTGGGGGTCGCATCCGTATTGGGTGCGGCTGAGAATCATAATCTATCTTGCTTAAGCTTGGGTACTGTTTCACAAGTGTGTGGAGAGGTGTCTTGCCGGCGCGGATCTGTTTTGATAATGAAGAAGCGAGATCAAAACTAGAAACGCTAAAGCCGGGTTTAGATAGCCCAACTCCTCACCAAGGGGTCTGTTGTGGCTGCACGGAGTTATAGCATGGTACCTATGTGGATTAGCAACCCATTCTAGGGGCGTTGGTGGGACGCATTGTATTTCACCAGTGTTAGGAGCACCGTAGGTATGCCTCCCTGGCCGGTACCACGTAAAACCCTTAACGTCTGTTAAACCCATCGGCTTCAAACCTGTGGACTTCAAGTGTATCCCAAGGTAATACTACTATAATCTCTTCATTGAATATGTAACAGCCCGGGAAGTGATTACCCCTTTACAAACGCACCAATATTTTAAATATTAAATACGCAATAGCTCGAAAACTACCGCTGAAATTGACTTTAAGTCTCCTTAGAAACAATTATAATCTAATATTTAAATTGCGTCGTCTTGCGTTGAACTGATTCGTCTCGAAGACTTCACATAGATCCCTAGGTCCCCAGTGCTGCCAAAAAAACGACAAGCCAGTGATTTCAAGCTGATTTGATTTTATTCAATGTAATGAACTCAAGTTTGGGTGCCCACCTTTTTTTGGCAAATTCCAGCAATCTCGTATTACAAATCCCAGTTTATTCCTCCCAGATTTTAAATAGATGAGACCCTAGATGGTTTTCCCTAAGCGCACGAGTGGTAAACAGTAATCAAGATTGTTCTCAACCGCCTCGTTATTCTCCAGCATAACACAGAACTTGCAATCATCGCTGGTTAGTCTTCTTCCTCTTTTGGCGAGAATCTCTAATCAACAATGTCCGATAATCATCCCCACAAAGAAACGTCCCTTGGCAAAAACATTTAAATCCCCATCGTGCCCGGATCATAAAAGCTTTTACCAAGACCTTCACAGCCATGGCCCCTACAAAATTATTTATTGCTTTTGTAAAGATAAAGTGGAGCTCAAACTTCCATTAAAATTTCCAAGGACAAGTAGGTATCTTGCTTTACCAATTCCTTTGTGATCCAGTTTCTATTTACCCACTAAATATACATTTCTGATTACCAAATAACACACTCATCCGATAATTCTTAATCTGGAAGGACAGGGTAACGCCAACAGCCTTCATGGCCGTCAGAGACTTGGACCTGGCTTGGCTAAATGGCACCTGCATGAACTTTCCCGTTGCCTCCAGTTATATTGTTTAACTATATGCAGTAATCTCTGCAATCAAATTGATGAGTTTAAAATTCAAGATGATGTATAGATAATAAACTGGGCATTAGCTACAAACAGTTCCGCAAGTCTTCGCGCTACTCAGACTGTTGCTGTAAACATTCATTTCCAGTGCGGTACACTACAAAAATATCATTAAGGTTACACCCAGCAACTGCAGAAAGGATCGATTGCAGATTGAAGATTTGGCGTCTGACTCCACTCTTTTTATTATGTTACTGAATGCATAGTGCGTATTGGTCATTTCCTTGATCCTTTCCTCAAAAATTAGCATCCACGACAGTATCATTCCCAGACACTTTCTGTGATTTTCCAGTAATAGATTTGTTCTATCCAAGCTCGTCCTTACCTTATTTATCCCAGGTCTTGCCTCTTGCGTCCACTGGCTTATCCCCGGCGGTTAATCGTACATCTCCAAGCCAATCGTACTTAAAACTTTTCAGTCATAATAATCATTACATTATCTCTAAGGGCTTTATATTAAACCCAGTTAAAAGTTCCCTGGCAATGAGAGTTGAAAAGAGTAGTGAGAACACTCTGGCTTGAAAGTTCCTCTAAGAAACATTTCTCAGCTGTCGTATTTGCTCATTATTATCCTGCACTTCAAATGAAAAGATATCCACTTTATAGCCGCTTGGGAAGTTTGCCTTTGTTCCACACTTTTAATGAGTACATCGATAGATTCACCATGGAGAGCACCTGGAGTATACAGGAAAGCGCAAATTGTATATTTAGCGTAGTGAAGGGCCTTAACAATTTTTGAGACGACTGAATTAAATGCTGTCCTTCGGATTCTCCCTTTGTATAGACATGCTCCTTGCCACAGGGCAGACCAGGTGTCATTATATCCTTGATGGGGAAGTGAATATTTTCTTTTAATGTCTTTCAAAAAAAAACCTAAAGACTGGTAATATTATTTTTTAGCTAAAAATTATTGCTTTACCTGATGTTGGAGAAAAATATCAACCCTTAATATCCTCCATGATAAAGTTACGTATATTAGCCTCAAGAACTCTTATAAGATCAAAAGCCAGCCAAAGAATATTTTTCCATTTCCATTTGTGCTAAAGAAATCTCATCCAACTTGTCTGATTTATATGATTAGAACGTCAACTGCCTATTCAACTCCGTCATTGGAGATATTACCATTGTCCCAAATCCTTACCAAACGAGAAAAACCAGGTGAAACTATCTGCTATCACACCTTTTCCTTGTGTGGCGGTAGTAGCCAAAACTTATTTGAGTTAAAAAATTTTTAGTCTCAAAAATTATACAACTAAAGGTTTAATAAACAATGCCTCCAGTTAAATTTCAATTAATATATTTTCCCACATTTTTTTTCTTAACTATTTCTCAAGTCACGGTTGAGATAATTAAAAAAATCCTTTTCCTTATAACAACAAAATTTTTAATCACGCACAAGTTCCCATACTTGTAAGAAAAAGGAACAAGGACTTTACCTTAAGGAAACCACGTAATGTATGAGAATTTAGGAAGTTGATAATAATTTAACAAACTAAATTTCCGTTTAAACAATGAAATTGAAAAAAAAAATCATGCAACAATTGACCCATACATCACCTCTTCCTTTGCATTTGTATGCAAAAGGGGGTGGCAAATCCTCGAAGCATAACCATTAACATGCAAGTTTATAACAGGTAACATGCCAACACACTCACTCACCCTCACCCACTTGGTGGTGTTCAAAAAGACAACAGGAAAATTTTTGTTTAATTTTTTTAATAAAATACAAAAATGCAAAAGCTGCATTTACATAATTCTGTAAAAGAATTGGACAGCAACCACTCTCATAAGTATTCAAAAGGAAAACTCAAAACACATTTACTGGCCCATGGCCCCTGAAAGAGGGTGTTATTTCCCACGCTATTGCATTAAACGTTATAGCAGTATGAAAGTGTATGTGTAAGTTTCCTTCTTTTTACTTCCACGGCTGTTTATAATGCCATTTTTAAACTAATTTCCTAATAAAATATACCCAGAAATTGTTAAGTGTTTGTGTGTAATGCAATTTCGTTCTCAAGCCCTTGTTTTGATCAAAAATAAAAAGCACCACAATATTTTAATAATTTCCTTTCTTTAATTTGAAAACAAACACCACAAAAGCAAAAATTCCCATACTCTTTATATTCTAAACAGTTCTTTACATTTCCATTAGATACAATTTAGTAGCACAAATGCATTTCAAGTCTGTTGCATGCAACATTTGTGCAAGTTAGAGCTTAAGATGCAAAGAAGATGGTTCAATTATCAGTAGCATCATTATCATCATTGAAATATTGAAATTAATTTGTGTTGTAGATATATTTTATGATATTTTTCTAGGACAACATAAGCAAAAAACGTTTTTTTTTTTAACTTAAAAAATTCCCACTGTTATTTGTATAAAAAAAATTGTAAATTGTTGACCATCAACTAAATATTACATCTTTCAGTCTGCTTGTTTTACATTTAATATAAGTATTACTTAATATTTAATATCTTTTTAAGCACTTATTCTAGTTCCGCATAGACAAATTCATATGTCTGACAAGTAGGAAAAGAATATTAAAAATAAATTTAAATGGTTGGACCCTGTTCTCGCTCCCTACATGCATAAATATTTTGTAGTAAGCAGGGAGATAAAAAAAACTTCATTCATGAATTTGAATGAAGTTTTTCCATAAGACGCCAGAGGCGTTACTTTAAATGGGTGTTGTAAAAGAATTATAAGATTAGAATTTGGAAGGGATTGGGAGAAGAAAACAAATTAACTGGTTCATCGAATTCATAAGTATTTTAAAACCAATCTTCCCTCAATGTTCAAAAGCAATTTTGTGGCATTCAACAAATGCAATTTAAGATGCATTAAAACCAAATGTATTGGATAGGACGGTATATAGAATAGATATTCGTGAAAGGAAAGGATCTACCTTCCGTTAATTCATGTTTTATGTAAGAGAAGAGTAAAAGGAAAGAAAAAAACACATCGAGCTAGGTACTGGCGAGTTTCGAACCCGCAGTCGCCGAACTAACCGACTTGTGCACTACCCACAAGTCTAACAGGACACTTGAATATGAGCGAAGGGCTATTTTATTATACGATCACAAAATTTTTTAAATGATTTCTTTCGCTTTTAAAATAATTAACGATCCCTAAGAAAATGGCTCATATACATTGATTGCGTTGGGTTTTTATCAGGAAAAAAGGGAAATAGGAAAAAGAATTAAAGGAATTGTGTTTGCAAGAAATTCTCAAACAGGCTTTATAAAATATTTTCGTTTTAAAAACCATATTTTTTATTTATTTTGTACGGTTAATCGATAGATTTTTGTAAGCAAATTTGTATGTGCATTTGTTTGTGCGAATAACTAGTTTTTCGGCCAAAAGGTGACTAGTGCTTGTTTATCTCCAATTTTTCTTGCTAACTTACCAGGTAAGCAAAGATTTTGCTGGGATGTTGCTACTCATCTAGTTTCTAACACATGTCCGAGTGCTTTTTTGACAGTAGGCAGATACAAGGTGTGTTTAACACCTTTCCCAATAAATACTTGCAACGAGAGAGTAAAAAGAAATTTTGCAAACTTTCTCTCAAAAATAGTAAAAAAATATATTATACTTTACCAGTCAAACTTTGCAAGTAAATGTATTTTGTTAATTTGTAGTTAACTGTGGATTAATGAACAAATCTATTAGCTGCCTAATCCTCATCTATTAACCAACGATTCACGCCTAGAGTAATACCCTTACGATCGAAGGCAGCTTTTTTTTCGACAACCAGGTTTGAAGGAAATGGCATTCTTTTCTAACTCCGATATTTTTTATATAAATATTGCTTTATTTGCTTATTGAACCATCGTAAACAAAAGGGCAATAGTCGTTGTCGTACTGGGATTAAAGAAGAAGTATTAACTTTTCTGGTTTCTCAGGGGACCAAAATGGTATTATCCTTTGCCAGGTTTTTTAATAAGTTTCTTTTATGGTACAAAAATTTTGAGTTAGGCGCACGCTAAATTCTTCAAGAATTTTATTTTACCTACGAACTGTGGAACTAGCGAATTTTTGATGCGATTCACTAGCCAGTCGACCACAAAGAGTTGTGCCCTTCTTGAAAGACTCATTTCATGTACAAAATCTCGGACTAAGAAACAAGTTTCCTTTTACTTCTTTAATTATAACATCGATTGAACATTGAAATGCATTTCACATCTTGACAATTCTTGAGTGTTTTGATGTCTTCAAATATCTCAATGTCACTCACTGATAGTCCGTTCCTGTCAATTACCTCAAAAAAGTGTTTAGAGCGCCACCTCGTATACGAGAGCTGTGTTGCATTTTCAGTTGGATGTTGATAATATAATTCTCTAAGAAGATAAAAGAGCGTGAAATATTTCCTACAATGTTTTAAAAAAAAACTTTCTGGGATACTTTTTTGACACAAGAAAAATCTGTTCCACCTAGTGGATATCGCAACTGTCTTTCATGCCCAAAACGCCAAGAGCTTTTGTCCCCTCAACACTTACAACATCCATTAATGCAGATGATACAGCATGTTTCACTGTGCGTTAATGTGTCAGCAGACAACATACGGTCTTACAAGCATTGAAATCAATCCATTTCATATGGCCCCAATCGGGGATACCCAGTATATCGTGTGTGTTTTCATAATCTGCCTCATAGCCACCATCTTCACAGAGTTAGGCCTGTAGTCAAACTAAAGTTCGCAGCAAGCGCTACTGCTACTTTCAAAGGAATAAAAAAAATTAAAGCCTGACACGGAAGTTTAAAATTAAAAATAGGGGATAAAATAAGAAAAAGAAGGGTGGTTTGCGAAACCCCTGAATTATTTTTGAGCCCATTTGAAAACAACTAAAAAACACGAAAAAGCTATTTCAAATCGATGTAAATTTAAAATTTTTTATCAACGAAAAACACAACAGGATAAGATAGAAGCGCATAATATCAGATTAAATCAAACGTCAAAATGATGTCACATCATTTTCTGTAGGAAAGGCCTGTAAGCCTCCTACAGAATATTCCTTAGGAAAGCCATACTGGTCGCTTAAAATTTTTTGACCTCCAGGACAGCTTACAAGGATGGAATTATCTCTACACTCCCCAGCCTTGGAGAGTGGTGAACATATCTATTTTGGTTAACCACAACACCTTGATATTAGTTTAAAAACAAAAACGATATCAGTTCCACGTTGCGTGAAATTAATAAGCGTCTTTCGAAAGTCGATGTCATGTCTCATCAGAGCCATAAAAGTTCTTAATAAGTTTTAAAAGGTCTTAAAATGAAAAGTTCGCTTCATTGTTTATATCTGGTTTCCAGTAGATTTTAGTTGAGTTAGCTAATTCCAAACGGTTGTTCTAATTTCTCTGCAAAACAGCTTTATCAGTATCCTCCACAGAAGAAAGCCACCAGGCCCTGGTAGCACGAAACTTACTCTGTCTGTTTCTGGTACCATGGGAAGTAGAGGTAAAAATGTTTTTGTGCACATGCAGTTGTTGTGGGTTGAAATCCAGCAGAAGTTCAATATGGTGAACTGATTCTGAGCGGCAATTATGTTAGTTTTGTAAAACAAGACGACTTTATACGTGTGAGAAAGTTTGAAATGGTGCCAGGCCTACGTAGCAGGAAACCTTCTTATGTCAGAATCTTTGTCTGGTTTTATAAGAACCACAATTCAGAACGCTTTGGTGTGCACTTAGTAATCGTGGTTACAATCTAGACTTCTTTTTGTAGAATAATAGTGAGAAATTTTTATTTTTCTGATTTTCGATTTGATAACACAGCTTCGGATAAATAATGGAAGAATTCCTTGGTATGTTCACTGCAACGACATAAGCTGGTCAGAAGTAAGGTGGCACCTGATATTTTTTCATGGAATCATAATATAAATTAGATACTGGCGCGTGGCTTGCAAGGATACAGTGGCAGTGAGTCCTGCTCTTGGTCTAAACTTGCTTAAAAAATATATTTCCTGCGCTTTAATCTTGTTTTCAGTTTGATAATCCAAGGATTATCTGTGACATGGTGTTCCCACCTGAGTCTTCTTATAATGCCACTCGTGTCAAAGTATCTGCATTCGTCCTTCTAATGTGTCTCAGTCAGCGTAATTGCTGTATTGTGATATGTCTCACTATGTTTACGTCTTAGTAAATCTCATGGCTTATTAGATTTTTAAAAAATGTAGATGGAATCCACATCTTCATTTGCCTTCAACAGAGATTTAAAGTTTGTCACTTAGCATTTGGTTTTGCTGAAATAGAAAGATATTTAGGAAAATAAGGAAAAAAACATGATATTAAATTTATGAGCATGTTTCTAGATAAATTTTGGCTTTAAGCACGAAGGGGTATTTATATATTTCTAAGCTCAAACACGCAGCAGACACTACGTTATAAATAGGCTTACATTACTTGAGCTCCAGAGACTATCATTTGCGCTAAAAAAACTTAATTTTACCTCCACAAATAGGGTAATAAACATGCTTCCACTTATATGTATATCACTTGTTTATTTTGCATCCTCATATTATTAAAAACTTAAACGTGTTTTGTCAATGATGGACACACTTCACTGCAGAAGTGCAATCGAAGGGCCCATAGCACCATTTCAGCTTCTAATCTTGGCTCCAGTTATGGCAGTAAGAATCAAGAGATAGAAACATAGTATTCGCTTTGGAAGCTGATAACCTTATTTCCTTTAACAAAAATGACAACTGAAAATAAAAGATAAATTATATGGCATATTTTGGAAAAAAAAAATTATTGTTGTTAATACAACTTTAAAAACTGCCTCCCCCAACCTTTTTCGTAACAGAGTTGTCTTAAGCACGTTCCTGTTTACTTGCTTAAGCTTTACTATTATTATGGGGGCTATTTCTAAGCTGGTTTTAATCCGTTTTATTTTCAATTCCTGTTTCAAAAAAACAAACGCTTATCAACAGCGCCAGCGAAATTATGGGATACACACAACTATACGTTTTTTTATAGGATTTTATAATTTCAATCAATTTCTGACAAGAAGTGTTAAATCAAAGTGTTTCTCTTGTGGTTTATTATTATGTTTTATTATTTTCAAGCCTAAATAGAAATAAAAACAAACACACACACACAAACAAATTTTATTGTCCATTTAAGTTTTCGTATACTCTGGGGTCTGATTAGCATATCCGGGCATATCTTTAAAGACAAATGTATCAAATGCGTCAGACTGTCTGTTGTGGTTCGGCACAACTTAAATGCTTAACAGTGATAATGATGGTCCATGGTTTGTTCTTGTCACCCATCATCGTCATTGTCGTCTTTGTCACAATTGTCATAATCCACCATTAATCAACTAATTTTTTTGTTTGTAATTTTTTTCTATATTTATTGTTCTTGTTGTTGATGTGATCTCTGTCTAAGAATTATGGTTTTTTGCTTGTTAGTGTTTTGTTGTTGCTGTTTTTTTTTATTATTATTTTTAATTGACTGGTTTTTAGTTTTTAAAAGATTAGTTTAAACAAATAGTAGGAGTATGTGTGTAGATTAAGTCGTAGTTTGCTAGAAGTCAAAAAAAAAAGATAAAATCTTTAATTGCCGCGTAGACATTTGGGAAAATTATAATTAACATAAACAAATAAATTGACATAATTAAAAAATATTTAGTTG
Organism: Melanophora roralis; assembly: GCA_963583895.1. Lineage (NCBI taxonomy): Eukaryota > Metazoa > Arthropoda > Insecta > Diptera > Rhinophoridae > Melanophora > Melanophora roralis. The sequence continues at coordinate 108,761,664 of OY757187.1, read as the reverse complement.
TACAATTTGAGGTTTGACTTAAAGTTGGTTTTTAAGTAATTTAAAACAATTTTGCAAATGTTGTGATTTCCGATAAAACATTGCAACAAGTAATACATTAGAAAAAGCATTGGAAAAAGCAATACTTTTGCTACACTTTTTTATTTTTTATATCCTTCACAAAAGTGATAAATGTATGTATATATCAGTTTGTCATTCCATTTAAAACTTTTTTATTGCCCCTTGGCGACTCCAGATAGTATATATGTATATTTTGGTTCCTAGTATATAGGGAAGTCGATTTAGCGATGTTCGTTTGTCCATCTGTACATGTTATTGTTGACCTGTAAGTGGCGTCAAATAATCAGAAATATCTTGGAAAAAATTTTTATTGAAATCCAGGAAAATCGATGATAACTGACCAAAAACCAAGACTAACACTGTTTATTTCTCTTAAATTTGTACATAGAAACCTCTACAACTGCCCCGGAGTCGCCACTACACGGGTGCAATGTAAGGCTGACTCCCATTAATTTTTTTCTCACCAACTTTTTTTGTGAAATGTACTTCCACCCTTCCTTCACCCCCTAACTATGTTGTCATACAAAGTTTAATTTATTTTTAATCGCTCCCACAGCTTCCACGGTGGTCCTACAAAGGTCAAATGTAAGACCGTTCCCAATTAACTTTTCCTGTCAAACATTTTTGTAGAACATAGTTATCCCCTCTATCCAGCCCTTACAGGGTTGCCATACAAAATTTTAAAAAAATTAGGGTATAAACTCCTAAAACTTGCCCGGAAACGTTCTTGGAGGCAAAAAAATGTATTAGAAACCCCAAATAGTTTTTTCTCCCGAACATATTTCTAAGATATACTAACCCCCTATTGCCATCACCTAAGGGAGTTGCCATTTAAATTTACAAAAATTATGTAAAAACGCCAAAAACTTTACCAGAAGCGGCCTCGAGAAATAAAGTGTACGACCGACCCCCATTAGTTTTCCCTTTAAAACATGTTTCCAGAACTTACTTATCCCTCATCACCATTGTCTTAGGGGGTTCCCATACAGAATTTGGGAAATTGTAATTAAAGCCACTCCCCCTTCCCCTACAGCTTTCAGAGTTCCCGTGAACAGGTAAATTACCGGACTGACACCAACCCATTTTCCCTAGCAAATATTTTTCTAGAATATACTTATCCCCTGCCTCCACCCCCTAAGGGGATTGCCATACAAATTTGGAATGGTATATAAGATTCGCCACAGCCAAATACAGCACTTTTACTTGTTTTTTTATACCCTTCACATAGTGATAAGGGTATATATTAGTTTGTTAATCCGTTTGTAATTTCTTTATTATTCATTTCCGACCGCATAAAGTATATATATTCTGGATCCTTATAGATAGGGAAGTTGATATAGCCATGTCCGTCTGTCCGTCTGTTGAAATCAAGTTTCCGGAGTCAAATAAAAAGATACAGACCAGCTATTGGTGTCAAACTGTTAGAAATATCCCGCTAACAATCGCCATTTAAAATCAGCAAAATCGGTTTACTATTGACCGAGTTATAAGCGAAAACCCAAAACAACCCATTTTTTTAGGACAAAATCCGTGCATATATCCCTATATATATTAGTAAGTATAGTTACTCTTCCCACAAAACTAGGCACGGATACTCCTAAAGAAGGGACGTAAATAATTTAAAAAGTTTTTTCAGATAAGACCAGGGGAAGGGGTATTTTCCTACAATTGCACAAATTTGGTGAAATATTTTATGCGCTATATCTCGGAAACTATAATAGCTATCGACTTAAAATGTTCTACAAAAAGAAATAGTACGCTAAGATCTACACTTTAAAGAAAAAATTTTTTGAGTGGGAGCAAAAAAGGGGGTAGCTCCCATACAAATTAACGATTTTTATGATATATTCGATACGCTATATCTCGGAAACTATAACAGATATCGAAATGAAATGTTCTATAAGAAGCAATTAAACAACAAGGCCTACGCTTTAAACAAAAAATTTTTATGCTTAATTTAACGTAGTCTTTTTTATTTTTAATAAATCCCAAACATATAGAAACGTCCTACTTAACACAATTTATAAATTTCACACCAAAGATGACTAAACATTTTTTATTTGTATTATATTTTGCCTTAAAGAGTCATCCATATTATCACACCACAATGATATGACAACTAATTGTTTAATCGAATTAAATAGTTTTATTTATACAATAAAATAATAATATAAATTGATTTGCTTATGAAAACTACATATATAAAAACTCTAACAACTACTTTCTTTAATAAAAAGTCTAGAAAAATAATCTTCTAAATCTTCTATTATCTCCATATATTTTATCCAAAGACATCATGCAAATTGGTACAAGTTAAAAAGTTAAAAATTTGAAATAATATTTTCACAAAATAAGTTGACTTGAACAATTAAATTAAATTGATTTCAATAAAAACATACAATCATTTAGATGCAACAAACTAATAAAGAATGAAAATTGGAACTGAAGTGAGATGAATGAACAAATAAATGAATAAAATAAATGGACAATGAAGGAGACCATTGCAAATAATATGATGACTTTATTTATATGAGTCAGTTAGGAGTCATGAAAAATTTCTCTTTCATTGTTGATATAAAAAGTCGTAGCAACCCAGCAAACATTGTTGGGCATCTTAATACTTAAACAATCTTTAGGGAAAGAGGATGTTAGTTTTAAGAAATAAAAAGCCTGCACTACCCTTACAAAAAGCCCTAGATATTCTACAATTACTCGGCTTTTTTCTGAATATTCACCTCGTGGGTTGAACTGTGTGTTCTTATGTGTAAATTCAAGAGCCGTGCCACTCAAAGAGAACTCGGTGGAGGCTTTATTCTCATCGGCAGGTATTTTAGTGCATCGGTGCTAATAAAATTTGGCCCTAAAGAATGCCCAATTGCCATTAAAAGCCCTAAGCTTGACGCCACATAGGCTTGGAACTTGGAACATGTTCCACTACAAGATCTGCTGCCTTCTAAAACAAGTGACAATCATCACATAGTCTATCAGACAATCTGACCTTATTTTTTCAGGAATCATTTGCAGAGCACACATATATGTATATTTCATTCGCCACCTTAAATTGCAAGCCCTGCATAACTATTAGATCCAAACCGGCAATCCCTTTCAGGGACTACTAACGATGGAAATTTCTATAAGCAGCTCGTCTGACTTACTTGCTTGCAGACGTTCCCATCACCCAGTGCTTAATAGGTTACATGTAGAGAATGACAACTAGATCCGCTTGAGTTGTATTTTTCATGGATCTGATGATGTCAGGTGAAGTACATCTTTGGGCCTAAGTCGAAAATTGCTACATAAGCACTTTTCTGCTGCTTCCCACCACACCATGCATTTATGGGTACGAATGAGTCTTACAGTTATTGTGTAATTCAAGTTTATATATTTTTTGTTTGCAATCCCCAGTCTTTCCCTATTGCATTTCAGCGTGGAAAGAGCTTTAAGGTCTCTCTGTCTTTTCTTTGACAAGAACTAGTCTTGTTTTGCCAGGGTAGCATTTAATTTATAACCTGACAGTCATTATTTAAAATCTTCTCCTATACAAAACGACCAGTTCTTCTGCAACAGATAACATATTACGTTAAGAGACACATTAAAGGCGAAAAATTCCCATTTCACTTTTTTTTCAAAACTAATGAAAAATTCAATGTCGGGCAATTTTGTTGGCTGGGTTGCATCACTTTCTATGTACTTATGAATGTTAACATATTTGTATGGACTTAAATGTTTTATAAGTAATTCACTTATATTTCAAGATTGTTTTTGTTTCTCTTCACAAAAGGTCTGTTATTTTTGCATATTTAGTCTAGAAATGCAAATAAATTATTGAAGTGTCTTATGTTGCACCATAGAAGTTGTACTATGTCTTTTGGTTTGATTTTAAAGACAAAAATTTTAAAGTTATATTAAATGATAAGATAAAATACTTTAATTAAAAACATTTACACTAGTGCTTGTAAGGCACAATATAATTGATTGATAATTTTAGGAAGCCTGAGAGAGTGAAGAAGCAGAAAACTTTTCTAGGGTAAAAGGAGCCTATTCATCCATCGTAGCCATAATCTATTTACAAAAAAATCAAGGATTAATAATAGAAACCGTCTTTGTATATCACAGTCTGATTTTGTTGTTTCCTTTTCAACTTTGTCGCCCAATATTAGCCCGAGACTTTTAAAAACGTGTTAATATTGATTCTTCTTCTTTCTAAAAGAAGAAGTTTAATTCTTTTTTTTTAATTTTAGAGAAAACATTTCAATTATTTTTCATTTGTTTTAATGAAGATTAAAGTTAATAACAATTTGTTATGTGAAAAGAAAATAACTTTTACAAAATCAAATTACTTAATTTTATTAGAACATAACTTTTTTTACTTTTTGTTTCAGTTTTATTGGAAACTTAAATAATTACTTATTACAAGTTACTTCTTACTTTATCTATTTAATTATAATATTAGACATATGTTTAGGCAATTAACTTTTGACACGATATTACCTTAAAATATTATAACCTTAAACTTATTTTGATTATACCTAGAAAATTTCTCATTTTCTTTCCTTTTCACGTTTTGATTAAAATAATAACTCATAGTAATTCCTTAATAAAATGGGTAAAAGTAAAAACCAAGTAAAAATATTAACATGTAATTGTATTAGTAGAATTAATTTAAGTGATATGATTATTATTACAAAAAAAACCATTTAAGGACAACAATACAATCTATTAAACACGAAAATAGTATAAAAACGTTACAGTCTTAATAAAATTGTCATTTCTGAAGCTTTTAGAAGTGTCTGGGGCTAACACATTTGAACAACATTTAAAGACAATTAAAAACAAGTAAGAGCGCTATACTCGGCTGTGTCGAATTTTATAAACCCTTCATATTGGTCTTTTTGTTTACCCAGCCACCTGATTTAGGCAAGTTATTTTCGAGCCGTAAATATATAATTTATTTGTGGTAGACTTAAAGTACATAGCTATCATAGCTTTCGAAACAGAAAGCTCACAACATTTGAACAATTGTATCGAATTTCCTATATTTAAGGATCCAGAATATATTAAATTCAATGGGGTCGCAAATGGATATTGAAAAATATTACAAACGAAATAATAAACGTATGTATACCCTTACCAATATCTAAAAGGTATAACAACAATCACACAAGCACACACACACTATGGCTCTTAAAAAACAGAAAAAAAATTAAGCAAAACAATATACACGTATTGACAGGTACAAACTTTGCAACGTGTTTATGCAACACGTTTGTCTTAAATGTTTCATGCCAACGATAAGAAACGATTCACACTATGCAACCAACATCAATGTATCCATTAAATATCAAAAAGTATATTTTTAACCTCGAATGCAACACAAAATGCAACCATAAACATAACTACAAACTATGCCCGCAACAATAAAACATGCCTGGTTGCATAAACATGTTGCAAAGTTTGAACCTACCATATGAAGAGGGGAACAGCGATATAAAGCTAAAACTATCAAACTCCTTTCAAAAAACAGCCTTTACCTTGATTACGTTTGAATTGTCAAACTTGTGCCGAAATTAACAACACATGTTCATACATACCTACGTCCAAACATACATACAGAAACGTAATGCGTTGCCAGTTGATTACATTTGCTACATTTTTTCTATGGATTTTGCTCTAAAAAATTGGGACAACTGAGACAATCGCAGAATTTTGCCTATATCTAGGTCTTTGGTAAACCAATCTTGCTAATTTTAAATAGCGATCATCTCTGGATTATTCTTGATAGTTTGACTTCAATACCTGGCTCGCAGTACTCAAATTGGCTCCGAAAACTTCATTTCAACAGACACACGGACTGATGGACATGGCTTAATTGACTTCCCTTTCTATAAGGATCCATAATATATATACTTTATGGGTTCACGTATGAATAATAAAAAATTACAAACGGAATGACAGACTGATATATACCCTTATCACTATGCAATAAAACAAAGAACATGGCGTTGGTTTCAACTTAATAACGGCAGAAGAATAGTTTTTTGTTGCTTTTATGTCCTTTTCTATTGAAGTTTATGACCAACACAGTATAAATATAACTTTTTTCCTTAAATTTTTTTTTGTACATACAATATGTACTAAGTATAAGATATCATGTCAAAAATATCTTTTGTATTTATGTATATATTGTCAGTGAATTACACATGCCATAAGTAAAACGTTGTGACCAGTGTTACCCAAATAAAGTATGTAAGTGCTGCTAAAGAGTGTTGTCAATTTTTTTTAAAGGTTTAGTTATTTTAACAGCTTCTTTAAGCTAAAAGTCGAGTTTAAGGGTGTGCCAGGTTTTATATGTAGTTTTAGTGCAGCAGTAGATTGGCTGTACTTTGGCAATCTCTCTATCATGGACTTTAGATAACCAATCGGCTTTCTTGGGTAAGGTTAACCTGTTAGTGTCCCGCCCCCCTCATTATTGTCTTTCATGATTTGGCACTCTACCTCTCCGTATACGCTAGCCCTGATTTTAGCTCCTCAACTTGGTTTCAAAGTTTTTGCAATTTCAGTTTTTTCACATCTTATTTCCGTTCAGTGAATTCTAGCTTCCAAGTATTATCAACTTTTATTCTAAGACTACTACCTATCAACTGTTGGTCTGAGAAGCTGTCTGCTGCAATTTTCGTTGGCCCTTCTGCACTATGATCTAAAATAAATCTAAAATGGTTTTGCCAGTTTTGTCTGGCGATATCAACGTCAATTTGTGGCAGATTTTGTGTGGGAAATATGAAGCCATCTCTAAGTTGGCTCTTCCATTTCTAATCATTAATCCTATGACATTCCGACCCATTACTTTCTCCCCTCCACTGTTATCCGGCACAAGCGACGCAGTAAGTTAATCATGAAAATAAATGTATCATGCGCCATTCAGTTGACTGCCAAAATTGTCCTTCTTCGTAGGCACAGATGTTTCTTATTCGTTTCCAGCTTCCGAAAAGTTTCCAGTTAACAAGTTAACTCCTTAAGATTTAAGCTAGCCCAGGGGCTTACCAGAGCGTAAAAATGTGAGTGCTTTGGAAGAATAAAATCTCCTGCTTCTGGCCATCTTGTGTGCGATTTACGTTTCGATTTGTGTAGTTTACTTCTTGCCAAATGATTTTACCCTTAAGGTCCGTTTTTTTGAATTCATTGTTGCGGTTTCGATAATCAGATCGTGTTAATGTACAAGTGACTGATTAGTCCTCAAATCCGATACAAGGGTGTGGGGCAGCCAACGACCTCTAAGTAGGATTTTCAATACACAGCAGGAAAACCAATTAGACTTTAGTAAAAAAAGTGTGCAAATCCCTATTTCTTTTCAGAGACACATCGGTGTTTTCATGCCATTCAGGTTATTGGATGCCCACCTTTTTATTTTAGCTGCTGGCAGAAGGAAGTTTGACCGACATTATCACGGAATACTTGATATAAGACCGGAAGTAGTAAGCTTCTTAGGAATCTTAGAACAAATGAATCGCTTCTTGCTGCCCCTTAGTAGAAAAAAGAGTAACAAGCTTTCCACTTCTGCGAAAGGCTCCATTCCTTCCCAAATGAGATATTCCCTTATAATAATTTCCATTATATTAATTTTCAGCTAAAACTTGCATTATTTCCTTTATTTAAAAAAAACGTAACAACGAAAAAAAGTTCTGAAATTGCTGCTTTGTCTACTGTCATTTCTGTTGTAATGGCCATCAAGCAAACGTATGTTTTCGCCATAATTGTCCATTAGAACTTTATCTCTAAGCACAGATCTTTTAGTGTACTTGCAGTTTTAAAACAACTACAACAACAAAACAAAAAATACATCAAACTATTAAAAAAAGAACAATATATAAATCGCATATTCATACCAGGATAATTTGCATTAAAAACCAAGCTAATGTGTTAGTCATCAAGGACGCTTTTCTCTATGGGGGTTTTCTTCATCACTTTAATACAAAAATTTTTTTTTTTATAATTTTAATGGCATATTTTTAAGTTAAAAGAATATTGCATGCCTTATTAGTTTGTTTCGTTAGATTAATGCCTTTTCATTTTTTTAAAGGAAAATTGTTTGGTTGCGTTTTTATGTGTGTGTGTGTGTGTGTGTAGTATTAAAATGCATTATATTGGTAGTGTCATACAATGCACGAAAACATTAATAAATTTCTTTAAATCATGTCATGTAAATTATAGGTTTCAATGACAGTAGATTTATCAAAGGAAGTTCGTTATTAGATGGTTGCTTAAAAGTATTGGCTGTTTTACTGAAGTAAAAAATTGTTGAAAGATTAAAAATCTTAAAGCCACTGTAAAATTGAAAAGTGAATTAACTATCATATTTTAGGTCCATTATAATGCCTTGCTGATAGCTTAATCTAGGGTGTTATAGCACAAATATTTAGCCTTTTATAATAATAGAGAAACTTTAAGATTCCGAGAGGCCAGAGCAAGCTCTTCTTATCTTTCAACTTTCATACTAGGAGTTTTAATTGTTGACTACTTTATGTATTAGTTCATTTCAAAGACCGTAAAAAATATAGCAAAATAATAAATTACAAAAAATAATCAATTTTTTTGAGTTAATTTTTGACAAAATAAAATGATTTTTAATTTATTTTTTTGAAGATAATAATTATCTTTTGATTTAAATTTTTTTTTTTCGACAAAAATTTTAATTTTTTATTTTTTATTTTTTTGCGTGAAAAATTGATTTTTTAATTCAAATTTTTGCTTTATATTTTGGCTTAAGTTCTATAATTTTCTTCTATTAGAAGAAATTATGTTTTTTCGTTAATGTTGAAAGAAACATTTACTTGAAAAAAGCAGGTCATTTCTACCGGTACTAGCCGAGTAGAATGCATTTTCAAAAACAGCTACGCATTTTTATTATCAGTACTCTTTGAACGGTATCTTTTGGTTGTAAACATCACCTATTTAACTTACATGTAACAGAGAAAGGAAAACGGAATTTCTATTTTCCTTCTTTTCTATTTTGTAAGTTAGGACGAAGTTTAGTTTTCCATATACACTATGCTTCTTTTGTATTAAAAGTCTCTTCGGCAACACTTGACTAACGGTCGAACATCATACATCTCTAAGATGGAATGAAACGTTTATTTATTATTGTATATTATACAATAGAGGGCAAATCTTTTTTTTGTCAACGACAAACTAATTGAAATTAAAGATAATTTTTTATAATAAAAATCACAAATTAAAAATTATTATTAAAAAAATAATAAGCAGTTTATTTTTTTCCAAAAAAAAAAGTTTGGTACCATCAACATGTTGTGCTTCACTTGACTTTCCAATGTGTCCGTCCATGCACATAATTTTTTTATTGAAAATTCTTAAGTAAATATAGTTTACAGTCCCTGCTTAGTTAAGCTATAGTTGTTAAATATACCTTATAAGGGTCCTAAAAACAAAAAAAACTCTTGGTATTTAATAATGCATATTCTTTAATCAGTCGTCATTTGGTACTAAATATTTTATTTAAATAAGAAGCACTAACATCTGCACTTTTTTCTTAAATTACTTGTATCAACATTCTTCCCTATTCTAACCTATAGTTCCATAAGCTCTTACTACCCCCTTTTACATATTTAAGTGTTAGAAATCACAAAAAAATCACTTACTAAACCAATAAAATGCTGCAAATAACAATCAATCAATAAAATCACTATTGACTATAACATAAATAAAAAAAATCACCAGAGATAAGATATTGTAATTAAATGCAGTATTAACACCCCTAAACATGACTTAAGTACAGCACAATGCAAATAAAAATATTAAACAAATATAAATGATTAAAATTAAAAAGGGGGTTGGGCGTAGCAAAATCTTAATAAAACACACTAGAATAGAGCGCTTTATCAGGAAAAAAAAACAAATAATCAAGATATTGATTCCTAGTAGGACTTTGCGTTTGAAATAAACGAACCAACAGGTAACAGAAAATGAAAAAAAATAACTAAAACACAACTGTACTTGTTTATAAATTTTATGAAACTTGTTTTAATAGAAAATTTTTCTGATATGAATAAATGTTTGCATATTTTTTTAATACTTTTATGGAAGAACAATTTCTACTTACTCTTGATTAGATAGGAACACTATATGTATACAAATGGACTAGATCTCAATTACTATGCATGTGTAGGTGTACTTACGGTAATTATTTGTATAAAAAAACACCACAAATCGGTTAAAAGCAAAGACTAATATCTGCTGCATATTTCAAACAAACACATGCATATGTATACTAACTCCCTGTAGAATAGTTTTTCTTTTTAAAGTATACGGTTTCAGCAACTACAGTAAAAACAATGCAAGTGTAGTTGCCTAGCATACAGTCTGTAACAAAAGAAAACAAACTATTTTAGATTTTTTCAAAAATGTACTACAATTTTTTACAAATACTAAATTGAAAAAAAAATAAAAAAAGAATTTGTAAATCAGAAAATTGCAGCTTTTAAAATGTAGGGCTTATATGAGATCCATATAAAATATAGGGCTTATAGAAAATCATATCTCATGGAGAATCAATACAATTATTTTATTTAATAGACCAATAAGTTTAGTTTAGGTAAGGTAGAGCAGGCGGCTGCAAAAGAAAATTAGAGCTGGTTTCAGTCAACCTGTGCCCTTTTTTAGGTCCCTTTGTTTTACCTATGAAACATAGAGAGAGAGGCAGAGAGAGACAGAGAGAGAGAGAGAGACAGAAACAGAAACAGAAACATCAAAAAAAGAAAATAGAAAAATTAGGGTAGTTTATTTGGTTAACAACCCCCTCTAATAAAAGGATGATAAGATAATGGAAGCCATATCCGACGGACTGTATAGTCTTCTGGCCCCAAAGTATTTAATTTGAACATTGTACAGTGCCAAGAAAATCACATTTAGTGTTGGATACTCTTAACCACCTGTGCATCTTAAAGCCTCCAACAGAAGTCGTTAAAAGCCAGCCCTAGTCTACTGGCAAAATACCTATCGAAATAGACTGATAACAGCGGTCGTGATCTCTGTAAATCTCCATTTGTCTAAATCAGGGAAATATTGAAAAAATCTCGGATTTAGTCTTAGTCAGGTTTTTCGTGGTGGTTTTGTATCTAGGTCGTTAGACCATCTGGTCTCTATCATTCTGCCAGTGCATATATCCACGCCATGCTTGCACAAACCGATGGGAATGCCAGCGAAGAGATCAATCGCTCCTTCTTACGTCAGTGTATCAACGATGTAGTTGCCTGCACTGGTCTTGTTCCCCTTTGACAGATTAATTTTCGGTATCCAGTGTAAGGGTGTTCGGCATTTGCTGAAGAGTACACATACCTAACGGTGGCTTAGATGCTCCTAGCCAGTTGGGTGGTTTGCCAATCGCCGAAAGTGCAGCCTTTAGCACACTGTATTCTTCAGAAGGTCTGAACAAAATCCGAACTCTTGTTCATGCAATTTACATGCCTCCACCATCATCAGTTTTTTCCTAAGACTTGCTTGTTTATGTCCTTAAATATCAAGAGAATTTCCTTACGAGAAAAAGTTCCACTGTGCAGTTGCTAACTATAATGAAAAGAGGATCGGCAGCCACAAATAATAGCGTTACCAAATTTTCTGTCCCTCCATTAGCTAAAAGCATGTAGTCTTACCGAAATTCTAAACGCCAAGTGCTTCAGTTTTTTAAGTTGTCATGATGTCGCCATGTTGGCAAAATATCATCCATGGGGGCGCTGGTCGACGTATTGTATTCACCTTGTGTTAAATGCACTGTGGGGTTGGGCCAACGCGGCGGGTATCCACACGAATATTCGACACTCTGTCATGATGTTGCGTATCGCCCGTTCAATATGTAGACGATTCGAGGTAGAGTCTTTTGTCTTCTACCATATCATGGTTCAATAGAAGAGAATAGACTATATCACCATTTTAAAAGCAACTGATGTTCCAAAGGCTTAGACCAAAGAATTATGCATAAGTAATTGACCTCAATTAGGTGCAGTTTGTTACATTGCATTTATTGGGAAGTGTGAAAGAACCAGACTCATTTTTGGGCAATGAATATGCCTCCATAAACAACAGTTTTCCCCTTAGACCGCTCAATATATATTCAAAGATTGGAAGATCCGGAGAAGATGATTTCATCCAACCTTTTGTCTAAAATATGAAAGAAGGGTTTCTTGAGGAGATAAGATTAAAAACGGTCCCAATAATACTTTTGTGACCGCAAGTTTTGTGTCCCCATTCATCCCCAACATGTAGCCTTACCGTGACTTTCAGCGTCAGATTTCTAGGCAAGGGATCTGCCTGAAGACGGCTGAGTAGGATTAAGATTAAGCTAGCCGATCACATTGGGCCTGTTAATAAAATCCAAGAACTTTTATTAGGCTACACCTCAATGGCATTTTCTTTCATTATATTATTATCTTCTTTAAAAGCTTATTCCTGGAACTAAAGCCCCAGGCTTTGCCACACATACATCGCCATCTGTGCTTTCGCCACCTTTGACATTGCGTTCGGCCTCCAAGATATCTTACTGTTACGATACTTTCAGTTTTCCATCAGAGTCAGTACTATTCCGTATTCAGGAAGGTCAAAAGAACGAATCTGCCATCTTTTGGGAAGAAGAACTAGCGCTTAACCCACTTAGAATGCGATTATTATATGAAGTTGCGAAAACCAACACAAAACACATGCTTCTTTTACCTAAATGAAGCAGGGCATATATAAATGTATGTCTTAAAGGTACTCACTTTATATCCAAATTCTATCTGCCACTGTTCATTCCATAAAAAACTAATAAGTACTAACTGTAGTTTCTTTTTGATTTTAAATATCCATTATTAAACAATAACTTTTCGTGTAAGCAAATGTGAACATATTTTTAAAATTATTTTGCACATGTCCATAATTAGAAAAAACACGTAAGTTATTCAGTGCTTGTAAATGCTTTTATTTTTCAAGCTCTTAGATTTTAGTTTACCTGTTGTTTTCTATAGTAATTAGAAAAAAGTTATATTAAAAGAATGAATAAGTATGAGTGCGCGGGTGATTGGAGGCCTCATATGTATTGTCATTACTTATAATCATTCGTTTTAATTTTTTTTTGCTGTGTTTTTAGAAATTTCGTGCTTTCATGTATTATCTTTTTGTATAGATCTATAAGTTGTTTGTACATTTTTTACTGCTTTCTATCTAAATAATATATGGAGTATACATGTGCATACATGGAATACTTGAAATATGTCTAAGTTTTAGTATACGTCGATTCTATTCTATTCTAGATATCTTTCTCTGTATGTAACAGAATATAGACTTACTATAGAGTATTAAATTCATAAGGTGTTTGTATATATGAATTTGTTTCATTTTTATTAATACAAATATCCAATGATTTTTAATATCATTTAGTACCTTTTGTAATCAAGCCATTTTATTATACACAGAAAAAATAAAAAGTTGATTTCCATTAAAAAATTTGTAATCCCAATTAAATTTGTATTGAATCACTGGCAGCAAACAAGTTGATTATATCAATTAATTAATTTGTATGCTCCTATTTTAGATTTAATTAGGAAATTTATATTAAAATGTAATAAAATTATTAATGAGCTTTTTAATTATTTTAATTAATAGTATTAATTGAATTTTTATAAATTAACAATTTTTTTTTATTATTATTAAAGGTCGAAGTACAAAATTTTTTGCAATGTTTTTAAAAAGCGATATAAGTAAAATTTTGCATTAAACGAGTCCGTAATTTCAAAATTTACCGTTAACAAAGTGTTGTTTTAAGAATAAAACCTTCAATTTTAGGCATTAAAGTGTACAAAAATGATGCAGTGTTTTGGAAAATATGTTTCAAAATACTTTCGACGATTTTTTAAAAAAAAAGGTCCAAAATTGGCCTATTTTTGATGTTTCGTGAACCATAACTTCTACGTTAGTTAAGGTTGGGTTTAAGGTCTTATATTTTCTAAAAGTACTAAATCTTAGCTTGATAATACGAAAAGAAAATTTGCGGTTTTGTCACTTAATTTTTTGCTATTAACATTTTTCTGTTTGAAGTCTTGTCTTTTCAAAGTCATGTATTTAACAAAACTAACGTTCGTTCAATGCTTACTATTGTTGTTATTGTTATCGGAGAAAGGTGCGTGAACAAGTTTCAGTCATCTTTATTCACGAGAGTGTTAAAATGGTTTTGTATGACTCCTACAATACATAAATTTATAATTCATGGTCCCGAAATCATAGAATATGCTATTTTACCGATTGGAGAACTTTCAGAAGAAGCTCAGGAAGCCAGAAATAAGGATTTTAAAAATTATAGGGAACACTTTGCTCGCAAATGCAGCCAAAAAAAGTCGAATGAAGATAATTTAAATAGATTTTTTCTCAGTTCAGATCCATTCATATCTAGTATTAATAGACAAAATGAGCGGAAAGAAAAGCAACAATTATCAAATTCCGAACTACAGCTTTTGCTATCGCCTATTATTTTTCAAGAAATACATGAAAGTGAGAGTAATGATAAGGAAGATTATGATGATGAAGGTGAGAATAAATATAATATTGTTTTTTTTTAAGTGTTTGACAATTATTGATAAACAAAAAAAATTATAAAAATTTATTTCGTTACTTTTTAAAAAAGTTGTAAAATTCTCGAAATCCTTCAAAACCAAAATTCAGATTTTAAATTAAATTTAAATCCATATACATACATATGTGCAAAATATATGTATATTTATTTTTTTTATAAAGAAGACAATATAAGCTTCTGTTTAGTTCTCATTTTAAAAAAAAAAACACTTTCCATTTTAAAATTACGCCGAAAATTCGGAAACAAACTATAATTTTCCGAAAAATAAAATCATAAAAACAAAATTTTTTCCGTGTTTTTTTTCTGAATATGCCTTTTTATGCATATTTAACGATTTGAAAAAAAATTTCAAAAAAATTTAAATTACGGCTCCCATGAATAAATCGCCACTTTCGGTGTCATCGAACCCACTGTGCGTCTGAGGATATACAGTGAACTCGCGAAAACGTGAACTAATTTTAACCAAGGGTGTTCATGTTTTCGATTTTGTTCACGTTTCTGATTGGATATGTTTTAATTATTTTCTAACGAATTTAATTTTTTTTATCAATTTATTATTACTAGTTCAAAAACATTCAAATCTAGTCAAAATTTAACAACGCTTTAACCCGAAAAGTTCAATTTAAAAATTTTAAAACCTAAGTTTTTTGGGTAATACATAATTGTCTTATTAATCTGACCACAAAAATCAATCTTTTGCAAATAAAACTATGTATATCGCTTATAGATCCTTTTATTGCATAATTCGGGGACTCCCGAAACTAATAAAATTGATTTAAACAAAAAAAAAACTCAGAAAAAACTGTTCACGTTTCTGGATGTTCACTATTCTGGATATTCACGTTTCCGCGAGTTCACTGTATTTACTTTGTTACACTTTCTACATCTTTCAACACTGAAAAGCTTTGAACATGTTACACGAATACAACTGGTACCTGTTTTTCCTAGATTCAAAATTTTTTCCAACAACTACGCTTACTTTGAGTTACTTACTTTTTACACACATACATACATATGTATATACACACGTACTTACATTTAAAATTTTTTCATGCATATTTTCAAACTCTAATACATATTTAGATCATAAATTATTTATTGATCGCGATAAATAACACGAAACTTAATAAAACAACCAACCAACAACTACAACAAAGTTCTCAATATGAAAGCCGTTTAGAAACTTGTGTCATTGGTGTTAAGAGTAATAAAATCAACAAACTTAAGTGCATTTTAGGGGGATTTTTACTAAACATATATACGCTTTCAAGGAAAAATTTAACACGCATCTAACAAATGACACATGTAGGCGTCTAAGAAACAAAAAAAAAATGCATAAAATTATTATAACATTTATATGCACTTAGAATAGCGAAATTAAATATAAAATTGATTATTTATTGGAAATATTGTTTAGCGCAATTTTAAAATGTTTTTTAAGAATATTAGAGAAATTTTTAATAACAAATTCATAAATATTTTCCAAACTTTATTATTTTTAGTTTTTTTTTTAACAATTTGTTGCTTTCTTTTCTTTGTGTATCTTACGTTTAGCATATGGGTTTCCTTAAACACCCTTAATATGGGTTTTAAAACTAAAATTATTTTCTTTTACTTGCAACCAACGTCTTGCCAGATGATTTTCAAATTATTATTATAGCTTTACTTAGGGCGCATGCCAAAATAGATTTGTTTGTTCATTATTTTCTTAATGAACATGCTTGTACTTGGTTAAATTTTTGTCAAAGTTTAGTGAATGGAACCGTCAAGACAATTTCTGTTTTATGATCATTATCTTTATTGCTGTCTTGTGCATTTATTTCTTACCTTTAGTCTTTTTATCAAATACGTTACTTTATTTACCCCCTTTTAGTTTCTTACAAGAAATCAAAGACTTGACAATAGGAAAGTATTCGAGGTTGTTAGGCAGGGAGAAGGCGTTTATAATTAAGAGGCCTTTAAGCAATAACAAAAGATTTTCTCAGGCCTTTTTGTAAAATTACTATTACTATTAAGATATTGGAAAAATATTTTCCCTAATATAATGTTCTAAATAGTTGCAGTTTATCATCAACTTAAAAAACTAAAAAAAATTTTAATTAATTTAAAAAAGTATGATTAAAAGCATAAAATACAAAAACGTTGTTTTTCCAAAACTTTCCACAGAAACTTTTCCAGAAATCCTTGGCATTCACGAATTGTCACTTAGAAATCATTATTATAAAGTTTATGTTCCTTGGATCCTTTGCTATTTAGCAATTTGCATCTACTAAAAAAATTGAGCAGAAACACCATTAGAGCAACTTTGAATGATTGGCAATAGTTGCTTCATCCTAGTTCCAGCTTTTAAATCAGCCGCTATCCCTTATAAAGGGTGATAGCGGTAACAGCTGGTAGACTGTCTAGTCTACAGATCCCAAAGTGCCTTAATTGGATCACGTAAACTGTCAGACAAAAGTCATAGAGTTCAAGCTACAACTATCTTTTCTTTGAAAGTTCCTATAGAACTCGTTGAGAAGCAGTTTCCGTGTACTGGCTTCGATGGTAAAATGACAGCGACTAATTATAACAGTAAGAATGTCCATCAGCCTTTGCTTATCTAGATCAAGAAATACTTGAAAAATCTCGGATTTTGCTCAAGACAGATTTTCCTAGTGGTTTTGCAAAACCATCTGGCTTAGCGAGCTTACCCGCTTATGCGGGATCAACTGCTCTTAATCCAGCTTCACACCATCCTGTCTATGTTCCTTTAGCAATACAAGATTGATGCTTCTTTGAATGCATTGTCATGGATGCCCTGGTAGGTCAGTGGTAAGTGCACGAGTCTACCAGTCTGGGGGTTGTGGGTTCGATTCCCGCCAGAGACCCTGGTAAGTTTGCTTCATTTTCATTTTCTGCTTTTCTTTCTTTCTCATCCTCTTAATTTCTTCTTTCCTTCTACCTCAACCTCTCCAGGTAACACAAAGGGACCGAATTAAGCGGACCCAAGTGAGCTGTATCCTTTCCTTCAATGGCTGCCTGTTCTACCTACCTAACCTAATGCATTGTCATCCAGTTTAAATATGCCCAGTATTCGCGGACTAAAAGTGAAGAAGAGTATTCATTTCTAGTAGGCCTACTAGCAGCAGTGATAATCCCCATGGGTTAGGCTAGGTTACGAACGGTAGTAGAGAGTATAACTCGCCACCTCCACCCTGAGGCCCTTAGGCCCATTGTGGATCCCTTCAGAATAGTCAAGAGGAGAAAACGAGTAAAGACAAGGTAAAGCGAAAAAAGAGCAAGAGTGCCGCCCGCAAAAAGTCCAAGGAAGTCAATGTCTTAGGTCACCCAATATCCTTTAATGAAACCTATGATGCTTCCCAGCCCACAGCCAGGGACCTTACCAAGTCCATCTAAGAACCACCCTCCCAACCACTTCTGTCGGCGGATCTGCAGCTTAGGGCAGTGGCAGACAAGACGTTCTATTGTCTCTATCTTCTCATCCCCGCATTCCCTGCAGACATTTGAAAAGTTCCTATTTCATTTTTTCGTCTAATATCTCACATCGCAGTGCCCTGTGGGAGTCCTAATAATGCACCTCAGAACCGCCCTGCTCTCCTTGAGTAGCAGATTGCCACTTCCCCTCTCCCATCCACAACTTCCCCTATCAATTCCGCGGCCTTAGGTTAGGTTAGGTTAGGTTGAACAGGCAGCCGTTGAAGGAAAGATTACGGCTCACTTGGGTCCGCTTTATTCGGTCCCTTTGTGTTACCTGGAGAGCCAGTTATAAGAAGTTGAGATGGAAGGATAGAAGAAATTTTGAGAATGATAGATAAGAAAGAAAGAAAGAACAGAAGAATGAAGCAGACTTACCAGGGTCTCTGGTAGAAATCGAACCCACAACCCCCAGACTGGTAAACTCGTGCACTTACCACTAACCTACCGGGGCACCGCGGCCCTCATCACCGCCAGAATCTCAGCCTAGAAAACTCTGCACTCGTCCGAAGCGATAATCTCCATATTTCTGCAAAATATCCTTAGCCGCATAGCCACCCTTTTCTTCAAATTCATGTAACAATGGAAACCATGGCTAATTTATGACTGACTTTGAAAAAGTTTTGTCTAAAAAATTTAAATTTTTATGAAAACTATTTCCACCAGATTTTGTTCTGGTATCAACACTCACAAACTTTTTAGGGATTTGATCTGGTGAAGACTTACCATAGAGGAATTTTTTTTATAAAATATTTTTCAAAAAAATTGATAAGACGGCTTCTGATTAAATGGGACTAGGAAGGTGATTCTAATTAGATTTATATGACTGATTTGGGTGTTGGATTTAAAATGCTACCATTCCCAACAGAGGCGCATTATATCCTTCCCACCTAATTGGTTTAGGGCAAAATAATCCCGATATTTAAAACCCCATTTTTAATGGAATCCGTTAGAACTTAACAGCTTAATAACAAACATAATACTAAAGTCAAAACCCTTTTTATTTCCTAACGAAAAAATTACCTTGATTTTAACGGATTTTAAAATCACTTGACCAGAACTTTAAAAATATCCATTAACAAAAACTCACTGCTCTAAACATGCACTCCCTAAAGTGACAGATTTTCCTGTCAAACCCATACCAATGTAAGAAACTTAAATATACATAAGTATGTATGTGTGGGTGTTTGGCATACACAAACGTGTAAAAATTATTTTATAACAACAACTCATAACTTTTTCAAGCCACTTGTCTTTTAAAAAATTTTAGTTAAAAAAGAAAACACATGTTTTTTTTAAACTGACATAAAACTCGTGCTTTTTTTTAATACAAACCTTTGGCGTTTTTCATAACTAAATATATAATTTCAAAACTACCTACAATTTTTTTATTTGATAATAATGATGACACCATACATTAAGGGCAATACGTAAAGTATGAGAACCAACAAAAAGATATTATTGCCACCCTCCCCTTATGATAGACCAAAATATTAGGTTGGTTAACTCGAGTACTTTGATGAACAAGTATGTTTCTGTTGTATTTAGTAAACACATGCCAAATACGACGCGACATTTATTGTGTTCTTTGGTCTGTGAAGGCACATTCCAAATGTATAAAAAACTTTATAGATAAAAATATTTTGAAGCGACCAAAAAAACGATAGAGCTTGTGCCTTCAGTTATTTATTAATCTTTTTACGCTCCCTACACCCTTTATTCACAAAAGTTAGTTTATTATTAAAGAGTGTTGTCAGTAAAGGAATATTAAAGTAAGGTTTGGCATGATTCTAAAATTTTTCTAAAATTTCTAACAGGCTTGGTAATCTATACTGTAATCAGTATATTTATACTCATTAAACTGTTTTTAAAGAACCAATTTTTTTCTTTTCAACACCTTGTTTTGACATAACTTTTATATAAAATCTTAACCATATGTGTTCGACATCCCTCATTCTTCAATGCCAGCTTTTTTGTGCCCTTTGGTAGTAAGGGTATATGTAAGTTTGTTATTCCATTTGTAGATTCTGTAATATCCATTTACGACCCCAAAAAGTATATATTTTCTTGATCCTAATCGCCAGGAAAGCAATGCCCGTTTATCCGTTTATATATCAAAATCAAGTCTCTCAGATCTGATATTGATATCAAAACTTCAGGTATACTAGCGAAAATTTCTTAATATAATTTCAACAAAATTGCCCGTTAACTCACAGAGATATAAGCCAGCAGCCACGACTAACGCTTTTTATTTCTTAAAAATTTTTACATAAAATCCTCTATAACTGGCCCCAAACTGCCCCTGTGCGGGTGCAATGTTGGACTAGCTCCAATTAATTTTTCTTCCCAAACAGTTTTGTGAAACACTTACACCCTATCTCCACTCTCATACAGGGTTGCCATACAAAGCTTAATTTCTTAATTTTTTATAATCGCTCCCACAGCTTCCAGAGTGCTCCTACAAAGGTCAAATGTAACGCCGAACGCAATTAATTTTTCCCCCAAACATTTTTGTGGAACATACCCACTGCCTCTCGCCCCTAACAGGGTTTGCCATACAAAATTTAAAATATGATGGTAAAAAGACCTCTAAGGGCAGAGCCGCCCTTAGAGGAATAAAATGTGCTACAGACCCCCATTAGTTTTCTTTCCCAAACATGTTTTTAAAACATACTAACCCTTTACCGCAATCACCCAATGAGGTTGCCACAAAAAATTAACAAAAAGATGTAAAAACGCCCATGACTTCCCCAGAGTTAGCCTTTGAGAAATAAAGTGTACGACAGACCCCAATTAGTTCCCCCTCCCAAACATATTCCTAGAACATATTTACCCCCTACCACCAACGCCTAAGGGGGCTTCCATACAAAGTTTGAAAATATGTAAAAAAAGAAAAAACGGACCCCCATTTGTTCCCCTCCAAAGCATATTCCTAGAACAAACTTACCTCCTACCCCCATCGCCGAAAGGGGTTTCCATACAAAGTTTGGGAATATGTAATAAATCTCCCCCCCTCCTTCCCCCCCCCCCCCCCCCACGGGTTTTCTGGGTGCCCGTGGATAGATCAAATATAGGATTAACTCCAACTTATTTTTTCTTGCAAACATATTCTCAGAACATGCTTACCCCCTATAACCATCACCTAATGGGCTTGCCCCACAAAATTTACAAATATCATGTAAAAACGCCTATAACTTCCCCAGAATCGGCCTTAAAGAAAAAAAGGTAAACAGGTCCCCATTAGTTTTCCCTCAAAAACATATTCCTAAATCATACTTCTTACCCCCTACCACCATCGCCTAAAGGGGCTTTCATACAAAGTTTGGAAGTATTTAATATATTCCCTCCCCCCTCCCCACTACAGCTTCCTGGGTCCCAGTGGACAGGTCAAATGTGGGACTAACCCCAACTTATTTTTCTTGCAAACATTTTCCCAGAACATACTTACCCCTCGTCCCCACCCCCTAGGTTAAAAACCCCTACACTTATTGGAGGGTATATAAAATTCGACACAGCCGAATATACCGCTCTTACCTATTTTAAGCTAACACTTGCACATATCCCTGTGAAACACAAAGTCCGTTACAAATTTATTTTTATTTTATTAAACAAAATTATTTCATTATAATTATGCTTTCTTAAAAACATCTTGTAGGTGTAGCAAAAAAAACGTTAAACTCAAATTCAAGGTGTTTAAAGAAAAAGTACGTTACAAAAAGTGGGTTGTAAAGGTGCAATGGGTTATGCATTTACTACTGCATGGTGGTGGTGGTGGAAAAGTCTTGCAAGACATATGCCGGGGCTTCTTAGTAAATATTAACTTAAGAAACCAATTTCTTTAAGACATGTGTCTTATTTTTCTTTTCTTTTTCTTTAACATTTAGTGATTTGCATTTCATGTCATATGCATTTACTTAAATATCGTTAAGTTTTTAAGGTAACGACCGTCTGCCAGACGTACACCCCTTAATTTTTTTGTTGATTTCTTAAGACGCATGCGTGCAGAAAGTTTTATTATAAAAAAAAAGAAATTTATTTTTTACAAGGGTGGAATAAGGTGTGCATATGTGCAGACAAAATATAAAATTGTGGGAAATTGTAAGAAAAGGAAAATCAGGCGCCTTTTTTTAAAAGAGGTTTAATGAGAGTATTTTAAAGGTCAGTTACGGCACTAACTTTTTCTTTACATATAAATACAGGTTAAATTTTATTCGGCATTAAAGCTTAAATAAAACAAGTTATCGATAGACTTAAGGCTTTATATTGGGATCATTTGTTGTGGGAGTTACGGAAAATCATGGGATATTTTCAATTATTTTTTTATGCTAAATCCTATCAGCCATGCGGTTGGACGAATATTTTTCAATTTCTATGAAAATATTTGGTATTTCATCAGCATAGCTTTAAATGAGTGACTCTTAAACCTTTCGCCACGACTTTCGCAGGGCCTTTGCCCGCACTTTATTTTCGACTTTTTGGAGACCCAATAGAACCTCTTTTGAGTAAAAATCATATGAAACATGCAACCGTATGTGGATAAGAGTATTTTAATGTGAACTTTATAAGCCCTATTGGCACACATCGTCACTTTCAGTATTTTTGTTTTGTTGAAGCTTTAAATAACATTTAAAAAAATATTGTATTAAAATTTAACTGCTTTTTTCATTTAAGAACAACTTTACGGAATATTTTCTAAATAACTTACAGTCAGTTACTGTAATAATTTTTAATGAAAGCAGCATGTTCTTTATCTTACGCAAAGCTGGGAAGACTAACATAAAATCTAAGCACTCTAAAGTCAATTCTTTTTCCATTTGCATTTTGTTTGGCTTAAAATATCATCCCATTAAAAATTCAAAAATTTTAAAAAATTTTTTTTGGCCTTTAGCCCAAATTTGAAATAAACAAGTTCTTTGTTTGTTTACTTAAGTTTTAACCCCCTTCGTTTAATTTGTTTAAAGAAGTCTATTACTAATTGTAGATTTCCTTCAAAACTTTGTTGGTCTATTACAAAAAGCATACAACAATTATCCAACTAATTTGCAAAAAATTTAACTACTGTTTTGCACAGTTAAGACTTAAAAGGAAAACTTGTTTAAAAATATCTTCCTTGATGGTAAGACTTGTTATTCCTTCTTATTATCCTTAGCGCTAACACAAACATCCACATATGCATAAATGAATAAATTTGTATAAACAATTGCTTATATGACTTTAATTTTACAAAGAAATAATCATATTTGTTAACAACCGACAAACTTTTCCTATAATCATAAAAATCTTTTAAAAATTATTATAGTCTACACACACACACATACACACACACATCCAATTGTATAAACTTCTTACAGAAATTGTTACAAATTTTTAAACAGTTTTTGGGGTTCTTTCCAATGAGTTTAAGCATTATTTTACTTTGTTGTGTAAAACGTTAAAGTTTGCTGCAAGAATTAACTTAAATTTCCTTGCGTTATGCGGTTTTTATGACAATTGTTATAAGTTTACAAATATGGTTTTTTAATGTGGCAAATAAAAATATAATATTGTGTTTGAGGTTCTAATACAACATTGTGTTTTTATAAGGGGAATTCAAGCTTTTGTGTGTAAGTGTGGTAAAATGCTAAAATAAGAATGTGGTATGGAGTTATCTAAAATTTTGGATAAAGTTTAAATATATTTTAACTTTGTTATAATTTCTTAATTAAAACAAAATGAAGAGTGACACAAGAATCGGATGCAATGAACCAGTCCCAAACAAACAGCTTGGTAAATCGATGACCTAAGGCTCACAGAAAAAAATTAAAAATTATTTTTAATTAAAAAATTTGTAATATTAAATAAAAATTTAATAAGTTTCCCCTAGTAATTAATTTTGTAAATACAATTAACATTTTAATAACACTTTGATTAACATTTTTTCAAAGTAAAAGTTGAATGTTAACAATTAAAATTTTAATTAAATTTTTCAGAATATTAACTTAATTAACAAAAAAAAACTTTTATTTTTCTTAAATTTATTATTATATTTTTTACATATTTATTTAGGTACATTTGATATATTTTGTTATTTGCATTTTGTGTTAAGTTTACAAATACAACTAATTTAAGTGTGCATAACAATCCTCAACGATGACTCAAACCAGATACCTTATGATTGCAAGACGTACGCTCTACCCACACAACAAACAGAACATTCCAGTTTTCATTGCATTTACTTACCTCCAAATTATAAAGCTCACCACAAGTCAAATTACCACAATTCTACAAGCTAAGCTGTGCAGAATCTTAGATACTCTTCACATTGGACTTTCAAAACTCCGAATCTTTTTTTATTTTTATCCGTCTTTTGATTATTAAAATTTTTAAATAGGGGTTCGTGTTATATTTTGACCCTCTTAGGGGGATTAGGGCAGCTATAGGGGTTTTATCCCCATTTTTTTCAAGTTTTGTAGGGACTTTTTCTCAATTTTTTAAAATTTTGTATGGCAACCCCCTTAGGTGATAGATTAAGGGGATAATTAAGTTCTAGGAATATGTTTCGGAAGGAAAATAAATGGGGGTATGTGATTTATTTCATCCCTCTAGGGGCGACTCTGGGGAAGTTGTAAGGGTTTTTGGCCCTTTTTTTAAATTTTGTGTGGCAACCCCGTGAAATGGTTGAAATCAACTTTCTGAAGCCCCCGATTATACGACATTGGCGACCCGTTAGTGGCATCAAACTATCAGAAATATCTGCCAAAAAAAAGCGTTTAAAATCCAGCAAAATCTTCTGATAACTAACAGAGATATAAGCCAGCAACCACGACTACCTCTGTTTATTTCTCTAAAAGTGGTACATAAAAACCTCTACAACTGCCCCGTAGTTGCCCCTACAAGGATGCAATGTGAGACAAACTCCTAATAATTTCTTCTTAAAGGCAAACCAAGAACAGAAAAAAAAGAAAAAACTGAAACAAAGAAAAGGAAAAAGTTTAAAAAATAACAGAAAACAAAAAATGAAAATAAGAAAATAATAAAAAAAAATAAATAAAAAAAATTTCGAGCCAACCTAGCTTCGAACCTGCCATCTTTTGCTTGAAAGGCTGCAACTCCACCATTGGACTACATAGACATTAAATTTTTAAAGTTTAAATTTTTATTTTTGCAAACTTAACTCAAACTGTGCTGCATACTGACAAAAACGAGTTTACGAAATTCCCATGCAAAATTATGGTGTTATATATGACATTGTAAATTAGCATTGTTGTTGGCATTTAATTTGCAAATACAATTAAATATTTAGTTGTGACAATTAAAGTTTTAATTAAAAACAAAAAATTCTGTAAATCAATGCTTTAATTAAAAAAAAATATGGCAATAATTTTTCTGTGCTTGAAATACTGTTTACAAGGTGGAGCATGGAGCAAACTGCTTGAACCATCTAAACCAACGCTGAAACCAATGGTTTACAAATGCTTCCTCCGAAAAACCTACAGGATTCAAATAATATAATGGACTTCGATTTACCACCAAAATGAAATGAAAAGAGCAAATCTGCAATTGTTTTTCAAAAAAAAACTACCTTTGTATCACCTAGGAACTTCGGGAATATATATGAACGTAACTAAGGAAGTTGTGTCCTGTTTTCAAAAGCAAAGTAAATCATTCTTAAATGCTGCACCTTGGAAAACTTGTTATACTAGGCACCATCTAGATGGCAATAAAACTCATTTTAACTATACAACTCAAGTCATAATCACTCTCTGTGTCGACGATGGCCATTAGTGCGACTAAAAGACGACTTTTGTTTCCATCCGTCATGATCGGTTTTTGATTATACTAATGCCATCAGTTCCTGTAACCAATTTCACTGCAATTAGCTCTTAATTTAAAAAAAATCTCACATTAAAGTCCTTTGCCTAGATATCGTGATTAGCCATAACTAAGGCTTTTTTTAACTGAAGTCGAAAAAACAAATTTTGTAAAGTTTGCTTTATATTTGTTCCATTCTTAAATAATATATGCATGTCTATGTTAAAACCAAATTTCGTTTAATTTGTTTTTATATTTCCACTTTGTGGAAATGAAACTAAAATTAAAAAAACAGCAGCATAAGCGAGAGGGAAAGACAAACCTGACTAAATGGTATTTCTACCTATTGGTCATTTGAGGTTTTTGGCTTACCCCAACATAGCCATAACGTCACAGTCCGAGAGTGTCAATTGATTTTGGACAAAGACTTCTCCAAAGTGCTGACGTTGTCTTATGCAAAAAGTGTTCCCCAGCAACCAATAGCTTAAGGGGGATTTAAAATATAACTTTTTCCACTACGAAGTTGCCCGTGATTACCACAGACAGAATTATATTACGCTGTAATAATTCCTTAAAAAGTAACTAAAGCATAGTTAAATTACACCCACAATTTATATAATTCTTTTAGTAGTTTTTTTAAAAAGTCTGCCTAATTGGCCTAGTTAAACCAATTTGTTTACATCTATAAAGTCAATCCTCCTTTACAATAAAAATTACATTTTGGAAATTTTAAATTTGTCCAATCTTATAAATTACACTTTCTTATATGGCCTAAAATTAAAACTTTTGGGACAGTGACTTAATTAATCTTTTTCCCTAAAATAGTTTTGAAAAACAAAATCTCTGTTATTATGCTACAAATTTCGTATATTTTACAAAAATCTCAGATTTTTATTACAATATTCATCAAAAATCTCTTGTTTTTAAAAAATCAGAAAAAAATTCAAAAATTTATCTCTTTTTACTTTATCCCTTTCAATATTTATTTACACATTCTTTAGCACTTTGTTTACGCCTTCTGACTTTTACACTGAAATTCGTGAGGGAACGTTGGCAGTTTGTTATTAATTTTAAGGAACTAATAACTAAACGTAAAGATACAGAGCTTACGTGTATGTGTGTGTGTGTGTGTGCATATAAATTTGTGTCTTCAGGTAGAAATCGGAACTAATGACAATTTTTAGTTATTGTTATTCATTTTACCTTTCAAACTCTGTGTTCGTTTGTTTTAGCAGCTACACATTTTCAATGTGCAACGACAGATACAATCCCTTTATAAAACAGCAGCAGCAACAACAATTATAATCATAATCATCATCATTATTACTGTGTGGTAACTAACTGAGTAGTGAGGCATAAAGTCCAGGTGTGCAATAACTTATGGCACGCACCGTCACTCAAAAAGAGTGAGAAATATTAAGAGTTTGTTTATATGTTTGTATTTAGTTGTAGCATATAGGCATCAATTATATAATTATTGTTGTTGGAAGGAATATAAGAACTTGTTTTTAAAAGATTTCTATAGTTATTGACAATTTGAATTTAAGTGGCTGAGAAATTAAGGACATAGATTTTTTCTCTAAACTGAATTACAACTTGTTTTGGCCAATTACCCAAAAAAAATTAATCTTACATAAGACCCAAAATACTTGAAAATATTTTAAGAAGTGTTAAGTGCTACTTTAAAAAAACAAGTAAGAGCGCTATATACGGCTGTGCCGAATCTTAGATACCCTTCGCATTGGACTTTTGAAACCCCGAACCTTTTTTATCGGTTTTTTATTGATAAAATATTTCGGTGTCATATTTAAACTTTCTTAAGGTGATTAGAGCAGCTGTAGGGGCTTTTGTTCTAATTTTTTTAAATTTTGTTGGGGCTTTTACTTTAATTTCTTAAACATTTTGTATGGCAACCCCTTAGTGGATAGAGATAGGGGGTAAGTATGTTCTAGGAATATGTTTGAGAGGGAAAATTAAGGGGGCATGTAAAATATTTTGTTCCTCAAGGGGCGATTTCGGTAAAGTTGTAAGGGTTTTTATTCTATTTTTTTTTTCAAATTTTGTATGGCAACCCCTTAAAGTCTTCGAGATAGGAGATAAGTATGCTCTACGAATATATTTGCGTGAGGTAACTAATGGGGGGGGTCGGTCGTACTCTTTATTTTTTTAAGGCCGATTTTGGGGAAGCTATGGGCGTTTCTACATCTTTTTTGTTAATTTTGTATGGCAACCCCCTTAGGTGATGGAGATAGGGGGCAAAAACGTTTTAGGAATATTTTTGGAAGAGAAAACTAATAGTGGTCTGCTATACATTTGATTCCTCTAGAGGCGACTCCAGGGAATTTGCAAGGTTTTTACATTTTTTTTATATTTTGTATGGCAACCCCTTTATTGTTTTTAGACAGGTGCTTAGTATTTTCTAGGAAAGCGTTTGGGAGGGAGAACTAATGGGGCTCAGTCGTACACTTTAGTTGGGGGCATTTTTGTGGAACATACTTATCCCCTATCTCGAGCTCCCAACAGGGTTGTCATACAAAGTTTATTTTTTTTTATATCGTTCCCAATGCTTCCAGGGTGCTCCTACAAAGGTCAAATTTAGGGCAGACTGCAATAAATTTTTCACCAAAAACAATTTTACGGAACTTTCCCCCTACCTATAGCCCTTAAAAGTGTTGCCATAAAAAATTTAAAAAAATCGGGATAAAAACCCCTACAACTTCCTCGGAATCGCCCTTAGAGGAATAAAATGTATTCCAGTCCCCAATAAGTTTTCTTTCCCAAACATATTCCTTGAATATACTTACCCCTTTCACCCTCACATAAGGGGGCTGTCAAACAAAATTTTTCAAAAATTATGTAAAAACGCCCATAACTTCCCCAGAGTCGGCTTAAGGGAAATAAGGTGTACGACCGACCCCGATTAGTTTCCCCACCCAAACATATTCCTAAAACATACTTACTCCCTATCTCAATCTCTTAAGGGGGCTCCCATTCAAAGTTTTGAAAATTGTAATAGATCCCCCGTACAGTTTCCAGGGTGCCCGTGGAGAGGTCAAATTTAGGACCAACCCTAACTCATTTTTTCTTGCAAACATTTTGCTTGAAAATTCCTACCTCCTATCCCAAACCCTCTAAGGGGATTGCATTACAAAATTTTAAAAAATTAAGTTACAGAACCCTAAAGGTTGTGAAGGGTATATAAGATTCGTTACAGCCAATTATAGCACTCTTTCTTGTTATTACTTATATAATGATTTTTTAGTTTGATTTATATAAACTCTGATAATAAAATAAAAAATTTAAAGAATAGTTATATTTGCATTGATTTTTTTTCTTTAACTTTTTTAAACAAATTTTAATTGTTATTTTTGTATTTCTTCTCTTTTTAGGAGGATTAATGATGGACAACAAAGATGAATAACGCTTTGTTTGTGGTAATTCTTGAAAAGCAAACTTGAAATCACAAAATATATGAAGAAATATGATTTAGAACTAAGCGTTCCTTCCCTTTTTTTTTAATTTCATTCAAATATTTTTATTTTTGTTAACAATTTTAAAAGGTTTTAAAATTTTTATATTGAATTGTGTATAGGAATGTTTTTTTTAATGCTTTGGTCTAAAGCATGTGCATTTTTTAACTACATATGTACTTATTTATGATTTCAAGGGGTGGTGATAAGTTTCTAAAAACATGCCTGCATGCACACATGCAAGTACGTAAAACAGTTGTCCTTTTAGTTGAATTTAGTATAGAGTTTTGAAGATGTTAACATATAGTATACATGGTGATGGTGGTGGGTAGTTAATCTGAAATCGTAAATTTTTTTAATTTTTTGTTTATAGCATATATTGATAGATGGTATAGAATTGTCTTGTGGAATGAAATTAACTTTTTATTATATGAACTGACTGTGTACAGTCATTCCTTTAGTCATTTAAAATACCTAATAAAATTGTAACAGGAAAATTATATTTACAAAAAACCATTTATGCTAAAAAGATTGTGTCAACATGTTTTATTTTTTAATTTAAAAACGAAAATTATTTTTATTATCATTTAAGGGTTAAATAATAATTAATACTCATATTCATATGTATGAAGAAAATTCGTTTACCTTAAAATTGTCTTAACGCAGAAAGCCCTACTGAGGAAAATGGATCATACTGATTTCAATTCATTGGCACTGTTTGCAATTAAAACAAACTATTTTAATTACGTAAAAATTTTAGGCAAAAACAGAAACAAATAAAAAATTTTAATTTTATGTTATTTTTACTTTAATAAAAAATTGTTAAAGAAATAAATATATACAAGGAAAAATACTAAATTCAGTTTTCAACTTATTTTAATTACGAGAAACTAAAGCGAGTTTTGTAAATTCGTTCCTCGTGGTTTCTCTCGGGGAAATAATTGTTTTAGAATTACTATTTTTCAAAAAAAATTGTCACAATAAAAATGAACCAGAAAACCTGCTAAGCCCCTTAAAAACATGGAAAATACCCTACAAAAATGTATAAAAAATTATTATTTTATATTGATAGAAAAATTTACAAATTTACCTTAATTAGTACACTTGGCGCCATCTATATGTTAAACCCTCTCAAAAACAAGATATTTGTTTCACTAATAATAACTTCCACTTAAATGGCCAAGCATTACTTCAAACAGAAAACTTATTATCACCCCAACCTACCCCCAACCATTTTTTAACTTTTTAACCTGTTTACAAAATGAGTTAAATGGGTTAAACTGTAAATTACAACCCCCAAACAAAAACCAAAAAATAAACTCGAAGCTCTAATAACAAGTCGAAGCACTCTTAGAAAGTTTCCTAAAAGTAAAGGGGTTAAAAATGTATCTTAATTTTTTAATCCCTGTAACACACGCACTTATACATTTACATATTGGCAGTCCTTTTAATAATAATAATTTGTTTCCTTTCTTTTCCTTAATATTTATCTTTACAGAGAGACTTTTAAGCGCGCGAAAGGAGAGAGAAAAAATTCCAAGAAAATTAAATTTTTTTTAAATTTATTTAAATACAAAAAAGTTTAATGAAGTTTAGACAAACAGAAAGCAAATCTATTTACAAAAAATAAGAAAAAAACAAACAAAAAAATCTTAAAAATTAAATGCTAAAGACATTCGCATGTGTGTGGTGGTGGAAAGAAGATTCAAAACTAAATTTACAATTAGAAAACGGAAAAAACGTAAACGTCGCATTTTGAAACTGAAGAAACCAGAACAAACAAAAATTCAAGTTGTGAATCAAAATTTCTAAGTTTGGCGCAATTTATTACTATTTTGAAGGCATTATTCTAGCTCTAAGGAGAAGAAAACCAGCAAACAATTTTATCAGCTTTTAAGCAGGTCTTTGTTTTTTAGGTAGAAGAAAAGAAAGAACAAAAAATTAAAAAACAAAACGCCAAAAAAATAAAGAGACAAGCACACACAGGCATCTTAGGATATTAAAGTAAAAAACAAAAAAAGTTAAGGACCTTAAAACAAAAACAAAAACAACTAGACTGACAAAAATAAAACTCTGCTAAAACATTTATTTAAACTCAACTGTTAATGAAATTAAAAAGAAAGCTGCTGCTAAAAAGACAAAGATTTTTTAATTTCTAAACATCCAGAATTAAAAGGAGAATGTTTAAGGCAAATTAATTTATTTATATACAAAGCAACAACAAAAAATCAAACAAACAACCCAACCCATTCATTCATTCGCTTGTATTTCCGTATTTAGCCAAATCATACAAAAACAACACCAACAACATTACAAAGCAACAAGGGGAACCAACAAAAACAAATTGTAAGAAGAGTTCATGAATAATTTCAAAAAAAGAGATTTAAATTTTTAATAAAAATATCATTTCAAAGTGTATGTATAAGTATTTGGGTGTGTGTGTTAAGGTATTAACCGTGTTTGTGTTAGTAACACACATTAACACACTCTGTTACTTTGTTACTCTTCGACCATTAACTCTCAGCTCTAAACCAGCCACCAATAATATTTGTCTTTTGTCCAACAAACAAACATGCACACACACTCCCATAATTTAATGAAATTTCTTGAATATTTACAAAGATAATGTTTAAGTGTGTGTGTAATAAAACGGCGAAATTAAAAGAAGGAGAACTTAAGGCGAAAGTAATTAAAAACAAACTTGCTTAACCTACAAAACGGAATAAAGGAATTAAATTAAAAAAAAATATTAGAGAAAGCTTAAAAAAGAATAAGGACTTTTTGTTTTTTACCCCACTACAAGTTATTAAAAATTTTTGGTGACATCTTATGATGTCATCAGAGGAGGATAACGAATGTTTTGAGTTGTTTAATAATGATAAATCTTTATTGAAAACAACATTGGCATTAAATTCTTGCAATACACCGCCTTTAACTGTAGACAGTAATACTTCGCTAGAAATTTGTAACGATTTAAAGGCAAAAATTGAAATACTTTCTTCTTCGACGTCACCAAATTTGTTGGATTTTGACCCACAGGACCTTCAAGATTTACAGCCACAAGAAGGACAATCAAATACAAATGATAGTAGTGAGCAACCACCGCTAACAAACGGTGGAAACAGTGATCTTTTGTATAAAGAAATAAAAGGCGAAAAACTCAACTCAACAGAGACTAATACAACAACGACAGATACAAAAAAAAACCACCACGACGAAAGTTACGCTGTAAACCAACAAGAGCAAGAAACAAACGACGTTAACAGCATTGTCGACGAAAATTATAAAGAGGGTAATGTGGAAGAGGAGAATAACGCAAGCAGCACTTTAAATTTTACTACTAACGACGAAGGAGACGACGAAGTTATATTTCTCTTCGGCCATCAACAAAATAATACTCTTAATTCAACTTCCACTACTTGTACGACAAAGACGAGTACAAATACCAACACCAGCAAATCAAACAACAACAAAAATAACATTGTGTCTGCTGCAAATTTAATAACGGCTCTTACAAATACTAATACCGCAACGACTTATACGACGACTGCCAAGAATAACAACAATAATAATACGACATCGTCATCACCATCATCAACATCACCAGGCATATTCACAAATAATACACAACAACAAGTCGTAACAGACGTTGATGATAACTTAGAAAATAGTCATAAAGGTGCCGTCAATAAGACAACATTGCCATTGTCGTCGTGCGGCTTAAAAAATTTTAGAAATTCCTTAAATACGTTGCAAGTAAAAAATAAACTTAACACTTCTAAAGGTGATAGTAATAAAAATAATACAAGTGCTGTTGGTGATAATCAAAATAGTGCGAATAAAAATGAAACAAAATACAATAAAGTGAATAACGCGATAAACTCGTCCTTAAAAATAAAATTATCAAAATCTCCCATAAATTCGACCAGTTCAGAAATAAATAATCTGTCAAGTGAAACGCAAAAGCAAGTGAATAATTTTTGTTCAAAATTAACAAATTTAAATGTGAATAATTTTAACAATTTGAATAATTCCCCAAACGAGTGTCTGTTAAATTCTTTGGAAGAATTACAGATACAACAACAAACAAAACAGAAAAGTGATTTAAATATTTTTTCCTCGTTACCAAATTTTATTAATCATTTGCAAAATTCAACTAGTCCACAATTGCTCGGTCAAACGCCTGCCGTCTTAACGCCGTCAACAGCTGCTGCCTTAATGAGTAGTGCTGCTGCGGCTGCCGCAGGTGCCGCTGGACAAGCTCTATATGGAGCCTTAATTAATTCATCACAACATCACCAGCAATCCTCAAATATATCTTTAAATAATAACAACAAACAATTTTCGTGCAACACTAATAATAACAATATTAATTCAAATAATTTAAATTCACTGCATTCGCCAAATTCGGTTTCGGTATCCTCGTCGCCCACATCGTCTTTATTAAGCGGCCAGTTTACGGCAGCTTTGGGAAGTTTGTTTGGGGCCAACGGTTTCGGTTCGGCTAAAATGTTAAACGAATTATTTGGTCGTCAAATGAAACAGGCCCAGGATGCAACCAGTGGTTTACCCACGTCTTTGGATAACGCCATGCTGGCTGCTGCAATGGAATCGGCCACAAATGCCGAGCTCCTAAGTGCTGCCAATTTGGTCAACAGTTTGGGTTTGAATAACTCTAATAAATTGCTCAACAATAATAGCATTAGTAACAATAACTCCAATAACAACTCAAATGATCAGCAGCAAATATCAGCTAAAGCCAAAAATCGTCGTACAAGTAATTGCAGTGAAAGATCTTTAGAGGAAAATGGTTTGGCAACACGCTCTCAGGATTTAACAAATTCTCCACCTCGCACTCCCTCAGTGGGTAATAGTTCTACAAATGGTGCTGCAGTAACCACTACCAGTTCAGCAGGACCAAATTCTCCTTCCTTGCAACAGCAGCATCAAAATGATTTGGCCCATCATATGTTGCGCAACATATTACAGGGTAAGAAAGAGCTAATGCAGTTAGATCAGGAATTGAGGTCAGTCATCAGTCAACAACAACAAATGAAGGAAAATCAAGAATCCACAATTAAGCTAAACAATAATAATTCCTCTTTGGCCAAGAATAATAACAACAACAATTCAGAGAGCAAAGAAAATTCTTCAAATATCATCAACTTAATAGAAGACACCATGTCGGAAATTAAAATTAAAAGTGAGCCTTTAAATCAAGCCACACCTATGGAATTAATGAATGGCTCAGGTCCTCAAGAAAGGCGTAAATCTTCGGATTCCGAAGGTTTACAATCGCAAAATGATCTTGAGGACCATCACTCGGAAGGAGATCATTTGGATAATAGTGATATGGAGCCAAATGGCAAAAAACATTTGAATTTGCCTGCCCAAGTAACTAAAAAAGAGGCCGATGACATTTTAGAAGATGTAGAACTAATGGGCCTAAACTCACGTTCGGATTTAGAGTCCCTGGCTTCGCCCAGCCAATCAGATATTATGTTGTTGGATAATAGCAAGGATGATATAGAAGATGAAATGGATAAAGAACTAATTACTGGCCTTAACAAAAAGTCAGACTTAAAACGTGCCCGTGTAGAAAATATAGTTTCTACAATGCGTTCTAGTCCTTCATCGCAACAGAGCTTGCAAGTAAATGGTTGCAAGAAGCGTAAACTATACCAGCCCCAACAGCATGCTATGGAACGTTATGTGGCTGCAGCAGCTGGTTTGAATTTTGGTCTTAATCTTCAAAGTATGATTTTAACCGATGATGGTGATTCCGATGAAAATGAGTCTCCCCAGCTGCAGCAAAAGCGCAATGAAAAAAATGCTTTAAAATCCCAATTAAGATCCATGCAAGAACAACTAGCCGAAATGCAACAAAAGTATGTGCAATTATGCTCTCGCATGGAGCAAGAATCAGATTGTCAAGAAATTGACGAGAACTCCAACGATAGCATGGAACAAGAGGATAATAACAGAGATCTATCGCGTTCACCCTCAATCCAAGATCTCAAACAGAATGTAGACAATGAAAGGCCTTCTTCGACGTCGCCTTCGTTAAATTTAAAAAATGGTAAGCATTTGGAAGCATCAAATTCTAATATTAACTTGGATGCAAATCCTAATATGTTGTCGCAAATGATGAGTAAAATGATAAGTGGTAAAATGCATAATCCATTAGTGCAGCACGCTCATATGCAGCAACCATTTAATGCTCCTCTGCCCCTACTGCAACATATGCCACAGCTGCAGGCTCCAGAAAGTGGTTTGCAACATCCAGCCCTTAGCAATGCGGCTGCCATGTATTTGGGTCAGCAATTTTTCTTTGAGCAGGAAGCCAGAATGGCCAAAGAGGCTGCCGAGCAGCAGCAGCAAGCTCAACAGCAACAAATGCAACAGCAGCAAGAGCAACAAGAACAACAAAGACGCTTTGAGCAGGAACAACAACAAAGACGTAAAGACGAACATGCTCAACAACAGCAGCAACACCTGCAAAGGCAACATCAACTTCAACAATTGCAACAACAGGAGCAACAGGCTATACAACAACCTACCAGACCTCAACTACATCATAATAAGCATCACGGTCGCCAAAATACCGCCCTAAAAACTGAACTATCAGAAAAGTTCAATATGTTACGTACCAGTTCTAATTCAATAATGCGTATGTCCGGAGCCGATTTAGAGGGTTTAGCTGATGTCCTAAAATCAGAAATTACAACTTCACTCTCAGCTTTAGTGGACACTATTGTCACAAGATTTGTCCATCAAAGGAGGCTGTTTAGTAAGCAGTCTGATTCAGTGGCCGCTGCTGCCGAGCAACTAAACAAGGATCTGCTTTTGGCCTCTCAAATCTTAGATCGCAAATCGCCGCGCACCAAGCAATCGGACAGATCGAACAACAACAGCACAAACAGCTCGCAATCCGCCCAATCCGCTACAGGAGTCAATGCAGGTAATAATGAAAGTATACTCCTAGTTAATAACAATAGAAATAGTAATGCTAATACTAATAGTTCAACGAATAATTTAAATAATAATTTGAATACTAATTCTAATGCTAATTTATCACTACAACAACAAACGCCACAGCAACAAATGGGTCACTTACACAGCAATGTAAGTAATAGTGGCCCATCTCTGCTAACGGCAGGACCGATTAACAGTGTCAATGTAAATGTGCCTCAACAGCACATAAGCAATCCTTGCCAAACTCTGGCACCAACGACCACAAATCAAGTTGTTACGCCAAATATGGCCGCCCAATTAAATGCTCAGACATGTCAAAATCTTATAGCTGCACCACGCCTTAACGGCAGTCAACTGTCATTTCCATCGCCAGCAGCAGCAGCTGCTGCAGCGATGGGCTTACAAATGCATCATGCAGCAGCAGCGGCTGCTATGTCAGCCGCAGCTGCTGCCTCTGGTCAACAGCAAAGTATGCAAGCTCTTAATCAGGTGGCACATCTAAATGCACAAAGCCTTAATGAGGCAGTCAATAGTGTTAATGTCAGTGTAAAAATGGCCAATCTTACTAGTAACAATACCAATAGTAATAACATGAACTGTATGAATGCAAACAGTAATAGTAATAATAATAACTGTAATAATACTAACAACAATAGTTTAAGTACAATAAATATACCACCACCTCATATACGACCTTCGCCCACAGCGGCAGCAATGTTTCAGGCACCCAAAACACCACAAGGCATGAATCCGGTAGCTGCAGCAGCTCTTTACAATTCAATGACAGGAGGCCAAGTGGGACCGATGCAAGCCAATCCTTTCTGTATGCCAGAACCAAGGGATCAGCAGCAACAACAGCAGCAGCAACAACAACAACAGCAGCAACAACAACAACAGCAGCAGCAACAACAGCAACAGCAGCAGCAACAATTGTTGGAGCAGAATGAAGCCTTGAGTCTAGTGGTTACACCCAAAAAGAAACGTCATAAGGTTACGGATACACGTATAACGCCACGTACGGTTAGCAGAATATTGGCTCAAGATGGTATGGTACCGCCCATTCCTCAAAACAATGGACAACAATTGCAATCGAATCAAAATAATGGACCTTGCAATGGTAATGGTAATATAAGTATCATGAATCCCGCCTCGCTTAATAATAGCAACAACAATGGCAATAACTGCAATAGCTTGTTAAATGCAAGCAACTTACAGCAGCAGCAACAGCAGCAAATGAGTAACAGCAATAGCAGCAACAATAGTAGTAGTATTAACAATACAACACCCGCCCCAAGTCCTTCACCTAGAGGTCAGACGCCTGCTAGTTATCATTCACAAGCGCCGCCACCACCACCACCACCTATGATGCCCGTTTCGTTGCCCACCTCGGTCGCTATACCAAATCCTTCGCTGCACGAGTCACAAGTCTTCTCACCTTACAGTCCATTCTTTAATCCACATCCACCGCATGCACCACCACCGCCGCCACCCCATGGCCCGCACAGTGGTCCCCATGCCCCGCCCACAGCCGCTCAAATGCATCACATGAAACTCTCAGCCTCACCACCTGGCGGTCTCGCTGGTTTAATGGACTCACGCGATGGATCACCACCACTGCCGCCACATCCATCTGCTATGCTACACCCCGCCCTCTTAGCGGCCGCCCATCACGGCGGCTCACCAGACTACAGCGCCCATTTGCGTGCCGCCATGGATGCTCAAGATCGCAGTTCTGATTGCAATTCCGCCGATATGCAGTTCGATGGTATGCAACCCACCATCTCCTTTTTGAAACAACAAATGATGTGAGTATATCTTTCATTACATATTAAATTTGCTTTTTATATCCAAAATTAAAAAGGTGAATGAAACTTTGAAGAGAATTTTTTTTTTTATTTCAAATTTGATTGATTTGTTGTGATTGCTGCTTATTTTTAATAGGAAACCCATCAAGTGTCTTGTTTGTTTTAATTTTTTCTTGCTTTACTTCTTAATTTAAGTAGTTGCATACAATTACAAGCAAGGAAAACAAGAACCACCAATCTTTTCTTCTGTTCTTACAAAAAAAAACTAAAAAGTTGTGAAATCAAAACCTTATTTCAACAACCCCAATAACTAAGAGAAATGCACAAAGAAACAGAAAAAAAAGAAAATTGCATGGAAAAACCTAAAAATTTATATAAATAAATGTGGGTGTTTGCAGCAATATAGCTAAAGAACCTATCGATTAATGCAAGCCTCAACAAATGTTGGAGGCAATATCACCAACAGCAACAACAACAAGCACTCAAGGTGCAATGCATTTAAAATCAATCAGTGCAAAAATAATAAAACGAATTGAAATAAAAATATAAAGAAAGTACAGAAATGTATTTTATTCTTTTTACCCTTTGTCTTGAACTTTTTATAGCTGAGATTGCATATCTTTTACCTTTCGAATTTTTCTCCCTTTTCCCACCCCTCTTTCGTTTGAAAAATTTACAACATTTCAATCATTACATTTAACCCAACATACAAAATAGATAAAACAGTTTCTTCACCTTTTTACATTAAAAATAACAAAAAGTTTTTAAATTTGTTTTTAATGTTTTTATCCTTTTTTTCATTTTCCGTTTTCTTTTTCTCTTTTTACCTTTTTTATATTTTATAATCTTATCGAAATGCATTTTGATTTTCAAATTTCAAAACAAAAAAATCCATAATTTTTGTTTATGTTTTTTGAAAATTTAAAAATGTGTGCTTTGCTGGGATTCAACTTTAGCAAAAATAGCGATTCACTAACAACATCACATTCCTCAACCTTAACGCCGATGCATTTGAGAAAGGCGAAATTGATGTTCTTCTGGGTGCGTTATCCCAGCTCATCGGTATTGAAAATGTATTTTCCCGATATAAAATTCAATAAAAACAATACAGCACAATTGGTGAAATGGTTCTCGAATTTCCGGTAAGTACATAAAATTAAATTTTAGTATTTGATTAAGAATAACGAGATTCGAAATGTGTTTTGATACAAAAATGTTATTTCCAACAATACATTATTTACAAACCATTTAGTTTTTTTTTAAAAAATATGACAATATGGCTTGATAAAATATCTTGAATATAACCAATTTAATATTTAAAACCTCAAAAATTGTATGTTATAATATATGAAAAAAATAATATGGCAACACTGACAAGGTAAAAGCTTTGGTGACCAACGAACTGATTCATCAGCGTAAAACTAAAAACATAAAATTCCAATTGACGAAATATGAAAAAATAGATAAGTTGTTATTTTCTAAACTATACGCGATAGAAACGAAATTCAAAAACGAGCCTTTCTGCTCAAAAAATTAACGGCCCCAATGTGACCCTCGGGTTTATCTTGGGCAAAAAAAAGAAAAAAAAACTATATTTAGGTAATTTTTGCAACCTTTCAATTAATTAAGATGGAAACAGTTCGAACTGCATTCGACCGCAAAGGATAAACGTAATTGTAAATATAATTAACTTTGTATCGTATTCAATTAAAATTTTGTTAAAGATGATCGAACCTACATTAATATTTGTCAATACAAATACGAAGTTTGAAATTTATAAAAAAAAATTTTAGGCTGTTGTGTTACCAGAAAATAAATTTTTTGGTTTAAACATATTTTTTAACAACAAAAATTAATTTAACCCAATTATTAACGTTTCTGATATCATTTTCGTCATGTTAACAATTTAATTAATTATATTTACAAAATATGTGATTGAATTAATAATAAATTTTAACAAAATAATTCGTTGCTTTTGAAAAAAAATTAATTCCTCTAGGGTACTTTTTTGAAATTTTGAGCCAAAAGAGATAAAAAAATGGTAAAAAGTATAGTTTGCCACTTTTAAAGTACCTATGGGTTCTTCTGAACCAATAAAAATAGAAACGTAATTCAAAACGCGTTCGAGAGGTATTAAGAAAAATTTTTACTCTTAGGGGTACTTTTTGAGTACTTTC
This sequence comes from Melanophora roralis, assembly GCA_963583895.1. NCBI lineage: Eukaryota > Metazoa > Arthropoda > Insecta > Diptera > Rhinophoridae > Melanophora > Melanophora roralis. The sequence goes on along the minus strand of OY757187.1, from coordinate 108,721,301 downwards.
TGTATTTTCTAATCGGGAAAAATATTAAATAATTTTTATTGCGTTTTACAGGTCTCAAAAAACTAATAATAAAATTTGGAGTCTTAAAACAGTCAAAAAAGGAGTACAAATTATATTTTAGTACTTTTAATAATTTTGAAACCAATTAAATTAAAAAATATGAACATATCCATACTTTTTAGGATTTTAATGAGTCTAGAAGTATAAAATTAAGGGCCATATAAAGGTCAACTAGCTGAACAACACATCCTTTTTGATATATTTGGTCATTTCTTGACCGTCTAGAAATATGATATTAAAGACTATTGTCCAGTTTAAAGGTCTCATGCCGGCTTAGTAACAAAACGTATTTTTTACATTTTTGGTACTTTTTATGAATTTTATTTCGATTATGAGTCTGGAAATATAAAATTCAGTACTATTAACCAACATTTAGGTCGAAATGCAACTTAGTTTACAAAAAGTACTTTTTTTATATTTATGGTACTTTTTTGAATTTTATTAAGATAGAGTCTAAAAATGTTATTAAAATAACTATTAATCATATTAAGGTAGAATTTTAACTATGTTGATAAAAAGTACCCTTTAAATAATTTTGGCATCCCTATGCATTTATATAAATTATGAGACTATTTTTGATAGTTGATACCCTTTTGTTTTTTAGTAATATGAGATATATGATATTGAGGGCTATTGATTCTAAGTACTTTCTTGCATTTTTAAGACTATGAGTCTGAAAATATGACTTTTTCTCATTTTATCAGCACAACTTCTTTTCTAACTGTTTCGTCCTGATATCCCTTACTCCTTGTAGAGGGGCCTGTTAAGATTAATTTTTTTTTAAACTTTAAACATTAATTTTGCACCTCTAAGCCATCAACCCGGGAAGCACCCTACGGGAAGTATCTATACTTTTCTAATAAAACAGCCCATGACACCCATACCATATATGTATATAAAATATTTTGAACCAAGCAAATTTTCCCTTTAAAGAAGAAGCTTAGAAATTGTTTTAAAAACTAATTTTTTTCAAAATTTTTTTTATGTAACTGTACAAAGCGTTTGCCAGTTTGAGGGAATTCTTTTTAAAAAAATTTTTGTATATAAAGATAAAAAATGAAATATGAAAAATTTGTGAGTTTCTAGAATTAAGGAAGTGTTAGCAGACAATTAAAGTCACCCACGGTCAAATTCACGTAAAATGGCCCAAAATGAGGAAAAGAATTTTTTTTCTTTAATAAAAATTCGATAAATTTACGTCCAAAAGAGAATCAAAATAATCGAAAGATGTTTAAATAAATAAAATGATAGAGAACTGTCAAATAGGCTATAAATTTTTTACCATAAAAATGTCACTCCCGTCACATTTTCTAAAAGGTTTATCCTTAAGAACAACTTGTTTTTTGTAGAAATAAAATAATTAATACGATTAAAAGCTCTTTAAACTACCATGAAAATTGTAAAATTAGTCCCGTTCTTAAAAATATTTTACACAACACAATGTTTAGATCAAAACTCTCAAACATTTTTAAGATCACACCCGTCACAGTCTTCTAGTGGCCCTTGTAAGTAGAAATTGTGTTCTAATTGCGTTCTATTGTGTCCACTCACAATAAAACTCCTGAAAACATAACATTTCTGAAAATCGTAACCTGTTTTAAATAAGAATTTGAATTGTGTCATAGCGTGATTGCGGCATACCCTTAGCAATATGGTATAACTTAGGTAAATTCCCTTAATTGTCATTAGTAAAAACAACTATGTATTAATATATTTTTTATCTTCGTAATAAGCAGCTAATTAGCTTTTTCCGTTAATATTTTGTTCAAACACGCACACACTCATACACACACATATGCATCTAAACAATTACAAAATATGGGTAAAGAAATAACAAGAATAATAGCTAAAGGTGTCAAAAGCTTAATAAATTCTATAGAAAATTATTTTTGCCAGGCATTTATTTTTAACTTTTTGTTTTCTTTTTATTCTATCAAAAATCATTTTTTTTAAGTGAATAAACCCTGTTTTATTTCAAGGAAACTCAAACACACACTCTTACATACGTACAAGCATATCTAATAGAACTCTAAATACTATTGAGATGTGCACACACAATCACCCACACAAAAGCATACAATTCTTATTTATACAATAACAAAATTAACACACTTGCTGACAAACACATATACATACATCCATGTGCATACATCCTTATACAAACACCTGTGCAGTAAGTAAAATCCTTCCGTTATTTTATTTATATTTTTTCTTTTGCAAAACCAACAAAAAAAAGTGCAATTCTACTGTTATTTACTCTTCTCATCGTACATATGTATGTGTATGTATCCCACAATGTGCATGAGAGTTGGAGTGTGTTATATGATTTTGTTAGAAGAGTTTAATTGTATATACTGTTATAATTGTATAATAACAACAATACGATAATTGTCAATTGTATTAGTTGTTCTTGTTATTGTTTTTTTTTTTTTTTTTGTTATTGAGATTTTAGAAGAGAAGAAGCCACTGTTATTATTATTTTAAAAGCGTTTTAAAAACCATGTTTTTTAAACAAGCTTTATTTGTAAATTTTTTTGATTTTGAAAATAAGAAATTGAGTTTATTTTACTTTAAATTAAAAAGAATTAAATTTTAAATTATTAATATTTTCTAAAAAAAAATTTAGATCCTAAAGCAAAGATAAACTACCCTTTTTATTTATTTACAATTTCTAAAGAATCTTAACTTCTTGATTTAAAAAACCGTTACATTCTCTTACTTTTAAAAAAAACTCCTTAAAGAACTTCTTAACAAAAATTTTCCCACACATAAAAAAATTTTTTACCATTATTTAAGAAAAATAATAATAAGTTTCAATGACGCAAATGACGTTTCTTAAAAACTAAAAGCAAAGGTAAGGCCATAAAAATTCCCACCCATTTTAACTTACAGAAAGCCGCAGTAGAAAATAACTAACTAACCCTCTCTAATAAAACACCCTAAATTATATACAAAAAAAAAACTAAATTAAATTCCCATACACTTACACTTACTTACTACTCACTCGGTAGAAGTGCAAAATATATAGCAACCCCTAAGCAAACTCTGAAGAAAAACGGTTATTTTCAAAATTCTTATAAATCTTTAACAACAAAAAACCTAAGACGTTTTTAAGACAATAGACAAAATGTCTTAAAGATTTCTTTGTGCAGTGCAAAAACTACCCTAGACTTGCGCATTAAATCACAACAAAAGAAAATCAAATCAAAAGAAAAAGAGGAAGAAAAATAAAATCAAGCGTTACGTATGAAAGAAACTAAACGAACTTCCTTAAGACGGATCTCAAGACATTTAAAAGACACAAAAATTTACCTTTCATGAAAAGGTGTAACTGTGTAGAGCTAAAGCAGCTGGTTTTAAGGGTGTTTCTAGGTTTATAAAATCACAAACCAGGTCACCAAAACAAAAACTTGTGGCACACTTTGAAATATTTATTAAGGACAGCTTGTGCTGAGTTTTTGTTAAAAACAATATTTTTTTGGCGGGAACAATTCTTCATTAAATAGTTTTGCTGGTAGTAGAAAAATACTTTCAATTTTAAATGTTGGCAATTAACAAACTGGTCACATACTTACTTTATTACATACATATGTATGAAATATATATTCATACGTACATATGTAAGTATGTTTACTCAGAAAAAGGTTTATCTCTTTAACTAAATGTATGTGTGTATATCTTTTAGGCATTAAATTGTGTCAATGCAATTTTGTTTTTCTGCTTATTATCAAAACACCAAATGAGGGTGATTTTAAATGTAAATAATTAAAGAAAAAAACTCTTATTTATAAGAAGGCACATGCTAAATTAGGAAAAACCAGGTTTAGACAAGTAAGTCCATAACAGTAAACAAAGGCAAAACAACCAGCAGAGTTTCCTCTACACTTAATAGAATTATTATCCGAATGCGAAAAATATAAGAAAATAAAACCAAAAACAAAAACAAAACAAAATAGTAAAAAAACGAATAGTCTGTAGTTAGAAAATATTTTTTTTTTAAAGTTAAGGAAAACAAACCGAATTTTAAAACAAGTAAGAAAAACATATTCGATCAAGCTTGATAATGTTATACCCTGCACCGAAATTTATTGTATATTAGATACCATCACATGATTAAAATGCATGCAAATTGAGGGATTTATGAAAGTGGGTCTTACATGGGATTCACTATTTTTTATGGACCAATCATATTAAAATTCAGTACAACAAAAAAATGAATTTCTTGGCGGTACAACCATCTGCGCAAGCTCTAAGTACTTACCCCTACCACGTAGGCTGTGTAGAATATAATAAACAAGTAAGAAAATGCTCCCTTTAAAAGACGGTGCCGCGGTAGATCAGTGATTAACTGCGTGAGTACACCAGCCCGGGGGGCTGGGGTTTAACTCCCACCAAAGACCCTGGTTAGTCTGTTTCATCCTAGTTCCTTTTTCTCCAACCTTTTTCTAAATTCCATCATCCTAACTTAACCTAACCTAACCTAACCTAACCTAACCTAACCTAACCTAACCTAACCTAACCTAACCTAACCTAACTAAACCTAACCTAACCTAACCTAACTTAGCCTAATCTAGCCTAACCTAACCTAACCTAACCATACCCAATCTAACCTAACTTAACTTAACCTAACCTAACCTAACCTAACCTAACCTAACCTAACCTAACCTAACCTAACCTAACCTAAGCTAACCTAACCTAACCTAACCTAACCTAACCTAACCTAACCTAACCTAACCTAACCTAACCTAACCTAACCTAACCTAACCTAACATAACCTAACCTAAGCTAACCTAACCTAACCTAACCTAACCTAACCTAACCTAACCTAACCTAACCTAACTTAACCTAACCTAACCAAACCTAACCTAACCTAACCTAACCTAACCTAACCTAACCTAACCTAACCTAATCTAATCTAACCTAACCTAACCTAACCTAACCTGACCTTACCTTACCTAACCAAACCTAATCTAACTTAACCTAACCTAACCTAACCTCTGAAATTATTTTAACCAACCTTACCCAAACTAGCATAAGGGGACTACCACTCCCCTTGTTCCTTTCTTACTAACTTTTTTTTAAAATGTAGTTATTGTTAAACAATATTTCTGTAGAAAGTATGAAGTCGATACCAGTTAGAGTTTCTAAAATAAATCTTATCAAAATTTCTTAGAGCTGGTCAGTTTTTATGGGGGATCCACGCCCTGCTTTGTGTCCTTGTTGCAACGGGTAACAAGGTGCTTAACAAGAAAAAAATAATTTTTTTACTAAATTTTAAATAAAATATAAAAGATAATACAAATAATGAACAAATTAAAGAGTTTTATATCTGATTGATCTTGTACTGAGAAATCTACTTATCATTTTGTGTGCTTTAATATGGAAGTCACACCCTTATCATTTTAATCACGTAAAACCCCAAAAATTAAAAAAAAAAGTTTACAAACCAGATGAAACCTTTTATATTCCCAAAAAAAATCTTAAACTTTTTAAATTCCAATTATATCTTTCCTTGGTTTTTGCTTAAAATAATTAAAAGCTTGCAAAATCTCTTATCTTTTGTATCAACATGATCTGTTCATTATATCTTTACATAATGTTTACCAGCAAAACACAAATATCTTATTTATTATTGATTATTTTCGATATTTTACATCGCCTGGTTGATTTATTGCATACTTCAAGGCTTGTGTAGAGATTTAAAAAAAGGAAAATTGCAAAAAAAAACACAAAAAAGTTTTTATAATTTTCTTTCTAGTTTCTATACATTGATATGCATTGGTAGCACAGAACCACATCCACACATACAAGTAGCACATTCCATAGATATTGCTTCGTTTTATGTTTCAAAAGAATTTATACAATTTCTTTTTTGTTTTTTTTTTTTGTTTTTTTTTTTTGCGCAATCATTACATTTCTGACTAGGTATTGCTGATTTGTTGTTGCATTTTTATTTTTTTAATAATTTCTTGTTTATTTACAATCATAAAAAAATAATTTTCTTTAGAAAACTGCTGCCTACTTTTAGGTGCAGTCTCAGTCGCAAAGATACATAGCTAGAGAGAAGGAATGGTAAAAAGTTGTTTATTTTTTCAATAACACCAGGGGGAGTTCGTTATTTAGCGCGTTTATAATTTGACATCTAGCAAGTTGTCATGTTGCCATATAGTAGTGGCAGCAACACAGACTATAAATGGAGGCTGCAAACTGCTATTTTAGATTGTAATTCTTTTGTTATAGATGTTGTATAGCTGTCGTTTTTTTCTTTTTTGTACTTGCGTTTATTGCTGCTATTTAAGCGGCATCAATAAACTGTATTGTTGTTGCAATTATAAATGTGTGAAATAAAATATTGTGTGGGCTTGTGTGTGTGTTTGTGGCAGCAATAGCAACAAATATTTATTGTTTGGAAATGACAAGAAATTTATGTAGCGAGCTTATGGCACACACATACAAACATATAAATAAAAAAAAAATAAAATCAAGCATCATGTGCAAAATTGAACAGACATTTAACAAGATGTAATAGAGCTTAGGGAAATCTTGAAAATTAGCACGATTAAAAGATGATGTTGACATTATAAAAATGGGAATTGCTAGAAAAATCATTTTTAATTATTTGTTGGTTTTTTTTTGAAAGGCTTAAAATTAGGCTTGGAAGTAATATAGAAAACTGTTTTAAAGTATAGAAAGGCATTTATTTATTAAAAAGAATATATAGGAAGTGGTAAAATACTTAGTTTTCTTGATTCAAGCGTCAAACTAAGTTTTGCTAGTATATTACAAAACCGAAAAAATATATATGGAAGGTTTTAATGTCCTTGCCCCTATTTTATTTAAAATTTGTTTAAGCCTATGACAATATTTTTTTAACAAGGATATACAGGAGGCGCCCATGTTCTTGCCCAAATTTGGTTCATGATTTCATGTCTTTTCAGATGACATATAGCAGCATGACAAATTTTGATATCTTACAGTAAAATACTGATTAAATTGTAGGGGGCTCCATGTCCTTGCTAAGATTATTTAAAAATCGGTGCTTTGTTGTTTTTAGGTGAATTTAAGCCCTACGCTTAATAATAACATTTTTTAGAAGGACAAATCGAAGGTACCCATATCGTTGTTCCAATTTCTGTCTGTAACTTTCTGAAGTGGAAACACGACACAAAGTTTTTGTCACTTATGGCAACATTTTTAAGAAAAGGATATATGGGAGGTGTCCATGTCCTTGCTCAAATATTGTTCTAAGCTCGTATGTTTTGCCTTTTCTAAATGAATTTTAGTCTAATTAGATTTTTTTTAACTTTTGACAATAGTTTATCAAAAAGAATATATGGAAGGAGTTCATGTCCTTATTCCAATTTTGTTTAAGGCTTATATTTACGTTCCTTTAATTGAATTTAAGTCCAATTAGAGTTTTGAGTAATTTCTTGTAAAAGTTATTAAAAAGGATAAATGGGAGCTCCTCATGTCCCTGCTTTAATTTGGCTCAAACTGAAAAAACTCGACTTTATGTATAAATTTAGGCACCGTGCGTAATTTTTGAAACTTAGAGCAATATTTTATTAAAAAGGATACAAATGGAAGGCGTATTTTTCCTTACTCCGATTTTACTTAAAATGTGTATTTTCATCGGTTTTATAATATAAAGGGCCATTGTGAATTTTGGTAAGTTTCGGAAATATTTTGGTAGAAAGGTTGTATGAGCAGCCCATGTTCTTTCTTCGATTTAGCTCGAAATCTTCATCCTTAAAGATGAATTATGGCACCATGCTTAAATTTAGTATCCCTTGAAAATAATTTCATTCAAAAGTACATATGGAAAATTCCTTTATGTTTTGTTCAAAATTTACGTTTTCCTTTCTTTTATAAAAGAAAGCAATAAAAACATAATTGAAGTTGTTCATGTTCCTGCCTTAATATTAATTTTTTTTAGTTCAAAACTCAACTTAAAGGGATTTTGTCAGACGCTTTAATTTTTAGTTCTGGACCTTTAAAAATTTCACTCTTGCCAAAAAAAGTTATCTCTCCGGCTATAACTTTATGTCATAATTACAAAATTCTCTAAAGAACTTACATAATTATCTTTATATCCTTATTTAATTATTCTTTTAATTTAAAGGACTTTTAGTTTAAACAAACAAAGACTAATATGTTTGTATTAAAATATAAAGGTAGGAGCTTTATAAAGAATTAATAAGCACCTTTCTTAGTCTTTTCTATAGTGAGTTTTCTAGTACACTTTAGCTTTTCTTTCTATTTTTAAATAAAGAAAAAGCACACAAAAAGACATAATTAAGTAATTGGCAACTGTTAACAACAAAAAATTACATACATTGATATTTATTAAAACAGTACACTTAACCTCAAAAACAACAAACAAATACACTTACACAAGCGCTCACACATGTTCCAAATAGACAGTCATCTTTTATACCACCTGCTTTATGACGGTGTGCTACTCAATATAAGGATCTAAACATATATGAATGGAAAAAATAAAAACTTAAGTATCTAACACTTATACACTTACAACAACAACCACACAACTACTGGGAATAAATTTAGTAGCTTCTTTAAAAAGAACACATTAATATAAATTTCTTTATATAAATGAATAAGGGGGAGTGTGTAAGGGTGTTCATATTAAAGAAAGGATTCGTATGCTTATTTTCATTTTTAATATATTATTAAGGAGCCTCTTTTCTAAACAAAATTTTCCACCATCTTAAATAAGCTAATTAGCTTGTGTTGACATTTTGTTGGTGCCTCTTCTGCACTGTTTTGCATAATATAGAAAAAAAACAGGTCTCAACCCTTGTGAACAAGTCAACTTTTGTTTCTTTAGAACTTTAACAACCTCTTTAGCTTATTCCAAACGCAGTCATAGCTTATATTTTAATAGTAGCAGTAGTTAAAGGCGTTCATGCATGTAGGCATGTAGGAGGCTCCTAAAAATATGCTCTACATATTCATTTTCATAAAGGTGTGAATTGTCGTCTTTAAAGGAAACTTCTGCACCACTTAATATTGTTTAAGTGTTTAGTTTAGTGTTAAAATAAGCAATAACGGTTAAAAGAAAATGTCCCTCCACGTAAAATAGATGCTCCACATATGCATATACATACAAGCCATACATTCACATGTTCTTATAGAAGACATGTGTGGGTGTGTGTGTTTTTACTAACTTTAAACTGCAACGAGTGTGGCTTTGTCTTTCTATATAATGCTTTCTTAATCAAGCACCCTTTATGGGTCCTTAAACTAAAGAGTCCATGTTGTTAGTTGGTTTTTATTTTCTTTTATTTTAATTTCTCTACAAAATTAATGTTCTTTTTATGTCACTCTTGTTGAACAATTATTATATTGTGCATTGTATGATTAAGTCCTTTTGTTTTTTTTTTTATAAAATTCTTATCACATCTTCTTTTTCTTTGGTTTTGGATGTTAATGTTTGGCTGCCATTGCAGCATATTAAGTTAATGCATTATATATTGGATTGTTAGACAAGAAGATTAATATGACATTATTAATAATTTGTAGCATACTTTTAGGTTTTATTATCTTTCTACTCAAATATTATAATTATCATTTCCTTTTTATATATTTATATTTCAATAATATCTTTTCACTCTTTGCTTCAACGGAGACTTTAGTCACTGCACTTTACTTGTTTTCTATATGTATGTTTATATATGTGTGTGTTTGTCTGTTTTTTTTATTATTATTAAGTCCTTTTTGCAATTTATTAAATCCTTTATTTATAGAATGGCAAAAAAAACCAGCAGTAATACTTGATGTTTGGATATAACTTTTCTTTGTCTTTGTGTGCAAAGAATTTTTAATAAATCTCAAATGTGCAAAATACTGAAGAAAAAACAAACGAAAGAAAAAATTTTTATTAATAAAAAAAACCTCTCAACTGTTAGAAAATGATTGCAGTTCTTAAGGGGGTTTCTTATGCCTTTATTATGCATGTCATTTTGTAAATATTATAGAAGTATTAAAAAAAACCCTCCAGATCCCCAAACTCTTGCTAAAACCACAAAAGTATGCAACAATATTTGCAGTATTCTTAATAACTCATCCAACAATATTGTCATTGTAGTTGTTCGCTTGCGGAGTGGGCCAAGGGTGGTTGTAAGGTGGGATTTAATTAGACAAAAGCTTTAGGCATAGATTAGCTTATAAGTGTAAGGCGATGCAAGCATCAAGGGAGTAAAAGAAAATCTATAAAGAATTGCAAATAGAAAAAGTGCAGAAAAATATTAATTAAAATTATGAGTATCAACAAGAAATTAAAAGAAAATGTTAAAAACAGCAATAAAATAATTTAATATAAATCCTAAAAGAATTTTTTACTTAATCTTAATAAATCAAATAAAACTTTAACTGATATTAAACTAAGTTTAAGAGGAAATATAAATGGAAGTATTTGTTTGTACATAAAGTTAAGCCTTTCAGAAAACCTCTGACAGAACAAAGTTAAAAAATTGACTTTAAAATGCATCTGCTAGAAAATTTGGTACCAGACAAACAAGAACCAAAAAGTGATATATGTGTGTGAAAGAGTTGGCAGCCTTGCAGTCTTAATCCTAAACCAATATATCGGCCATCCATATTTCATAACATACTTTAAGGAGGTGTTATAAATGTTATGAAATACCCAAGTAATGTTACAGAAACTTACGTAGCGTTATGTAAAAATGTAAAAGCTCCCAATCGAGCTGTGCAACGTCACACCTTCTGTATTCAGGTTAGTTGGGTTTTAGCTCAGAATAACATTCAATAACGCAGCTAGGATGCTCCGTTGTACGCCAGTTTCAGAATCCTGCAAGTTTGCGCGCTATTAACACGCAAACGGTTAACTTGCTTACCCCGGGCAGTTCACTACATCAGTATTCCATTTAGTGAAAAAATTCAAACTTTTGCAGTTAAAACTCAAGCCATAATACTTGGCGCAGAACCTTATTTTTGTTTACGCATATTTCTGTATGTGTGGAGGGTACTGCTGGTCTTTTTTAATCTTTCTTTCACATTAAGCTTCACGACAGCTTAAATATAATCATTTCTGTAATTCTGCGGAAACAGTCCCTTTCGAGACTAGTGCCGGGGCTACTGGTATATGCTGTTACGAAAGTTTGTACTCAGGATTTAAGTGGGTCGTTTACAACAAGTGTTCAAGAAGGTGGTGATGGCTTGTCCTAAGGAAATTCCTCTAAAAGCCATCTTTGATTTTGCAAACCAAAAAAGTCGGTATACCGATAATAAAAATGTCAAATTTTATAAATGATTTGGATGTGTATTTTATTCAACCATTACTCGAATCCAAAATAACTAAAGACCTTCTTCTAATTACTTAAAAACTTTAAGCTTTATAAAGCTTTTGATAAAAAAAAAATTTAGCCTAAGAGTAGGCTATAGTTTTAAAACTTAAGGACAATCTAAAGTAGACTGTAAATTTAGCTGGTTATATTTTATTTTAAAAAATTTCCTCTTTAATATTTTTTTAATTTTAATTACAGAGAATTTTACTATATACAAATGGAGAAGTATGCTCGTCAAGCTGTTACCGAAGGTGTTAAATGTGCCGAAGATTTACACATTAGCGGCGATAGTGAACTGTATAGAGTATTGAATTTACATTATAATCGCAACAATCATATCGAGGTAATTATATTTGTAGGTTTTAAAACAAATTTAAAGTTTTATTTCTTAACTACAACAGTTAATAATATTTTATTTTTGTTACATTAAAATCAAAGGTTCCCCAAAATTTCCGTTTTGTTGTGGAGCAAACATTACGTGAGTTTTTCCGCGCTATACAAGGTGGCAAAGATACAGAACAATCGTGGAAGAAATCAATTTATAAAATTATATCGCGTCTCGATGATCCAGTACCAGAATATTTTAAATCTCCAAATTTTTTGGAACAATTGGAGTGAAAAAACAAACAAATTTATCATACAACAACACATCTCAAAAAAAAACAACAAAAACAACCACATCCAACCAAAAAATATTTTAAGTTTTTTAACAAACGAAAGACAAAACTAATTTACTAACATTCCTTAAAGAAAAATATTCCTTTATGTTTTCTTCTCTGAAGGAAGAGTAAGAAAACAGTTAAACTAGCTGCTATAGTTAAGTAACTTAAAGAAGAAAGATCGAAAAAAATGGTTCTTAGATTTGTTTTATGACAAGTAAATATTTTTCAATATGTTAAAAGCAATTCGGATTAAAAAATATTTATCTAAAACCTTTTTTAAATAAAAAAAATTTTTTGACATTTTATTTAAAGGACTAAGTTAATAATTTAAAAATTTATTACAAACGAAGAACCATTTCTTTATTTATTTAACGGTTAAAACACAATCAACTAGCTAAGACACAAACCTATTTACCTTCAAAAATATAGACCTTATAATCATACCTTTTTCAAATCAACAAACAAACCAATAGTGTAAACTGTAGAACCTGAACGTAGTTAAAATATTTTTTTTACAATTTAACTAACCTTTAAAGAAATGCAGAGAACAAAATATTTACAATATTTATATAAACAAATTTTTTAAGAAAAGAATTTTTCATATAACTGAAAATTTCTTATATAAAAAGGACTTTAAGGTCCTTGTGCAACTTGAGTTTAGTAAGGAGTACCAAGTTTTTTTCATTAACCACCATAAAACCTCTTGACACAATTTCTTACTTACACTTTTTACACTAAAAAACAAGGTTGCAAAGTGAATTTTGTTAAAACAAAAACGAACGAAAAAAATTTAAACAAATTTTAAATTTAAATTATCCCTTCATTATATATAATCTTAAAATTTGTGTCTATGTGTAATTAAATAATTTCGTTTTCTTTTTCAAAAATATATATAATTTTAATTTTTTTTGAGCCCCAAAAATGTTGAGCGTATGTTTGTGTGAAAAACCAAAGCTTAGTTATAGTTTCATTTTATTTTCCCTTTAATTTTTCTTAATTATTTGTTGTAAATTATACTTGTATATTCAATTTATAGTCTAAAGGCACCTTTTTATAAAAATAGTTTAATTTCCCATAGTTAAACTTTATTAATGCTTAAGGTCTCACCCCTAGTCTTTGTTAGTTTTATTTTGTAAATATTAAAAAAAAATATTATAATTTATATAATTAACTTTCGTTTCAATGTCACCCAAAAAAATTTAATTTTTTTCCTAATTTTACATACATAATTTAGTAAATCTTAATTTGTATTTTTAATTTAAATATATAAGTTTCTTAATTTATATACGAATTTTTGCCTTAAGTTTAAAAATATATTATGTTAAAACACACACAATAATCAAAAACGAATGAAAATATTTAATGAAAAATATAAAATAAATGTTGTTTGTTTTCTGCGGACTAATGTATTCATACGTTAATATTTGAACCATTTGGTTCCCCCTTTAAGTCACCATTGAAACTCTGGTGCTCAAATGTTTTAGTGTTACAATGATATACATAGTTAGGAGATTCCCAAGGTGTTCTATTATGTTCTATTGTCATAATGTTATAAAATTTCATAATGGTTTACAAACACGGTTATTGTCCTTTCATACAAAAATAGCTAAAAAAAAATACTACATCGTATGGCATGTTTATTAAACTGTCTTAAGAATTCCACATACACCTTCGCCTAAAAGAACACTTTATAAATCCCCTAAATATGCAGTCAGTCAGCCTTAAAAATAACAACAAATACTTCTTTGTTAGCTCGTTAGTTTTAAGCTTGGCAGTACTTTCCCCCCTTAACACATTCAAATGGTTCTTGGCACTGCTAAGCCAACTGATATTTACAGTGTGCTAATTCTGCTATAACACTTATTATCAATTTAAATTTAAGTAGAGAAAAAGTCGAATAATAAAAAAGTTTCTTGTAGTAATGCATATGTATTTTAAATGCAAATTTTAATTTATTTTTTGATGAAATATTTGCCAACCTAGAACTAAATTTCGCATATGTTGCAGGTACCGAGTGCTGCCATATCAAAAATTTTGTAAATTTTTTCCTTTTTATGCAAAAATCTCTACTTTTCTTCGATCTTAAGTTATATGTATAATATATAATTTAATATGCAAAGTGGCTCCAAAAATTTTAGAAATTGTACAAAAAAGGCAAAATATTATAAAACAGAAGCAAAGTTGCTCCAAAAATCATTGAAAATGACAAAAATGCAAAAATAAATCAAATCAAAATTAATTATAGCAACGTTTTATTTGATTAAATTTTGCATGTACAATTAGAATTATTATCATGCATTTTCACATAATTTTAATAGCAGGAAACATTTTTTAAAAATATTTTGAGTTTGACAACTTAAACCGTAAAAATAAATTTTAATGCAAAACAAGCTACTTTCAGACCGAAAAAATGGCACAGAAGATAAGAAATTACTTTTTCAACAAAGTAATGGGAAAAGTGGCAAAAATTGCATTAAATGGCCACTGAGATCTTTATTCTGAAGTTTCATCAAAATCTTTTGTCTCAAGCCTAAGAGTAGGCAACGTTTGTTAAACAGGCAGTTATACATATCAAAAGTGCTGCCAAGTGGCTGAAAGCCTTGAAGATTTAATGAGAAAAACATTTTTTTAACTTACTTTATTACACACAATTTAATAAACACTTTTTGAGTTTCAACAATATTTAACAAAAATCTTTTGGGGAATATTTCAATTAAAAAGATTAACAGATTAGTGTGTATTTATTATTTTTTTTTATTAATTTGTTTTTCTTAGGTTTAATTTTCTAAATCCTACATACTTTTAATGCTATTGGAATGTGGGAAGGTTATGAGGGTTTGTTTTAGGCTTTATTAGTTTAATTTAAAAAATTCTAAAAATCACATCAAGCTTTTTCATTCGCATTCATAAAATTTTTTTCCAAAAAGACTAGGAAACTAGAAAAATTTTGTTTATTAAAGAGTTTAATAAAAAATACAATTTCAACAATCTTAAGGAAACCCCGAAAACGCAAAGCCCTTCAAAAATATCAAGCATTTCTTAAGTGCTGTTTTTGGAAGCCGAGTAGTGATAGTCTTGGGGCAAATTATATCTATTTTGTATTTGTAAAGAAAAACAAAATACACATAATTCGCCCCAAGACGATCTCTATTTGGCTTCCAAAAACCGCACATTAGCTTAAAACCCCATCCTGTTATTATTTATTTTTTACTATTTATTTTTTTTCTTAAAGCATAAGCTCAAAATTATTGGGATAAAATATATAAAATTATTGGACAAACTTATAAAAGTTAATTTGGCTGCTAAAATTTCAAAAAAGTTGACAAATTAACAGAAAAGGACAAACCATTTCAAATTATTTTGAAAAATGTTTGGCTATTTAAAAATATTTAAAAAGAAACAAAAAATAAACAACAACAGTAAAATAAACGTTTTTTGTAAGCAAGAAGAAAATTTTTTGTCGATAAAAAAACTATTGTTTTTTCAAAAACTTTAATACTAAACAAAAAATGGTGAGTTTGTCAAAGAAACTTTATTTAACCTGAAACAATTAAATTGGTTTTAAATAAAAAAAAAATAAAAAAACGAAATTTAGCTAGTAAGTTGTTTATTTGTATTTTGGAGTGTATGATTTTTTTTCGTTTTTATCTTAAACCTTTTTTATTTTAAAGCGTTTTTTCCTAAATTATGCAATGAGAAAACCCCCCTAAAATATTTTTCAAAATTTTCGTTAATTGTTAATGCCTTGTCAAAATTTTTTATATAAAACTTATGTTAAAAAAAAAATTAAATATTTTATTTTTAAACCTACAAATGTAACTGAGTTTGTGATAGAAAAATCTAACTAAAACCAAATTAAAATTTTAATTTACTGCTTTAGTTTGTAATATGAAATTAAAATTATTTAAAAAAAACGTTTTAAAAGCTTTTGCTAAATTTTTGGCCTGTTTTAGCTTAAAAGCGACGTTTTTACATAAAATTAAAAATTTTTTGTTGAAGTTTTTCTTTTTATTTATTTTAATTATTACAAAAATAGCTAAATTAAAACATTTGTGCAAAACGTTTAGGCAATTTAAAAGGCAAATTAACAATAAACTCTATAATAAGGTTTAAAATATAAAAAAAAACTTACAAAACTTTTGGATTTAAATTTAATAAAACACATAAAACGTTTAGGCAAAATTTTTATATTTTAAGGTAAATAAAAATTCAAAATTTAAATGAAAAAAACATATTTAGAAGTTGAAGTTATTACTAAAATAATTTTTTTTATTTTTTTAGTTATATTTTAATTTATATATTCCCTTTATTTAATATAAAAAATTTAAGTATTTGGAATAAGATTTTAGTATCTAAAATACACAATGTTGGTTAAAAAAAATATTTTTTGCCCACCTTTAGCTAATTTAACCTATTTATTAAAAAGGTGTCTTGGCAATCATGTAAGAGTGATAAACAAAGCTGCCAGACTGTTTGTATTGCCATAGTGGTGACAAGGAATGGTGAAAAGATTAAAAGTTATTTTAACCGTTTAACACAGTTTTTTGTCGCGTCAAACCTAAAATTTTACTTAAAATTTTTGTTTTTAACAAAACAACAAAACATGAACTTTTTTACACATTATTTTTTAACGTATTAACTGTATTTTCTCAGAAAACAATGTTTCCATTTAAAAAAAGTGATTTTTAACTGTCAAAGCATTTAATTTGTGCATCTTGCCTGCCAGTAAAGACTCCAATTAAGAACTCTATGGCTTGATTTCAAATATATATAAAATTCGAATTCTATTCAAAAACGCTTATAATTTAAGCTCATGTTAAATTTTTTTTGTTAAAATAAGGCAAATTTAATATTTGCAATTATCTAAACACTGCCCCTTGTGTACAGAAAAATTTCAGATTTGAGGCAATAACAATAAGCCAAGGTGGAGAAAAAGGTGCTTATGACATTGTTTAATATATCAAAAAAATATTTTTATACAACATTGTGTTTTTCATTATATCAAATAAACTATGCAACCTTAAGATACAAAGGAACTACACTGACAAAAACATTTACACAAAAAAAAAACTTAACAAAAATTTTCCAAAAGTATTAAGCCAACAGGAAGAACACATCCACAAGTTTTGTTCGAGAATCTTGAAAGCTTTTGGAAATTATTTTATCTAAGAACAGTACAAATCCTTAAAAAACCTCATTCATTTCAAATATTTATATATTAACAGTAATAAATATATAAAGTTACTCACATAGAATTTACAAACATATGTTAACACATATGTAAGAAATATAATTTAAATTTAAGTTTTTTATTTATTTTTAATTTATTACTTTTTATTATGAATTCGAAAAACCTAAAAAACTTTTATTAAAAAATATATTAATATAAGTCATCAGTCATGCAAATTAATTATACATAAAGAAATACGCAAAAATTTAATTGGAATATACAAATTACATATTAACATATTTCGCAAACAATTGGAAATAATAAAAAAAAATTTGAAAATAAACAAAACAAAATTGATTTTTTGGTTTTATTTTGTATCAAAAAAAATTTTTAGGCTTCGGAAACTCAAAACAAAATTTGAATTTTTTCTAAAATTAATTTTTTTAACTTTTGGCTACCAAATTACCCATTACTTTAATTATTGTTTCTTAAACAACATCTGGCATCACTTGACATTCTCACATTCCTTTTAAAACGTTTAACTACACTTGCCTTATCAAATATCTTCAACATTATCACTTTCACTATGAGTAACACTGTTAGAAATATTGCGGGTATTATGGCAGCATCGATCGTTATATAGATCACAATTTTTTGGATTGATTTCTTTTTTCTAAATTGTTAAAAGAAAAATTCATAATATTCATAATAATGGTGAGTTTTTCTTTATTAACACGATTTCGAACAAAAAAACTAAACTACAAGAACTGCAGGATGACTTCATTACCATCGAAATGCAAAAAAAAAAAACGGTAAAGTATTTAAAAACTATTTTTACTATTTTTCACCTATTTTCTTCGATCTTCTGTATTAATACTTTGTCCTATTTATTCAAGCTCAAGATCTTTTGTTTTTTGTTTTTTCGATATTTCGCCACCACAATGGGAAGCTTCGTCAGGAAAAAAAAAAAAAAAAAAAAAAAAAAAAAAAAAATTTCCTGACGAAGCTTCCCATTGTGGTGGCGAAATATCGAAAAAACAAAAAACAAAAGATCTTGAGCTTGAATAAATAGGACAAAGAACTATTTTTACTTTTAAGTTATTAACGTATTTACATGTACAAAAGGTTTGGCTTGAAAGTAAGATTAAGGATAATCAAAATTTATGAATTTAAGTTTAAAGCCGCATCAACAAAATATTCAGACCTCAATGGATAAAAAATTCAAAAAATATTAACTAACAAAGACTTAAACCAAGAAATTAAAGGCAAGTAAATGTAATATTGCTGGCTCCTGGTTCCCTAGAGGAACTACAGGATTAATATATATAGCAAAAGTTCAAGTTTGTATTAATCTTAAGATTCATTTATACGTGAATTAACCATACCACAGTAAACAGCTGTTTGAACCAAACTTATGGGCAACACTGTATTTGATTATATGTGACTTAACATTACGCCATAACCATAACCATAGAAACCAATTGAGTTTTGGTTGTTAAGGGTGGTTTTATACGAGATGTATTTTACATATGACTTGTCACTTTTGCAATCCACATGTAATTGCGTATGTCTGTCAAAATTGTAATTTTACAGATGGCTTACGGTTTTTGCTTTCACGCGTATGCATGCAATTTTATCTGACATGACCTCCAAACCAAAATAAACAATTTACTTTTCCTTGTTGTTGTTCTAAAAACAGCTGATGACACATGCTTTGTCAGATGAAAATAGAACGCGCTCCAATTGAAAATTTGTCATGTGACTTTTACATATGTGTTTCACACAAACAATGTTGCCACCCGTGCACACGACATGTATCAATTTTGCAGTGAAAAATTTGACAGGTCATGTGTAAAATGCATCTCGTATAAAACAACCTTAAGGCAATGGTTATGGTTATGGCGTTATGGTAAGTCACATATAATTGAACCTTTATGATTTTTAAGAAGTTGTCCACGAATTTCTGTGACATATAAAACATTATTAGAGATTAATTAAAAAATGTTACTGAATTTTCGTCGTCAAATGGCAAACAAAAACATTCCTTCTTTTAACACCTTCATCGGTTAAAATTGGTTTTTTTAAGATAAAGATTGCATGTAAAGGCTTATGTAGTACATGATCTAAACTTAATTTAACAATCACATGATTGACTAAGGAAACTTGTTTGGTGTATTTGGGCCTTAAAATGTTACTACAGAACACCAAAACAATATGATATCACATAGAAATGCCAAGCAACAAAGATATATAAAACAGCACTGGTATTTAAAACAAACACATAAGCAAACAAGTGTTAAATTTGGTACCATGGTGAAATTATTGTACCAGGTGGTGTTACAAGCACAGCTGATCTACTTTTTTCATGCATAAATTGAGGCTGGGTAGTCAAAGTTGTTTACTTTTACATATCTTTTTGGACAACAGAGCCAACGAAAGCTACAACAAAAACGAAAATTATATTCACCAAATTTTGTTGTTGTAGAATCACCACCACCTGATATATTATTGCGCCATGTTTGGTACTGTAAAGTTCATTTATACTTGAATTAACCATACCACAGTAAACAGCTGTTCGAACCAAACTTATGGGCAACACTGTATTTGATTATAGCTGACTTACCATTACGCCATAAACATAACCTTAGAAACCAATTGAGTTTTGGTTTTTATGGCAACGGTTATGGTTATGGTAAGGCACAAATAATTGAACCTTTAAGCATTTTCCTAAACGAAAAAAGCAAATAAAGAATAAAATAGTTGATGATTTACCACTACCTTGCAAAAGCATTTTTCCCATAATGTGTTTTAATCGGTGCTACCAGACTGTAAATGATAAATTCTGGAAACGTGGAATACTGACATAATCCCTTATCGATGAATGAATTTAAAAAAAAAGATTCATTAGATATTCACTAAAATATTTTGAAATATGCAAAAACGACCAACTTTAGATTTTTTCATATGTACAACTTTGAAAAATAAAACTAAAAACTCGTGCACAAAATATTTTTAAATAAAATGTGCACCTTTAATGTACTTTTGCTTGCCTTGATTTTGTGGTTAAGTCTTTACAATAGCCCCAACAAATTTTTAATAATTTTCTTTAAACAAATAACTTATTAATTTCAATAAATCTTAATTCTTTTAAGAACACTTAACATCAGGTAATACAGTTTACACTTAGAAAAAACGTATGCGTTCTGTTTAATTAAAAATTATAATTACAAGTCCCACAACAAAACAAGCATTACAACCTTAAACAGCCACTTTATAGCCGAAAAGTAAGACGTTTTTAATACAAAAAAAATTGACAAATTTGATAAGCTCCACTCGCTTAAACGAACACCGAAAATTGGCGGCTTTAAGAAGAATATTAAGTAAAAAAATAAGTATTTAATAGAAAGTCCGTCTTTATAACAAAAATGCAAACATCATATTTTTATTTTAAAACAAAAGCTAAAACTAAGATAAAAATAGTCTGAGAAATATAAAAAAAAATATTACAAAAAACCCAATGAAATCAAATATTTTTTAATTAAATGTCCTTAATTACACATTACATTGAAACCAAAAATAAACCCAACAATATTTTAAAGGTTATTAATACAAGTTTTCCATTTGAAGAAAATTCTAAAAAATCTACATTGCATAGAAAATCAGACAAAAAATACCAGCCAAAACATTTAATTAAACCGGATATAACTTTAAATTCAGGTTGACGATTAAGATCAACCCAGCATAGAGGCTAAATTTGTAATTTAATTTAGCACAGTTCAGCAGCTTAACTAAAGTGTTTGTTCATTCCAAACTCAAAGATCTGAAAAAAATAACTTAAACTAGTGTATATAAACAGCCAATTTTATAAAGCTCAAACTTAATTCATATATTCATTACTTATATTATTATCATTTAACCTAATAATTAAAATAATAATACAAAATACAAACAAACAATATAAATATATAAAGGTTTTCTTAACAATTTTTTACAAGATGTGTAATTTTTCAACCAATAACAACGTGGTACAAGTTAGGAACAAATCATACAAAGGAATTAAGACATTTATCCTAAATGTGAAATTAAATTTTTCATATGAAATCTTCATAAAATACATATATATCAAGAAGAACTTTCAAATTTTTGGCTATAAAACTCTAGATAAAAAAAATCCCTAAATGAGACTTTAAGTTTTTTACGCATCCTAAGTTTATCTATTCTAATAAATAAGAAAAAGGTCTGATCA
Source organism: Melanophora roralis (assembly GCA_963583895.1). Classification (NCBI taxonomy): domain Eukaryota; kingdom Metazoa; phylum Arthropoda; class Insecta; order Diptera; family Rhinophoridae; genus Melanophora; species Melanophora roralis. The sequence goes on along the minus strand of OY757187.1, from coordinate 108,699,836 downwards.
CAAATTGCTTAAATAAATTCCATTCTGTTTTAAATGGAATAAAAAAGAACAAAATTAAAAAGCAGTTTTGGATATAAAATAATATTAAAAAAAAAATAAAAAAACACTTTTCAAAAAATTTACTTTTGGACAAAGTTTTGAATTAAACAAGCAAACAAAATTAAAATACACATGCATAAAAGCAATTGCGTTTTTTTAGTAGCAAACGCGATTCCTAAATTTTTAACAAAATAAATAGTAAAGTTTCGACTTAAATTTTAACAAACAAAATTAACCTTTTGAAAATTTGGATTTATGAAAAAAAAACAATAAATTAAAAAGAAAACTTTTTATCACTTATTTGGACGCAAAAACAAAACTACAATCACGCCAATAGTTTCACTGTAAAACAGTGGTTGCAATAACATCAGCAGGAAAACAAATATTTTTACATTCTTATCAATTTTAGTTAAACTGCAATAATAGAATTGTGAGTATCAATCCGGTAAAGATCACAATTCTAACATGGTTTTAAGTTGAAACTAAATTTTTAAATAATAAAATTTTTATTTAAAAAAATAGTAACATCCTTTTTTAAAGAAATGTTTAAAAAATTTTAAGTTAAAATAATTTAAAAAAATAATATTGAAAACAAAATAACCAAAAATCTTGCAAGGGAAATAACTATTTAAATTTTGTTAAGTGTAAAGTAAAGAAGCTTAAAGCTTTATGATTGAAAAAGAGCTGCCAGATGAGCTAGCTACAAACAAAACATTAGGGAAAATCTTCTCCATAATTTTGTGTAAACAAATGCTATTATACAAAACTTTCAAGCACGATATACTATAATTACAAAAATATACCGTAATTGCCTTTTATTAACATCACGTTTTTAAAACTTTTATTTTTGAAAAATTGTATTAATTTTTGTAAGATCTTAAGCCACTTGCATGTACATATATATATCTTAAGTTATTTAAATGTATAGTGTTTTATGGTCTTACTGTTCTCGAAGACTTAAATTCTTTCTTAAATCTCAGTTTCTTCGGTTATTATCGATTTATTCTAATCAAATAACTGTTAGAGTTACCAACAAAATAATCCAAACACCTTTTGATATTTAGAGAAACATTTTAAATGTTCCTCAAAAATTTCCATATTTTTATAACTTTTTATTGTTTTTTAACAAAATTTAATTCCTCTCAATATTTTTGACTTTTTAAAATTAAAAAAAGAGTTTTAAAAATTTTTTTTTCTGACCTACTTAATTTGCCTTACGGAATTTATAGTTATTTCTTTAACAAAGAAAAGTCATTTAATTTTGGCTCCTAAATTCTAAAACCAAATAAAATTTTTTGATATATACATAGAGTTTGGATAATGTTGCATTATTATACAACCAATTAACATCTTCCATTCTTTATAAAATATTCATAAAAACGAAAAACACAATTATACTCAAAAACCAAAATGCCAATTTTTGAATTAATTTCATACAAACAATAGCCAGGGAAGCATTCGCAACTCGAATGTGATATTTTTAATTTTTAAATAAACCAACTATAAAGTATTTTTATTATATACATATACACAAAATTTTTCTTTATATTTATTAAAAACAAAACAAGCAAACGTGGGTTAAGAACTAAACGGACTTTTAAAGTCGATTCCCGCCTAAAATAGTTGTCTTTGGAAACGATTTCACAGACAAATATTTATGCTTTTTTTATAATTGTTAAACATCCTCAGTTAAAAAAATTTTTCTATAAAAAAATATAAAAAGGGAAGATATATAAGAAAAGTTACAACATTTTAAGTTTTTAATTTTACCACAAATTTTAATTTATAGAAAGTTAACATAAATAGTTAAATTTTTAACTATTTTGTTTTTCTAGGTAAGAAATCGAAACCAGTTAAGTTGCAATAGTCAATAAATGTTTAGGGCTTTAAAAGTTCTAAGCATTTAATATAAAACCGGAATAATTTATAGTACAATTTTAAATATACGCAAAAAAAAAAACAATGAAACCCTTTATATAAATAAGTTTAATAGTAAAATACGACCTTAATATAAAAAAAAAATATATTTTTATATTAAAAAAATGAAAGATTAAAAAGAATTTTATATGGTTAAAAAAACAAGCTAAATAATCTTATAAAATCAAGTTTAAGCAAAGATTTTCTTTTGAAGGTCATATTTAAATAATTTTCTTTTGAAAATCATTTGTTTAAACATGGTTTTAAGACTTTTTTCTTTTAAAAATTCTTCTTAGTTTAAATAACTTTTTTTGATTAAATCCACACAAATAGTATTTAGTTTTTTTTTACAAAAAAAAAAGTATTTTAAAGAAAGACGAACGTTTTGACCAACAATAACTTCAAAAACTAATCGATCATATCATAAAAAGTCTTTCTGCAAAATAAGTGATAAAAATATTTTTATTATCGTTTTTAAAACAATTTCCGTTTTCACAATGAATTTTAAAACAATTGCTTTAAAACAAATCAATTAAACTCTAAAGAAATTGCGTTGCAAACAAATACATAAAACAATTGTAAACATTTCAAGAGTTAAGTTTTTAGCTTCAAAACGCATGTCCGAGGGGGACTAATTTTATGTTTTCGTTGTACTAACTGTTGCCTAAAATTTATAAAACATGGCAGCATCTACAAACCTTTTAACACAACTTTAATTTTTAGTTTTATAAAAAAGCTTTAGTTTAACCAACACAAAGGAAGAGAATATCATAAAAAGAGGTAACGGGAGAGATTGGCCAAATACAACAACAACGAATACAATATGCATAAAAAATTTTGGTATCCACATACACTTAGAAAAATTACCATAGCCATTATAGTTAAAAACTATAATAAAATATAAATAAAAAAAAAATAAAACAAACAATAGCCCAGTGATTTATAATTTTTAATTTAATTGTGTGTGTATTTTTGAATTGTTCCTTGTATTCTAAATGGGGAATAATTAAAATACACCGTCCAACAAAACTTAGTACAAATAAATACTGCAAAAATATTGGCAAGATATGAATTTACGTTTTAAACTACCAGTATATTGTATACCATACTGTTGTGAATATCTAAAAATGTATGCCTCTTTAAGAAAAATTCTCTGCCATATTAGATTTGATTAAAAACCACAACAACATAAAAAGAAAACAAGCCATAGCACATAAATAAAAATTAGAAAACCAAAATATATAAAAACGCAATAGCCCAATTGAATTTTTGTAAAAACTTTTAATTTTAAACAATGTCCCCTTTATTGCATTGGATCTACAAACTTAACTATAGGACAAAAAATTAAACTTTGCTCAACTTAAACATCAAACAAGCAAACGAAAAACGCAATTTAATCTACGAATACGAGGTAGATATAAAACAACGAGTAATTTTTTTTAAGTTTTTTTAAAAACTTTTAATTTGTTAATTTTAAAGGTAATTTATTACTTACAACAATAGCTAATATTAAAAAAAAATTATTATAATAAATATAATAAAAAAAATAAAAACAGAGACTGCAAACAAATGTGATCAGATATTTTAATATATATAGGTTTACAATACGAAACAAAAATATATAAAACAAATAAATATATATTTAAAAAAAAAACTTTAAACGTAATAGTAAGTTAAAAGAAAATCAAACAAATACAAATTAAATAAGCATTCAAGAAGAAATAGGAATAAAAAACCTACCAGCCATTTTTTAAAATATTAACATATAATAACATGAAAGAGCCTTAGGTATTTTATATTTTACAATAGTCTATATGTATATATATAAAGTTAAACTATATATATATATATATGTGTATAAAACCCAATAACAATAAAAACAATCATTAAAGCCAATTCATTTGCAATAGACCAAGGAACCTTTGTGCCTTTTTTTGTGAAAGTGGAAGAAACAATTGGTAGGGTTCCATAAACCAAAATTTTCTGTGGGTTTAGTATAAAAACTCTGAAAGACAATGTTAACCAAACAATTATCTATACTGCTGCCATACAAAAAATATTTGCTAGCTGGGTTTTTAGCACTAAAACTTACAGAAAAAATTTTACCATGTCTTTTGTTAAAAAATATTTTGATTTATTTTTTAAAACCACCAACAAAAGTTTATTTTCATTATAAAAACAAAATGTTTTACTTAGTTTAAAGATAAAACAAGAGCAATTTAAAAACATAAGCACTAACGAATATGTTAATATTTTTTTTAACAGAAAAAATTTTTGTATATAAAATGTGATTTTATAAGAAAATGGATTTAATGGATCCAGAAAACGACTTCAAAAATATAATTCAAAACAGGTTTTAGGTCCAACTGAAATATTAAAATTTTTAAAGACAAAAACACAATCTGATTGGTTGGACAAACAAATGACAAAATTTATAATGGGAAAACTAGTAGTTGAGATTGAAACTAGAATTTTTTTATGCAATACATTAAAAGTATTTCAACAATTTGGCATTTCATAATACTTTTAAATCGTATCCTTTTAATAAATGAAGCACATTTTATATACAAAGCCAATGTTAAACCTTAACAATTTTTAAACAAACTTTAAAAATACACAAAATAAAAAACCTAAATATTAAACATTAAAATGTTTAAATGTATCGATAATTTTATGATTTTTATTAATTTTTGTTTATAAACCAACAAAACTAATTGGCTGTTATTTGAAACATTTTAGTTCAACACATTTTTACAAACAAAATTAATAATAAACCTTAGTTGTCAACAATAGTGCCAGTAATATTTTTAATAATAAAAAATATATACATATATAAAAAAGCAATTCATTTCTTATTTAAAACAAAACTAGTAATGCAACAAAAAATGTCTTTCTTCCTTTGAAATCTTTAACAACTTATGGTTTGTACTAGGAAAATTACACAAATAACTTTTAAGAACTTGTTTAATCATCACAAGCCATCAACAGAAAAAATAACTCATAGATATACTTATAAACATAATTATGAATTAAAATAAAACTAGACGATATTTTAAGTACATAATTATACAATAATTGATAAACATTACATTACATTTAAGCAGCTTTTTTATATGTAAGATTTTCAAGAAAAAAACAAATATTAAAAAAAAAACCTTTTAAATTTAATATGATAAAAAATTGTAATAGTAAGTCATTAACATCAACCATTTGTACTATGTTTTAAATAAAAATCTTATAATTTTAATTACTATAGACAAATATCAAAAAAAAAACAAAAAAAAATAAACCATATAAAATTGGTAACAATAAACATTTACAAATTTTCTTTTAAATGGAAAACTTCTACTAAAGACCACACAGACAACCAAAAAAAATATAAGAAAAAAGTTTTTTTTTATAAAAACATTCTCCTCCTAAATATATATTTCCATAAAAACACACAGCAGATAAGGAAAATAACATTTAAAACCATAATTATATGTATAAGCCATAAACTAATATTTAATGTAATTGATTTAATTTTGGTTCTTCATCTAAAATAAATCTTTGGTTTTCATTAAAAAAATGTCATTAAACAGAATTTTTTTTTTGTAAAACTTTTAGTTTAGCAATACGTATCAGAGGCATTTTTAATTACTGTTAGAAAAAATGTTTTTTTTTTTTGATTTTCTAAGTGTACTGCAAGTGAGATTGGCACTACTTTTTGCCTTTTTAAAGCTTTCAATATCAAAAGCTATTGGCTCATTGATTTTCGTTTTGCTCTTTTGAAAAAATCCAACTAAATAAATAACTTGCGGAAATTTGTATTAGAAACAATAACAAAAAACCAAAATTTCTTGTTTTTTTAGTTATAACAAATAAATTAAATTAAGGTAAGCCTTATCGCTGCATAACAATTAACTTAACTTTGTCATATATATCTAATACAGGCAAATCAGTGCTGCTAAGTTTCTCAATAGAAATGGACACCCTTGCCCTTATTTTAAGTAAAAAAACATTATTTCTAACATTTTTTAATAACTCGAACAATATGTCTAAACATAAATATTCATTAAAAATCAAATCTAAACAACCAGTTTTTTAGTTTTTGGGTTTGGAAAGCAATTTACTAAAAATCGAACTTAAAAAACAATAACCTAGAATGCACCAATATATAATATTTACCAGATATATTACTTATTTTACCATATTTTTAAAGAAAATTGGAGTGTTGTTTTGCAAAAAAAAAAAAAAAAAAAAAAAAAACAAAAGGGTAAAAATCAAAAATGAAAAAGTTTCGATAAAAACTTTTCGGCTTATTAACATTATGGAATAATTAATGTAAAAGATTTTGGCTATAAAAACTTGATTTACTAAAAAATTAATTAAATGTTAAAAGAATTAAAAAAAACACGGCTTTTAGTCATATAACATGAAAACTTTTTTATAAAGAGAAAAACAACATGGTTTTAAAATGGAATAAAACAATGTTTCGGTCATGTGTTTTGGATAAAACAATTTGGATAACTATATCTAAACAAAAAAAAAACATCTTAACTTACTATAGAAAATTAACCACTATTTTGCAGGAACCTTTCATAAATGTTTCTATTAGGAAAGGTTTAAAAATCATTTTAGATTTAGGAAAAAAAATTATTGTAAAATACAAAAATTATAAAAAAATACTTTCGGTAATGTTCCTACTCGTATATAAATATATAAGCAAATCACAAAAAAATTAATAAAATTTAGGCTGAAAAATATTTTGGTGTAAAAATTAAAAAACTTTTGTTTCAGAAATCATTTATGAAAGGTTTTTAACAAAAACTGTTAATTTTCTTTTATAAATTTATTAAAAATACTCAAAGAAAATAAAAACAAAAATTTATAATTTACAGGCAGCATTTTTGTAAAAAGTTAAATAAATAAACTTAAAATTTTTTATTTTAAACAAAACATTTTTGAAAAAAATAAAAACTAAAAAAACATTTCGGCAATAACTCCAAGAATTTTAAAAGTTTATTTTTATTTAAGTTTTGAATTGTTTTTTTTTTTATTATTTCCAAAAAATTGTACTTGAAAAAACGCTTGAAGAATATCGAACATACAAGTGAAATTGACAAAATTCAAAAGCTCCTATGAAATTTCGGGAAAAAACCTTTTTTGGAAACTTATAAAAAAATACTATGACAAATACTCTCGGCCATGTTTGGATAATTTTCTCTCGGTGTAAGTCCAGGACAAAAAAAAAACTCAAAATCTTAAAACAACAAAATTACAAAATTTTAACAAAATTTATATAAAAAAAAAACAAAATTTTGGAATTTTTGGCAAACATAATTAAAAACAACAGCTACAAAAAACGAATAAGATCTAAACGTAAGAAAGAAAAATCTTGAAAAAGTGAAACAAAAATAGTGGAAATAAAAATAAATTTAAAAATATATATCACTAAAAAAAGTACAAGCTTATTTTAAGCACCTTCGCGCCTTATCTTTAAGATTTAATATAAAAAATTAACTTTAAAATAAAAAAAAATTATTCCAAAAAATATAAAAAATTAAAATCCAAATTTAAAATAATGATTTAGTTGTAAGTCAAAAGTTTTGGCTTTTATTTGATGTTCATTTTTTTTGTTAACCTTTTATGTTTTATGTACAAATTTTTTTTATGATTTAAAAGTAAACTGAAAAAAGGACAACAACAAGTTTAAACAAAATCTGCCTTAAATTATAGTTAAAACCAAACTAAACTTTTTGCTTAACAAAAGACACGGTGAAGCGACACCACAATTTACAGTAACATTAACCCTTATCTTGTCATACGTAAAACAGATGAACATATGAATTTTTATATGTTGACTTCTTCAGCTAATAGGACCTAATTTCAATGAACTTTTGTACTGTGACGTGACAAGAATGAATTTCATATTAAAACATGCGTACAGTCACTTTGCTCACTTGCACCTTTTTGCTGCATCACGTTACCCCAAAAACATAAAACAACAGGTCTTTTTATATCAGTTTTGAATAAGTATTTTTAAATTTCTTATTCTGAAAACAGGTTAAAAACCATTTTTTGTAATATTTAATATTTCCTAAAAGTGAGTCGTGCACCCCTTCGGTTAAGGGTTAATAAAAAAACAACAATGCTGGAAAATAACACAACAAGAAAACAATAACTAAATCGATTGCAAATAAATTACAAAAGAAACCCAAAATTCAAAATCCAATCAACTTTCAAAAATTAATATAAAAATAAAAACACTAAACAAATATAGTTTCAAATTATAAGTTAAAAAACAAAAATTCAAAATTTTATCTAAAAGCAGATTAAACTTAAATTTAAAAGTAAATTGAAACAAAAAGTGTATTCTACGTTATTACAACAACAAAATAAAAACTATTTAAACAAATTAAGGTTAAAGACTCTAGAAAAGTTTATGTTAAAGTTTAATTTTTTATTTGTTTATATTATGTTTTCATAAAATTTTACGTATAAAAAAAAGTACTTTTAGGCATTTATGAATTATAAATTATAAGACTAGTCTTTTAAGAAGCCCAAATTATCATTATAATTATTATTAAAAATTAAGTATTATTAGATATGTATGTGTATATTTATATGTATCAATATACCATTAAACTAAATTTTAAATAATCAAAGAAAAACGCTCCAAACTATTTAATTAATTATGATTTCCTTAAACAAATTTAAAACTGTAATTTAACTTTTTTTAAATTAGTAATAAGTATATGTAGTAAAAAACTCTAAAGCCCCCACCTACTTTCAGGTTTTGTTTAGGATATAAAATATTAGTTTAAAACCGGTTTTAGGTTAGTTTTTAAAAACATTTTGAAAGTGTTTTTTGTTTAAGCTTTTAGTTACAGGACGTCACTCATGGTATCTAACATTCAAAGATATCACTTTTACAACTCTAATAAGTTCAAAGAAGTTTTTATTCTGTTTTGGAAAGTTTTTCATATGGAAACTATGAAAATCTTTTTCGAATTGAAAAATATAATCATAAATTACAACACAATTTTCAGTTTTGTAGGAGGATGCTTATCAAATTTCTTTAGTTTACAAAGGAAACGTTAAATACTGCAAACGACTTATGCTGAATGAAACAATTTTCATATAATAACGAACAAATTTACTTAATAAAGGCATTTCTTTTTCGGGAAAGCAATATGTTTCACACTGTTTCCTATAAAAAAATTATTTATTACTTACAGTATTTTAAAGTTAACTAAAAACAAAAGATTTTTTGCGATTAGCAAACATAAACTTAGAAAATACGCTTAGTGTAAACAAGGCAAAAATTTTCATTTCAAATAGAAGCTTGGCAGCATCTTTTTTAAATCAAGGCTACACATTTTAGAGTTTTCACATTGGGAGGGTATACGTTACATAGCTTTTCATTGAAGGATGAGCCTGAAAAAAAATACGGGAGAAATTTAAACTTTGTTGTACGCCAATGCTATTTTTTTTTCTTTTGCCTATAAAAACCGCACAAATTTACAATTTAGAAAATGAAACATGAGATCCTTTAGACAAAAAACACATGTAATAAAAAATACTTTTCGCTTTAAAGACATTTAAGTGAAAGAAGTATGCAATCTTATTGCAAAAATAAATTTATTTGGACAAGGTTCAGACAGGTGGAACTTTTTCTAAACCCAATTAAATTTCTTACCATTTCCCACTTTAACTTTACATTCAGCATAACTTATTAATATAGACTCCATTTTGACAATCTAAAAAACAGCTTTGGCAATAGTTATGAAGGCAAGCACAACCATTTTTGAAATAACCAGCTTTATTGAAATATTAACCAAATAAGTAAATTTTTTGTTAAAATTTTTGGAATACAAACACTTTTCGAAACTCTTTCGGCGTATACAGAAACAGTTTTAAAACTTTATGTTTAATATTCGATCAAAAAATTTACATACTTTAACAAGAACAGCAAATAACGCTCAACACAAAACCAGGGCCACCTTGTCCGATCTAAAGTGCCTTCAAAAAAAAATTAAACAAAATCTAAAAAAAGAAAATTATTTTTTACCAAAAACAATACTAAAAAACGATTTAAATTTAGTGTGTAAAATAATAAATAAATTAAATGAATTGTATAAATAAAAAAAAATAATATTTAATACGGGCCCTTAATAGACCAAATTCAAAAAAACAAAAACCCTTTCAACTTAAGAAATATGATAAGCTAGGCCTAAAAAAGATTTGTTATACATTTCAGTTAAGAAAATATAACAAAATTTGTTAGAAAATTAAAGCAAACAAATTGTTTAGTTTTTACAAGGGTGTTTTAGAGTTTTTAAATATATATGTATATGTATGTTTATCTAATTTCGTAAATGTAAAAAAGTTTCAAGTTCATTTCTTTTATTATCTTTATAAATTTTAAGCTTAAGTATTTTTGATTAATACAATTTAAAGTCAAAACTGTTTTATAAATAAAAATTCAAAAACTATTAAATAAATTAATGGCATAAGAAACATACATAATAATTTAAGGTAAAAAATACTTAAAGTTTGAGGAGTTTTTGTATGAATTTTTATGGTTTATATTAAAATTAAAGACACTTACACTCTACACTAAAAAAAACACACACTATTACATCTCTAAAAAATATATATGTAAACAAAAGTTTTAAGGAAAGTTTTACATGAAAAGAGATAAAGAAAAAACAATAATTATGTGAAGAAAAGTAAAGTTTAACCAATACCTAGCATAAAAGTATTAAAAAAACTTAATAAAACCAACTTTCCTGTTTGAACATAAAAAAATAAAGAAAGGAGGAAGTAAACGTTTCAGGCATTTAGTTTTTTTCCAAAGAAAATAAAAAACTTAAAATTTTTTTATGTTCGAAATTAAAGCAAGATACATATTTAATAAAAATTAGCAAAATTGTAAGCAAAAAAATTCTTAAAAATAAAAAAAAAATAAAATCCTTAAGAAATATTTTAATACGGGCAAAATTTGCAAATGATTTAATTAAGAAAAGAATAAGCACAAACAAAGAAAAACTTTAAATATACTAGTAAAAAACAACATTTTGGCTTTTTAAAATTTAAACACTCAACCAGGCTAAAACAATCTATAAATTTAAAAAGCCATTCATATGGTTGCCCAACCAAATAAAAATGTTCTTCTGATAAAGGGTTTTTATAACAAATCTGTCATTTTACATTCATTATAAACTTAAACAAAATCATCATTATAAAATTATATTGTATCAAAACAATAAAGCAAAATACAATGTTTGGCTAAAATATAAATCCAAAAATATAGAATTTTACAAAATTACATATATATTTACACATATATTTATTCTAAGTAAATTTAAAAGAAAATTATCTATACTTAACAAAAACCAGCGCTCTTTATTTGGCATTTAAGAGTGTATTATATTTCAACATAAAATCAATGCCAAAGTCTAGATACAAACAAAATTATATGTTAAAAGGTATTTTGAGATTAAACACCATTAAGAATAATATTTTAAATAGTTTTGAGTTAGTTTTTTTTTTTGTTTTAAAAAGAAAAAAAAAAACAATTTTTAGTTAACTGCAATAGACCGGAATTATTTCCATACAAGAGTACAAACCTATTTAGGATAAATAATCGTTTTTTTTTTTGTAACTAACAACGCAAGATGAAAAAATATTTTAAAAAATTATTAAACATATAAAATTACACAGTGCTTAACTTAAGTTTTTCTTTAAGGGGTATATTCCTAAACAATTTATAAATTTTAAATAGATTCGTTATAATGATTATGCATGAAAATTTCGTTAAAAACCTGTATTTTGAATTTAAAACTTATTTATAAATGACCCCTAAATATATACATATTTCAATTACAAAATTTAGCTTAAACTCTTTAAATGTTACTTTGCCTTAACAATTGTTATATGGTTATATTTTTCATTATACTAAATTGATTTTATTCTTAGTTTGTAATATTATATGTTTTTAAAGCATTAAAACTGTTAAAAAATGCTCTAACGTTGACACCTTACAACGTTATTTAAAGACTTGGCATTACTGTTACTTTATTGCTTGCTTTATTTGCCACGGTTCTCAAGACACACCGTTTGTGCTGCCATATTTTTAAGCTGTTACTAACAAAAGAATAAAACTCGAGCGTAAAAAAACGCTACATCAATTTTTTTAACAATTAAAATAAAAATAGCACTGTGTAACAAAAAAATTAATAATATAAAAAAAATTATATATATTTAATAAGAAAACTACCAACAAATTTTTTTATATACAAAAAAAACCTTTAAAAGAATCTTAAGTTTATTATGATAAAAACTAACAGGGCACTTTAAGTTTCTATATCAATTTAACCTAAAATTTTTGTTAAATTTTTAAACATCAAAGTTAAATAAATCAACACACCAAAGAACTTAAAAAAACTAAAGGCATTTCAGAACTATCGAAAAACCTTTATTTCCAATACAAAAAAAAAACAAAATTATTATTTTGTTAAATTAATTAAAAAATGATTTTTCTAGGAAAACAAACATCAAAATTAAGTGATTTTTTATTAACTTTATACTGTGTAATTGTTAAGGAAGAAACACCTTAATACAAGACAGATGACAAAAAACACGCAACATTAACTTTAGAAATTAAAAATAATTATAAAGTAATATTTATACGTCATAAACAATAGCGCAAAACCAAAAATATAATAAAAATTACTTAATAATAATTTGATTTCTTTTTATTGAGAAAAAAAAACTAAAAGCAAATAAAGCCATATAAATGTGTACTCAATATTAAAAGGGGAAAATCAATAACAGACATATTAAAGCTTCAATGATGATTATGTTTTACCAAAATATTAAGTTATTTTAAAATTTTTTAGTGTTGAAAATTAAAAAAAAAACGTTTCGTATAAAAAAAAACATACATACATTCCGGTTGTAATTAATTGAGTTTCAGATACATGTATATTAAATGTGTAAATTTATATAAATTATGTTTTAAGTTATCTTTCGACCTAAACCTTTCTATATAATTCAAATATAAAACCAATTCATGGAAACTTCATTAAATTGTAAATTTTTTATACATAAAAATCCCTACTGGCGACAGAAACACACATTTGTCTAAACAAAACACTATTTGTATGTAAAACAAAACTCAAAAAAAATATTTGGTAAAAAATTAAAAACTTAAAAAATAATGATATCCATCACGAAAAATATATACATATAAAATACATATAAAAATTATTTAAAAAAAAACTTGAAAAAAACTTTTCAAACACAACATTTAAGCTATAATATGTCATTTTTAATCGTAAATATTTTATTGAAATTATGTAAAATTACAAAAGAAAAAAAGGATATTGTTTATTTTCATCTTGAAAAATAAAATTTTAAAATCATATAAAAATAGTAATTTATAAATAGTGGTTTTATTTTAAAGAAGAATCGGAAGTTCAAATCAAGGTAAGATTTTTCAAGACAAACATAATATTAATTTTTAAATCAATACATATGTATGTGTATGTAGGGTGACCATTCGAACTTATTTCATCAGTATATCTACCTTTTTTTGATTTGGTGTACTGACTGCAAAGTTATGTACTTAAATATACTGATTTTTAAAAAGGAGTACTGATTGTGCTGATTTTCAAAGAAATTGGATAGTTTTTAAAAATGTATGTTTAAAAAATTGTAAAAAATTAAAATGCAACAAACATTAAAAAGCTCCAATCAATATGTTGCATAAACAAGGACTACATGTATAATCTTTTATAAAAAAATCCCTTAAAAAGAATTTGAGACAATAGCTCTTACAATTAACATTACTGTGGCGCCACCTATTAATGGGTAGTGTTGACAATATTATCATCCCCAAGCAGGTTTATAAAATTAGTGTTTGCGTTTGACATCGAAAATATCCTTCTCTAATGGTTCGTGGCTAAACTAAACACCTTTGCAGCGAGTAGTAAGTTTGAATTACCTATGTAACCAAGGGCATGGTGGAGTAATAAGGTGACCTCCTCTTTACAACAACAAATTCCTGTAAAAATTTAGCCTGTATTTTGTTACTAAATTTTAGCTTAGTTGTCAGAAATGTGTCCGTCACACATACACACAGTATACACAACCATTATATATTAAAAAATTTGCCAAGCTTAGCTGGAAAACATGGCGGAAATAAAAGTCAATTGATTAGTTGCTCCTACCTTTATAAAAGTACCTTGACCAATCGATTGATGATTTTCTTTAATGTGCATACATATTTACCTTCCCTGTTGAGATATTAATTATTTATAACTTGGTTTATTTTTATATAAACATTAAGTTTTTTTTAATATAAATGTAGCTTCTAAAAATTTAAATAGCTGTGTTACCCCTCTTTAAAATATAGTATGTTAAGCTACGACTATTAATGTTTTAACGTTCATATAAACGTAAATTCAAAAAATATGTAGTTTTTATAACACAAAAATATCGCTAAAATTTTTAAAATATATTAAACACTTCTTACCCGCTTAAAGGGGTTTCGCACGATATGTATTTTACACATGACTTGTCACTTTTGCAATCCACATGTATTTGCGTATGTCTGTCAAAATTGTTATTTTACAGGCGGTTTATAATTTTTGCTTTCACACGTACATATGTAATTACATCTGACATAACCTCCAAACCAAAATAAACAACTACTTTTCCTTGTTGTTATTCTAAAAACAGCTGATGACACATGCTTTGTCAGATGAAAATAGAGCACGCTCTAATTACAAATTTGTCATATGACATTTACATATGTGTTTAACACATGCAATGTTTAAACGCGTTCAGACGGCAGATATCAATTTCGCACTGCAAAATTTGACAAGTCATGTGTAAAATACATATCGTGCGAAAGCACCTTTAACTGTAAGACTGTTTACATTAAACGTGTTAATACCACTTTTACTTAAAAGTGCTGCCAAACTTAAGTACTAAAATTAATAGAATAGTTTCTGTTTTTCAAATGAGTGAAATGTACAACATGTGTACAAATAACTTTTAGTGTTCTTAACAGAGGGATATAAAGTTAAATTCCTGAAGATAGTTTACAAGATGGCGACAACAGTACGATTTGTATACGTTATAAAATTCATAAACATTTTTTTTTGTAAACAATTGTTTGTTAACATTTTTTATGAATATAACTTAACACACTTGTAATAATATATGTATGAAGATTAAGAATTTTAAATTGGAAAAACTTGACATATTAAGTTGATTAAAAAAATATTTAGGTAGTAAAGAAACCTATAGAGTTGCAACAGATTTGTTCAAAAACAACTAATCATTTTGTGAAAATATGAATATGAAAAAAAATGTTCAGATGTATGTACGTGTTTTGGGACTTCTGATTTAATTTAACCCATTTACGTTTTAATATGCCATTCCGTGATTCTAAGATACGCACGAGTAAAAGAAATGAGGAAGAAACTTCGCGTGATTTTTATTGAAAAATGTAATTTAGAATTATTTTGTACATATGTGTACATATGTATATACATTTAAGTAATAATGGAAATTTCTGGATGCCGCAGACCTGTTACCAAAAGATCAACTTAACTATTTCTACAACTCAAAAACAAACAGAAAATGCCTATCAATCCCATTCTTTAAAGTAAATAATTTAGTAAATGCTGTACCAAACGGTTTTACCTTTGGTGCCCTAGGTATCTTATCTACACAAACCGGACAAGCTAAAAAGATTTTTGAAAATTATTGTATTATTATTAAATACTCTTAATTTAATTGTAAAAGATTGCACAAAAATACCTTTATTATTATTTTATGTTCATTTTCTTTCAAGTGATCACGATAAGAATACAAATACAAATTTTGGGGGTCAACGTTTTCGCTAACTGATTGTATATAAATATAGAAATTTTTTTGCAAAACAGTTAAAAGAAAAGAACTACAAAGCACTTAATTTTCCAAAAATTAAATTTAATACCATTACGCTAGCGTGCTACAACTAAATGTACGTCATGACGATACAAATCAATCTTTGGAAAAACGTCAATCTCTTAATAAAAAAACTAGCAATTTATACTGTGGATTCGTCATGTCAGGATGTACATTAGCCATCCGAAACCGATTTGTATTACCAACCAATGATTTAAGGGCGTACTTCATAAATTTTTGATCCATATATGATTATTTATTTTTTTAATGTGAAAGCAGAACTTTATACTTAAAGTTTTGAAGTAAATCCACACATGTGTTATATATAACTTTTTAAATGCTACATAAGGTTAATTGAAATAATTTAATTTTTTTTATAAAATCTTCTCTTACCAAATGATCTATACAAGGTGATAGGGCTAGTACTACAAACAACATCACCAACCATATGGCAGTTGTGCATTGTAAGTCCGGCGAAAAACACCTAGACGTCACAAAATACAAACAAACGTTAAGTAGGCAGCCTTTGACGTCTGGTGTCCAGAGCAAAACAAATTAAACAATAATCAGCTGACGAAATAACACCACCTTGTGTTTAAAGCTACCTCATAAAAAAGTTCGAAATTGGCAGCACTGCAGCCATATGTTTACTTATATATGTTGTTTATTATCTGCGTTAGATAACAAAAGATTGTCCAACTAGACGGATGTGCGACAAAACTAACGGTATTTGTAGTGTAAAGTTGGGTTGAGAAATTTTTCTTTTTTAGGTATGTGTGTAAAATTCCTAATAGACATTAATATTAAAAATATAAAGAAATGTGTTAAAGCGAAAACCTTCTTATAATTAAATAAATATTAAAACAAATAAACCTTACCTACCTATAATTGCTATACACATTTTAAGTGCAAAAACCAGTTTAAGTCTTATTAAAAACGTAGAAGTATGTAGGTACATATGTAGGTATTGTTTACAAAAAGTGTTAAAAATACAATAAGCTAAAACCGAAGAAAGAAAACTAATAAAACAAACACTTGCTGCATAAACAAGCACTAACTAATGTAAATAATTTGCGAAATAAAGTGAAAAATAGAGACAGCTTGTATAATTAACATTAACGTTAAAAACTAAAAGTAGAAAAACTTTAATCCTCTACAAGTGCCGGAAAAGGTAAGAATGTTTTAGATATCTGCATATGTAAACAAACATAAATCTACCTATTTGTATTAACAAATATTTGTTGTAAGTTATTAATTTATTACGGTTTTATTGCTCTTGCCTACCGACTATTTTAATGTTTTTTTTTTGGGTTCTAGTATGTACCCATTTGACCACTTCCATTACAAAATAGTCTTATACTTTACTTATTACTTTAACGTTATACAAAACAACAACAATAGTGTTACATACTTTAAGATAATACCTATATGTAGGTATTGATTTTTATTTTGAAATTTTGAAGGCAAGAACAGCATAAACACATGAGGTTGGTTGTGTTGTTTTTTTTTTTATTATGCTGCATGTTTTCTAAAGGTACCTTTACACGGTAATACATATATTACGATATGTCAAAAAATGTTGTGGGATAATACAAAATCTCATCATGTAAAAGCATAATGTATTGGGTAGGAGAGAATACGGATGCAAAATTTGACAAGTGTTCGGTAAATGTTTATTTTCTAAACCATTTTAGAAACTTGTGTATTCTCATCACATCAGAGGTGTGAAAGATTGGCAGCACTTACAGCATCTAATGAAGGTGGCTACACTTAATGAAACAATACACAAACAATCAAAATAAATGCAGATTTTTTTCATGTTGTTTTTGTTAATATTGTTGAACTTTAACAAGATGGCGTTACCCCAAAAGGAAAGAGGCAAGAAACAACCGATTTTGATTTTACCAACCTCATCCGTGTAAACATGAAAAATAGTTAGAACAGATTTTTATTCTCTTTTTTTAAACACGGAGAGAATTTCATAATATTTTGATTCTACAAAATCTAATTACTTTGTATTACCGTGTAAAGGTACCTTAAATAGCACGCACACATGTTTTGTCGGTTTTTTAATGCCCACCACCAGACATACTTATACATATGTATATAGGCGGTAGTCACCTACAAATTTTCTATGTATAATTAATTTGCTGTTTTGTTTGCAACAATTTGAATTGTTGATGGGTAAAATGCTATCAAGTGCCGTAATTTATCCCTTGGAAAAAATTAAAATATGTTACAGTTGCATTAGGCAAGTTTGATAGGTATCTAATGTTTTTTAGAGATAAAAAATGTTGACGGCTACCAAGGCACATTCAATCAGATAATATTAAGAGCCCAGCTGATAAAAATCAATTTGACATTATAACGTTATAAAAATTTAATTTTATAGGTATGAAATTTTAAATTTTTCTGACATTTTACCGTTTAAACACAAAAAGGAAATGCAGAGGGCGAATTTTTTGAATTCGCCTAAGATATCTCGTGCACAATGCTATATGGGTCTTCTGATTGCACGTCTTTTTTTAACTGTTTTTACAATTTTTAAAAAATATTTGACAAAAAGCTATCTTTTTTTAAAGTTAATCTAAAAGTCACGTTTTTTAACTTGTTTTCCATTTACTATTCGAAAAAAAAAACATTTTTTACAGCCTCTCGTGAATACTCAAGTATTAAAAAAAAAAGCACATGGAAAGAAAAAGATAGTTGGCAAGAGGCAAAACTAAACCATTTAAAATAATAATTAGAAAAAGCAAAAAAGGGTATCAAATTAGCCAGAGGAGTAACACGATATTTTCTACCATCAAAAAATGTACGATCGTATCAACGTTTGCAACACTGGTATGTATTATAAAAACCAGCCTCACTTTGCTGTATCGAGTCCACTAATGCCAGCAAAATGTTGCTTATATCCCTGATGCGAAGATTGAAGACCGCAAAAATTCCCATCATGAAAAGAAAATCCCTAATTTTGTTTTAAATATAGGAAAAGATTGAATGAAAAGTGGTGGGTGTACAAAATTCGGATCGAACAACATTACTCGTGCTAGTTTTTGTTGTTGTTTTTGGGGTTTATTGGTATTTCTTTTTCGCTTCTTTTGTACGCGTACAATATTTGTATGTATACTTATACATGCTATTTATGTATAGTTAGTTGCATTAAGATTATCAATAATTTTTCTGATTTCTTAGTTTTGCTTTGATTATTTGTTTTTTTCAGTCTATATCATACCAAAAAATATTTAGTTTTTTAATCCCAATATTTTGGTTTATAACAATATGTCCAACAAATTATCGCCTATGCTGGTCAAAACATTCTTCTTTTGAAACGTTTTTTCTAAGTTTTCCTTTCCGGTCCGTGTTGCTTGCCCCAACCCTATTGTTCATAGAAGTAAACCGACATGCTTGAAATTTGCACTTTGCAAAAAATTTTTAATTATATTCAAAATAGGCCTATTGGCCAGGGCAGGGTACACGAATACAGGTAATATCTAATATTAAGGCGAATTCAAAAAATTCGCCCTCTGCATTTCCTTTTTGTGTTTGAAAGTGTGAATATCAAAAAAATTTAAAATTTCATACAAAATTAAAAAATTTAACATTGACTTTTGCAAATATTCATAGTCAGCTGGGCTCTTGATGTTTCCTGTATGAGTGCATTAGAGAATAGTTTTTGAAATTAAAAAAAAATATTTTTCTACTGAAGATCAGGGATTTCTAAAAATACCGGTATTTTTTTGTTTCACATTTTTTATATGTGATCATTCACTTAAGGTTTTAAACGGAAAAAAAAAAATAAAAGGGAGTAAGAAGAGAAAAATGGGAAAAACAATTTTCCAGAGCAGACATTTGCTAACAAAAAATACAAAGAAAAGTATACATTTTAAAAACTAAAATATGTATATACATTTTCGCGTTTGAAATAAAATTAAAAGAAGGTGTAGTACAAAATTTTAATTTTTTTATAACGTTTTTATATATCAGAAATAGTAATAAGTAACATATTTTGACGTTTAAGACATTTGTAGTCTAACGTTTAGGTATAAAATTTCTCAAATAGTTGAACTCCTTTTAATTTAAAAAAATTTTTCATATGAAATACAATTTTATGTTTTCCATGCCTGGCTTAGAAACATTTTTAAAAAGTTTTTAACGTATTTTTGGCAACTTTCTCATTTTTTTGTTAGTTTTTGACATGTCGTAATACTCAGTGAAATAGTCTGAAAACACTTTAAGTAGTATTTAGACTATACGATTGCAAATTCTGACAGTCCAATTGTTTCATATTATTGAATTTTGTTGAAAAAATTCTGATTATTAGTTGTATAAGTGTGGCATTTTTATACACAATAAACAGAAAAACTTTATAAAATATACATTTTTTGAAAACCTCAATTGAATTACCTAACTACGTTTATCGGTCTTAAAGCTACGGAAAGTGCCCAAAAAGTGCTAGTCTCGATTTTCATAAAAGAACCCAGAGTTAAATATGTATATTGCTTTTTACATATTTTCTTGTTTAAATGAACTATAAATGTTGGAAATTTTCTTTTTACAAAAATTGTCTCAAGAGTTTTTTTTTTGTTGTATTGCTGTTGGTTGGCATATTTTGCATTTTTTTAATGGAGTTATTGGCTTGCAAGTACTTGCAGCCCTTGATTTTTACGTTTTATAGTTGGTGTTGTTTTGCCCTTGTTTTGCAAGTGCCAGAGAATATGACGACTGCAGATGTTTTCTTTCCGGTTTTTTTAACATACATATGAACATACCTGTATAGTTTGTTTTTTTTTTAATAGTTTATGGTCAATGTTATTAAAAGTTGATTAAATTTTTCTTCAGTAAAAATGCATTATGGTAATAGCATTTGTGAGAAAAGAAAACAAAGCTAATGAACTAAAAGGTTTTCATATAGATATGGTTATTTTTTTAATTTTAATGTGTTTTATAGAGGTAAGTAAGTATATAACTTCAAAATAGAGTGAAACAAAGATGAATATTTTTCATTGACATGAAATTTAAAAGATCATTTTCTAGCCACGGCTGAATCGGACGTAGTTTAATCTGAAGGGCAAACTTTTGAGGACTTTTTCCAACATTTGCGCCGTATATTGACAACAACGCGGCGAAAGTTGTCCTTCGGGCTTATCAGCATAGATAAGCGACTTTATATATCCCTACATTGAAAATAGTATAGCGGCTTTAAATTAGCAAACACAAAATACTACTAAACTTTTCCAGGTAGTTGTTGCTATAGGAATGAGGTCACCTTATTATTTCACCATGCATACCACTTTGACAGATGAGCAATTTTTAATTTGTTAATACTGTATTAACCAGACATTTGTTTGCATAATAATCTTAGTATAAAATTTACATAAGTATACAGATTTTTTTAAAGCTTTGTTATATACATTAAAGATGCGATAAATAATTATACCCTTCACAAAAGTGATTATGTATGTAAGTTTGTCATTACGTTTGTAACTTTTTTAATATTTATCTGCGACCCTATAAAGTATACATATATGTATATTCTTGGTTCTTTTATATAGAACTTAGCTTAGATAGAATTTAGCGATGACCATCTTTCCGTCTACCCCTCTGTCCGTGTTATAGTTGAAATCAGCTTTTTGATGCCACCCGATATCGCATAGACCCGCAGGTGGTATCAGAAATATCTGCGAGAAAATCGCTATTAAAATCCAGAAATATCGCCCGAGATATACATATGTAAGCCAAAAACCAAGACTACCTCTGTTTATTTTTCTAAAATTTGTATATAAAAACCTCTATTACTGCCACGGAGTTGCCCCTACACGTGTGCAATGTAAGACCGACTCACATCATTTTTCCAGCCCCTAACAAGGTTGGCATACTCCCATACATTTTTCCTCACGAACATTTTTGTGGAATATTTTTACCTTCTATATCCAGCCGCTAACAGGGTTGCCATACGAAGTTTAAAAAGTTAGGGTAAAAACCCCTGCCACTTCCCCGGAGTCGCCCTTAGAGGAATGACAGACCCCCATTATTTTTCACTCCCCAACATTTTACTAGAACATAATTATCCTCTATCACCGTTGCCTAAGGGGGCTGCCATACAAAATTCACAAAAATTATGTAAAAATGCCCATAACTTACTGAGAGTTGGCTTTAGAGAAATAAAGATTACGACTAGAACATACTTATCCTCTCTCCATCGCCTAAGGGGGTTGCCATACAAAATATACAAAAATAATGTAAAAACGCCCAGAACTTCCCAAGAGTCGACCTTAGAGAAGTAAAGCGTACGACCGACGCCAATTATTTTCCCCTCCCAAACATATTCCCAGAACATACTTACCCCCTATCTCCATCGCCTAAGGGTGCTCCAACAGCTTCCAAGGTGCCTGCAGATAGGTCAAATGTAGGACTGACCTTAACTCATTTTTATATTTTCCTAGAACATACTTACCCCCTATCACTACCCGTTAAGGGGGTTGCCATACAAAATAAAACAAAAGTAGGTTAAAACCCTTATACGTTGTGAAAGGTATATACGATTCGGCACTGTCGAATATAGCGCTCTTACTTGTTTTTTTTTTTAACTTGAATTACTTATCTTTTCGTAAAAAATGTATCAGCGGTCTTTGACTTTTTTTATAGAACTTAACTGACAAATTGCTTTATAAACAATTTTAATTAACCCCATTCTCACAATCAAAAGTAATATGTAATTCAATAATTACTAATAAAAAAACCGTTAAAACTTATTATAAGTTATGGAATAACTAAATTTGTTAAATCTTGCTATTTTTGACACATTAATTATAAGTTAGCATGTTCATTTCATAAATACAAACTACAAAAAGGAAAAAAATATTTGCATTTACATAAAACCGTTGCGTGCGATAGTTTGTTCCACCTGAAGCCACCAAGCTTTAGTAATATTCATAAACAACGTCTTTCTTTTGCGCCAAATAAAAATCACCTGTTTATACCTATAAAAAAAAACAAGAAGCTTTAAAGCTGTGACTAGTGAATATGTATGTACTATAAAAAAAACTATAAACTCGTTTTTATTTAATTCTTGGTGCCTTTTACTTTAAAATCATTAGCATCAACTTTAACTTTTAATAAGTTGGGGGTTCGAAGCCAAAAATTATGTGCTTTTTAACCATTTTTTTCAAAAACGTTAATCAATTTGTGTTCAACGTGATTTATTATGAGCAATTTATAATGTTTTAAAACAAATAAGATACTTAAGAAAACAATTCTTAAAATTATACTAAAATGTAATGGCCTTTTGAAAAACAAACAAGTAAACAAAATGGATGATTTTATTAAAGCTTTTAATAAAATTGTAAGAGCGCTACATTCGGCTGGGCCGAATCTTATATAACCTTTACATTGGTATTTTGGAATTCCCAGTCATCTGATCAAGAATTGTCTACGAATTGCAATTATTAAAATAAAATTACTTTGAGGCGGCTTTGAAGTTATCCTCGTTTTTGAAATTGAAAACTTTGAACGTTTTTATTGGCGATGCTTCTTCCGGACTCCTATCCCACAATTTTTTTTTCCAAGATGTATATATTGTTGTATAATTGTGTAGGAACAGGTTTTTATAGTGTCCGAGATGTTGCGTATCGAAAGTTTAATAATAATTTTTCATTTATATAGAGGCTAACGCTCTCCCTGCTCCTTTCCAACTAATTTCTTTTCCAATGTAGGCATTGTTGTGCAATTACTTTGTGTAAAGGTATTTGAGTTTTCAAGACATAAAGTTTCGTTAATTACAAAAAAAATGTTTTTTATATAGGGGCTACCACTCCCACTAACTTTTTTCAAAATGCAGGCATTTTTGTACAATAAGTTTTATTTAGTAAATTTGAAGTGGATATCTCTTACAGTTTCTGAAATAAAGCGTATTATAAATTGTACATTTTTATAGGGACTACCACTCCCCCTGCTGCTATTCCATCAATTTTTTCTAAAATGTACGTATTATATGGGAACTACTTTGCAGCAGGGTTTAAGTCTCTAAATATTACAGTTTCTCAGATTAAGCGCATCAAATATTTCAAGAAATTTATGTAATTGTAGGAAGGATGCCACTTCCCCTGCTTATATCCCAGAAAAGTTTTCCCTAATTTAGACTCTTGCCAAGTTTTGTGGTAACAGTGGCTGTGTTTACTCAGCTGTATAAATATATGCACGGATTTTGTCCTGAAAAATGGGTTATTTTGCGATTTTGCTTTTACATTAGTCGGTAGTGAACCTTAGGGATATTTCTAATTTTCTAATACAAACTGATATTTAGTCTTATCACTATGTGAAGGGTATAAAACGAAGTGTGTCCAGTATTATATAACCGCAGAATCTTATTTTCGGTTTTTAATAATCATTAAAAAAATTGCGCACCTTTTTTATGTTAAGACGCATCATAAGAATTGTTCACACTTGGTTAATATATGACAAAATAGGCGTGAACAATGCTTACTTCAAGTGCCTTCACACGATATGTATATAACACATAACTTGTCATTTTTGCAATCCACATGTAATGCGTATGTCTGTCAAAATTTTCATTTTACAGCAGGTTTATGCTTTCCACGTTCGTATGTAATTACATCTGACATAACCTCCAAATTAAAATAAAGTACTTACTTTTCCTTGTTGTTATTCTAAAAACAGCTGATGACACATGTTTTATCAGATGAAAATAAAACACGCTCTAATTATAAATTTGTCATATGACTTTTACATACATATGTATTTCACACATGCAATGTTTAAACGCGTTTACACTGCATATATCAATTTCGCACTGCAAAATTTGACAAGTCATGAAAAAATTCATATCGTGTGAAAGCACTTTTATTTGGCTTATACAGAACGTTTATTCCATTAGCCAAACGTAGATACGATTTCCAAGCGCTTTGATCTTCTGCACTTTTTCTCACATATCTGATACCAAGCTTTGAGAATCTTTCCTCTACTTGATTCTTCCATTGAAATTCCGATTTTTTCCTTTTGCGGGATCCATCACCCGGTTCGCATTTAAATGACTTTTCTAGCTAAAGCATCTTTATTTACTCTAACAATATGCCTTGGCCTATTTAAACGTTAAACTTTGACACTCCTAAGTCAGTGTCGTAAAACAGCACATACAATTTGTGTTTTATACGCTACGGGTATTCTCCGTCAACGCAGATTGATCCATAGATTTTTCGCAAAATTTTTCTTTCGAACACTTTCATTACTACCTTGTCTGCTTTGGAAAGTAGCCATGCTTCCAAGCCATATATAGGCACGATAGTATTCAGGTATTGTATAGAGTGATTTTTGTTTGTCGGCTCGCAATGGTAACCTCATGATTTCCATATCGCCGGCCAGTTCTCTTTACATTTGCGTCTGGTATAGCCTTTTTTAAAAGAGTGTTAAAAGATCGGAGGAAAGGTTGTATCCTTGCCTGAAACCTCATTGGTTACTGTAAGCCTCAGAAATATTCTTTCCTATTTTAACTGGGGATTGTGTATTGGTTGGTACCATCCTGCAAAATCTTAAAAGTTTTGCAGGGATGCTTAACTCAGACATAACTTGAAACACATTTGTACGTATGGACAAATAGATGATAGGTGTCGATCTGTTTTTGGGGCTTTTCTGAGATTATGTGTAGTATGTATATCTAATCGATGCTGGATTTGCCAGTCTTAAAGCCGATTTGTTTAAAAATTAGATAACGTCATTAGCTGATCATTATTTTCGATAGGTTTCGTTCCGACCCCAAAAAACCTATCTGCATCAAATTTTGTTTCATTACGTTCCAGCCAGACAAAAGCACCGATTTAGAATAAAACTCTGATTTAATCAGTACAATTTAAGGTGGCTGCCTCTGTGATGTTGGTAAAATAACATATTAAAGTTTCAGTCAAATGAATTTGCCTATTTTTTATTCTGAATTCTATGAACTAAATGCTAATAACATAATTTTCCTTATTCCAACTTTTCTAGTAAATTTATTTTTCAATTGAATTTCCTTTTCCGGTTTTCTTTTTCTTTTCCCTAAAACATTCAACATTATTTTATTGCAATTTACTTTAAATTTATTGATTTTTCGTGTTGATGTATTCTTTTTTCTTTTTGTCTATTCAACATAGAAATTGTAAACATTGTTTTGCATTATCCTTGAATTATGTTGTTAGTTATTCTGTGCCAACAACAACTGAAAAAAGAACTGCAAAAGCAGCAACAACCAAAAGCCATAACCATGTGAATAGAAACGCATGTCAGGCATTAAAGCATTGGTGGTTGGTTTGGTTTGGTTTCGTTTCATTTAGTTCAGTTCAGTTCAGTTCAGTATAATTCAATTGCAAAGTAAAACCCCAAACAAAGGCAAATTCTTAGTGCCATTGTTAGTACTGGGGATACGGTAAGTAACTGACTTGTGGGCGGGATGGCTGACTGACAGACAGAGCGACGTGTAGGCACATACTCAGACAGCATGTGGAGTAACTGACTAAGTGATTGGGCGGGGGCTTCGGGGGTGAGTAAACAAACTATTTATGTCTGTATCAGTATTCATACAAATATAGTATGTAGGTATGTACATACAGTACTGCTGGCGTCAGTATGATGTCACTTGGTTTTTTTTATTAAATCTTTCTTATTTCTTTTTCATAATGAAAATAAATGCAATTTTATTATATTTTCTTCTTAGATAAACGGCATGACTAAATTAAATTGCAGGAATAATACTTGTAATATTAAAAAATGTTAAGTTCTTTTGTATCTCCATGGCAAATATGTTTCGATTGCATGCGACTTAAAAAAACATAAAAAAAAGTCATGTCACATGCCAACTTAGAACGCTTCTGAGTAATGTAGCATCTCAGCGGTAACACCCGATAATATGGATAAATGATCCACAAAGTTCCTGCCAAAGTACCGTCGTATTTTAATAATTTTCCGGCATCAGTAAAGTAGATGTTTATTTGTGTTTACCCTTATTTCTGCAAATATTTCTATATTGAAATTGTTTTTTATTAATTTTTTTATGTATTTATTAGAAGAGTAACTAAATTTGTCTTTAGCTAAAGTGAAGCGACATCTGTGTTTGGCACTCTACAGCGGTTCTACCCCAACACGACGTCAAAACTTCCAGACATGTCTAATAGGAATCTGTAAGAAATCTGTACGAATCAAATCGGCTTTTATAGCACGTCACACAGTTATATGAACCACTCTCGCTCTGAAACAAGATTGCAAACCTTGGTGTTCAAACGATTGTTCTAGTTTCACTTTTACCATTATTTTTACTATTCCTTTTCTTCTATTTTTGTTTAAAAATATATTTGTAAATTTACACCCTTTATTTTTGGATGTTTTTTAAGTTTAAGTTATTTTGGGGCTAAATCAAGTAAACCAATTTTTTTACTTATTTAAAAAAGGGCATTTGGGTGTACTCTTGCTCAGAATTTATAAAAAAATTTGAACAGACTACGAGATATGTTAATACTAATACCTGTACAAAATTTTATTAAGCCTTCAATATTTTTCTCTTCGCTAGGGCTACAATACATGGCAAGGACACGAATCCTTAAAATTAAAGTAATAAAATTTGAGGTTTTGATTATTTTTTTTTACTTTATGAAGCACTTTAGGTAATGAATTATGTTATAACTAATTTGTGTATAAATATGCATTAGTATTTAAACTTTTTTTTATGGCAATTTTTACTTAAAGGATATATGAGAAAGAGACGAATCCTCGGAGTTTTAGTGCTTTTTTTGCATTTGATTAATTAAAGTATTCGTGCTTGATTGAAAGGAAAATTATTTTTTTTTTCTCGTTTTCAACTTTTTTTAAAAAGGACCTTTTTGAGGTAAGCACATCCTTGCTCGGAATGAAAAGAAATTTGGGAAGATCATATTTTACATTCATACGTTACATGTAATGTCTGCAAAAAATTAAAATAACATATCATTTTTACCTTTGCGTTATGCCAATTTTCTCTTTAAGGGTATATGAGAAGGACATAAATCCTTAAATTTGAAGTGATAAAATCTTAGGTCTAATAATTTTCTATCGATTAAAATGTGTGTGCCAAGTTTTAAGTTTTTAATGATAATTCCTCCTATTTCTGGCCACTCGTTATATGAAATCACTACACTGTGCGCTGTTGTCACAACTTTAAAAAGGACAGAACTTGTACTTTTTTTGTCTTGACAATATTACGACACTGTTTAATACATTTTTTTTAATTTCCAAAAGCCAGTTTGATTGTTTTAACGAAGTTTTAACATTCAAATGTGTTTTTAAGATGAGGTTTATTTTATTTTAATTGAATAGACAACTAATACTATTACTTTGATTTTTGTGCAGTTTCAGATAATGTTCAGATAATATTAATTCCATATTTTTGTTAGTGTTACTTAACAAAGAAGCGATAATCATCCGCCTTGTTTAAATGTCTAATGCTTTGTAAGGTGTATCGCGTACATGTAAAGATAAAAGTGGAAATTTGTGCGGCGTGGCATAATGCCTATCAATGAGTTAAACCCTCAAAGATTGGCCGGTTAAACTCAACTTGTAGTTGTCAAAACAAACAAATACAAAACAATGGTTTGGTTAGTGCAAACTTTTTTCAAAAAAATAATTTAAGGTAAATTTAAGGTAAGGTTTCGAATAGTAAGCATTACAGCAACAGCAAACTGTTTTGTGCAATCTGTTTTGCATTTATTTATGTGTCAAAGACACAGAATATAAACAAAATTAAAATAAATTCTCGGACCCATTTTTTCATATTTTCTATTTTGTTGGTTTGTTTTTTCCTCCTTTGTGACAATAAGCTTAAATAAAGGTGCCAAATTTTTATTTTTTTTATTTATTTAATATCTTGAACTATTACTAGAAAATAGCCCATTGGATTAAAGGAAGCTTAAATTGTAATAAAGTTTAATTAAACTATAAACAAACCAAGTTAAAACAACCACCCAAAAACTGGCTCTAGTTAAAAATAGATTCTTCTTTACCATGATACAAAGAACCAGGTAGTCTCGTCGGCCCAGCTGATTAGTGCCAAAATGTCAAAATTTTGCTCTCCCTGTGGAAATAAAACAACAAAAATTGTTACTCTTCGTTTTTTTTTCTATGTGCGTTTGTTTGACACGTTGGTACTAATTTGTAGTTGTTGCAGGGACGAGATTACCTGATTAGTTGTATCATGTTCTTTACCAAGTAATTTTGGTTTGACACAAAAACTACAAATTGCTTTCAATAGTTACAAATTGTTATCAATTGCGAGACGTCATTTACTATTTTGCGCCGTCAAAGTGATTTTGTGTCAATTGTGACACATATAACAGGGGTGGAAAATCTCCGTTATTACTACTTAAAAGTAAAAGTGATTTGACATGTAAGTTGATGAATGTCATTATATGTACATATGTATGTATATGATATTCAACTCAAGACAAATAAAATAGAACAACGTCAAAAATACCAAATACTCAATACTTAAAACTTTACAAGAAATTTCCAAAAATACAACTGAAAATGATTTAGTAATGGTAACATTTTGATTAAAATTGTACTCTTACAAGTAACAGAATCTGGCTAATTATCAGACAATTGTAAATAATTAAAAAAAAATTAAAAAAAATTTAAGTAATATCTATTAAATGCTAATTTTTCATATAAAAACACACACTTTTTTGTTTCAAATACAAACTGTACCATTGCAGTGAACAAATATTTTCTGTTAAAATTTCTCTAACAACGTTTTTAAGGCATGCTTGTGTACACAAAGAAAATTCACTTTATTATTTTTCTATGTATCAAAAAATGATATAAAGTACATAAATAATATAAAGCAGCCATTATTTCAATTGAGGGTCGCTTAAAAGCCCGTTAGAAAGCATTTGCCTAAGACACACATACACACACACAAACACGATTGATGTGATAAGCAAATATTTGATATTATTTTTTGTCATCATATACATGTATTTGATTACATTTCTAAAGAGGATAACAGGATATGAAAACTTTATATCGCCCCCATTTCCTATGCACTGTGTCTATTTATATTTCTTTGTTTAGAGTTGTGTTATAGTCCTTTGGCCTTTATTGTGTTTTAGTTGTCTTTATTATCCTTTGTATCTTGTTATATTTTTCCTTTAACTATTTCAATAAAACTTAAAGTTCTCGTGTTACCTTTTTTGTTAAGGGAAATTCGCAGCTTTATTATGGCGCCGTATCTCGTTTTGGTTGCTATAAGATATTTATAAAAGAATTTGATTAACATATTTTATTTTTTGAATATTTCCTTAATTTGGGGTTAATATCTCAGTCCAGCAGTCATTGACCCCACGTTAAGATGACGATAGATATATGACACAATATTTTTTTTGAACTTGTTGAATTTTCGTTTAAAGATAGTCCTCATAATGCGTATTTATATTTTCTATCGAAAATTGCAATCAGCTAATAAAATATTATTTTAAACGAGCAACTGATAGTAAGGTGTCCTTTCTAAGCCTTATTCAGAACCTTGTATGTATTGGTATTACTGGTGCCAGTAGGGTTAGTTCAACCGATGCTTTGGGGCTTCTGATTGAAATATTCCCTTTCCATTTGTCTGTAATCGACAGTGCACTATAAGGCGCTTTACAACTTCAGAATATTAACTTCCTTAAGTGCTGGGACTTAAGTGGACATATGAGGATAGCGAAAGATCTGGTCTATGATCTTGTTTCTATTGCAACGGACGAGATTTCAAGGATACAGATCTTAGCTTGACACTTCGATGGGGAGATTTCGAGTGTACTACTTGGACAAATGGGTTCTGGGAGCCTGTGGAGGGAGCTTAGGTCTGGTACACTGATGGATCGAAGGAACAGAACGGCTACACTATGCTCTAGCGATAGATATCCATCGATGTTTTAGGCTGAGAACTACGCTGCGTTTGGGCCTTTAAATGTGTTAAAAAGTAATGTAGGGGGCGGGGGAAGGGGGGGGGGGTTTTAAATATACATTTTTTTGGACAGCCAGGCGGCCTTAAGGGCCCTTTTGGCTTATGATATTGGTAAAGGAGTGCGTGGACACTCTAAATAGGTTCGATGCGTGCAATATCGTAACGCTGGTATAAGTTCCGGGTCTTGAGGGTCATGTGGGCAACGAACGTGCCGACCGTCTCGCCAAATGAGGGCAAATCGCATTTTTGTTGGCCCGAAACCGTTTTGTGGTGTTTTTCGCGGCTGCTCTGGTGGAAAGTTGGCTGATTTAAGGTAGTGAGAGACAGCTACAGGCCAAGAGATTCTTGACTCTATCTAGAGGCAAATCTAGGGAACTGGTTACTCATCTTAGATACCTTCTGCAGAACATTGGCAGGGGCGATACATCGACCTGTCATTTTTGCTGTATAGAGGATGAGACAGACCTCAGAGCACACACTTTGCGAATACCCGGCACTCTGTAGTAGAAGACTGCACTTCCTGGGTGACAGTTTTTCTGCACTGGCGGGTATTTTGAGTTCTTACTTTATTAGGCTTATTAGGATTTGCAATCGAGAAATTTACTTGGATTCGGTTAACATAACATGGGGTTATATGTAAATTTAAATCATTAATTCTTTAATATCTAAAATTATCTTCTAAAACAATCATTAAACCAAAAGAAACTACTCTAAATAAGAATATATTCCCACAAATGCTTCAACAACATCAAATTAATTGAAGCATTAAAGTCGAATAAAAGAGTTCATTGATACCGTCTGTATGCCAGACTAAATAACTGATTGTTTTTTTGCTTGCATGTTGTCTTCATTTCTCTGCTTTATGGCAACAATTCTCATGCCAAGAAACTTGATTTCTTTCTTTTTATTCCATGTCTGATTAGTCATTTCATTTGAATCCATAAAATACATGCATAACAATCAGCTATGAAAACCATCTACTGCAAGGTGGTGACTAATTGAAACGCCCAACCACTGTGGCCGCAAAATCCATCACCCACACCTTTAAATTTTAAAGTGGATTTCAAAATTTGTGGTTAATTAGAGAAAAGACTTTGAAAAAAGTTTTCAATTGTCGAAAACCGCAGAAACAGCTACAGGTAATTTGTTCCTGCAGCAAAACAGGGCGAGTGTGTCTTAAATATCAATCGCGTGTTTTAGACATGTGAACTTATGACTGGGCTTCAAGTGTTTTAAAGCTCTATTTGGATATTAGGATATTTTGAGGATAAATGCAGCAATAGATTGGAATATGTATTTTAGAAAAGCAAACATAATAAAAGAATGTAATTAGGTTATCAACACCTTTTTAAACTTAAATTCCGTATAAGAAGAAAGCCTTTTAAAAATTTTTAAATGGGGACATTGAGAAAGACTCTTTACTTAAGTGCTCCTTACATTTTTCACAATGTTTCCCGATTAAAAATAGATATTCTGAGCATGCATTTTCAAAATCCAAAGGCCACCTAGACTGGCTTGTCACGTCTACAACTCTTACAAATATGGAGTTTTATTTCCTAAAGGTATTCTCTTCCTTCTTATTTGTATATTTTGTTAATGACCAGTTTGTCGTCTTTTAAACCAAGTATCGTCATAAAAATACAATACAAAACGTATATTTTTTTTTCACTGTTTATTTTATTTTTGCTGCATATTCGTTTGTAAAACATTTTATTTAAGGAAATTAAAAGGAATAAAATAACAAAACACACGCACATACAACTTTCCTTTGTTTAAATTTTACAAAGTCTTGCTTCGTTGTAAATTCCTTTCAATTCTGGATGGGGGAACGATAATTGATATAAACATTATAATGCAAAATAAGTAAGAGACCTATATTCGGCTGTGCCGAATCTTATATACCCTTCACAATGTGTGGAGGTTTTTACCCAAATTTTTTAAAATTTTGTATGGCAACCCACTAAGGGGGTGGAGAAAAGAAGTAGGTATGTTCTAGGAAAATGTTTGTAAAGAAAAATGAGTTAGGGTCAGTTCTAAATATAACCAATCCACGGGCACCCTGGAAGCTGTAAGGGAGGATTTACTACAATTTCCCAAAACTTTGTATGGGAGCCCCCTTAAGCGATTGATATAGAAGCTAAGTATGTTCTAGGAATATGTTTGGAAGGAAAAACTAATGGGGGCCAGTCCTACAGTTTATTTCTCTAAGGCCTACTTTGAGGAAGTTATAGGCGATTTAAGATAAATTTTGTAATTTTTTTTTTAAATTTGAATGGCAACCCTGTTAGGGGCTAGATATAGGGGGTAAGTAGGTTCCACAAAAATGTTTGGGAGGAAAAATTGATTGGAGTCGGTCTTACACATGACCTTTTTCGAAGCACCCTGGAAGCTGTGGAACGATATAAAATACTTTGTATGGCAACGCCGTTAAGATGTTCCACAAAAAATTTTTTTGAGAAAATAAATAAAAGAAATAAAAAGAGGTAGTCTTGATTTTTCGCGTATATCTCAGGCAGTTATCGGGCAATTTTTCTGGATTTCATCAGCGATTTGCTCTCAAAAATTTTTATTAGTTAAAAACTACCTACGGGTCTATGCGACATCGGGGGGGCTTCAAAAAATTTATTTCAACCATAACACGGACAGACGGACAAAAGGGCAGATGGGCACATGGCCATCGCTAAATCGACTTTTCTATCTATAAGGACCAAGAAAATATATACTTTATGGGATCGCAAATGGATAAAAAAGAAATTACAAACGGAATGACAAACTTATATACACCCTTATCACTTATGTGAAGATTATAAAAACAACAAACGGTCTTATATTCTTATGAAAGTCTTTAAGATTTTAATTTATTCATACCTATAAACAAATTAAAGCTAAATATTTATGTATTTAAACAGCTGTTACATGTAAGAAATAATTGCAATTTCCTTATTGAGATTAAAATAATTAAGAAAAGATTTAAAATTTTAGGAAATGAAGCGCTTTTAAAAAGCCATGCATCATGATATATGCAATTTTAAGATAAAGACTAAAGAACTGTGCAAATATACAGAAAATACCATCGTGACAGCGCCATGTTACTCATATTTTTGTATTGTCCTCCCAGAGAAGCCATTTTGGGATATGACTGCCATAATACAATAATATCACTTTCGCTACTTTGTTTCATATGTGAGATTGAACAGCTTTTATGTAAATACTAGAGATCTGCTTGACTACACCCAAATGCCGTTTAAATACATTCGTTTGTTTTTCAAAAACATAGTGTTTTTCATTCAATGTTAAACAAACTAAATGAATGAACCCACAAGCGAAAGCAAATTAAAAACAACTTCAACCGAACACAAAATATTACCCATACATTCATATAAATAAATACTGAATAGAATGTGTGAATATTGCTGTATGATTGGTGTAAAAAATTATTATTCATTTGTGTTTGCAAATTTGTCGTTATTGTTGTTGTTAAACATTCATTAACGCGAAAAAACACCTGAATGTTTTTATAAAAACTCTAACTGTAATGAGACTTTGCTATGTTTTTGTATTTTCAAGTGTGTTTTATACACATTCAAAACGAAAACTGTAAAATGAATGTGTTCTTCTTGTAGCATTGAGTGTAACACACAATACATTCTTTCTTGTGTTGTTACTGGCTTAACTTTATTTATCTCCCATAGAATGAAAAATGTTTGAATGAATATTGTTTTTGTTGTGTATAGGCAATTAAATGAATATAGTCATGCAGATGTCTAGTAAATACACGACCCTTAAAATACCAAATTTTTTATGATGCAGTTTTCAAACTCTTTATTTTTTACAAATTCTTAAGACACTTAACTGAGTTAAGTTATTTGTTTTTTTTTAACAATATAAAAAAACTTTTCTCACTTGAAGTTTTTATAGAAAAGTGCATCTTGACATACATATTTTATGTGTAAAAGACACTCTATGCAGAATAAATTTGTTTTACATTAAAAACAAAATTCACTTTTTAACATGTTAATATCTTTAAAGATTTTTATTCTAACATGGTGCAAACTAGGTCAACTTTTAAAACAAAACAAAAAACATTAGGACTTAAAAATGCAACTAACAACTAGTTACGTTTTTTTTTTATTTCTATAATCGATTGTAATCGACCCACATCCTTAGCTGCGTACTAAGGAAATAATATACAAAGTTGGTCAAAACATTTAGCCATATGTTGTCATGTATATAAGTAGTTCTAATGTCCATGTGCTTGCTACAGTAACATTAATTATTTTATGGGATGTTAAAGTAGCACGAACTCTTCCAATCATTATACTGTATGGCAATCGCCACAGTTTAAATTTCGTAAGCACGAATTGATTGTCTACTGATCACGCAATTTGATAATAAAAAAAGAAAAAGTACAACCAAAAATGTTAAGGCTGGTATAGCCCGACTTTGTTACACCCAAAACTACAAAAGTATTAAATATAAAATTACACTGTGATACACAAGTTAGAAGAAATTATATTGTAAAGACATTAGACTTCCATTTAAATATGCTTTATTGTTAAGAAAATTTGATTTACGCTTGTATTCATTATAGTTAAAGTAGATTTATTAAGGGATTATTTTACAATTATGCCATAGACATCTGTTAAATAAGCGCTAAATAACCCTACTTTAATTTGTATGGATATGGGGGTTAATATTTAAAAATATCTTTTAAGAAGCATATACAGATCAGCCTAAAATTTCTGAATAAATAATATGCTGAATTATATTTAAGTGCATATATAAATGCATCTATTCAAAAAAACAGCTAAAAAGTTTTTACTTATTTTTTTCGTCATACCATAACACAATTTTATGCTTATCAGCAAAGTGACTTGCACAAGGAAATCGTCCATGTACCAATAAAACAAAGTCCTTAATATGACCTACTTTTTAATGCACTCAATCTTGCATAGAATGACGAAGCTTAAAGGTTTTCAAAGCATGCATTTAAGAATATACAACAATAAGCATTAGTACAAACTTTGGCATTAAATGGTTTTCTCAAAGGAAATAGATGTTGAAGATGATGAAAGGGTATTCATATTTAAAATGTTAGTTTTTTTCTTGAGAAATTTTTATTTAGGTCTATTAAAAAAGCATGTGTTTTTTGAATTAAGAAGTTCAATATTAACAAAAATTAAGTGGCAAGTGTTGCTTGGCGCATCATTTGAAAATGGCTGGACCAATCAAACTATTTTTTTTAATTTTTTAAAGCTCCTGTAGATGTTGCTACGTCAAAAAATTACCAACATCAAAATTCATGCATTTCTATAAAAACGTTTAGTTTATATGTTCGTTTGTCACATAATCACGCATAGACATATACAGATTTTCATGATATTAAAAACTTAAGGACCTTTCATCACGGAGTGTGCTATAGGCTTTATTCTTCTAAAAGACAGTGCCACGCCCATAACAATTTAAATCTGAATATAAGTAATTCTATGCACCGATTAAAATCTAAATACAATTCCTTCTATATCACTAATTTTTATAAAATTTCGTATGCATCTAACATCAATATTTTTAGGGAAAAACAAGAGCGCTATATTTGGCTGTGCCGAATCTTATATACCCAATTTTTTTCAAACTATGTATGGCAACCCCCTTAGGGGATCGATATGGGGGTAAGTATATTCCAGAAAAATGTTTATAAAGAAAAATGTGTTAAGGTCAGTTCTACATATGATCTATCCACGGGCACTCTGGAAGCTGTAAAGGGGGACTTATAACAATTTCCAAACCTTTGTATGGGAGCCCCTCTAGGCGATGGAGATAAGAGGTAAGTATGTTTTAGGAATATGTTTGGGAGGCGAAACTAATGGAGGTCCGTCTTATACTTTCTTTCTTTAAGGCCAACTTTGGGGCCGTTATGGCCGTTTTTACATAATTTTTGTAAATTTTTTATCTCAACCCCCATAGGTGATCGAATTAGGAAGGAAGTTTGTTCCAGGAAAATGTTTGGGAGGAAAAAAAATGCGAGTCTGTGATATATTTTATTCCTCTTAGGGCGACTGCGGGAAGTTGTCTAGGTTTCTACCCTAATTTTTTTAACATTTTGTATGCCAAACCTGTTAGGGGCTGGATATTTGACATTTTAGGAACATTCTGGGAGCTGCGGGAGCGATTTAAAAATATTAAAAAAATGAACTTTGTGTGGCAACCCTGTTAGGAGACGGAGATAGAGTATGAGTATGCTTCACAACAATATTTGTGGAAAACTAATGGGAGTCGGTTTTATATTGCACCCGTGTACCCGCACCTCCGGGGCAGTTGTAGAGGTTTTTACGTACAAACTTTAGAGAAATAACCAGAGGAAGTCTTGGGTTTTCGCCTATGTCGGGTGGGTCATCGGGCGATTTTTCTAGATTTCAATTGCGGTTTGCTTGCAGATATTTCTGATAGTTTGATACCACCTTCGGGTCTATGTGACATTGGGGAGCTTCAAAAAGTTGATTTCAATTATAACACGGACTGACCGGCAGATTCACAGACGGATTTTGCTAAATCTATCTATTAAGACCAAGAAAATATATACTTTATGGGGGCACATATAGAAATTACAAACGGAATGACAAACTTATATATGTACCTTTATCACTTATGTTAAGGGTATAAAAATAGGCGGTTCCATGACCTCAAAATTAAAATCTTGTTTAGACTTTTTACCCGTGTCAAAGCCTCTAACGTCAAAACTTTGGCGGGCGGAACCACGCCCAAAAAATTAAACTTTCGATATAGGTACTTTTACAGCACTGGTTTTTATGAAGTTTTATGTTCTTATTGGTGACTTGGTCGAAAGTTTGGAGCCAACAAAAATGGCGGTGCTAGAACTTTTTACACTGGTATTTTAACTGAACCGATTATTTTGACAAAGTCAAAATTTTAAATAAAAAAATATTCGGTGTTATAGCCACAAAAAGTTGAAACTTAATACAAGAACTCGAATACAATAAAAATTCCTAATAAATATGTTTTGGATCGATTGGTTTTCACAAGGCTTTATACCCGCCATTGGCAAAAGTTGGGCGCCGCGCCTTTTTTCTTTAACTAACGTACGTGTGCACACATTAATGAGAAATAAAAAACATTAATCAGTCTTGTTTGAGACTTCAAAAGGGCTTTCCGTGTTATAGCTTGTTGTTTAAATAAATATAAGAGGGCATTAACAGCACAAATACCATTGCAAATGTAATAGTATAGGTTGCCTATGGCTGCTTTATTCACACTTTAAATGACTCTTACGTTAAAAATTTAAGGGTTAAGAAGCGGGCGGTGTAACATTTACAAAAATTCAATTCTCGGTTCAGATACTACGAAGAAACCTTTTTTTTATTTTTTTTTTAGTTTTGTAATTTTCTTTGGGGCTTTTAACATCAAAATATCATAAGCAAAAAATTGATTGGTGACGTTAAAATTGCATAATTTTTGTTAAAAACTGGTAATAATGCATTACTTTATTTTGAGTTTGACTTCTTCAAAAAAAAAAAAAAATATAATAATAAAAATAAAAATAATTATTAAATTTTTGTATTTGTTGTAGTTTGAAATGTCATTAATATTTTTTTTTTGCTTAATCAAATCTAGATAATTGTTGTTAAAAGAAACCTTTTATAAATTCTTTTCTAAACCGAATTCATTTAAATACCACTTGTCCTTTCAATATATTTTGCATTTAAATATTCTCTTAGTTGCTTTCATCTTGGCGCCAAGTATCTACTAAATAAAATTTACTCAACAAAAAAAATGAATAATTTAACATAAAAAAGATCCCATCCAGAATAAATTAAGACTTCTAAAAAAATATTTACAATATCCCAAGGCATTCTAAACAAATATTTTGTTCTTTTCTTAAACGAAAATGAATTTGTTCATAAGGTTGAAAAGATATTTTCTTTTACAAAAATATTGAATTTTTACATGAATTTTTGCTGTCAGCATAAATGTTACTGGTTCTTCCATCAATACTGCGGCTGCTGATAATGACACAAGGATAATGGCGGCAGTTACAATGATGACACTTTAAACAGTTTTAGAAAAGAGAACTCCACCCTTGAGCTTGTTGACACAGCCTTTACAAATTTGTTATTGTGTATCTCAATATCTTTAGGTTATATTAAACGCAAAAACAAAAAACATAATGTTGGCAACATGAATAGAAAGGCTATAATTGAAGTTACTCAAAGAAATTTTCAGTGATGTTAAACATTTAAATAAAAAAACTTAAGCTATATTAAGTGTGGGTTACAGTTGAAATATATAAAAATTCTTAAAGCAATTAAGGTCAAGTTTTGAATGTGTTTAAAAGAAGAAAGTAAACTTAATATTTATACAAATTATTTTATTTACCCAAGTGTAAAACCGTTTAGCAACAGAGCGTTTTTAGGAAAGTGGAAACCAATTTAAAGTTTTAGATTCTCTTAAATTTTAAACTTTATGCTAGTATTACGCTAAAATCTCTAGACCAATGTAAGCCAAGAGTTTTTTCGGGGACGAACCCTAAGAAAAAGGGCAAAACACAAAAAAAGTTGATAATACACGCAGTGAGAAAGCATCAATATATTTATATATATCATCTTTTTTCGGTGGGCATCTAGACATACAGAGAACTCAGAACACTTTCAAACAATTTTAAAACAATTACATATTGACTAAAAGGTCAAAAAAGCATCAAACCACTAAATAACTTTCAAACATACAAATTGAATTTTTTTTTGATATTTTTTTGATTTAATGTCCCCACAAATATATTTCTTTAACAACCCCTCGATTTTATAAAAAATTCTTAAACCCCAGACTACTGAACAAATAGAGTAAGACGTACAGTGAGAGACAAACAACCAATGCCTACATACAAACATACACATATCGTAAGCACAAATGTAGAAAATCAATTTCTCAAACTATTTTGTAATTTGCCCACTAGCTAACCCAGCGTTGCCAAATGAGTTGTTATTACAAAAAAGATTGTTTAATTTCCCCCTGTGTTGTTGCTTACTTTGTTTACCAACCTGTAATTGTTTTTTGTAGGTACTTGTGATGTGTAAATGCAAACCCCGTTTAGTGTTCGTCCCCCGGAGACACTCTCGGCTTACATTGAGCCAAACATATCCTGTTATTCTGGACCCGACTCTTTTGCTAATAGAAAAAGAGCCATTTTTAAAACTCAATTTCTTTTTTTATTAAATCTATTATTTAGAGTCTTAAAAATTACCACCTAATTTAAATATCTTTAAAATAGGTTTATTATGCACTCAAATAATATTTTACCTTTTTTTTCCTAATTAAGTCAATAATTACTTGAATTACTCTAAATTTTTTCAAAAATCTCATTTCATAAAATTTTCTATGGAACATTTATGCCTCTTAAACCCACTCTTTATTTCAGTCTCAAATGCAAAATATATATAAAAGTTTAACAATAAGGTAATGACAACTCTAAAGGTATGATATATAAAGTATTTTAGTTGCAAAAAAAGTGCCACGTCCTCTAATTCCTATGTTTGCACAGAAATCCAACTGGCATAAAAATTGCACTTTCTAAAGTTATTTTAACACCTTTTAAAGTTTTCACAACATTTTACTAAACTCAAATGCATGGAGGGGCTGATCCTCCCCTTTTCGTCACCCTCGTGACTAACTATCGTAGGTGTTAGTTTAAACTTTTAAAACTTTAGATTTAAAAGTATTTAAATTGTATGGGAGGTGATGCCACGCCTACTGAAAATCTTAAAAGCTGTAGCGAATCGTACCTTGCAATACTCGTATAAAAATACTTAAATATATATATAAAATAGAATAAAACAAGCATATGTATAGAAAACTAGATTTTTCTCGAATTTTTAAATGTGTTGCGGGTAAATATTTTACAACAACCTTTTTCGAAATGACTCAAAATTTCACCAGAAAATAGACCGAAATTAGTTTAGACGTTCCCAAGTGGTGGTATTAGATATATTAATAAGCATTAATATAATTGATAGTTTAAACAAAATAACAAAAAAAAAATGTTCTTCCTCTTAAAATAAAAATTTTGAAGATCGTCGTTTTATTTTGAAGCTAACGATATGAATTTATAAACATACTAATATATTTGCATAAACTTAAAAATATACGAATAAGTATATTGAATGAAGAGAAAGAAAAAAGTAAATATGTTTAACAACCATTAAACAATAAAGATAGTTGGCGAATTCACAAGGTACGATACAATAGCATATTGTATTATTGTCATATAATTTCACAATAGCATAAAAATTTTGTTGTTGCTTTTCATACGAAACTTGTTGTGAAACAATACAACTTTGTTTGATATGTTTATTGTGATGTCGTATTATATACAAAGTCATGCGCCAAGCGCCTAAAACGAAACGGCGAGTTTTTTAATTTATTTTTAGAGCCGCTATCACTCGCATCCGTTAAAAACGTCTATACTAAAAACTTAGGCAAAACCGCCAAAGAAGATTCCTTAAGCCGCCTCCGCCGGCAAAAATAGCCGGCACTGCTCTCTGACACATCAGCTGTTTTTTGTTTACGTAAAAAATAACAAAATTCTTGTGATTTTTTACTAAAACTTTGCTTATTTTAATGGATTTTAGAGATTCTAACCAGGTTAGATATAGACTATTTTGTGTTTTCATGGGTCTAATTTCTACAAATTATTAAGTTAAGCCAAGAGCAGCACCAGATTTATGTACATAAATATGTGTTTGTTTTTCTATCGTTTGGTCGTATCAGCTGATTTAGATTTTAAATACGACACCTACAAATATACGAAGAGTTGTTCACAACGGTCATATTTTTTGGTTGTATTATTTTACAATATATGATTTCACAAGACCTTGTGAATTCACCAAGTATGTATTTTAGCAGCTCAAACCTTGAAACATGTGCTGTTCTTAGAACACAAAAGGCAAAACGTTTTGGACGTTTTGTGTGTATTTTGTTATTGTAACAAAAACAAAACACATACAAAACGTCAAAGACTTTTCGCCTTTCGTGTGCTATAAGCAGCACAATATTCTTTGTTAAGATTTTTTAATTCATGAATATTTTATCCAAAGACTTACATCTTTGAAATTTGTATGTTTGTGCGCACGTACTATGTCATATAAATAAAAACATTTCTGATTAATTATTTTGATAAAATCTTATGGATTTTTAATTTTTATTTTGTAGTTTAACAAAATAACTTTTTTAAAGTTCACATAAAATCCGGTTGCACGAAATTGAAAAAAAATATGCCTATGGAATCAAATAAAAAATATGGTAATACTGCTTTTACATTGCAAACCCAATTCATTTGTTTCGAATGAATTCTTACTGTACGTCTTGACTTTACAAATCCATGACTTTACAAAAGCTAAACTCGTAATAATAAAAAGCGGTATTTTTGTACTGTTTTTGTTTGTATACTGAGCTTGACATTTGTCTAGCAAAATACCGGTTAAGTTCCTTTAAACCTTTAAAGAAAATATTAAACGATTAATCAAAAAGAGAAGTGTTTGTGCCGCATTTGATAATTTTAAACAAATTAATATTGTTCTTTCCTTAAAATACGACAAAAAATTGTATTTGTTTTGTAAAAACGATTTCTTTGTTTTTTTTTCATTACTGCATGTGTTTTTATATCACAAAAAGTGAAGAATTAAGCAAAACAAAACGGTAAAATTGTGGATATAAAAAAAATTTTGATGTTGATATCTTTCAATATAATTGTGATATTAAAAAATGGTATAAGAATGAAAAAAGCACATAATCATCAATTCCAAATTAATAGCATGTTTATACTTAGGCCCATCACTTGTTTCTCCTTTTATTCCAAATTTGGGAACCAATTGTCAATAAATAAAAATTTTTGAGAGTAAATCATGAGTTTTTCTGTTAACTTAGTTTGGATTACCTGTTAAATAACTGCAAGGAAAAATTACTTAGAGAAAACAGGCCCATAATTAAAGCGTCGGCTGCAATTTCACGAACTTACATTTGTCTTCCCCAATCTTTCTTTAAATAAAGGGCTTTGTATAGTGGAGACTACAAATAATCATGTTTTGTACTTACTTACTTACCTACTTAGATGACGTTTGTGCTTCTTCTCCAATTTCTGACACCAAGTTTTGAGATATCTTCCTCCACT
Organism: Melanophora roralis; assembly: GCA_963583895.1. Taxonomy (NCBI): domain Eukaryota; kingdom Metazoa; phylum Arthropoda; class Insecta; order Diptera; family Rhinophoridae; genus Melanophora; species Melanophora roralis. Next base: position 108,656,796 of record OY757187.1, on the reverse strand, counting down.
TGATTCTTCCATCGGAGTTTCGGGCTTCCTCTTCTGCGTGATCCATCACCAGGCTCGCATTCAAATGACTTCAAATAGTGTGACAATATTGTTAAGAGATTTATTTTCAAACTGAGAGCATCATTTAATCGCTGTCAGAATAAAATATATTGTTTTTTATAACCGCATTAAGCAGCGTGATTTTACATCAAGTTGTAGAGAAAAACCTCATGCCAAAGTTCTTTTTTATCATTAAAACTGTCAAAAATAAAACAAAGTAATTTAGAGAATGAACCAAGAAATTGGAGCTGTTGTGTGAACATGCCACTTCAAACAAATCTTTGATCTGATGGTGTGAAATGTGGTTTTGAATACAATTTTAAATTTTATAGCTGAAAAACAAAAAATGTATCTAAACGTAATGTATGATTATACCGGAGTTAAAAAAATATTTTGTTTTTAAAATATTGTTTGCAGCATTTTGTGTGGCAACTGTTAAGAAAATATAGTTTGCAACAAAATTTTCTTAGTTTTAGGACACTTTGTGTTTGGGTTTCTATAGAGCATACTTTTTCTCCAAATATAAAAAAAACGAAAATCTCGGCTTGTAAACTAATACGAGATAGGGTCTTTCTATCCTAAGGTTACGATATATTTATGTTAATTTAACATATTTTACAATTTATTGGATGATTTACGAATATCAAATACGTTTAAAGAGCACTAAGCAGGATTCTCTGCTGACAACATTCAAGAGCCAGCGGACAAAAATGTCTAATTTTACTTAAATATATGGGGGATTTCATGTCAAGTGACCCAACTTTTTTTTTCGATTGAAAAGAAATTTGGACCAAAGTAAGTTCTTGCAGAGAGTAGCATAGACACAATTTTTTAACACGATCGGTCCAGAACTCTCTGAGCTAGAGGGGTTCAAAATTTGACGTTTTCGGCAAATAGGTGTTTTTTCTCATACATGTAGTTTGTTACCTTTTGCTTTTAACAAATTCGTCCCAAATACTTTCGATAGCTTTTTCTTCAATATTCCAGAAAAAAATATTTTTAAAATTAAAAAAAATTTTTTTTTTATTTTTTTAAAAAAAAAATTAGAAAAAAATTTTTTTTTTCCAAATGTGCCCATTTTTTTTTTATTTTTTTTTGCTCAAAAGAAAGCTTAGGTCTTTTGCTTGAAGAACTTGGAGGTCGCTTAGTGGGATGCGAGTGGGATATCTATAAAAATAAATGTTTTGTAACTTAAGGCAGAGGTTTTCCAATTTTCGCGTATATTCTGTTTGATTTTTTTGCTATTTATGTAAAATTTTCTCTTAAGCTAAAAAAAAAATTATTTTATGCTAAGAAACAAAATAATTTAACCTTTCCGACGGTATGCAAGTACCAAATAAAGTCTCATACACTCGACACTGCATTACCAACAAAATTGTAGGCCTCTGGAATAAAATCACTTTTATATGGCAATGTCTGAACACATTTTGTTAATATTTTTAATGCATACCGTCGGAAAGGTTAAATTATTTAGTTTCTTAGCATAAAATAATTTTTTTTTGCTTAAGAGATAATTTTACATAAATAGGAAAAAAAAATTAAAGTAGAATATACGTGAAAATTGGAAAACCTCTGCCTTGAGTTACAAAACATTTATTTTTATAGATATCCCACTCGCATCCCACTAAGCGACCTCCAAATTCTTCAAGCAAAAGACCTAAGCTTTCTTTTGAGCAAAAAAAATAAAAAAAAAATGGGCACATTTGGAAAAAAAAAATTTTTTTCTAATTATTTTTTAAAAAAAAATAAAAAAAAAAAATTTTTTAATTTTAAAAACATTTTTTTCTGGAAGATTGAAGAAAAAGCTTTCGAAAATATTTGGGATGAATTTTGTTAAAAGCAAAAGGTAATAAACTACATGTATGAGAAAAAACACCTATTTGCCGAAAACGTCAAATTTTGAACCCCTCTAGCTCAGAGAGTTCTTGACCGATCGTGTTAAAAAATTGTGTCTATGCTACTCTCTGCAAGAACTTACTTTGGTTCAAATTTCTTTCCAATCGAAAGACATCGGTTTTAAAAGTTGGGTCACTTGACATGAAATCCCCCATATATTTTATCCAAATCTTACTGTAGCAATAATATTTTATTTTTATTTTTTTTTTTGCTTTTTCAGGAATATCTTGAAATTGTCTGTATGTTTAATTAGTTGAGCAAGTAAATCTGGTAAGCTTTGAATATAATAACTATACAAATTTTAAATATATTTATGACAACAAAATTTCTTTTGTTTTATCTCATTATTACCTGCAAAACTGACTGAATTTAAGACACAATTTTTACTCTAATTTTCTTTCCATCACCTTAATGTCTTCTCTAATCTGCAGCGAGTTTTTTCTTATAAAATTCTTTAAGTTTATTCTTAAAAAAATGTAATTTATGTAAAATTATTTTTAGCATACAAATTTTATACGTACCTACCGTACCAGTCATTTACCTTAGAAGTGTAACAACTCGAAAAAAAATATTTTACACCAATTAAGGTACTACCGAAAACTCTTCAAGTTAAATTTTAAAAATTGGCTTGTGCTTATAGGAAAGTATAGAAAAGTAATCCAAAACCTACACCCAATCGTTTCCAACAGACAAACTCATGTCCATCCGTCCGCCTGGCTGGTGTCCATACATTTCTGTGATCAAAGTATAAGTCAAATTTGTATGTATGCATTATTTAAATTTAACACGGCAAAGGTTTTTGTTATGTGGATTAAGTCTAATGAAAGAAGAGATGATCATTTCACTTAGCCCCAATACAAATGTCCTCCCGAAATAAACATTTGAGCATTAACAGCCACGAATATTACTCAATCACTGCAAAATGTTGCACATGTGTGAGACCATTAAATATCAAACCTAATTTTTTAACGAACATTTCATAATTTACTATGGATCTCACATAAGCCCCACTCTCGAAAATCACTTAGTAATAATTTTTTTACCCAATGTGGTACTAATGTAAAAAAAAATTGTAATGTAGGGTATAATATGGTCGGACATGACCGAATATAACTTCCTTACTGGATTTCTCCAAAAGTATGTTTTATTACTTATTAAAGTTCGCAGGGGGTAAATTACGACACTCGATTCGAATCGATGTCATACACGACCCATCGAGTAGTCAATGCTTTTATTAAAGGAATTCTAATGAAAACAGATTTCTTTAATAAAGTAAAATATCCCAAAACTCAAAAGCTAAAGTTTTTTATGTTATTACACTTTAAAGTAAAGAAGCGATATGAATTTAAAATAAATGAATGCTCCCATTAACTTTATATAAATTTATACAGCCAGGGAGCGGCGCTTAAAATAACACCAATAAACACATTTTCTAAGTAAATATATTTTAAAATAAAACTGACATACTTTTAAGTTTTTCTACATGCTTGCCAAACAATTTTTAACAGATCAAAAATTTTAAGTCGTCGTAGCTACACAAAGAAAAAAACTATCTGCCTATTTTTTTAATTAACGCATTATTTAAAAAAATACGATTATGATTAAAAAGTTTATTGTCCCAATTAACGATTTAGTTGTATGTCAACAATGGTGCTTACCTATAAATTCTTAAAAAAAACTATATTTTTAAATAGAAGGTTTGTAGTTTCATGCTTTTGTACAATCCTTTATGATGATAGGTGCAAATTTGAACATTATATTTTTTGAAGGAAGTTGAATTTAACACAGATAAGTATTTGTTAATGTTAAAGATCAGATTTTTTAAGTATAACTGTTTTAAATATTACTCTTTATCCTTACGATTTACACACAAAGAATAAACTAAGTAAACTTTGCTTAAATCAAGCCTTAGCGGTGTCAAAAGTACGGTAAGTACGGTTTTTCTTAAATCAAGTACGAAATTTCTTACTCCAAGTATAATTTTTTAAGTACGAAGTTCTTACTTTTAGCCACAATTAATCAAAAAAAAGGATTGATTTAAGTTCGGAACCGTTCTTGATGTAAGCCAAAAAAAGATTGATTTAAGCCGTAAACGAGATTAATTCGAAAATGATTTGTATTTTTTTTTGACTTATGGAGCTTTATTAAGAAGAAGAATTTTATATATTTTTTTTATTTTATAGACACTTAAAATTTACAATTTAAAAATTTAATTTTTTGTACTTACCCGAAGCTGAGATTCGAGCCAGAACTTTTTGCACTGCAACACAAGCGCGTTACCTCTAGGCCACCGAGACACTTTGTTTTCAAATGTAAAATAATACATTAAAACAACAAGCTTTTTTCTGCTTGATTTGTTGAAGCAATCCGAATAGGCTTGATTTAGGAAAATGTAAGTACGGATTGTACTTAAAAATTTCAAGAAAGCTTTTGGATAAATTCAGGAATAAAATTCTTAATTTTAGAAAGCGGGTTTTCTTTCTGTGTACCTCAAACCGCATTAATTGTGAATAAATAATGGCATTAGGACATAATGGCACATGAACAACTAACTCATTTTTACACAAAAATTGTGCTATCAAAGCTTGTGAGGATCGGGATCTCATTATTGGCCCTAATTTTTCTTAGAACGCATGTTTCACCAAAAACACCTTATGTTTGTTAGTATCGAGCCAAGTTTGTCTTGAGTTATTTTTACCTTCAAAGAATATATCTCTAAATAAACTATTAAACCATAATATACCATGGGTAAGATACACTTTACGAAATTATTTTAACCTCTATTTAGTTTTTGAAAATGATCATACTGACGCAAATTAAATTTATTGTGGTGTTGGATGCAATGAGGCATGCCTGACTTTCAATTGCTTGCATTATGTCAGCACTTGCATATCATGACAAATTATAACACTTTTAATTATATTGGACATGCCTGCAATTTCAAATTTCAACTGGGGCTTAAAAATACTTTTTTATTTTATTTCAGGATTCATGACTCTTTTACGTCATACACAGAACCATTAATGGAATTGCATGTTTGCGGTTTCCCTGATAATTTTTAAACAGAATAAAAGAAACTCAGTAAAAATTCATTATTTTACTTGATTAGTTTTACATAAGTATTTCATGTATTTGTAATTAAAATATCACATTTCGCCATCATAATCTTAATAATTTATTTTGCTTTCGACCGCAAGAACTACATATATTATTAAGGGCATTACATACGACAAGTCTCGAAGTTTTTTAAAATTTCAATAGAAATCTATATTTCTTTTTTACTATATATGTACATTGTGCATTTAAATTTAAACAATTTTCATTTCTGCAAGACTCACTTTAAACAAAACTATACTTCTTTTATTAAATGTAACAAAAGCTGAAACTCTTGTGGTTATTAAGAGGCTCTTTTAAAATTCTTCAAGTTCGTAAAGGCGATTACAAAAACACAAATATGTTTTTTTTATTAAAATATTTTTTTAGTTTTTCTTCAATGGAATGGAAAACAAGGTCGTTAAAAAAACTATTAAGTAAATTGTATTTCTACGCCCTACCTGTAAATATTTATTTGAAAAGATGTTTTTTAAGATATTGACGACGACAATGGTGATGATGATAATGATCGCTACAGAAGTATTAAAACTACAATTGAAAAAATATTTTTTTTGAACAGTAAATATAATTAGATTTATGTGTAAGTTTTAATTTACTATTTGCATGGAAAGAAAACTTTTAAATAACTTAATCAGATGTTTGTTGTGCATAAATATGTACCTACGTTCAGTTGTGTTTATAATTGGAGCGTTAAAAAATATACATCGTTGTATGGTTGATTTTATCGATGTTGGAGGCATCTGCATATCTACATATGGTCGTGTAAATTATTTTTTGGTATACAGCATATCAATGTGATTTCAAGAAAAACGATAGACTGCTTGGCTTAATTTTTTGACACAATACACGCAAGATCTCTTTGAAAATTAAAAAAAAATTAAAGAGACATTTGTTTAAAATAAAACCTTATGTTCCTTTTAAATTTTAAACAATTCGTTAAAAATTATTAACCAAAGAAAGGCAAATAGTGTTTTGGATGCATTTTGAAAACTCATATATTTTCCATTCTTTAAATACGCCCAATAATGTGTCTGTTATATTTTTGCAAATATGTATCTACTTTAGTTTTTTCATTATTGTACGTCGTACTTGATTTTTATTGCATTTTTGTATTGATTCACGTTCATTGAATGCTCATTAAATATGGCAAAAAGTGGATAATTAAGCAGATTAATATTCAATAAACTGTGAAAAAAATTAGGGCTTAATATATTAAAATATAATTGAGATACCGAAAAATGGATCACAAATTAAAAAGAACGACACATTAATTATCTATAATTCATTTCTACTCCATTTTTTTTAATTGTGCCGTGCAGCAAAAAAGACTTTACACGACGAAAACTACTTGTAGTTTATGTGACATATAGGTTGTATAAATGAATAAATATTTTTTTCTTTTCATAGGAAGGCAGGCACAGAAGTTTATACAAACATGTAAGATACTATTATTTCGAAAACTGGTGGAAAACTCTTTTAAGTATTTTTAGAAAAAATATTTTTTTTTAAGCAAACTAATATTTGATAACATAATACAATATTTAACACAAAATTTATGAAAGCTCAAAGTCTTTTAGTGCCAAAATCTTCTAATGGTTATTCTACATACAAACGTATATGGGGTAATTCCTGTCCATATGTAGTTAACCATTTCTTAAAGTTTTTTATTTTATAACTTTGTTTTGCCTCTATTCCTTTTGAGACATTTTTGGATCTTCACCGTATATGCCAGGACTTTAATACTACAATAGATTTACAGAAAATAAGTAAAATTTGCCAACAAGTAAAATAAAAAAAAAAACTAAATAATAACTTTGCTTATATTTGGTGTAATTGTTATTCAATCTTGTTTAATTAAATTGAGTCTGATTTTTAAAAACACGTTTTTTATTTGCTGCTGCCCTTAACCACAAGTGGTTTGTGAAGTTTTTACAATATTGTTGATTAATGCTTTTTAATTTATTATTACGTTGGCTTTAGCATATTATGGTGATTTAATGTTGTAGCATGTGTAGGCCTTTGATATTTTCATACGTCCTACATACTTACATCCATAGTTGTTGTTTCTTATTTCAAAGATTTTCTTAATCAATTTTATGCAATTGAATTTAAATATTAAAAGTGGCTTAAGCACTGCCGTAATTATGGCACGTACCTATGATCATTTAGTCTGGAGCCAAATCGTCGCATTTACTTCGATTGATTGAGTTTTCAATGATTCTAATAGGATTTAAGTTTCGATTTAAATCTAATGCGACGATTTGTCCCACAAAGTTGTACAGAAAAAACGAAATAAAATTTTTTGTTACATCGAAACTATAAGAAAGAAATTTATATTCGATCAAGTTTGACCCTATAATGCCCATCAACATATTTATTTTACATTTTGACCAACATTTTGGTAATGTTCGTTAATACCATTTAGCAGTTTGAAGGGAACTTTTTCGTTAAAATTTTATTTGACTTAATTAAAAAAGTTGTTGAAAAGTTTAATAAATTGTTAAAACAATTTTATCATTTGCATGATACCTCTTGTCATTTTTTCTGTGTACATTTAGAAAAAATATTTTTAAATATTCTATTATTAGAAAATAGAGGTTTTATTAATTTTAAGAAAAACTGAAATACAATAGTCATTTAAGAAAAACTGAAATACAATAGTCATTTAGGTGTTTGTTCGGACACGTATAAGTGGGTTCCCCACCTGCACAACCCATACAGTATTACTACAAAATACAAGTATTTGAATAATTTTATTCAACTGCCTTCTCTAAATTAAAAAAAAATATTTTATTAAAGCATATAGAATATTTCCCTCAGTTTAAAGACGGGACTATGACTGATTACCGAACGATCCCTTTTTTAAGCTTTTGCTAAAATAAAAAAATTTAATTTAATGAAAATTCTTTATGAATAAAAACTGATAAAAAATCAATAAACAAAAGAAGGAAGCCACGATCATACGTTATTAACGCTTTAGTAGTTGCTTGAACTTTTCTCTGTTTGAGATATGTACTACCTGACGAAGTTCTTATAACATAAAGATCAAAAAATATGGTTGCACTTATTGAGTTTTTTTTGCATTCTTTACTTCTTAAGAGTACATAGTTTAGATTGTTTATTTGTCTCCATTAATATGTGCGTATGTATGTATTTCCATTGACTTTTAAGGAAGATGGGAAGATGTTTTTAAAAAAAATATTGTAATTTTATTATCTTAATTTTTTTCTTTTATATTTAATTAAATATGCATTGATTTAGTTTTTAATTTTTTTAGGTTCAAGGTTTTCAATTAAAGCTCAATGAAATTGATTTGCATTCAATGATAGTATTACGGAAATGCAATGTATTTGAGTATACAAACATGCATATTTATACTTAAACGTTGTAGTATCTTTAAAAATCTGTATTAAAATTAATTGTAGATTTGCACAGATGTTATATATTTTAATTACAGAGAGTTTAAGACAATTGAAACATTAAAAATAATTGGATAATATGTATGTTTGTGTTTTTTTACAGGAAATAATAAATAATAATAAACATATTACATACATTTAAATAATAATAATAATAACCTTTAAGGGCCCTAGAATCCAGAACGCCTCGGTTTTTACCAAACGTTTGTGCACATAAAATTTCCCGCCTTACTTTGTAAAACCACTTTGAACAATCTTTGTATACATTCATCCCATACATACATATCGCTCATTTTATCAAACAACGTCATAACTCAAAAAAATGCAATAAGCTATAAATTGCATCTTTATGTTTCTTCTACTTTTAGCGTTTGCATATCGAAAATCTCAACCGCGTTTTCCCGAAATAGCTTTTTTATACCCTTCACATGAGTGAAAGGGTATATATAAGTTTGTCATTCTGTTTGTAATTTCTTTAGTATCCAGCTACGACCCCGGTAGATCAGTGGTAAGTGCACGAGTCTACCAGTCTGGGGGTTGTGGGTTCGATTCCCACCAGAGACCCTGGCAAGTCTGCTTCATTCTTCTGTTCTTTCTTTCTTATCCTTCTCTTAATTTCTTCTTTCCTTCCATCTTAACCTATTCTATTTGCCTCTCCTGGTAACACAAAGGGACCGAATTAAGCGGACCCAAGTAATAAGCTGTATCATTTCCTTCAACGGCTGCCTGTTCTACCTAACCTAACCTACGACCCCATAAGCTATATATTTTCTTGGTCCTTATAGAAAGGGAATACTGTCCGTGTTATTGATGAAATCAACTGCTTGAAGCCCCCCAATGTTGCATAGACCCGTAGGTAGTATCAAACTATCAGAAATATCTGCGAGCAAATCGCTATTGAAATCCATCAAAATTGCTCAATAACTGACCGAGGTATAAGCTAAAAGCCATGACTACCTCTGTATATTTTTTTAAAGTTTGAACAAAAAACCTCTGCAACTGCCTTGAAGTTGCCCTATACGGTTGTAATGTAATACCGACTTCCATTAATTTTCCCTCACGACAATTTTATTGTAACATCCTTACACCCTATATCCGCCCCATACAAAAATTAAGTTTTTTTTTTAAATTTTTTTAAATCGCTCCCACAGCTTGCAGGGTGCTCCTAAAAAGGTCAAATGTAATACCGATCTCAATTAGTTTTTCCCTACAAACATTTTTCAAGTGGACTTACTCCCTATCTCCAGCCCCTAACAGGGCTGCCATACAAAATAAAAAAAATTTCGGTAAAAGCCCCTAAAACTTCGCCCTAAGAGCATACCTTCATTATTGTTCCATCCCAAACATATTCCTAGAACATACTTACCCCCTATCACCATCATCTAAAGGGGGTTGCTATATAAAACTAACAAAATTGATTTAAAAGCGCCCATAGCTTCCCGAGAGTCGTCCGTAGGAAAATAAAGTAAATTTCCAGAATAAACTTATCTCCCATCTCCGCCCCCCTAAAGGGGTTTCCATACAAAATTTAAAAGAAATTAGGGTAAAACACCTACGACTTCCCCGTAGTCACCCTAAGAGGGTTAATATATGACAATTGACCCCTATTAAAAAATCAGAAATATTTTATAAATAAAGAGAAATTAATAAAAATTAAAAAAAAGTACGGGGATTCGAAAGGCCAATGTGAAGGGTATATAAGATTCGGCACAGCCTAATATAGCGCTCCTACTTGTTTTATTATGGTATGTTTTAGGAATATTATACGTTTAAGCGGGTTTTGTAACGTCCATTAACATATCCTTATACCCACAGACAATTAAAAGAATCATTTTCTTAGCAGAGTTTTTTCTATTTAAATAAGCCCAGTATACCGTATAAATGGCGAATGAATCTGGTATCAAAATGTTTTACCCACGCATAAGCCTTATCCATGTAGGGATCAAAATAAAATTTACCTCAAAAATGGTCATATAAAGGGAAAAAATTGTACGAAACTCCCTGACGTTCGTTTCATAACATAACATAAGCCCTATTTAGGTTCTATTCCCGGAAACCACAAATAACCTCATAGACTTTAGTTTGACCGACTTTATTTCTTACTTGCTAATAAATCCTCTAGTGTATAAAAAGTTTTCAAATTTAAAATTTTAAATTTTCCTATCTTCAAAATAAAACACAGATGCAGTTGCTTTAAAAATTTAGAACAAAAACCACAATAACGACCAAGCAACCACCATCTGCTTAGACAAAAGGACATATTAAACAAACTTGGTTCATAATTGTCATTACTAGAAATATGTATGTATATCCTCATCATCATTTTCATCTCTCCATCAGGCATATTAAGAGCATTTATGATTGTAAAAAACAAAGAAAGGCATAATTACGGTATCATTGGAAGTTATTTGTGTTTATTTTTTGCATATTTAAATAGCATAATGAGTTACCCTTCTTCATCCTTCTTCACCCACACACACACAACCAGTCTCACGTTTATTATGTGCATTAGAGTTGTATATTGCAGCCCTAAAGTAAAATTTTTGTTATGCAAACGAACAAACAATTTTCAACACAATTTAAGGAAAAACATTCTAAACGCAAATATTGAAAAGAATAAAGTTGGGGTGGGGAAAAGCAAAAAAAGGCGGCACTACATCCTTTCGTTGACAATTGTAATAATAGGACATACAGTGGTAAACAAATTGCAGGGATACGACAGTGCCGGAGTAAATCTTAATTCTTAAATTCAGGAAATTATCAATTACAATGGTTTTATCTGAGGGGCAATAGTATCTCTTCTCTTTAAACGAGTGTTACCGTCACATTGTAAAATGTTTCGGGTGAGCGGATTTGTATAAGTTTCCAGCTTATTTGAATATTTTAGATTTTAAAACTTGAAGATCTTCGTGATTGTTGCCATTTTGATTACATCAAGGAGTGTCAGTTATCATTCATATGATTTTGTTTTGAGTTTTATATTTGTTGGAGGCAGAAGCAGTGCTCCCATAGAATGAAATGAAGCACTGAGTTTCATTTGTGTCGACTTCTTATCTATATATGACTTTCATGTAGGCGACGATCCATGTGAATGCCAAAGTATTTTGCCTTAAGTTGTTAAGACACCATTTGGTTATTAAAAAGGATTGGGGAGCACGTTTTTTTATAAAATAAAAGTAATGTGGGTACATTTTTGTTAATTGCATTTTATTCCCTGTAACTTTGACCATTTCTCCACTTGAATAGTATGTTGCTATAGCTGTGTTGAAGCCTTGTTAGGATCTTCCTAAGTACTGAGAAATCAGCTTATATCGACGAGTGTTTTAGACTTTTAAATGGCATGTCTGCTGTGTAAAGCAAGTACAGAATTGGTTCTAGAATACTACCTTGAGGTTCGCCTGTCCCAATTAGTTGAGGACAACTTAAGTGGTTTGCTCTTTGATCCTAAGTTATCAGTCGGCTGTGTCCTTTTTTAAAATGTTATAGAGATTTACTGAGAGGTTCAGCTTTAACTTGGTTAACAAGCCTTCATGTCAAACTTGAAGGATTATAAACATCAATTAGCTTTAGATTTTTCCAATCTGTAGGTTTTTTCGATGGTGTGATTTTACCTTTCAAAGCCAAATTATTAATTGGAAATGAAGTTGTAACCAAGATAAATAAAACCAAAGAGAACAAAAAACTTGCAACTTTTTGCTCATGTTGGATCGGTGACGTCACACATACTGTTTTTTTATTGGCCTAGAGGACTTTACCTTCAAAGGATCACTACTAGGCGTAGGCATCATCTTTACTAACAGAAAGTAAAATGTAGACAGAAAGTTTTTAAGTCTTAACCTGGGAAAGGTTACGACTTGGTGAGTACTGCAAATAGTAATTATTATAGGTAAGTGATATGAAAATAGATCCATTGAGGATTGAACCTTAAAAAAGTTCCGGGTATATACCTATTGTAATGCCGAAATCATTCTTTTGATTTTTATTTTGGTCAGTTGGTCAGTTGAAATTATTATATATTATTTCGGGCAAGTACATAAAGAAAAAACCACATTCTAAAATCAAGAATTTTATTCTCTATTTTATCCAAAATCTCACTTGAAATTTTGAAGTACGATCCGTACTTAGGTTTTTTTTAATCAAGTCTTGTCAGTAATACTACAAAACTTATTGTTTTTATGTACATTTTAATATTAAAAAAACAAAGTGTCTCATTGACCTAGATGGTAGTGCGCTAGTGTTGCAGTTCAAAGAGTCCCAGGTTCAAATTCCAGCTACGTCAAGTACAAAAAATTTTTTATATAATAATTATTATTAAATATGTATGATGCTATTAGTTTCGCCTGACCATTAATAACTTATTTGCTTAAAATATAAATTGTTGTGTATAATTTACAATTAGCCCCACTGTTCCCTAAAGAAAGGGTTTAACAACAGATAAAATACTTTCATTCAAAAGGCAAGCTGATATAAAATAGTTGTTGCATTTAGAGCAGAAATTTATGCAAACGAGAACAAAAAAAATTATTATTAAATTTATTTAAATTTTAATGAAAAAAACATATTTACACAAAGTTCTTTTTTATTTTATTTCTTTTCAGTAAATCTTCTTTAAACGAAATAACTTTCCCAACCAAAATACTATTGGCATAGGGACCCTCTTTACTTTTTTTTTAAACTAAATTGATTAAATCCAATTTAAACAAAACAACCATCTACTACATCACAGACGGTAGAATCTCGTAGCGAGCAGCAACTACAACAAAACAAATAGCAACAACGTTACAAATAGATAAATGCCATAATTATTTTGATAGTGTGAATGAACTCTATATTTATATGCCTGCAAAAACAAAACGCTATCAAATGCTTACACAGTTAAATGTATGAATTTAAAATTGCTAAACACTACAGCATCACCATAGTCTAAGCATGACTGATCTATTGCAGCAGTGGCCATTAAGCTCATGCTATCTAGCAACAACAACTGCAATGACAAGAGGCCCCTAGAAAAGTCCGACCCTTATAATGCCGCTACATCACAAAAAAAAAATCCACAACAATACTAAAACATAAGCATCACTAAAGAAATATAGTCGTTTCTAGTTTTTAATTACTTTTGTCGAACAATTTACATTTTGTACTTCTAATCTGTCAAGCAACAACTGCCTCTTTACTTCGCTACCAAGAAGGCGGTTTACACAAACTACTAAAGATGTAAATTGAGTTTATTGTATACTAAGAACGAGAGTTAAAATAATAATTAAGAAAATACAACAGAAACAATAATTGATAAGAACTTTTAATATCGCCAATGAATTGAAGTTGCTTTTCTGCTTTCTCAATTAAATCAAATTCTTTGTTATAATAGAGTTGTAATCATTAATTTATTAAGAGCTGCACTTCCACTATAAAGTAAGTGGTTAAGTGTAGCATCAAGATGCCATCTTTAAGACAAAAGGTCACCACCTATTTTCGTCAATTAAGTTTTATAGCAGAACCTCGTGATGGCCCCAAGAGTTCACGTAAAACGGATGAGGATGGAAATTTTATAATTAAATATTTAGAGGGGTAAGTATTTAATTATTAATATTTTTTACATAAATAGTTATGCATGTTACCGTAAAAAATTATTCACGATGCGAAGGTAAGGTGTGTCAAGTTTAAGCTATAAAAAAGAAGGCCTTGTTTTTAGTTTTTGTTTGAGTTATTTGGGAACAGTTTAACAAGTTCTGAATTTTTAACAAAAATTTTAAATATAATACTTTTTTATTTTATTATTGAATCTTTACATCCAGGCAGTGTCACTAAAATTTAAGTTCCCAAAATAACGTTAATATAATTTACTCTCCTGGTTTCCTCTGATCTCGAGTCAATCGTGTAATAAAACGTTTCTGTCCCAAAGTTCCATTTAACTAGAGGTGATTCGATTCGAGATCGCATTTAAATCGAAATTTACTGGCCAAATCGATCTGTTAATGCTTTTAATATATGAATTATAATTAGAATTTTTCAATTTCGATTCCAATCGAATGCGGCGATTTGGCCTTAGATTTTTCGAGCGAAGTAGTGTTAACGTCGACCTTTACCTGGGGTGTACGGTCGTAAAATTCCACTATTTTTTATTTTATATCAAACAGAAACGGCCAATAAATATTCTTGCTCTTTTTTCGATATTATATGACGCATCCGATTGGCATTCAAGTTCTGGGTCCAACATTGGTCGTTGAGAAATGCGATGGGTTATTACAATCGAATTTCTTTTATTTTGCATTTGTTTGCTACCAATGTTTAAATAGAAAACAAATATTATGTGCTGTTTTTGGAAGCCAAGTAGTGATCGTCTTGGGACGAATTATATGCATTTTGTTATTGTAAACAAAAAAAAAATACACATAATTCGTCCCAAGACGATCACTACTTGGCTTCCAAAAACAGCACATAAGTTAACTATTTAATTACTATTAAATTATTTACAATTATCTCTGATAAATTTTATATAAATTTTTAGTCGCATGGATCGCATTTTTACCACCGGCCCAGATGTATACAATGGTCAGAATCCTACCGATTTACCAGACATCAAAATTGCCACCTACCCAACAGGACCAAATACAATAACAGCCGCCTGTACGGGACCCGACGATGGTTTGACAGGTATAAAAAGGTCCAAGTTGCATTTGAGTGCCAGCTACGCAGACGATATTGATTTCATCGATACCATACAAGAGTCAGATTGTTTTGAGGTGCGTAAAAGTATAAATCCCACTAACAATCGAAATCACAATAGATTTCAACGCTACGGTAGTGGTCGACGGTTAAGTAATGGAGCTAGTACCAGTACAAATGATCAAAATGCGAATAAAACAAATGTCAGTGGTGGAATGCGCTCTCGGAAAAACTCAAAGACTAGTATAGCTAATCTAACACAGAATCAAGCAAAAGAAACGGGTGGGCAAGGCGGAACAGTTAAAACACAACAAAAAAATGAAGAAAATTTAAATAAATCTACCACAATAGTGGTGAGTATGGTGGCGAAACCTACTGCAACCAAACCGGTCACTGTAACCGAAATGCAAACAAATTCTGCCGATGATCAGAATAATAAAAATATTTTGAATACAAAGACTGAAAGTAATACGACCAATTGTAAGCTTAAGGAAAATAATGTGGACTCAAAAGTAGATATGGTTACGACTAAAATCCTGGAGGGCACAACAGAACGTTTACTACGTGAAGCGGTTTCTAATCAAGTCTCAGATGTAGAAGTTGAAGATACTATAGCAGGTGTTAGTAATTGGAAAATGGAATGTGATTCAGCCTATGGCATTTCGGTTTCTTTGTATGAAAATAACATGTTAACCAAAGAGCCAATGGGCAGTCCCATAGCTGATTGCTATGGCATGGTAGTAAGAGGTAATGCAGCTGCTATGGCCTTAGCAGATGGTGTGAACTGGGGCGATGGTGCTCGTTTGGCGGCCAGATCTGCAGTACATGGTTGCTTGGACTATTTGGATCGTGCCATATTTGGTTTGGCCCATGAATGCATGGCCACTACCACTCAGGAAGTATTTGTTAGTCTATTGCGAAGCCTTTGGGAGGGCCATGGTTGTATATTGGAAGTGGGCGGTGCTCTTAGTACGTTAACAATAGCTGTAGTTTTACCCATAGCTAAAAGTTCTGCTGCTGTTAATGAGAATGGTTTGGATAGGAGCGAGGAGGAGGAGAATTCGGAAAAATATGTTGTTTGTGCCTGTAATGTTGGTGATTCACTGGGTTATATATACTCCAAGAAGCACGGCGTTAGAGAGCTTACATTAGGTAATTAATTATGTCACAATTATTTTTCATAAATTTATATAAAAATTTTTAAAACATTTTAGCTTCCCACGACATAACCTCCATGAGAGATATGCGAGATGCTTTGGGTGCTCTGGGACCGGCTGATGGCAATAAACCTGAGCTTAGCAATCTTACCTTGTCTATGACAATTATTGATCGTGGAGATATAGTATTTTTGACATCTGATGGCGTTAGTGATAATTTTGATCCGGTGGTGGGAAAATTCGCAGAAGCCTGGACACAAGATGTTAAACTAACGGCATCGGTTACCTCGCCACCCCAGCGCCCTAGCAGTGTTTTGGCTCCAAAAAGGCAAAACAAAAGTGCTTCCGCCATATATGCACGTTTACATGGTGGTTCGAATCCCACAAGTCCAGTGCCACCAGTCAGACCGCCAAGGTCCATTAAATCACAATCACCTGAAAATCCACCAGCCCCTAGTCGTCCCAAGTATATGAGATCACACACAGTTATAGAACCACGAAGAGTGTCTTCAGCTGGTACCAATACAAGTCATACGTCCTATAATTATAAAGCCAAAATACCGAAATCTCTAACTGGTTTACCTCTGGTAACTGGACCCCAAAGGCATGCTCTTACCCTACATCGTTTAGAAGATCTTTTAAGTTATGGAATAAATGGAACTTTTTCGCCATGTTCTTCAGCGCGGCGTCTGTGTCATTTACTGATTGATTTTGTGCGCATGATTACCTCAGCGAGACGCAAGACCCTAGAGCAAAGGGAATTATTCTATAAACTATCTACAGGGCCTGATGGCATCAAACGTGAAGTAGAATTAAATCGCTTACAGCATAGAGCTGCCCGCAAGCGTGTTATGGATAGTCCAGCCTTTGCGTCTTTGCCAGGTAAACTTGATCATGCTACTGTGGTGGCCTATACAGTGGGTGGTGCTATTAACGTGCATGGCAACAGTAGTCAACACATGCCACAAATATCCTTAACAACTGAAAGGCAATTGTCCAATGACAATACCACCTTGCAGTCAAAGGAGTTTCAAGAAACTAATTTTTAAATATAATTTACTCTTTTTTTAGTTCCTTCCAATTGTAAGCAACTGAATCGAATGGATTTGAAATCTTTAAACAATATTAAACTTATCTTAAACTACTTTACAACACATTTTAAAAAACCATGATATTTTTAATTAATTTGGTTACAAAAAATTTTAAAAAAGTTTTTAATTTTTTTTTTACTGGATTGAGATTGTTTACAAGTGCACAATTTGAGAGCGTATTTTAAATTTTTACTGGGCATTTTTTTGCTTGTAAAACGGTTCAGTAAAGTAACATATGTTTTCTTATGTAAACAAATAATTAAAAATTACAAAATCGATCTTTATCGGCTTAAATTTTATAAAAATTGTTTGAATAAAATAAAAACTTTGAATTAATGAACATTTTTTTTGTAAAATAACTACTGTATTTCTATCTTTAAAAACACAATGTGTGCCGTTCTTTTTTTTTTGTGTTAATTTTTTTTTTTGTTTCCGTTTGCGTACCTTTTGATACAATTTTTTTCAGAGAGTATTCTATTACTTAATTTCCTTACTGAAAAAGTAAACGAATGAACCTATTATTTTAAAGCAAGCTTGCTTTATCTTCAGTTATAGTAGAGAGAGAGTGAGAAAAAATCGAAAGATGTAAAAAAGTTATTTGACTTTACTCTGAAATTAATTAAGCAAAAAACAATAAATGAATGAACGTAAAACTTGCTCATCTTAAAACTGATTTTAAAAGGTCTCCCTCCTAAAAGAAAAATATATTAAATTAAATATGTATGTGCTTTATTATAAAATTTATTTTGATACCATAAGAAATAAGAAGCTTTTTAACCCCGTTTGAAAACTTTCCTATTTATATTTTAAGAAATTGCAATTTGCAAAGCAAGCTTACTTTAAATATGCCTCAAGTTTTATAAAAAAAAGACAAAATCAACCTAAAAATATATACCAAATATTTTATTAAAATAAAATAAAATAAAATAAAATAAAATGAAGAAAAAACATAAAATACAAAGATTGTACGGAGTATGCTAAAGAAAAAAATCTTATGGTCTGAAATCTGGAGCTGTAGAAATATAATATTTTTAGATTATATGCAAATGCGAATTAGTATTTTTAAGCATAAATAAAATACATTTTTAAATAAAAGAAAAATATATTAAAATATTTTAATATACCAACTTATTTCGTAAATGCTTTTAAATGTTAATACAAAGGAGTTTTTATTATTTATTCAGAAGGACGACAACTAAACGGTTTTAATTTACAAGTACAAACATCATTATATCTTTTTTAGCCATGTCTAGTAAAAATTAAATCATTCGATTACAAGGTTTGTATATACAGCTGTTGCGTAAGCAGTAAGGTTAAAAGACATAGTAAACTGGTCCAAAATGGGAAAAATTATTTTCTTTATTAAAAAAAAAAATAAAAAACAATCTACTCCTAAAATAATCGAAATATAAATAAGTTTGTACATACTTTAACTTTGCTTCTTTTTGCAGAATCATATACTGAATAAATAGCCCTTCTTTTTTTAAGTTTTGATTAAAAGTTTTTTCCTTGAAAAAAATGTTTTAGAAATAAACCATCAGATACGTTAGAAAACACTTCAAACCACCAAGTATATTAATATAATCAAACTTGTTCTAAAGAATATTTAGCACAAAATGACCTAAAAGCGGAAATTTATCAAAATTAAAACTTCCAAGGCCATAGTTTCATAAAAATTGTTCAATTGTATGGGGGCTAACCTAACAGTCCACCTGCTTCTAACTAACTCATTTTTTTCCAAAATGTAGGTATTGTTGTACAATTACTGTTTTATATTAAATTTTATAATTATAGTTAGTTTAAGATGGCCTAAATATCAGCCGTTACAGTTTTCGGCCTAAAATCAAATAACTTTTCGTTATCAAGAATGAATAATATATTCAAAATCGTATTATAGCAAACTTTCGCATTTATTAAAGATTTTTAATAATTTTTTTTATATAATTCATGTTCCTTATTAAAATTAGCAATTTGAAATGAAAAGGCTGCGAATCTTAAATTTAAAAACAAAAAATTTGTTACAGAAATCTTCGAAAACCGTTTTTAAGAATATTTTTTAACAATACCTTGAAACCAAATTTTATAGGATTAATTTCAGGGCCAGGGTACACTAATACGGGTAATACCAAAAACCTAGCTGAATATGGATATTAAATAAATTAATGCCAAATTTTGTATAAAATATAAAATTTTTTCAATCTACCTGAACTCTTAAAAAATGGTGCCATCAATTTTTTTTTAGCAGCTAATTCAGATTTAAATATAACGTCAAACTTTATTCAGCAATATTGTTTCTTAGTATCTATTTAAAAAATATTTTTGCCTTTCATAAAAAATTTTGCTGGAATTGTTTAGTTTTTAAATTTGTTATTTTTACAATTTCATGTAAAAGTGACGTCTAGTAAAAGTTTCGGGTATTTTATAAGTAAAAAAGCACCAGGAGTCATACAAAATGGCAACGCTGTTAAGGATCCTAAAGAATTTATCAATTTTTGAACCATTTTGCGCGCTAAGAGTTCATTGCGACCGCTGCATATAAGTGCAGAATATCAAATATAGATGGCGAAAGCATTGTTTGTTAACATTTTTCTTTTTATCAATTTTACTTCCTGTTCTTTTATCTTTTAATTTTTCACTATCAGGTTTTTCAGTTGAATATATCTAGCTTGCTATATGTGTTTATTAAAAAAAGCCTAAATAAATATAACTACATTGCACTCGCGTTTAAGTGCAACATGTATTACATATGTAGAAATTAATATAAACATATAAAAGCAGAATTACAAACAATTAAATATTTGTTTACCTTAAGCGGATGTTATATTTTTTAAATGATGAAGAAACCTTAATATATTGCTTATTAAATTACAGCACAGAATCATACAGCAGCAGCATTTTTTCTACATTTTATTAGTAAATACATAAAATATACCATTAAATATACTTTACACGAATCCATATTTCTTAGTTTTTAGTCCGTATGAAGGCTTATTTTTTTAAATTTAAAAGGAATATTTTCGAATATCCTATTTATTTTATTTGCTTATTATATTTAAGGGATATTTTCAAATCTTTTCAAATATGCCATTTATTTAACAATACATTATGCAGAAGATTTCTTAAAGACATCAATATTCAATGCCTTTCTCGTTGAAGCCTGATAAACGTTTTTGCATTAAACGTTTGATAAAATTTAGCGTCGAATAACCGCTGACAACGGGACACAAATTAAAGTCTGAGCATGTTTCTGGATTGTCGCATTTTTGACAAATTTCACAATCAGTACAAATTGCATTATCAGCACATCTATCTCCTCGACGACACGCTTCATTTAAGCCCACATAGCATACATAACGGTCGTCACAGTTTTTAGGATCAGGATTTTCTATATAGCCGCCATGTTTACAGGGATGCCAGATATTTTCTTCATTCTTGCCGGGACATCTTATATTGGGGTTAATATGTATAGTATTGGCCGATAGCGTTGCCAGCTTATAAGCGTTGGAGTACTGCCACAAAATGGGGTAGATAACAAGTATTAAAACAGTAAGATGGTAGTTAATGTTAATGTTAGGACTTGCACGATTTTTGAACAGCATTTTTATCTCTAAATCTTACTTCAAAAGAACTTACAATTGAATTGTTTATAGATTAGGCTGTGGTTAGAGCTTTTATAGGATTTTTATTTCTTTATGATGATTTTTTTTTTTCAATAAATAATCCTTTTTATTAGTATTCATAATTTCGTGAATTTAATTAATTTTCAATTAATTGTTAAGTCAAGCGTACGGGCTGTAATTCAAAAGATTGCTTGTGGGTCAGTTGACTTGTGGGTTGCATGTTTCTTACTTACTTATGCCACAAAATCAAGGTTATTTTAAAATTTAAAATTCAAATTAAATAGTAACGCTAGGTCGTTAGATTGGGGTAGTAGTGACCATCAATAATTGCAAAATTATTTTAAAAATTAATTTAACAAAATCCTATGGTAAAACAGTGTTCTTAAATGTCAACATATTTAAATTTTACCGTTAAAACAAATTCTTCAAAGAAAAAACTAGATTTAACAAACATTTTTTTGGAATTATAAATAATCTTCTGCCTTGCTATTGCTTTTTTATTATAAACACAATTTTTTTTAACTTTACTTTAAAAACAGTATAGTATTACCTTTTAAAGACAATAAATTAATAGAATGCCTCAAAACTGCAGTTGGTGTTCCTTATTTTTAAAAATAACCTTTACTTTGTATCTGGCCTAGAAGCAAAAAATAGAACAACCTATAGCCAATGAACCCCCTCTTTTTCTCTCGAAACGCTGGGATTAAAAATTAATGCAAATTAATAACTGATTCATGAAATTAAGCATAAAATAATAATGCCAAGAGGACATGGATAACGAAAATTAACTATAAGGGGAAACAGCTGTTCTTCACAGAGACAACATTTTTTAAAAGTAACACTTTAAGGAAATGCTTTAAAATCTGCAAAACTGCGCTCTCAAAGTATACCATTACACATTGGTGTTAATTATTCAATGCCAGCATAGCAGTGCCTTTAGCCTGACATCTACAAGGCGAAATCGTGAATATCTCAATCCTAATCTAATATGTCCTGGAAAAAATGAACAAAATATTTGGGGCCCCTGAAAACATGGCGATTTTATAGCAGAAAAAACTATGAACCTCCTAACCGTAGTAGATAATACGAATTGCCTTTCAAATTGAAAATTCTTTTCGAAAGCCATTTCGATTCGAGTCATGTGCTTCGTATTGTTAGTGTATACCTAACCAAATATTAAAACCAGCTTGCTTTAGGTGTTCCCTTAAATTGCACGGTATACGATATAACATTCAAAGTCAAAATTATTTAGAGTTTTTATTAACTTTGTTATTAATGCATTCTTTTATTAATTTTTCAACAAGCATTTCATTTAGTTTTGTTTTGTTTAGCAATTCAGTTGGAAATCTTAAATGCACTTACTGTTTGCTCAGAAAGGAAAAAAGTGTTAAAAACAATCTCCATCCGTCTGTTTTCAAATTTTTAATTTATAATTGATTTTTTATATCAAGAAATAAATCAAAAAGATATTACTATGGTTTTTTATGAATAACAGCGTAAATAAAAAGTGCCGACAAATTGCATTAGTGCATAAAAATAATAAGCCTAAAAAAACATGTTTTTAATAAAAAAAATCATGAGCTTGTTTCTTTTATAATTCTAGGTATACTTAAAGCATCTTGGAAGTAAAACAATTTAAATTATAACTCAAAACAAAACAAAGGATGTTATTCAAGAAAAGCACATATTAATGTAATAAAAAAAACCTTAATTTAGAAATTTAAATTAAGATATTTAAGCAAAAGTAAGGACTCGAAATCAAGAAATACTTTCATGCAAGAAATTTTCCAAATAGAGCTTATTAAAAAAAAAAAAATGACTGGGAGCTAATAATAAAATGTGCATGGTTTTTTATTTTTGATGATCACAGCCATTACGAAGATGAAGAGGCTCCAGAAGCGGTTTTAGCAGCTTGGCGTTTTTTAACTCCCCAGTTATAGACTCTTGCCATATTTACTTCGGTGGTAGTTATTTGATCTCTAAATTAAACAAATTTTATTTAGTTCCAATCTCAAAAACATATTTACGATCAACACACCTTAAAAAATCTTGATCGTGTTCGACAGTTTTTAGATTTGATACAGCTGAAGTCATATTTTGTTTTAGCAGTACCTCAGCTTCATCTAAAGGATATTCTAGCATAACACTGGCACCTAACCACAGACACACATTTTTAGTGGGTGGAACAATAGTTTTGATAAACACCTGGTCACTGAGCAAAAATTGTGTTTCACGTTCTTCGGTTTCTTTGCGCAAAACATCAATCATTTCAAGAGATCTTTGTAAATCAGGTATTTGTGACTTCAATTTACGTTTGCGGGCCTCTAAATTGTAAGCCATAAATCTATATTTACTATGTTGTTCCTCGAGACGCTGTAGAACTTTTTCGCAATTTTCCTCATTCTCCGGCTGGGCCATATATTTATCGATTTCTTCCTATAAAACATAGATATTTATAAACTAAGTTTCCACAAAAGAATTATTTTTTAGTTGTTGTTTCCTAATATTTGCAATGATTAATGCTTTTTCGTTGCAGTTAACACCCTGTTTTTCGTTTTTGTTGTTGGCTTAGATGGCAAATGTTTGTTAGGTTATGTGTGGAAGTCTTGCAAACTTGTAGTTTACTTACCAGAAACACTGCCTCTGGTATGCCGGCAAAAGATTTTTGATTTTCTGGTAATTTAGGAATTTCTACAGTATCCATTATCCCAGTCATTATGTTTCACTTATAATTTAATTGGATATTTATAAAAAGTTTTCACAGCAGTGGTCGTTCAATTGAAATCGAACACAAAATCTTAGTGGTTTTTTCTTCTTATTGACAATTGTCATACACTAGGAAATGTTACACTTCTTCTCTGATGATGCTGCCAGAGTAAAGTTATTGTTTACAGGGTTTGAGGTCTTAAAATAGTTTCTTGAGGAGCCATTAATTGCTCTGCCATTGAACAACACTTTATCCGCTCATCTATTTGATAGCCTCGACGGCTTCTATTGAATATGTCTGCTCAACCATGTTTGCCATCAAACGCTATTTTGTATGTCAACAACAACATTCATTTTTAAGATGGAAATGGTTAAAGAGTGGCATACTTATTTAAATTTCTGTTATGTTACTTTTGGAATTTAAAACATTGTCCGTAAGGGGAATATCAATTGTACTTCAACAATATCTTTTGAAAAAACCATAAATTGAGAAATTTGAGCATGATCCCTTTGTACGGAGTATTTCTAATATAACCCTGATAACATTTTTAATTACGTATATCGTATGCACCTATTTTCTATGACTTGCGAGCAGTTTTCACAAAATAAAAAATTAAAGATGTTATCCTTATGTAAACAATAAGCAAATAAAACGAAACAACCTGAATGTACTCAGTTTTGTTGTTGGTATAAGCTTTAAGGAGAGAGTCGTTCGACTGCAACAAAAACTTTTTTATTTGTAAGCCATTTTTGAGACTAAATATGTACCTGTGATTCAGGGCACTATCTCGAAAAAACGCTCATCATCCATAACCAACTTGCAGGAACTTTAGCAGCAAGTACATGGAGATTGCTTTTTCAAGTCTAAACCTACACAATTGTTCATAATTTATTAGAAATTGTTGATAAGGTATTTATATAGAGAAATATCGACTAAATATTTAGAAAAAATGCTTTGTTTAAATGATGACTAAGCCAATGATTGAATCAAGCCTTAGTATATTTTTTGGTCTGGCAGCACTTTTTTAATGCTACCCGTTTCTTCTGCATACCAAAAACCTTTTTGACAGAAAAAACAGTTTAAGCGCATTTGAAATCTGTATAAACAGCATTGTTAAAGAATTAAGTATTTTAATTTTTAGTTATTTTAAATTAAGAAAAAATCTAAAAAATGCCCGACTCAGATGAAATTGAAAGTAGTGATTCAGAGTTGCAAGAAAGCGAGGATGAAATATACATCAGTGAAAATGAAAATCAAATCGCAAGTGGCCAACCTAGTGTCGACATGACTATTGAAGAATCTTATGCCACCGATGATTCTCTTGGATCAATTGCAATTTGTAGAAGTAAGGCTGTCAAGAAAAAGAAACGTGCTTTTATAATTGACTCTGAATCAGAGGAGGATGAAGACGATAATGAAATAGAGAGTCGTGCTTTGTCTCCACGCACTCGTATGAGTATTACTGGGATTAGGCCAGCCGATTTAACTGATGATTCTAGCGAAATTGAATATTCTGATGATGAAGAGGGGGCGAAGAATAGAAGTAGTGAAATATATGCTGCTAGCGGAAGGAAAGTCGGTAACTTAAGTAACATATCTGAGGTATGTGACAGTGGTGATGAAAATAAAACTACAGGGAAATTGAAAAGTAAAACTGAGAGAGAAGGAAGATTAAGTGAAAATAAGGCAGAACTAAGTGCTAATAAATCTAGTCTTGAAAGAACTTCGTTAACAGAATCTTCTGATAGTAACTCTGATATGGTTTCGGCTCAATCGCAAATCGATGATATATCAACAAGTTCCTTGGATAAGCAAAAAAATTCTGCTGTTAATACCTTAGGTAACAATTTTAGCATTCTAAATTCTCCTGTTTTACCATCACGCTATAGCACACATTTTGAAAGTGCGATAAAAAATAAGTTATCCTCTACTGTATATCGTCCGCCTGAAATAGACTCTTCCGCCGATAGTGACATACAACTAATCGAGCGAAAAGAAAAAGCCATTGAAATATCTAGCTCCGACTCAGATGACAACAAGGAAAACAGTTTGGTCGATTTGCCTCAAAACAAATCCACACCAAAGATAAGCGTTATACCCATTCGTAACCTGGTTCAACCTAAAATATCTGCTGCCATTAACAGAGTGCCACAACAATTAAAAAATTGCCGCGAAAACAGCATAGACAAAAAATATGTCTCAAAAGAATTTTTTGAGAAAGAATTAAAAAAATTCGAAAACCTTAAAGCTGAGCTGCAAAATGCTGAAAAACTTTTAGATAAAATTTCAAAATCACTACCGGATGGTGGACGTCAACTGTCATTGCGTATTGAGCGTTTACGCAGTGATTGTGAAATAAAGTCTAAATACATTGCTTCTTTATACATTGAGGATAGTCCAATATCGTTACTGAATGACAAAGATTCTCCTTCAGAAAAATTTAAAAATTTTAACCAGAATAAAGCATTCTTTAACAATCAGGCGCCGGACTGGGATGAATTGTCGGCGGCTGTAAATCAAATACAACCCAAACACACGGGCAAACAGGGGTTGGCTACATTTAATAATCAAAAAGCCTTAACTGTAGACCGTTTGAAGGTAAGATAAAGTATTTAATTAACCGCTCGTGATAACTAACAAGTTTGTGCTAACTTACTAAATGCAGAATTTTTTTATTATATAATAAAAAAATAATTATTCATGATGACAAAAATGGAATGGATATCTGAAAGCAAATGTTTGTTTTCTCTAAACTGCCTACGAAATCTTTTAGCAAGAGTTAATTTGCTTTAAGAACTTCAGTAGTTTAAGAAGATGATCATTAATTGATTAAATCCTTTCATACACCATACTGACAAAAAACTACGAAATAGATTTCCTTAAAAATATCTAAATAAAAATTAAAAGCCCATTTTTGTTATATAGGATTTGCATGGTTCTTTGGAAAGTTGTCCGGCTGAAAATGTGTTAGCTGATGATCCAAAGGGTTTGAAAGTTAAATTAATGGAGCATCAAAAACATGCTTTAGCTTGGATGTATTGGCGTGAAAAGCAAAAACCTAGAGGAGGCATATTAGCCGATGATATGGGTTTGGGGAAAACACTAACAATGATTTCGCTGGTTTTGTCATGTAAAAATCGTGAGGAAGAAGAAGATGGAGAAAAGAGTGATAGCGAAACTGATGAAGAGGAAAATCGAAATCCTGGAGCTTGGTCTTCAAAGGGACGACGGGACTGTAAGTTTTATAAAGTTTTATGTTGCTTTATTTTTTTTTTTTTTTTGTAAATAAATAACTTTCAGATTATACGGGTGGCACGCTGGTGGTGTGCCCGGCCAGCTTAATGCGTCAGTGGGAAGCTGAGGCTGAAACTAAAGTTTCCCGCCATCGCTTAACGATTTGCGTACATCACGGTATAAATCGTGAAACAAAACCCAAACATTTACGAACCTATGATCTGGTTGTTACCACCTATAACATAGTGTCTCGAGAACATAAAAGCAAAGGTGCTCTTTTTGGCATTCGATGGAAGCGAATAATACTTGATGAAGCTCACGTTGTGCGTAATCATAAGGCTCAATCTTCTGTGGCAGTTTGCGAATTGCTTGGCAAAGCACGTTGGGCTCTTACCGGGACACCCATTCAAAATAAAGAAATGGATGTTTATGCTCTACTCAAGTTTCTACGTTGCTCCCCCTTTGATGATTTCTCCCATTGGAAGAAATGGATCGATAAAAGCGCTGGTGGCCAACAGCGTTTAAATACGATAATGAAAACTGTAATGCTGAGACGCACTAAAACTCAACTACAAGATCGTGGCGAACTTCAATGTTTGCCACAAAAAGCTATTGAGTTAATTGAAGTGGTATTGGACAAGGACGAAATGAATGTTTATCAAAAAATCATGATCTTTTCACGTACACTTTTTGCCCAGTTTCTATTTCAACGTGCAGAACGTAATACGGATTTAATGTATAGAGAACAAAGTTCCCGGCCGACATATATGCAATCAAAAGATCCGAATGGTGCATACTATAAAATGCATCAGAAATTTACGAAAATACACCAAGGTTCGAAGGAAATTAAGTCTCATGAAATTTTGGTTTTACTTTTGAGATTAAGGCAGATTTGTTGCCATCCAGGCTTAATTGATTCGGTGAGTGGATACTTTTTATTTGTCAGAAGGCACATTCAATTCAAACAATATAATAATCATAAAAAACAATTTTTTTTCCTTCGCATCCAGATGCTAGAAGACGAAGATGCAAATGCCATTGATGAAGAAAGTGAAGATTCTCAGCCAGAAATTGATCTTTTGGCTCAGCTTAATAAACTTGCCATCACCGATAAGGATAACAGCAATCCCATGCTGAGTCACAGTTTAAATAGTAGTGATGGTAACAATTCAATGCGACCCGAAGAACAGATAATGGCCAAGGCATCCTCTCGCGTACTGCAGCGTACGAATCCAGTATTTGATTTTAGGAGGCCTTCAACGAAAATGTTAAAAGTATTAGAAACTATTAAGAATCGAGTACTTTCTACAGGCGACAAAGGAATCGTTGTGTCTCAATGGACAAGTGTATTAAATATACTCAAGACTCACATTGAAGAACAAGGGGTGGCTACGCTTTCACTAGATGGCAGTGTACCGGTAAAGGATCGCCAGGCTATTGTGTCTAAATTCAATAATTCCAAAAGCGATAAACGTATATTGTTACTGTCTTTAACGGCCGGTGGCGTTGGCCTTAATTTAGTAGGTGCTAATCATTTATTACTAATCGATTTACATTGGAATCCTCAGTTGGAAGCACAAGCACAGGATCGTATTTATCGTGTGGGCCAAAAAAAAGATGTCATTATCTACAAGTTTATGTGTAAAGACACTGTGGAGGAGCGTATAAAAGCCTTACAAGATCATAAATTACAACTAGCAAATGGTGTTCTGACGGGCGCTCGTGCATCAGAAGGCAGTAAACTAACTATGGACGATTTGAAAAGTCTTTTTGGCATGTAAACCTTCCTTAATACATATATATTTTTTTAATTTCTATTAGTCTTACCATTTAAACAAATTAAATTAACTTTTTATACATACATATAAACTCATAACTTTTCGTTCGTTTTTCTTGTTGTTGGCTACATTAACTTAACCCTTTTGTTTGTATTCATAAGCTTATTGTTAAAGAAAGCAATTTTGAATTTAGGAAAACTATTTGTGATAATCAAATCAACTTTATGGTTAACACTACGTTGAAACGATGGTTGTTAAAGAAATTATAGAACTTGAATATTAAATTTTAATGATGCTGTGAGTTACTGCTTTTCTAATGATGTAAGTTCACTGTCTTATGAGATAAAAGGTAAAATTGTTCGACAACTTTTAAATATCTGAAGGAAACGTCGGAACACTTTGATTTCTCTCAGACTTCTGTCTAAATTTTTTTACGCATAAAACCAGGGGCCGAATTGGCCGATTTGGCCCCAGTGCATATCGATCGAGTTGTCAATACTTTTAATATAGGAATTCTAATAAGAATTTATAAATTTCGATTAAAATCGAATGCCGTAATTTGCCCCCTGAATTTTGAGTAAAAAATGTCTCGATTGAAAAATTTATAGTAGTCTTGTTAAACACAGGGTAAACACGATAAACGTTTCTATACTTTTAAAAGTTGTTTTAATGCATTCTCTAAATCATGCTGTTAATAATCCGAACAATTCTGCCTGTTCTGTAAACCAAGTCGATTTTAAATCGAATGATGTTCTCTAAAACTATCAATTTGCTGCATTCAAACAGATATGTTAACTCAATTAGAAATTAATGGAAATTTGTAAGCTCGTTTTGAAATCAAGAAATTTGCTCTGATTCGGTTTTCAAAATGGCACCGACTAAAGTTTTTTTTTAAAATTGTTAAGCTGTGAAAACTTCAGTTCAGAAGTTATTGGACAGGGTGGCTTGCCAACGCTACCTGCCATATATTTCGACAACTTACAGCCTGCAACATTAGCCAAACTCCTGCAGAGAGATACAGATGGGAGAGAATTGTAGCCAGGGCACTCTCTTAACCTTTTTAAATGCTCAACTATGGCAATCATTTGAGGTAGCCTCTCACTCAATCAGATACCCATCGGTAGTTATAGGGCGGATTATTGCCGTGTATTTTCACCGAGTTTCTGCTGACATAAAAAGAAATTAGTTTATTTTTGACTATATTTTGAATATTTTTTTCAGTTAAGTTCCGGTCCAGAATACCCTGGGCTATTTTGTATTCGAAAAAAGCTTTAGCCCCTTGGCATTTAGAATAGCCCCACGAAAGGTTTCGATCCTATGCTTCTGAGTTAAAAATACTACTCTGCTTGGTTTTTTTTGGGTTTATTTTAAGTACATTGGAACTAGATAGACAAACATTTACCACCGATCAGTATGCCCACATCGTCCGCGTAGGCCAGAATTACTATTTTCGTTTTTGAGGGTCTTCAGAGTTACATTGTTATCCATGAGCCACAGTAACAGGATGAGAACTCCTTGTGGTGCGTCCTTCGTGACCACTCTCCCTATGGGACCCTTAATTAGGACCGCAATAATTATCCTGTTCTGCTCCTTGCCCCACAATGTGGGGTTATCGCCCCAATGCCCCCTGATCTAACCCTTAGCTATAGAAGCCTAAATACCTTACAGCCTCTCTTGTTCTCGAACTCAAGATTGGTAACGTTTAGCACCCATGCTCTTACTAATCGTTTAGCCTCACGTGTCAATTCAAGGGTACATTAACTACAGACAAGCTCTTCGGTAGTTTTATAGCCAACAATATCGGAGAGTCCTGAAAAGCAATACTCTTGACATTAAGGAGATTTATTATACTTGAGGGTCCTTCTACAATCCTCTACTAGCCTAGACTTGGCACAGTGAAACTTCAACGCTTTAAGGGCTATCTGACCTAAAAAAAATCATAATGTGGCCTGCCAATCCTTTCTATTATAGGACCCGTTGTCTAAGTACAAGATGACTTAATATAACGTGCGCTTTAAGCCGTTATCCTTAATTGTTTTGCAACTGCAACTTTTTTCAAAATCGCTTTTCATCTAAATTTCTTTGTTGACCCTCGAATCATTAACAGCCTGCGTGAATTTGAGACCAAATATTCATTTTTCACACGTTGAACTAAAACGTTATTTTCTTACGCATTGTTGCTGTAGTATTGTATCCTTTTATACATTTGTATCCTACTGTGTGCACATTTACAGTTCTTTTTGCTTCGATAAGCACAGCCAACCAAAAGAACTTTTGTCCAAGATGTGTGTAGCTGTTTGTAACTCTATGCCGATGTGCCTGCAAATGTTGCAATATATTTTGCTCAAACTAATTTTGTATTCAATGCAGAACAGCCAATTTTAATCAAATCAATTTTACAAAAGCATAGTTTTATTATTTACAATTTTCTGTTTTTCTTATTTTTACTTGAGTTGTAGTTGTTGTATCATTTAAGTTTTGTGTTACAATTTGCTATTATTCTCTGTTTGCCCTATAAAGACACAGAAGAAAAAGAATAAGAAAAGCAATAATGAAGGAACTTCAACAGCAGCAAAACTACTTCGTTTTGTTTTAACGCAAATTTCAACAAAACACGGTTATGCAACGGAAACGGAAATGATGAAATGCTAGGTTAAGTTTTCTTTATTACTACAAATAAAAGTATGGGTGCGGGTGTGCATGTTTAAGTATCAGTGTCATTTAACAATAGAATGGTGGCAAAGAAAACATTTGTCTTTTCCTTAAGTAAACGAAAGGGGAATTAAAAGTTTGTTAGAGCTTTTTGGAATAAAACTTAAGTAAAAAAATAAATTTTTGCTTATGAGAAATATTTTTTTTCAATAATGAATTAATTTGTTATTGGCTTAACAGTTTTGTTTTGTTTTTTTAAAATCTGTCCTTTATTAAACCTACTTTTAATAGTGGGCCTTTGCCTAAAATCTTGTTAGCGCCCATTAAGACTTTATTTGTATTGAAATTAAAACCAAATAAATTTCATTACAAACGTTACGAAAGGAAGTGATGAGTGAAACTTGTGGGTAGAATGATACAGAAATATGAAAAGAAAGCAAAAATGCCGTTTGCAAGAAGTCAGTATTGCGTAGGCGCTGAACCACCTATCTACCCAGCCACCCAACCCCTTTAATGAATCCTATGATGCTCCCCAGCCTTAAATCAAAGACCCTACCAAGTCCATCCGAGAAGCGCCCTCTCAACCACCTCTGTCGGTGGATCTGCAGCCCAGGGCAGTGACATTGAAGGTGTTTTACAGTCTCTATCTCCTCCACATCCCTGCATAACCTGCGGAAATCCGGAGAGTTCCTATCCAAATTTACTCGTCACATGTAAATCCCGTATTGCAGTGCCCTGTGAGAGTTTCAATTTTGCATCCTAAGACCCTCCTGCTCTCTTTGAGCAGCAGTGCCTCTTCTGTTCAACCTGGGCCACAAAAGTCTGAATATCCCGCAATCAGTCCTGTCCACCAGCTTCGGCCCACCTTGTGCAATACCCAAGTCCCTATTAGTTCATAATAGAAACCCAATATTCCGGGCCGATCCCCTCCTCGTCAATTCATCAGCAGTCTCATTGCCGGCAACGTCACAATGACCCGGAACCCAACAGATCCTAACCCTGCGTGTTGGCAAGATCGCTCTGAGAGCACGTCCACAAGTCTAGACCTGACATCATGTTTCTTTAAAGCCCGACTGCCAACGAGGACTATCACGTATTCTCTTTCGTCCGCGTCCTCCCCTACCAATTCCGTGGCCCTCATCACCGCCAGAATCTTAGCCTGGAAAGCGATGAATTTCATTTCAAATACTTAAATTGAATTTTGCTACAATGTATAAATTAATATTAATTAATATTACATAAGCTCCTCTCCCGGGTGTCACCTTAACCTTCATAACGTCTTATGATAAGTTAATTTTTTAAATTTTCTTTTCCAACATCCCTCGTATATTTAGTCGTTCTGCCAGTTGTATGCGACCATTTCATTTAATACAAGTTTAAAATTGCTATTTCATTTATTTAACATTTGTTCAAGAAGATCTTTTGTTAATGTTTTAAGCTTTTTTAAAGTACGTATGTATGGCTGTGTGCTTAACTATTTCTTTGGAAATATGAAACTGCAGCAGATTCTCCATTTCAGGAAAACAGGACACTCAAAAGATGCATTGTGTTTTTCCTTCTTAATATTTTGTTTTAATTAAAATTTAAGTGTTTTTAACAGCTTTTCCTTTGTAGTTCTGTTTTTTCGTTTTAAATTTTATAATTTATTTCATTTAAATTGACTTTGGCAAATGAGTAATTTTGTTGCGCAAAAAAGGATATTTAAATGTTATAAACATGTCTTAAGCTCAAAGGATTAGCATGTTTTAAGGGGAAATAAAAAGTTTTAGATAACTGAACTTAAATTTAATTTTTTTGACTGGATTTCAGTATGGGAAAATATAATAAAAATCCTTTTAACCTAACTCTTACAATCGTTTTCAGTATAAGTATCAATTTATTAAATTAAAATTTTTTTAATATTTTTTTATTTTTTATTTTAATGCTAATGCCAAGTTGAATAAAGTTAGCATTTTGGTAAAATATGTTGGAAAGCGTTTTAACGACATAATGAATACGTGTGGAACAGGGATGGGATATAAAAAATAGTTGCTTATATAAGATATTATAAGATCTACATTCTTTTTGCGATATCTAACATGTATCTCATCCGCCAACAGAATTATCCGCAATATTTTAAATATCTGATAGAATTGTCGGCCAAATTAAACGCACTTCTGCACGTAAAACATATAAAGTGGCTGACAAGAATTCTGACAGAAAGTTGGGGGAAATTTGAAGCCGTCCAGTTAAAAATTAGAGATTATCGGGTGGATCATCTTCTTGGTTTTAATTTGAACCAGAGGTTATATCGAATCTGGCAATACTTATGTCTTTCTTTCTGTTACAAGGTTCTGTGCATTATCTCCACTGAATAGAATGACATTGGGACTTATTTAAAAATAATGACAAAAAAGAAAAAAAATATTTTAATGAAACTTCGTTATACATAAGTATATCATGAATGTTTGTGGATTTTCTGTCAACATTTCGCTACTTAGATCACAAGTTGCTATTTAAATCTCGGAACATTGGTACCAAATGAAAGGAAAGGCCCTTCAGCCTTAAAACTCTACAGTACAACACACCTCAAATATACTGTTTGTATTTATGTACACTATATATCGTCACAGAAAATGCAAAACGACCTATCTAACAAACAATTTAAAATTGGCTTTTTATAAATTAAAGCCTTCAAATATGTACGTCATCTCGCAAAACTCTTTTTTTTCAGCAGAAATAAATTTGTTGATCCTTTTTAACTAACATATATGGCAAAAATTTGTGTTAATTGTAAATATTTATTTATTTACACAAAAATGCTTGCCCCTTCTAAAAAATTTTTAAATGTTAGATAGGGCGTTTTGCATTTTCTGTGACGATATGTATGTATATCTACAAAAAAAAATTATTTAAGAAAACTTTACTTAAATCAAGCCATAGCGGTGTCAAAAGTACGGTGAGTACGGTTTTTCTTACATCAAGTACGAAATTTCTTACTCCAAGTAAAATTTTTCAAGAACGAATTTCTTACTTTTAGCCACAATTAAGCCAAAAAAAGATTGATTTAAGAAGCCGTAAACGAGATTAATTCGAAAATGATTTGTATTTCTTTTTTTTGACTTATGGAGCTTTATTAAGAAGAAGAATTTTATATTTTATTTTTATTTTATAGATACATACTTAAAATTTACAATTTAAAAATTTAATTTTTTGTACTTACCGAAGCTGAGATTCGAACCAGGGATTTTTGCATTGCAGCACAAGCGCGTTACCTCTAGGCCACCGAGACACTTTGTTTTCAAATGTAAAATAATATATTAAAACAACAAGCTTTTTTCTGCTTGATTTGTTGAAGCAATCCGAATAGGCTTGATTTAAGAAAATGTAAGTAACTTAAAAATTTCAAAAATGATTTTGCATAAATTCAAAAATTAAATTCTTGATTTTAGAAAGCGAGTTTTCTTTCTGTGTAATGTATTTGGCTTAAAAAAAAAAACAAAAATAAGGTTCTCCCCTTTAAAGAACCATTTTCAGCCTTTTCATATTAGCTTCGCTTGCTTATTTAAAAATTTTTAAATGTTTTTAGTTAGAATACTGTATATTATAAACAAGGATTAGAAACAGGATCCCTGAAAAATGATTTCTGTAAAAAAATTATTTGTTTTAAATAAAACTATTTTCAAAAATCATTTTTTAGGACTAACTTGAAAATCTGCAAATTTTTTTTTAAATATTTGCATTTTTCATTTTCAGTTTGTTTCGCTTCGAATGAAATTTTGCCTATTTTGTTACAACTTTTGACGAAACTACCTGCCAGCACTAGGTTTCCCTGTTTTTTTATTATTATTATTAGGGAGAAAAGTAATCAAAAACATAAATTTTAGTATTGACGATTCTCTGACGATTTCCAAAACTTGTTTTGACGGTTTTGATGATTTTTTCCAAAGATTTGACGATATTGAACCAAAATTATCTGGCAACTATGGTTACAAGGTTCAAAAGCCCAGCCAGGGTACACTAACACAGGCAAGTTTTTGAATTTCGCCTTAATACTACCTGTATTGTATACCCTGAGCCCACCTAAATAAAATAAATTTAACATTTTCACGTTACAAATATTCAGTTTTGTATAAAATTTTAAATTTTTCTGACATTCCACCGTTTAAACACAAAAAATAAATGCAGAGGGCGAGTTTTTTAAATTCGCCTTGATACTACCTTGTTAAGTGTGCCCTGATTTAATTGATTAAACATATTAAATTCATATAAAAACTCTTAAAATTATTTATTGTACGTCTTGACGGGACAAATTCATGCCTAGACAATTGTCCAAATCCAAATAAAAAAATCCGGTATTTTTATACTGGGTTTTTATATACTGAGTTTGACGTTTGTCTAGGCATGAATTTTTCTCGGCAAGACGTACAATTAAATTGTTTAATTTTTTTTAACAAAAAATCAGAAATGCTGTATTTTTTTAAGCTGGTTACAACGATATTGGATGTCCAAAAGGTAAGACAAGTGGTAATTGGAAAATATATTACTAGGTTTTGCCCAGTTAATAACATTACTGATGCCTTTAATGGCTTTTTAATTAATGAATCGCTGGCGTTTAGTCGATAATACCGATGTCGCTGCTATGTGAAGCCGTCTCATCGCTATTCTCTGCATCAGATCCGTCAGTAAAGACATCTTTATTTCATTCCTTGTTTACATTTATGGAATAAAAACCACAGGTTCTAATTTTAGAGCGTTTAATATTTTAAAATGGCTGGTACTAAGTTTTGGACAGTTCGAATTTGTGAGACTCTACTGTAATCAGTATCGGTTCTTTTATAACTTTTAAAACTTAAAGACCTCTGAATTGTATACATACTTGTACTTACTTCTTTGTAATTCAAATTCCCGACTATTTATTATACAGTTTTGATTTAAATTAATATATTTTATACATTCACACATACATATACATACACACATTCTAATTTTGCAATTAATTATTCATAATGTCTAGTATTATGGGTCTTTTATTATTTTCTACTCCATTTGCATTCACATATGCAGACATTTTTTATTTGCTGATTTAATGCAATTTTGTCGTGCATTTTTGTGATTTTTATTTTTTGTTTTAAGCGTTAAGCGTCAATTTTTGCTATAAGGTCGTAAAAAGAATTATATATTTTTTATGATTATTTATTATACAATTTTATAACTTTTTTTTTGCTGAATTTCCATAAAAAGTGCATTAATAAAAAAAGTTATTTTTTTTGTAAGAAATTGTTTGGGATGAAAATAGATAAAACTTTTAATGGGTTTTATAAGATTTAACATTATGAGTAACTTAAACTTAAGGATGTGATTAATGCAATCTGTATGATAATCGTTACTAGGGAATTAATTACCACTTTAGGTGTTTGGTAGTAAATTCTTACATACATAATTACGTACATAAGAATGTAATTCCAAATAGGTCTTAGACAATAAAATTAGAGTTAAATAAAATTTAAGGTATGCCCCTTCAAATATCTTCTTTGTTAGAACTAAAAAAATATTTATTTTTAAACCTTCAAAACACAGTGGACGTCCATTAGGTCGTACTTTCGGTTCCCCGAATTTTCAATAGTACGAAACATTGTTTTTGTCTATTTTCAGTTCTGTAGTTGACTATTTAATAATACGATATTTTTTTTGAAGGAATGTGTTTGTTTTTATTTTTTTAAAGATGTTTACTGGTTGCTTTCTGCAGCCACCTGCCAAATGTTTTTTATTTCTATGAAATTGACTTTTATTCCATACATATGTACAGGGTGTCTGGTGGCAAATTTATTTCTTTAAATAAGAATATTTCAAAAAGTAATCAACGGTTTAAAAAAGCGCCGTTTAAATGATCGATTATGCGGACTTTTCAGCCATGATGTCGCGTCGAGTGAGCATCGCTCGTTCGCTGTGGAGACATTTTTTAAGAGTAATGATTCTTACGTAATTTCTCGTTGACAATTTTTTTCAAAATTCTGTATTCGAAAAATACGTGATGGACCGAGTGTAAATTTCATTCGTTCGTGGGTGCAGACATTATTTGCAACTGCTTCGGCGTTGAATGCCTCACGGCCAGGGTCCGATCTTCAAGGACTCCCGAAAGCATTAAACTGGTTGAAAGCAGTTTACGTGAAAATTCGCGGCATTCAATACGTAAAAGAGCAGCCTCATTGGAACTTCAATTCAATTCAGCAATTATTCATGAAATTTTAAAAATGGATCAGAAGTTCCGTCCCTTTAAATTTGATATCGTTTAAGAACTGAAAGAAAGTGATTTTGACTTACGCAAAAACTATTGCGGAACAATGTTGGAGCGTTTTAACATTGTAAATCCCGTTTTTTTGAGCGACGACGTTCATTTTGCCTTAAACAGCTACGTCAACGAGCAAAACTGCCGTTACTGGTCTTCTAAAGCCCGCAACCCTCGATTGTAACATCAAAAGCCATTGCATTGCTTCAGAGTAACTTTTTGGTGTGCCTTATCCACACATGAGATAATTAACAAATAGATTTTTAAAAATTCCCGAGGCAAGGAGACGAATGTCAACGGTGAAAATTATCGATTACGGATTTTTTTTCCAAACTCGAGCTCATCTATCGTACTTTTCACACACGTGGTTTCAACTGGATGGGGCGACTGCACACACAGCCAGAGCTTCAATGAATTTGCTTCGGAAAAATTTCCTTTAAAAACTGATCAGTCGCTTTTGGGATATCCCACAGCCACCGAGGTCTACCAAACTAACTCCCATGGATTTTTTTATGGGGCTACCTCAAAGAGATGATTTATAATGACAATCCCTAATCTCTTGTGGCTATAAAAAAAATATTCTTTAAGAAATCAGCTCAATTGAACCAAGTTTACTGCATCGTGTAGCGCAGAACACAAGAACAGTGTGTTCAACTCGACAAAAGACATTTGGATGACATATTCTTTACAAAATAAAATCTGCATTTTCATTTGATCGTTCAATGCTCTTAAAACAACTTTTTGTTAATTATAACGGATTTTATTTAAGGTTAAAAATTTAAGTCTGCCACCAGACACCCTGTATAAATGTATTGTTTAGTACGTATTAGTTTTACATGAACTTAAATTTTTTGTAAGTACTTTTCAGGGCACACTCAACTCTTGGTATTTTTGTTTTAAATAAAAAGCTAATTTGAATTAATCAATCCATATGTTAAAATTTTTAAAAAATGAGAAAAATAAAACTATATTCCAATAATACGAATTTTCCAACATTATAAAAACGCCTGTTATTAGATCGTACATATGCATAAAAAAACTAAAAATCCAAAGGATGTTAGGTTCATACCCCTTTATTTATATTAATTTTTTTAAAAGGTTTATAAGAGAGATTTTATTGTGTAGTCTTGTGCCATCGTTATTTACTTTAAAAAGCTTAATGTAGCTGCCTTCTTTAATTAAAAAAGCTAAAGCAAGCTATGAAGCTAATAAGAAAAAATTTTTCTGTTTAAATTTTTATTGATAAGAAAAGATTATTATAAATGTTAATAAAAACTTTACTGCTTTAAGAAATTTTTTTGTACATAAGTATGTATGTACATATGTATTCAGAATATTAAAAATTCTTTCTAATTTCTATGTTAATAAATGTATGTATGTACCTATGTACTTTGCACAGATATAAAAAGTTATTTACTTTTAATTATTCACAAATATCAAAAAAATCTAATTATTTAATATTTAATTTCAAGTTTAAGGTTCTGTTTACGCCTTTAAAAAAATGCAACAACAGTAAAAAAATTTAAAAACACAAACAATAAAAAGTGTAGTTGTAATAAAGCGAGTCGTTAAACGACTCTCAAGCCCCGAAGGTTCCATGTGTGCATGTATTGCACATACTTGGCCATATAAAGTGTAATTTTATAGCTCCACCCAAGATATTGAATTTTTCTGCAGCACACAAATTGTTTATATCATGTAATATGTACTACACTGCAACGTTTTCATTTCCTGCTTCCGGTGTTGAAACATTCACATATACACACGCACACATTTACTCATATCGGGAAAGCAATCTAAAAAGTGTAAGAAAAAGAAACTATTAAAATTATACATAAAAGTGGTCGTTAACTCCCATAAATGTGCGGCGCATATACAAAATCCAATTTAAACTAAGAAATTACAAAAAGAAATCAGAATTGAAAATACCTACAGTTAAAACTTGGGTTGGGTGTCTTCCACATGTTTGATGTAACTTATGCATTGAGTTACATGCAACCTGATTTACATCAGATTTGTTTGAGTAATTTTGCAACAGGGGTTGTATCAAACAGCAACCTGGATGCAGTTAAGATTTTGTGCCAATTTTTCAAAGCGGATATACATAAGTACATAGAGTGTTTGTTAACGTAGCTTTGATGATGAGGTAAGGCTAACTTTAGCATTTAAAAGAAGTTTGTTTTTATTCTTTTAAAGACATCTTTTGTATTGGCATTGCAGAGCATGTTTAAATACATATGTTTGTATAATTAACAAATAATAAACCTTTAAATTAAAAACCCGAAAAGAAAATATATTTATATTGTTTATAGGACTTATACGAGATTGTAAATCATATCTACATATATAAATATTTCAATAATAATTATTTTTTTGTGACATTCAAATGAACGAAAGACTAGAAGTTTGTAATGGAAATGATTTTATAAATTTCAGATTAAAAAAATTTTTACTTTTAAACAAAATTCTGTAAAATCTTTTGTGCATTAATGTCCACTTCATAGGGCTTGATTTGACTCCGGAATTTTAATTTCAACAGACAGACATGGGTTAATCCGCTTTCCTTTTTATGAATAAGGACTAGAATATATATTCCTTATGGCGTCGAAAATGAATATTGTCGAATTGCACTACTTGAAAGGTAAAAAAGCGAATAAAATTTTCTTTGTTATTAACTGGATATCCACTTGCAAAATGGAGAAATGCGAGAACAGAGAGAGCAAGTCTTAAAAAAAACTTTTGGAAGGATTGCTTTTACTACTTTTATGGGCAATAGTTATCAGCAAACATATCCCGCAGGACCTAAGGGCAAAGCCGAACCATTATGGAATGGTGAAGGACCCCTGTTGTATTGTGCATAGCTGGGCTTAGACTAGCCGGCTGAGTGTGAATCTGGGCAGAAAAACAAAAATAGCATACTATGGCGAGATACGTTTCTG
Organism: Melanophora roralis; assembly: GCA_963583895.1. Taxonomy (NCBI): domain Eukaryota; kingdom Metazoa; phylum Arthropoda; class Insecta; order Diptera; family Rhinophoridae; genus Melanophora; species Melanophora roralis. The sequence continues at coordinate 108,616,216 of OY757187.1, read as the reverse complement.
GGGTAAAATGATAATGATATCCGGGAGGACCAAATACCTAAGAGGTAATCCTGGCGGAAAATTTCGCATTCGATTTTAATCAAAACTAAAACTTCTTATTGGAACTTCTAAATTAAAATTGATCGATCGAGTAAAATTTCGATTAAAATGTAATGCCGTAATATGGCTCCTGGATCGCAAATCGAACTGAAGGCACTGCAAAGAGGAGAGGTCAGTCAAGGTTCAGCGATATTTGGCACCAAATTGAAAAACTAAAGTCTCAAACTTAAGTCGCAGTATAATAACTGGCTAAATAGAACCACATTTATGCGAACACGTACTTACGTGGTACGCTGACAGGACGTAAAAAATTGGAAGTGCAAATAAGAATTCTCTAAACAGGGCCTTGGAGGCGATTTTGAGTATCAAGCCTATTGAAGCAACGAGAGGTCAGTTGCGATGTAACGCCTATAGGTGACGAGGGGAATGGATTGTCTTAACATAAAGGAGGGGGAGAGTGAAGTTTTCTAATAGAAGTATCGTATGTTAAGACAAAGGCTTGATGTTTATCGCTGATGTCAAAGTGGCAGTCATGGTTGGACGGGACTCTGGGCGGATGTCCGAGGGAAAATGTTATACGGATGCCTCTAGGGAGGAGAGAAGAACTTGATTATACACCTTTGCTTAAAAGCCAAAAACTGAAATCTACTTTCGCCTCTCGGACCACAACATTGTCCTGCAAACGGATATGGTCCAATCACGGAGAGTTTGTCCCGACTCAGAGCAAATGCAGCTCCTACCGATGTTACCATCTGTACACATAGCTAAGCGTCGATTAGATAAATTATGCTTGAGAACACCAAATCTGCTTGGAATAGAAAGAAAACAGCGGAAAGAATGCATTTCCTGCGTTACTGACCAGGTTTTACACATTTAAAGCTAGCGGTTTTTGTCTGATGTTTCAGCAGATGTGGCTTACTTGAGAAGTGTAAAATGGAAATGCTAAGAGATTTTGTCCGTTGTTGTCACAGGGAGTTATTTGAGTAAAATCATCTCTGTAATTGATGTTATAATGTCTTGGAGAAACCGGTGGGCGAGGAAAATGGGACTGAGTTTGAACTTTGATAAGAAGGATCTGGTTCTCTCCACCAGGATGACTAAGATTGGCCAATGGACCAAACAAAGATTATATAATACCAATTTGATACTAAGAAGACACATGAATTGCCTGGAAATGGCCTTGGAGGGTTAGCTGTGGTAGAGGCTCAATGAGTAGGAGTCACAAAGACGACCAATGCGCTCCTTCCATACAGGAAAATGTTAAGTAGAACATGTTGTTTTACAGGAGATCTAAACTGGTTTATGGATACTTTCTGGAATTTTTGGATACTCATATGGTAGACTGCACTGAAGAAGCAAGTTAACCTCAAACATCTGGAAAGCGGGCAGACACTTTCAGGACTGTGCATAAATAGCACTCAACGCAGCACCCCTGCCCCATCGTAAGATGTAGTCTCGGATTAAAACCGATTTATATGGTCGCTTAGGGTGCTTCAAGAAAAATTCGGGTGCCATCTAGTCATGACAAAGCTACTGGGGACGCAAAATGTGCCATCAAATACATGGTACCGAAAGTGAGCTTCATTGGGAAGCCGAATGAGACTATGAAGGAAGGCGGCTGGTTGGCGGGTCCTCGCACGTATTACACTCCTCTAAAGGTAGAACAAGTAGCTGTTGAAGGAAAACATACAGCTCACTTGGGTCCGCTTAATTCGCTTAATAATAATTTTTATCGAGAACTGAGAATTATCCCTATCTGGCCCAGTGAAACGTAAAAACCTTTATTTACATAACACACATACATATGTATGCACATGTGTATGTAAATTTTTGTTTAAAGATCTTACAGCGAAAATTTTATTTCCCTGCAATTTTTTTACGATTATACTTTTAATTTTTCCATAGTTATTATTACTTATTGTTGCCATTGTTTTTTAGTTAGAACTTGTGTGTTCTTTATTAAATTGCAAATTAAAGTAAAGATAAAAAGAAAAAAGAATTTATACTCATATGAGACTTATAAAACCACAAACTGAAATTGTTCGAGAAAATAAAAAAAAAAAACAAACATTAAAAACTATAAAGCAACGTCGTCCTTAGCCATAACTGTGTATGAAACAAAAAACAAATAGTTGAAAGGCATCTGCAAGGATTTGACTGCAACGACGAAAGTATGTATCTTTGCAATGCATCTTTAAATGCAATTCATGTTGTTTTAATGTTTTTTTATTAATGTATGTTGAAGTTGTCGTTAGAATGCTTATAATTATTTTTATTACACAATCAAGGTTCTGTTGCTGTATTATTTTTTATAAAATGTAAGCAAAATAGAAAACCTACCATAAAGTTATTTAATTTTTTTCTGAAGTGCAATACAAAATATTTCATCTTTTTCCACCAATGACAGTCTAGTAACGCCCTCTCTCTAAATTTTTTATTCGTTTTTTATTTCGGTTGTTAAGAATTGCAGCTGCTCTTTTATAACTTTTATATGCTGTTGTTATAATAGTTAAAGTTATATTTATATTTTCTATATACAAATACATGGTATCTAATATATTATATAATCCATCCCATTTCTTTATGTATATATGTATGTGTGAAGCGTTTGTATTCTTTATCTTATTTTAAAATACGAGTGTAAGTATATATGTATGTACATAGAAGTTTGAAAATATGTACATTAGAAATTTTATGTTTTTTTTTTAAATTTCTAAATACTTTTTTTTTTACAATTTTATCTTGATAACTCAACCTAATGGAAATTTTTAAAATGTCATGTCCATGAATGTCCAAAGTTCTAGGATAAAGTTATTCTGTGTGATATTAACTAACTTTATATAATAAAAGTAATTATTCCATTTCTGTATATTAAAATAGAATATGAGAAACTTTTAATTTTTTTTAAAATATTGTTAAAATGTTTGTTCGTTAAATTGAAAGGGTATGTTCATTTTCTAGTCCCATCTCACCTATAAATTTATAATAATTTCTATAAAACTTATGTTGAATTGTCTTAGAAATTTGATTTTAAATTCGACTTAAAAATATCGAAGCCGAGTTATCGAAAAAATATCGATGTCTTGTTAACAAAACAAGCCTTTAGTTACGACAGGGCAACAAATGTAGGGCAAGGTAAATAACGTTATTTGTTAAGTCTTATCCCGCTTAATACCATACCGTTGCGTTGGGCTGCCCGGATAAACAAGCTACCCATCTGGAAAGTGAAGTTAGGTCAGCTAAGGTAGAATAGGCTGTATAAAAGAAGTATAGTTAGGTGTAACATGACAGGTGGAAAATTGACGGGAATCCTTTGAGGCGACCCCAATGAGGTCAGAACTAGGGGCATTCTGAAACTTGGGAAGCCTGAACTAGGTGAGATGACGGGCCATCGGATGGGAGTAACGGAAGACAGCGAGTGCAGGGCATAACCCAAGGACATCGAAACGATGAAACATATCCCGTGTTAGTGTCCAGCTTTTGCAAAGGCCAGAGTCCGATATTTTATGTTTGATGTATTGCCAGATGTGGCTCCCTTAAGAAGTGTAAATTGTCAGATGTTGAGAAAATTCGTACGCATTACCGAATTTCTCTGAACTTCTCCCCCGAGATCCTTTTTTCTTGCTGGAGGGTACAACAATCCGATCACTGGCTTAGATGTATGTCCTAAAGGACTTGAAGCCTTTAAGGACTCCTATTTTCAATCTTACCTAATCTAGAAGTAGCTCCCTTATATCCGAGATTTTGATCCCTATGCTATTTCTGTGGAAGAAAGGAAAAAAAGTATAGATTATGGAGGAAGATCTAATTATTGTGGTCTAATCGTCTTAGTTCATTGGAAAGACAACCGCATGACAAAAGATGGCTAACTAGACAAGCTTATGTTAGTCAAAACTTTCCCGTCTGCTGGTTCCATAGTACCTAATCCGTACATCGTCCATCGTACATCTTGCTTTGTAAGGTAATCTCCTTTTCCGGGTGTTGTTGTCTAAACGACAGTGGCAAATGTCTTCTGATGACTTTCAGCCTTCACCTGTTTGGGTTGACAAGACAATCCTGCCTAGGTTTGGTTAGACAGTAGAAACACCTTGTGTAACTGGACACAAGGTTGCAGCTTTATTGGGTCAATGGATGTAATCATGAATTTACTTTATATATACTACAGGATCCTAAAATCAAGCTTAATTTAAAAGCCGTGAGGTACCGCAAGGGGAACATGAGTGGTTGGTGGGTCTTTCTTCAAATCACAGAACCTACATCTTTTCTACGGATTTGATCAAAGTTTATGGCTTGAGGGATATGATTGATAAGGTAGATGTTACAAGGCGCTAGCATTTTGTCGAGACCTGGGAATCAGAGAGTTTTACAAACGACTTGTATTTTTGTATTTTTGAAATATAAGTTTTAGCAGCCAAATATTCCGCTGTTCTCGCTATGTGATATACTTCATACTTGTAGGTAAATAAGTTTATTGATTCGTTTATTAGTGGCAATATCCATAAACCTTGCTTGTTCCTTAACTGTCCAGGAAAGCACCGAAACTTTTGACAAACTGCATGCAGTTGGCGTAAGTAAGTTTGGAGACACAGAGGTATTGATGAAAATGAAATAGCTGATGAGGATCAGGGAAAGTTTGGATAAATACTATTTCGTTTAGAGTCATTAAAATTACGTAGAAATCTAACGACCCAGGGAAGACGACGTTACCTATGTTTTTGCAAAGAAGTGATTGTAGACTCTTAGTGGGGATTTACATTATAATATTTGATGGCGGTTATTTTGGCAAAAATCAAAACGACTTGTTAGTAATCAATCCAAGAGGTGTGAAGTGTTGAGTAATAAAAAGACTATGAAGCCTAGTGCCAAGCGGCAAAATGTCTTAAATTTAAGCTTTTTTGTGACCTGGAGGAATAATTTAGGATTGATAGGATAACTCTATTAGGTTAGAGTGGTAAATCACCCTGGTATTAATTGCATCGAACTAGTCAAATTTACCTGGCTATTGCCTCTTTTCTGATACCATTAAGTGCACAAAGCGTTTTTAATGGGGCTTTCTGAATAAAAAAGTTCGGGGCCAAATAATATTGTTAATTGAATTGATAAAATATATTAAAAAAGTTTCGGAAGCTCAACTGATAAAAGATCTTTAAAAAAATAACGTTTTAAAAGAATTTCGTATGCCGCTTTTATAAATTTTAGTCTTTTGTTAAATATATTCAAAGAACTCTGTTATTAGCATTTTAATAAGCATTATATTGAGTATTTTTCCCCCTGACACTAAACTACAACTAAAACGACTTTATCTTACACACCTTAAACAGTGAAAACTTTTATAAAAACATTTTAAAACTATTTTTTATAGCTTTCTTTATAGAATTCTCATATAATTTAAAAGCAATTTGTTATAAAATACTCTCACACATCCGTACATTTGCACATATATGGCAGGCAACACACATGTACCATCGGTCATGGCTAGATAGAATCCTATTTAGTTTATGGTTAAAAACTCATAAATACAAACAGTATCAAACAGTTAACACACCTACACATGAGTGTATTATAGATTTTCTTTCTTTTTTTTTCTTCTCTAAAGGAAGAAATGTGCATTGAGGTACAAATTGTTGTCTTGGCCATTATTAACTCAACTGTCCAGTTAAGCGTCCTTTTATGGCACAATATATCAATGAAGGTTGTTATTGCTGCTGTTATTGTTGTTGTTATTGGTGGTGGCATCATTTGTCTTGTAATAAAACTTATTTTTATGACCAATCTTACAAAAAATATGTTTGTACTTACAACTTAGTATGTTGATGTGATTGTGCGCCTGTTTTTAATTAACAAAAAAACGCTGAGACATGAACATTTTTAATGCATTATTTCCTAAGAACTAATAAGTTAAATGGAAAGATTAAAGAATGCGATAAATTACTTGAAATTGAAATTTATTAAATTAAAAAAAAAATGTATTAAGTTCAAAAGTTTCATATGTTTTTTTTAGTTTAATATTACTTGTAACTTTTTCAGTTTAAAATATACATTTTTAAATAATTTAGTTACAATTACAGCGAAGAAGCCTCAGAAAAAAAACGTGAAAAATGATGGTTTTGGTCAAATACAGCTAATGATTTGCCTGAGTTTTTAAGGGTGGAGAAAGATTTAAAACAAAGTTCATTGACCAATTAATTTTTCAAGTTACAGATATTCAGTGATGCAAGCAAATTCCAAATTTCCACCTCTTTAGGGAGCTACATCTGATGTAATACCAGACATAAAATACAGGATACGCTTTAAAAATTCGATGCCTTTTCTGCGTGTTTTGCAATTGCTGTTCTCCAAAATCTCTATCCAATGCTAATACGCTTGTAACTTTAAGTAACCCGTTAAGTTTTCTTTAGTTTCTGTTTTTACTTGGGCTGCCTCAGAGGATTTTCGGCATTCTTGAAACAGTTTCTTCGCCCTACAGTGACCACTGGGCAGTTTTTTCCACTTTTTAATCTGAACCTTCGTTGCAAAGAAAGTCTTTGGGTTTCTTAGGCCAACTTACTTTCCGTTTTCAGCTTAAATAGATAAATTATTTGGTCTTTTATGTCAGGTTACTACAAAATACCCAGAACCCTGTATTATGCCTGCTTCTCCATATTCTGAGTAATCCTTAATTTAATTAATTAAGTTAATTATTTTTTTTGTTTCAAAATAAATGTTCCTGGACATAATTGATTTTACCGGCCCTTGGCTATACATTCAGATGCTAACATCTGCAGAACCTGCGAGATCTCTGAGCAGGGTCAAACACTTCACAATTGTTCGTACCTTTGAGCGTAGTTGGAGTAGTTGTGGTTGGAGTCGCGTGGTGGTGCGGTAGGAAATATATCTCGGTCTTCTGGTTTTTAATAAGGATACCCAGTACCATTTTTTCTCCTTAGAGCCATCCGTATAACAAAACATATTTCTTTTGGACATCTGCTCTAGAGTCCCGTCCAGCTAGGGCTAAAAATTTGATATTAGTGCAGTGCAGTGAGCCTTGACCTTCCCTTGGTCTATACGATCAGGTACTTTATCTATGTCCGTATACCCCTCAGTATCTCCAAAATTCACTTATAATAAAAACTTTAAACCCAATCAATCCATTCCCCTGTTGCATGTAGGAATTTGACCGCAAGTTCCGCCTAGTGTTGAAGGTTTTAATAGGCTGGATATTAAAAATCGTTCCCAATGGTATTGTTGGAAGTTTTCTAACTTTTTGGATATAACATGTACGTTGGACCTTTTGTTGAATTTAAATGTTTCACTTCCTGTCTAGTAATGACTACTAAACCACTAAAAAGTAAGTTTATAAAGGTATAGTTACGCTAGTGTATAGCCAGTGTCTTTAGAAAGCGAGATTTTAAAACTTATAGCCTTTATGCATAGTACCTACATTGTTAAGCCTCCGCTGCTTTTTCCTTCATATGCTGCTTCTAATTTATTTTTAGATACAAGATTACTTTTAGGCACAAATCTCATTCAAATATCTCAAATTTTCTACTCTCGCCATAATACGCGATTTTATTTTTCATGGTGAAAAGAAAGATTTTGGTTCTTTTCCTTTAGAAGTATAACCTTATTATCTGCATATCAAACAGGTTGAAATCCCCCATCAATCAAGGGGGCAAACTACGGCATTCGATTCGAAATTTAAAAATTCTTATTAGAATTCCTATTTTAAAAGCATTTAAAACTCGAACGATCGAGTAGAATTTCGATTCGATTTGAATGTCGTAACTTGCCCCAAGGATCTAAGAAGACACTGTGTATTGTAGTAACCAGCAGAAAAGGCAAAAGAGAGACACCTTATGAGGTTGCACATTTTATATTGGGCTCAACAGTACCATACATTCGGGCATGTGACCAATTCAGTATCTTAGGGCTGGACCAACTTGAAATTGGTCCAGAGATTGGATGACCATTTCGGTTCGTACGCTAATTTTTGATATTATCTAACATATTTTTAAAATTGTTGTTGATGCTATTAATTTGATATTGATAAAACAACAGTTTATCATGGGCTCTTCTGCTTGTATCTAGTTTATCCACTAACCCCAACCTCCCACCACCGAGCTTTAAACAGAAAATAGTTTTAAATAGTACGCCAAAAATCCTTAGGGTTCTCGTATACAGTTTATCAGGAATCAAATTTGGTTAATAAAAGATTTTATTTGAACAAAAAAAACTTTTTAACGGAAGGTAATATTTAATTACTCTAGCACACATACGTTTCCAAACATTGTAAAATGTAGCTTTAGATCAATTAAAAAAAATTTCTTCTAAAAAAATTAAAATGAATAAAATTGCTTTAACGTCAAAGGAAAACGCATGCCAAATGATGTCATACACGGATATTATGCACTAATATACATACTTACTTACTTGTACAAACACGCTTTAACTTGATGTCTAATACATATTTTGTTTTTTAACTTTTTCTTCATTTTGTCATCTTCTTAATCAGCAACAGCATTATCATCATCATGCGTACTTGCACTAAAAGTACTAAAATTTAGAGAATTTCATTTCGCGTAAGTCGTAAAAACTCATGTCGCAAAATTTTATGACAATATTTTTATTTTTTTGTTTAACTTAAAGAAAAAAGAATAAAATGATGGAAGTATGGCAGCAATGCAGCTGCTTTACCCTTTTAGAAGATTTTTTTTTGCTTCTGTGAAAATGTTACAGGCCTTAAAAGAAAAGCATTAAAAACAGTTTCCTAGAAATGTTTATTGAAATTTTAATTATAATTTAAGTTTTTTTGGTTACCCAGAATGTTATATCAAAATATTTCTGATATTATTTTACCCACCTAATAGTTTAGTGAAGCAATTCACACAGCCTGTCCAATAAAAATATCAAACTTACCTGCAGGTTTACTATTTTACCGATAGGTAATAAGGCTCTATAGAACGGACTACTCTACCCGATTTGTAAAGGAGGCATTTTATCTCCACTTGTTACTCTGGAGACGCTCTTGCCGGCTCGGCTAATCTTCTTAAACTTATTGAACAAAATTGATTAAAAATCCATCGAATAACTAAAAATCGACATTCAACCTTTGACTGCAGACACGATTTGAATCTTAAAATTTACGACAGCTCTTGAAACGGGCAAATTGCCCCGTTATTATCAAAAAGGAATTTGAAAAAACACACATTTTGTATTATATCTTGTAAAAAGATTGAAACCTGCCATATGGAACCAAATTTAGGGAAGAATTTAAATACAAGGAAATTAAAGGGCACATAATCTGGCACTAAGGACTAGAAAATAGCAGGGATTTGATATAAGAAACCTCAAGACATTCGCTGCAACAAGGATTGATTTGAAGCAGTGAAAAAGTGAGACGGATGAATGAGGCAGAGTGGCGAGAATCCATGAGGGCAACCCGAGTAAGGACAAAAAAAAACAGGGATTTACCTAAACTGCCATTCGCACCTACAAGCACACCTCGTCTGGATGGGGGCTGCGTAGAACTTCGATTACATTTTAACATCTAACCTAACCTAGATTGCAACAATAGCAGATTGAGAAAACAAAGCAATTTTGTTATTTGGAAAGCACAACTACAACAATCGAAGTATCCAAGAATGGCGTTGAAAACCTTGTTTTGGAAAATGGCTCAATGCTTGGCCCTAGGCCCAAAGTGAGCAGACCGCAACTGAAGCCGAAATACAAGGACGAAAAGAAAGAAGAGATGAAATAGATAGGAAGAACGGGCATAAGTTCTTAGACCACAGTCTGACGTAGCCCATACCAAAATTAACTGAAATTTTCAAGGCAGTCAACTGAGACTCAAGCCACAGTTGGCAGCAACAACAGGTAGACTTTATGATCGATATTATGGGATCTCATCCAAAACCGTTTTTTTCCTAAAGTTGATCCTCCAGATTATACGAGGATGGCGAATAAATTTAAACGATGGGTTTACTAAAAAGTAAGCACGGAAATTATCAGGGCAAATTGTTGGAGTTTTTGGAACGACCTGGCCGACTACTTGCAAAAACTTGTAAACTACTACTACTTTAAATGCTGGAGTATGCCACAGGTCTAAGATGGAGGATTTTCTTTTCATACTTTCACGCTTTTTTTGCTTCTTATTTAAATGTCCACTTAACTTATTTGCTATTTCTACTTTATCAGGAATTTTGTAGTGTTAAAACCTCTTATGGGGAGTACCTCCCTTGTTTTTTTTAACACTAATTAGGCTGCCTTAAGCAGCGAGTACCTTCTTAACTTTTTCATAGTTTACGCTATATATTTAGAAGATACCTGAGTTTTCTTAATATCATTTAGAATTTAACGAAATTAAAGAAATTAAATTTTTTAGACAAGAAGCTTTCGTATGATTAAGAAAATAAAAATTATTTTACAAACTCTGTACAAAATTTCATATTAATTTAAATTCATGTTACTTCCATAATTTGACACTGGAAAATAAACTTGAATGATAACGGATTTCCTTGATGTTAATGCAAAGTTCAAGTTGTAAAGTTTTCAAATGAAAAAGATTAAACGTTGTTTATTGTTGGCATTGTTAGCTGTTCTAAGGGAAAACAATACTGCATTGAAAAATCTCATTTCATTTCTGTAGCTGAAATAGCAGCAATATACTAAAATTTCTTATGCAAGTTTTAAAAAGATGAAGTATGCAGTTTGTTTCCTAAATAATATAAGTTTTTACGATTTTTAAATGTATGTTTTTGTTGATAAACACGATTTAGCTGCCAGTTTTAGTTTTATATTTAAGTTTTTATAACTTATTTTCTTCCTTAAACTTGGTTGGTTGTTTTTATTTTTTATATATTTTTTTTCAAGTTGAGTATTTAATTTAATAATAATATTTTTTTATTTTGTTTGTTTCATTTCATTATACAGTAGTAGTTTATAATCTTGTCAAATGTTTAAATTATATTATTTACACTTAAATTTTATACCTTTGTTTATAATCAGAAAGGTTTTCATTGTTGTTGCACTTTTATGTGCATATTTTACTTGTCAACAATTTTACAATTTGCAAAGTAATGTTTCAGCTTTATTAAGGTATTTCTGCAGTTGATTGGCGTAGAAACTTGGGTTGAGATTAGTAAAAATATTCTAGCCGGAAGAAAAAAGTTTAAGCTTACAAAAAAAATTAATTAGGCTTTAAAAATAAAAAAAAAATGATAAGGAGAAAAATTTATTTAAAAAAAGCGAGTTCAGGCGTTAATGTCAAGTATATTTAATAACGTATACTTAATATAAATTTACTATATTTTATTGCTCATACGCTCAAATTCATACAGGGTTGCCAGGGAAGGCTACGAGAAGTTACATACTTCCACCCAAAAAGCTAGGGTTTTCATAAAAAGTTAAATAAAAGAAATAAAAACAAAACCAAAAACTGGGTTTTCAACAAATCAGGTGTTTGTTACGCAAAGCAAAAATATTTTTTATTAATTTCTATTTGAAAAACCCCACGCAAACTGGCCTAAAACGAGAAAACTTATTTTCTTAATTTTAGTTTTTTTTTTGATTCAAAATTTATAAAATCACACCCGTAATAGTTTTCTAACGAATACTTTTAAAAGTTTAAGGTCCTATCACTTCCATTCTAATGGGATGGTTCTTTACAGGAAAATTTCAAGTTTTTCCTGAAAGCAAAGATGAGGTTTTTGATAATATCTTTTACTTCCAAATGAGTGTTTAATGTCCTGGAAGCAGAAAACGTTGTCAAAATTGTAAGGAGTATATAAGGGAAGAAGTTGAAAATTTGTAATGCAAAGCAAACTGTGTTTTGGAATTCAGACCATTATTTAAAAAATGACGTATACTTGATTCTAAAAAGTTGTATTTAATGTATAATAACCCAGCGAAACCTTGGTTTACCTGGTAAGTTAGCAGGTAATATTGGAGACGGAGAAACACTAGTTATTTTTTGACCGAATAACTAGTTATTTTTGTTCGAGTTGTCCCGAAATTCACAACCCCCGCTTACCCACATGCTTACAAAAAACAGCTAAATAACTAGTAACCAAGCAACAACTAATATGTTAAATTATAACTAGTTATTTTTTGACTACTGCTTTGTAGTTATTTTTTGCTTACAGCTGGTGAAAAAATAGGTACTTACGCAAATAGGGAGTAAGATGCAAAAAATTAGTAGTTACTAAAAAAGCATACATACATGCTTACTTCACAAATTTAAAAATACAAATTTATGAATTTAAGGTAATAAAATTTACATTTATTAAAAAAAGTAGAAAAAAGGTTAAAAAAAATAATAATAAAATACATATTTAATACACATTAAAATAAAAATTATCCATATATATTATTTTATAGAGGTACATTTTTTTATCTGAATCAGATAAAAAGTTTTAGAAAATTTAAATGGTCAATTTTTCTTCTTCTAGTTTTCTTTTTTGTACAGAAATATTTTTGAAATGGCGGTTTTTAATATTTCTGAACGCAGTCCTTATACCTTTATCAAATGAATTCGGGGAGTTTTCATTAACCTGTGAAGACGAGTGTGCCACTGAAAAGATACGAGTAAGAGTAAATTGAATTATAAAAGTTTATAGTGTTCAAATAACAAGTCTACAAAAAAATCGAAAAAATACAGCATACATTTTAGTGCCTTAAAAACAAAATCTGTTCTTAAAATTACATACATTTTTGTACCTATGAGCATAAAACATCAAAGGAACTTGTTTTTACTTACAGTAAAAACTAAAAATAAAATAAACATTTTACTTATTTACATACATATGTTTATACAAATATATTTATTGTATAATTTTAAATTGTTACATACCTTTTACATATTTCTTTTATTTCTTTTTCAATGGAATCGAGTCTATTCTGAATGGTGGTAAGCACATCTGACGACCGATTTGTTTTGTTTTTGGATGCCATTTTATGTAATTAGTTTACCAACAGGAATGGATTTCTGGAATAAGAACAAAACCATTTTTGTATGGAAGTTTAACAATTTTTGCAAAAATGCTTTCAAAATTATAGATTTCCTCTTCAAAATTCGTATTTTCAACGTATGCTATGTTAATAATCATTGAATTTATAGGGTAAATAAAAAAATTTTGCGGGCTTGAAAAAGATTTTGCCAAAAAAGTTTTTTCATCAATTATATGTGTTATATTTACAAATGTTTTGTCCTTCAGTAAGCAAATGTTGTTAGGTGATTTGTGGCTAAAGTATCCTTTAGAATGGCACATTAATTTTATATTTCCGTTTTTATATTTCAAACCCTGGTATTGGATTGAAGGTAATATTGGTTCATTAAAAAAATTGTTAAAGATTTGCTGCGTAATGTGCTTTGGCATTTTTATCACTTTTTTTAATTTTTGCATAAAGTTTTCAAAACTATATGCTGAGAAATTATTTAAATTGCCAAACTGCTCAACACACTCAGGAATGTGGAGTATGTTGTGAACGTTATAAGAAACGCTTGATCTGCCATATAAAACAGGAAATGTTTCAACAAATGTTTTTATCATTTCTTTTGCTTTTATTGTTTCTAAAGTACTAGCAGAGGATAAAAATATTCTATAAAAGCAATGAAGTAAAAGAAAATGTTCGTAAATTTCATCAGGCACGTGATCTTTTAGAGCCACTATACCAGTGTAAAGGGAAAACTGCCTGAATTCGGTGGCTTTCCATCGAGAAATGTCTATTAAAGACCTGGGCTTTCGAGCAAACTCACGAGGAATATATGGAACTAATGCAAAAAGTGTTTCGGAAATTAATAATATAGATGTAGAAGATACAGGGTTTATAGATTTTTTTTTAATTATGTATGACAAAATTTTTTTTGTAACGCCTAAATCAAGAAGATGCATGCAATCAATTGGGAACTGTGACACCATTCCAATTTCAATCTTTTCTAAATTCATTTGTAGGTCGTTATGCATAGAGTGATGAAAATTTGTATACTTTCTTAGAAAAAAATCTGTATCTGTTCTTTTTTCGCCTTCACTAACAGAATATGTAACAACATTCTCAATTTTTTTACCAACTTGTTGGCATTTAGGACATCCGTTAAGAGATGTATGCCCTTTTATTCCACAGACAAATGCCTTTGCAGGTGCGTCGCATATAAAAGCCCTTATTTTTATTGTAACACGCTTATTATCAACAGCGAACCCATTTTCTGTCAAGTAAGAAACGTCATTTACAAAATCATGTAAAAAACAGTTAATATTTAAAGGTTTTTTATTACCAACGTAGCACCCGATGAGGAAAACACCGGTATTTTTTAAATTCTTTGCTTGTGCTAAAATTGGCCACAAAGCTAGGCCAGAACTTTTAAAAATGGGTAGTCCGTCAATACCTATATCAAAAATAATTTCTTCCTCAGCTGAGTTTTTTATTATTGTTGAAATTTTTTCTAGTTGTCGCTGTAACCCAATATGAATATATTTTCCTGGAGGCACAGTGCGCTCTACACATTTTTGGTTTTTGCCCAGTAGCCCATTAACAGACTTTGGAACATCAAGATGTTCAGATTTCAAAATTTTTAGCAAGCTGTTAGTACATTTTGTACTGGGGCGATATTTAAAGAACCAATTTCGTAATTTTTGCTTTAAGCCACCAGAAATGTTAGGAGTCTCTGAGCAATTTGGATAATCTGAGTCGTCTATCAAAGAAGTATCGTCATGTGACTGAATTGATGTTTCTTGATTGCCATTTTCGGAATATAACCCATTTAACAAGTCCCTCATTCTTTGTTTTTCTTTTAAAACTTTTCTCCTGAATGTCTTTTGACTTAACATTTTTTAGCTTTTATAAAAAAATTCCTGTTTGTAATGAAAATATGGGTGAATACTTACTTTTGATTGATGCTTGGATAAACACTTTTAATATATATTTGCTTTTTTCCCGTTTATAAAAGCCTTTTGTCACTGCACGAATATTTTAAATTCTTTTTATAATATTTTTTTGTACAGATTTTCCGCGTCCTTAAAGATAAAATATAATGGGTACTTAAATATGATATTTTGCATAAGTAACCAGTACCAATAATTTCTAAAAGCAAATAATTTAATTAGAAAGCATTAAAAACTGGAAACCTGCACACTATAAAAAAAAATAATATGAAATATAAATGCAACACAATAACTTTAATATTTAGATCTTAAAATTTAACACCAAAGCTATAGGTACTTAAAGTAAATTAAACAAGTAGTCAGTTATCAGCTAGTAGTCACAAAGAAATAACAACACTTGTTTAATTTGTAAACAGGGATGCTACTTTTTTCCGTTCGAAGCAAAAATGGGAATATTCATGCAAACAAAATTAAATTTTGAAAAGATTAAAACTCCATCAGCAACATTTCAATTGGTTGAATACATAATTTTAGTGCTAATTAGCTTGCGTTAATATATATTTAAAAAAATAAATTAAAATTGAAATACGACAATAATTTTTTAAAACTATTACAGCACTTTTTACGAAATCTTTTATTGCAAAATTTTTTTTAGTCATGGCATCCCTGTTTATAGATTAGGTCAGTGATGCCTATGTCAATCTTGATAGTACTTAATTACAATAGTTTTTCGTCTCTTAATTTAAAATTATAAAAACATTTTAATTAAAGTTAATTAAAACAAATATTTTAACAAATATTTATATAACTTTAAAGGTTTTTCACAATACTTACCTCCAAACATTTTGTTTTTGCAGTTTTTTTTTATTATATACACATCTTGTCATACACTTTTTATTTTATAAAAACAATATTTTTTTCAAATACGAAAACAATCTGCATAGATGCGATTAATATATGAGCTTATAAACATTATTTTACATCACCTTGACTCAAGTGACAAATAAAATTAGTAATAAATAGTTTAGCTAAAATTCGTTTTATAAATACAAAACTTTAAAAAAGCATTTTTAGGCTTTAAATGTTTTTTAGCTAAAACGTATTTAAAACCTTAATTATTACGCGAATAACTAAATAAGTTAGTTTTGAACTACAGCAAAAAAATGTTCATAATTTTATACTTAGTCCCATATATGTATAAAGTAAAAAAACATCAGTTGTAAAAAACGCATAGTAAAACTTATTGGCGTTTTTGTTTTATTGTTTTTGGCAACACTTTTGTTTGTTTATTAAAACAGCTGATTTGATCAAAACAAAAAAGTTGTGGGTACACATATCAAGAAAATTAAAATTTGAAAAACAATTAAAATTGTCATAATATGGGGCTAAAAGAAATCTGTTTTTTCTCAGAATATATGTAACTTAACTTTTCCTTGTGCTGACAGTTCCAATATTGATGTGTGTTGTTAAATTCCATTCCATGGACGCTTCATTGTTGCAAATAAAAACAACAGGTGAAAGTATTTTGTATGCTTTAAAGTCAACAACTGCTGATGATTTTAAAAGATATTGGTAAAATAAGGGAATGGCGATATGTAGTTTTGGATCAAACGAAGAGTATGGAGCAAAAGTTTTGTACAAAACAAGAAGCTGCTTTGCCTATGGTGCACAAATTTCCTTTCTTCGAAGAGCCGAATTTCATCGGGACATTAAATAGCTTTTACATATTATACCAATTAAAATATCTTATAAATAGAATAGTTGCATTAATTTATATTAATATGTATGTACAAGTTTAATAAATTACCCATATACCTACATATGTAATACATATGTACATAAGTACTTCACTATGTGTAGCTTTTTTTTCTTAAAAAAACCAAAAAGGTTGTGTAGTGGCCCTTAAATCATCAACCTGTATGTGCATATGTATATTGTCTATTAAATTGTGTTTGGTTTCAAACAAATTTAGTATAGAAAACGGAAGCCTAAAAGTCGATGCGAAAAATGTTTACTTATCTTCTTATTTCAAATCAGTTTCATATTTAGTCTAAGGATTTAAAGACAAAAACGTTATCCAAAAACTGCTTTATAACCCATTATTATGTATGTAACATGCATATATACATATGTATGTATACACCTGCAGTTATTATTATACATGGAACTTTTAGCCAGTAGTTATAGAGGTCATTACAGGCATGTAGTACATTCATTCTAGAAAGCATTCCATCAATAAGTAGTTACTAAGGTCATTACCAATAGGTCAATATTCTGTATTTCAAAATAATGATGTTCGTAATGACCCCTTATTACTTTGTAACGTATGAAATAATGACAACCTATTACACAAATTGGAAAAAATTTTGCTGGGAATGCTCTAAGCACAACTGGGACGAAATTCGTTGCGTAGATTCGTCAACTGAAATACATTTAGAACGAATAAAACATCTGTGATAGAGTGACCATATTTCTTAAAAAAGAAGCACTAATTGAAAAGAAAATTAATTAAAAAAATTATTTAAAAACATAAATAAAACATTAAAAATAAATCAGGTTTATTATATGTAAAAAATAAAAAGTAAAACTAATTCTTAAAGTATAAATTAATAAAATAATTAAAGGAAAAATGGTTACTATGTGCCAAATTTTTCGTCGTTCGTTAGCGTAAGAAATAGAAATAAATCTTTTGCAGAGTTCGTTACGCATTACAAATTATAGTCGACTCACGGTTTGGGTGCGTTTTCATATACCCAAATGTATTTTATTTTCTAAGACGAATATTCGCAATGAAAAATTCGTCGTTCAGCCCAGTTGTGTTTAAAGCAGAACTTCCACCTTAATAGTAATTAAAAATGCTCAATAATTAGTTATACAAAGTTACACCAAATGTAACAAAAGAAACCAACTGGCAACGCTTACCTTCACCCACGGTTGACCTGTCACAAGATACTGCATAAAAGCATATCGCACTATTAGCATATAATAAAAGGTAGTTTTTCTGTCGTAACGACCTCATTTCCTGGTAACCTATTAAGTATTGACAGCCCATTACTCAAATTTAAAGAAATTTAGCTGGGAAGGGAAAAGAATGACAATATTAACTTATATTTTGATATTCTAATATGTATTTTGTAACCTAAAAAAAATTAGAAAGTTATAAAAACGCCCCTTTAAACAACAGCTTATTGTTCTAATATATCATTTTAATTAATTCAAACCCTTAAAAGATAAACTCCATTTTTCCTTAAATATTTTTTTAAATACCCTAAATTATCTTAAAATATAAAGAAAACTTTAATTCAATTACATAAAAATTGAAACGCAAAACCCCTTGATCATAAAAAACTAATATCTTTCAATGCAAAAATAAAATAAAATCCTTGAAAACAAAACTTTTTAATAACAAAACTATCCAAAATGAAATAAAACAAAAAGCAAAATCCTGCACATGAAAGAAAAATTAATCAAACAAAAAGAGCAAATAGAAATTATACTCATAAAACTAAATCAAGGAAAACACAAGAAGTGGAACTAAGCAAGATGTAAAGAAAAAAATTTAAGAAAAAAAACAAAAACGAATTTCCCATATAAACTGTAGAAATTTGCGTAAATTTGTGCAGTTTTTATGACCCTTTTGTGTAATGTTGGTTCTTCTTTTGTTTTTAATGATTTTTGGCTAAAAATTTTCCTCATTGAACTAACCCCATCACCCAAATATTGTTTTATGCAATACACACAACTAAAAAATTATTGAGCCACTCCCCACTGCCACTACAATTGCTATTGCTTCTACGTACCGACAGAGTAGCATGATGATGAAATGATGCATTCCAAGTAAAAAGTCGTAAAACGTAACCGCAATAAAAATAAATATATCGACAGATCACAAAATACTGATAGATGCAAAAAGTAGCAGTCGAAGGAGTTTAACAACTAAAATATGTATTTAGACAAACGCACATACACAAAATACATGTTCTAATGAAATTGGAATTTATAAAAGGAAATAAGAAGCATAACAAATACGTTTGTGTAAATGCCAAGTTTTAACAAACACGTTCTTCTTCTTGTATTTTGCGTCATTCAATCAAACTTACAACTGACAACAAACACAACAACTGATTATGTTTAATGTTGTTAAAAAGGATGTTAGTAAACACGACTATAACTGTAAGTAAATATGCACACATACATGCTCACATATTTATATGCATGTGTGATACTCCTTTTGAAGTTATAGGAATAAAAGATTTTTCTGACCCTTTTTTGATTAGGGTCAACCTAAAATAAGGGCTTTTATTTTTTAAGTCATAACCGTATTTCTGTAATACAACTGGTCAGTTATGGTAAGGCTAAGGTGAAGCTTCTGCCCGTCATTTAGTCGGAAGTCTAAATAACGTGTTCTGATATTTTTATGAGAGTCTGAGAAAATATATGGGTAGATAAATAATCTAGGTTAGGTTAGGTTAGGTAGAACAGGCAGCCGTTGAAGTAAAGGATACAGCTCACTTGGGTCCGCTTAATTTGGTCCCTTTGTGTTACATGGGGAGGCAGATATAATAGGTTGAGAGGGAAGGAAAGAAGAAATTTAGAGGATAGATAAGAAAGAAAGAAAGAACAGAAGAATAAAGCAGACTTTCCAGACTAAAATAACCTAAGGACGGCCAAAACTTCAATTTAAAATCCCAAAAGCAGCCCCAGATCATTTGTACTCAAGGTTTGGCAAGATAAGCTGGAGAAAAATGAGGGGAAGTGTGACGTAGCCCCGGTTAAGGATGCTACTGCTGAATTGCTTCTTGGTGATATGAACTGTCCTAATGCAGCAATCCTTTGTCATTAGCGCTAAGGGTGAATCTGCAATATTCTAAGATGGCTTCGGTTGATAAATTTGGATATTGGAGGAATTCTGACTGCCAAAGAAACCTGAAAAGCAGACAAAAGTAGATGATGGGCGTAGACGCTAATGCATACACAATGAAATGCCTACACAACAAAGAATGGGAAAGCAAGAACACAAAAAAAGGGGTGGGTTACCTATACTAGTATTACAAACAAACTTATAAACTACGAATATAGGGGAGGAACCGGCTTATAAAGGGCCATGTCTGGAAAAGTTCTTGACTTTCGATGGTTGAAAGAGTGTTTGCGCAACTATCCTTCTCCGATCACAAGTTTATTCATTTTGCTTTAGTGTTTTTGATAGCTGAAAAGGTATTAAGGAATCCTTAAAGGAGAGATCAGCCCATGTAAGCAAAATTGCTAAACTGTGTCGTTCATGATCTGCTTTGATTTTGGAGATATTAATTTAGTGATGCAGTCTTATGAGACTTATCTCTTTGAACACGAACAAACTGTAGCGTGAAACCTTCCTGGTGGAACAAACAGCTGGAGGTGGCGGGATGGAAATATTTTTTAGCTCTTTAAATTGTTTAGAATTAAGAATGTATATTCGCAGCGTATAAAGGGAAAAGTCTTTGGGGGAGCATTTAAGGCTCTGATAAAATAACCAGACTACACAAGGTGCTCGTAAATGGTCCACCATAATGTGTAGGAAAAATGAAAAGTGAACGGGGAGTAGCAAAGAGAGTTTAAGCAATCTTTTGAACTGTCGCTTTGAGGGTTGCCAGTTTTGTTCCGAGATATGGTGGTGGGAAAAACGGAATATAAACCTGACCTTCATAGCATGAATAAATTGAAAACTAACCCATTTCAACCATATAAATTACGCAACTCGGAATTAATCTTCTTGAGGCAACTTCAATATAACAATCGGCAAGTCATTACTTAGCTAGTTGTGATCTTAAGACATTGTTTGAAACTGGACTATGTGCTTGTATATTGGAGGACATCAAAACTTGTATTTCTACCGAATTCAGGTAAAAATAATCACTTTTATCCGAAAGATTATAGATCCATCAGTCTTTTGTCGTTTGTTTTTAGGACTTTGGAAATAATATAAGATTTTCAAAGTAAGGATAACTTGACTCCTGGTCTGCTTCGTGACAGCCATCATGCATTTAGAAAAGGGAAATCATTGGAGATAACACTACATTTTGTCACCTCATGGATAAATAAGGTATTCACTATTGTAAATACGCAATGAAATTTTTTCTTAAGACTTTTAAGAATATGTCCATGGACTTAATTACAGAAAGTCATGAGCAGAAACTTCTCAAATGGCTGAAAACTGTCTGCCTACCGTTTTTAAGTGTTTGATAATACGTAAAGAATGGGAAATGTAAAAACAAAACACTAATTGTCGACGAGCTTCTGACTGTGCTAAAATTATTGTACAAGCTGGTAATTTAGTAATCAGTTCTTTTATAAAAACTAAGCTAAGGTGAGCCCGAAGACGTAGACAACCAGGTGGTGAGTTTTACTAGAAAAAAAGTTAACGATAGGCATCTGGTTAGCATGCAGAGACTTGCGAGACTGTGTTTAAGTGGTGCCCAGAGTAGCCACACAAGTAATGTGGTTGGAGAGGGTGTTAGGAGGTCTGCAACTTACATCACTATTACAGAATTGCTGAAGACACGAAATGTGGCAGTGACTACATGGTCCCGAAACTGAACTTCATAGCAAAGCCAGGTGTAACGGAAATACAGCGTGGAAGTTCTTGGAAGTTCGTCTAGACCACAGAGACTTCATTTTTTAAGGTTGAGTTTTAGATGAAAGGAAGAGTTGAAGTTGCAGTCCTGTGCTAAAAGTTGGCGCCAGTAAATCAGTCGAAGCTTTAAGGCCGCTAATCTTGCCTTGTCCTCCCAGAATAGATTTTTTAAGGTGAGCGTGGTTTTTTATAGTCAGGCAACGATCAAATATATCCCTCCAAACTTTACCCAATCCTCGATCGTCAAACTGTTCAGAGAATTTATTGATTAATTGTATACCATGAGAGAGGTGCACTTCTACTGAGTTCGGGAGCTCATGGGTGCTGAGGAGAATGAGCTGACTGACAAATTGGTGAAGCAAAAAATCCATTTGCTCATGAAGGTCTTAGTGTTGATACTTCAGGGATATCTATCTATGAATTTAGAGGGTTAAAATAGGAAATGTTAAGAGAATTTCCTTCCAGAAATTCTTTTTTCTTTGCGAGAAGTGCACAACAAGCCGATCGCTGGCTGAGGTTCACCAACTTTTAATCATCAATAACATATTTTGCTCCTGCTTAGAGTTGTGGCCCTGTTCTTATGCAAACAAAATTGCTGCATTTTAATTCTACCACAAACTCAAATGGTAAATCAAAAATAACCGAAAAGAATGGAAAAAGCGGAAGTAAGTAAAAACACATAAATCGGAAACATTATTTAGATACACTTCTGGTTAAGCTTGGAATACCTTCTTTCCCTGCTAAACACAACCAAAACCCAATAACAACAACAAAAAGAAGGCCATAAAAAGAATGCAAAACAAAATCCATTTATTCATTTGTTCATCTTTGAGCAGAAATGTGTGCATAAATGTAATAAGTACTTAAAAGTGGAAACCGAAAAAACTTTTACAGCTGTATTTGATGGAAAGATTTACTTTAAATTTTTTTCTCAATTATTTTTCCACAAAGTGCACTTTTTTAAAACTATTTATTTTTGTGCAAGTGCATGTATATAAGAGTTTATTTTCAAATATTTTATGTCTTTTTTTATTACTTTTCACTTTATGGGCTTTATCTAGAAAAGAAAAACCAAGAAATAAAAATTAAAACAAAATTTTGTGAAAACTAGTTTCTTTTAACATAAATGTTGGATATTTCAAATACATAAGTTTTTTATGGATAGAAATTGTTTTTACTTTTTTTGGGAAATTAAAATAATTCCACTAGAATTTCACAAAAATTGTAAAATCTGCGAACTAGTTTTTTAAAATAGAAGCTGGTTTTAAACATAAATCTTGATTTGATTGAATTTTTGATTGAAAAATAAACAATAACTTTTAAAAGAAGTATTAAACAAAATTTTAATAAAAAATCAGTTAGAGATTCACCGTTTTAATTATAAAAAAAATTTATATTTGCTAAAGGTTTTAGAAGATAGGATCAGGATGAACTGGCTGGCACTGAGGACCCAATGCTGAGTCCTTGGGTCCTTTTTGTATACCAGACACGAAAAACTCCACCCTGGTGATTCTGGCTTAACCAATTTAATGTAATGATCTCCAAGGCGCTCTTCGTCCTTTTAAAAAATACTAGCAGGCTCGTCCTACTATTTCTAGGTGACTTCTCTAGATATTTGAAAAAATACAAACCAAGGTAGTTTACTCTAGAGCGCAAAAGTGCTGGACCAGTAAATAAAAAGAATATCGCCAACGGTCTGTCTTTTCAGTATCCAAAAACATAATAAATTTGCTTTTCTCTCACGGCACAGTTTACTGATGGACTCATTGTACGCTTTAACAGATGAGGTGTATAAAAATAGCCTAAATGGCTGCTTGACTATCAATATGCAAGTTCATCTGAGAGCTCTTAGTTTTGACAAAAAAGCTGAAATCAGTTCCAAATTTGGTTTCTCAAATCTCTGCCTGAAAGAAACCGCAGTTATTAGGAAGTTTGTAGGACTTTCTGGTTCCCGTCTGCCTATTTTTCTGGCTATATAAGGGGCATTGATCGGCTCTTGGACATTTTCTACACATTGAGCCTTTATGACAGCTTAGTACCCAATACTACTGGTACTTATTTGGTATGCCACTTTAGTATCGGATTGGTATTTTCCAATTTTTAATTGATTCGTCGTTTTCCTGCTAAAGAAAGCCAAGTCCGTTTTTTGAACTAAGGAAATCCCTTACAGTGCAGTCCCCTTCACAGAGCTGATTGTAATTAAAAACCAATACAATGGCCGCTACATTATTCAAGCACTTGGTAACAGTAGAGGCTCTTCTCTAAGTCCTATGAGAAGTTCATGAAGTTTCAATGAAGTACTAAGAGTACTCCTCCCTGGAAAGCTCCTCTAAGACCAAATTTCTCTGTTTTCCCTTCTTTTCAATTCACACATATGATTCTGCACTTCAGGAAAGTAAATAACTGGTTTATGGCTAGTTGAGCAGTTAACTTTAGTGTTACGCATTTAAAAATTTCCCTCATGACCACATTGCTAAAAGCACTTGAAATGTCAAAAAAAGGTCCTCCTGCAAATTTACTGTAGTAAATCCGCGAGGCGACTAATTGGAATGCCATCTATGCCTACTTCTCTTCGTGTCGATGTTCTAGTTATCGCAGAGTCATACCAGCCCCCCGTTCTGTAACTTGTGAGAAGTTTTCGCAGCGAGAAAATTTTTTTTATTGTCATAGTCTTCCGATTATTAACAGTGGGACTTAGATAATACATGAACTCTCATTATAAAACGTTAAAAGTTAAAATAATTAGGTTTATCGTGTTCATCCTGGCTTTTACAAGGCGACTATAAATTTTTCGATGCGAGAAGTTCTCACTAAAGTTACAGAACACAGGCACAGCAGTCATATTATCCCTAACTTGCGTCTAAAAAATCCTTCAGATCAATATGGAGAGGCTAATGAATCTACAATTTGGCATTATTGATTAGCTTTTTATGGCTTTGGAAGTTATGCAACCCTTGATTCCTCCTAGAATATGAGAACTTAATTCCCTCTCAGTCACTTTATAAAGATTTTAGTCTTTCTTAAACAAATCTTTATAAAAGATTTATTAAATTAAACTTTAAGAATATTAATATAAGCAGGAACTTACCTACGTACATACATACATATGTATGTAAAGAGAGCAAACTTATCAAAAATTTATTATTTATAATTTTCAAATTTGAAAATATAAACGTGAGAGTGCCCCGGTAGACCAATGGGTAAGTGAGCAAGAATACTAGTCATGGGTTGGATTCTTGCCAGAGATCTGGTTAGTCTGTTTGACCCTTTTTGTTTTCCTTTCTCAATATTTTTCACATTTTTTCCGCCCTTTTATTTTGATTCTTAACACATACTTTCCTCTGCATGTACTAACACAAAGAAACTGAACTAGCGGCCCCAAGTGAAATGTACCCTTTTCTGCTGTTCTACCTAATCTAACCTATAGAAAATTTCGTTTCGAAATAGAAATTTTCAATAATCTCTCTTTGCAGATAATTTTATTAAAATCTAAGAACTTAAAGTTTTCAATAAAAGATTTTTTTAATTTTCTAAACAAAACTTTGCAATTTTATTCTCAATTGTATTGGCAAGTATTTTGTATACAATCACCTCCCCGGCTACTTAAACAAACAACATGAACAATTATTTTACCCAAAAGAAACATACATGTTTTGAATATTTAGTTCGTCGACAAAACTTTGGAAATAGTTTTCATGTTTAATAAACACAACAAAATATTTTTGATAAGAAAACACCACATTTGTTTGTATTAAACTAAAACTTTTTGCTGCTTTGGCTTGCATTTTAAATCAAAGAGAGGAATGAAATGTTTAAATGTTAAAATTTTCAAACGAGTTATAGAAAGAATTTTTTTTAAGAAAATTAAGCAATTAACATAAACTTAAATTTCCTATATAAATTAAGATATTTTCCACGTTTCTTATATTTTAATATTTAAACATAGTTTAACTTCCGGCATTAAAGTTATGAGTTTGTAGTAATTTGTACAAAAATGAGTTATTAAAATGGGGTGGAATTTGCGTTTGAAATTCCTAAAATATACACTTGAAAAATATATCTGAAGAAAGAAGACGCACTTGGGTTTTATTTTAGTAGCAAAATAAGAATACGAATATGTATTTAGATATATTTTAAATTAAAGGAATTTGTTAATAACATTTGGCTACAGTTAGGTTAGTACAAAGGATATGAAACAATGAAGCCGCTTGTTTGAATAAAGAAAATTTTTTTTAAAACCTATTGAAGAAGCAAGTTTATTTTTGCCACCGAAAATACTTTTGTGATAATTAAAAATGAGTCTAAGGATAAACCATTCTTATTGCTGGAGTCTACGTTCGCAAAACGGGGTTTTTACATGGTCAACTCTATGTATGTTTATTACGATTATAAATTAGCCAAAACTTCTAGTCTTAGCAATTAAAAAAATAAATTTAAAAAATGTGGTTAGATATGTTCAAAATATTATTTGTATACGACTTTGACCTTAAGAAGCATTTTACCAAGTCTTTCAAAATAACGGAGTTAATAGCTTGATATAGTTATACTTTTAACCTGTTATGTAATCAGTAAAAATCGGGATAAAAAAGAAGTGTAACTGGTGTTTTTTTAGACTTACTTTCACAGATTACGTGCCAACCACGAATTTGTTTAGAAAATAATTTTATTTTTGAATTAAAGAAAAACTACCTACTATTCGCTTCTCATTTTTTTATGTTACCTATATTTATTTATTTTTATTTATGGAAAGCTAGCAATTTGTAATAATAATTTTCCGCTGCGTATATTTTAAATCACGTAAATAAATATCTTTGTTGTGTTTTTTTATACACACATACATGGACGTGAAGAATAAGCTTAAGTAAAAACTGTTTTGAAATTTCTAAGTAAAATTCAGGATATTAAAGACCAATTATATGGTGATTTTTTTTTCATTTATAATTTTACAAAAGAATAGTTTGAGCAAAGACTATATATTTCTATAGTCTTTGGATTGAGCAAAAAATTTGTGCTCCGGCTCAGCTTGTTATGTAATCTCTATATATATTACAAAAATAAGGCGTAAGTTTTTTGTTTGTTTGTTTGTCACGTAACCGCGCCTAAACGGCTGAACTGATTTTATGAAGTTTGGATTAAAAAATACACTAATTCTATAGATGCAACTAATCAGATAATTCGACTATGAATAGCTATAGTCACAACTTAAAATAGTTTCAATTAAAGTTTTAACTAATGTCGACAATGAAAATCCGCCATATATTTTAACACCCAGTTACTCTACCTTTTGCATAGTTTTACTAATAACGGAACTAGTTGCAGACATTCTTTTAATATAATTTTTGTTGAACCAAAATTTTGAAACGAGTCAAAAAACCAGTGCCACAGAAAAAGGTAAAAATATCTACATATTTCTGGGACATTGCGAGGAAAAATGTATGGTCAGAAAATTGCAAATAGCTTTCCAAAAGGACTAGCGAGTTAGTGCGCAAGTCTACCTTTCGAAAATTCGATTCCTTTCATTAGTCTACCTTACCATATTTTGCCTTTTTTTGATATACCTTTGTACGCTTTAGTTCCACTTCAATTTTATATTTATATCTCCCTATATTTTTCTTCACAGGCAGCACAATTGGACCGGATGAGCGGACACAAGATGTTTTTTCTACTTAACCTAATCTTAAGGGGATAGAAGTGCTCCAAACTTCTGCAGGTTATGCGAGAATGAGGAGAAAAAATACTCTGGGCTACCTCATCTGCAGCTGCCAAAGACTACAGGTTTCATTTATGGATTTAGTGATGTGCCTGCTTATAGGCTAGGGGATGTCAGAAAATTCAATTAGGATGTAAGGTGGCTAGGTTATAAGTAGCTTTTATTAATGTCTTTGGTCTTGTGCATGATTTGAGGGACATCAATTCTATCTTTCTTTCTTTCCCTTCTGTTTTACAAGGTCTTTTTATTTCTCTACTTACCAGATTTCGCTTCACCGTACTTTATCCTTCTTCATTGAAAAGATTCACAATGGTCTCACAGGCGTCTGACAAAAAGTGGCGAATATCTTTTCTAATCACCCTTTGTAACCTTTCCGAACCTAAAGGATAAGTGCTGAGACCCAAGCTCTAATAAGAAGGAAGGATAATAGATTAACATTTCAAGGCCTATGCAAAGAAAAGAAAAGAAAAGAAAAGGAAAGGAAAGGAAAGAATAGAAAAGAAAAGAAAAGAAAATAAAAGAAAAGAAAAGAAAAGAAGAGAAGAGAAGAGAAGAGAAGAGAAGAGAAGAGAAGAGAAGAGAAGAGAAGGGAAGAGAAGAGAAGAGAAGAGAAGAGAAGAGAAGAGAAGAGAAGAGAAGAGAAGAGAAGAGAAGAGAAGAGAAGAGAAGAGAAGAGAAGAGAAAAGAAGAGAAAAGAAAAGAAAACAAAAGAGAAATTTCCTTCTAAAAGCAAATTGCTTTTTCAGTGTATCTGATATAATATTGAACATCACTCTATTTATCAAATCCATACATTAATTTAGTTTTATTTGGGATAGGTCAAGTATATTTTGTAAATATACACATACTTTTTAATACTTATCTTAAAAGTATGTAGCTTTTTGTGTAAACTTATCTATCTATTGACAAAAGCACACACACACACACACACACACCTAAAATTCCGTGGTGACCAAATGTGTACAACCACAAAAACAATAAATTATAAACCAAGTTTCATTGCTTAAGGCTAAAACAAATATATAAGACAACAGCAAAAAGCTTAACCATTTTGGTGGTTTGTGAGTGAGAATGACTTCCAGTGGTTGGTTTTGTCTTTTTGCAGATTATTAGTTATAGAGTAGACAATGTAAGAATAAGTGCTAGAATTAAACCTTAAGATTGTACGTATAGGGGGGGTACCAATTGAAAGAGTTTAATATTTAACTTTAAAGATGTTGCAAAGGAAGTAAGATGTACATGTTTTCATTGTCTGCCAAAAAATTTGTTTGTGAAACGCAAATGGCATCGGCCAACACAAGAAAGAAAGAGTTCAAGTATTTTCTTATTAATTAAAAAATGTCATACGACGGCCAGAAGACTCTTTAAAACAAGTGGTTGGTCTTTTTACGATACGAAATATCATAGAGATAGATACGGCTGTGGCTCCGCTTTATTGTCCAAAAAAATCTACAATTCAAAACTTTTTTTTTAAATTTTTTCCATTTACAAAATATTTTTAATATTTAAATAGGAGTTGGTGTCATTTTTTATCCCTCTTAGGGTGACTAGGGAAGTTGTAGGGGTTCTTACTCCGATTTTTTTAAAATTTTGTATGGCAGCCCCCTTAGTGAGTGTATGTTCTAGGAAAATGTTTGTAAGAAAAAATAAGAAGTTGGTAAGAGGGTGGAGGGGAGGGTAAGTATGTTCTGTGAATATATTTTGGAAGGAAAATTAATGGGGGAAGTCTTGGGCGTTTTTACATCATTTTTGTAAATTTTTTTATGGCAACCCTGTTAGGTGATGGAGATTAGGGGAAGGTATGTTTAGAAATATGTTTGGGAGGGACCACCAATGGGGATCTGTATTACAATTTATTCCTCTAGGAGCGACTCCGGGGAAGTTGTACGCAACACCCCTAGGCGGTGGAGATAGGTAGATATTTCTGATAATTTGATACCACTTACGGTTCTCTGCGACATCCGAGGTTTTTAAGTTTATTTCAACCATAACACGGACAGACGGACATCGCTAAATCGAATTCTCTATCCACAAGGACCAAGATAAAATATATACTTAAGAGGGTCGCATATGGCTATTAAAGAAAATATAAGCGAATTGACAAACTTTTTTATATACCCTTATCACTTTATAATAACAGCTCCTTAACAAACCATCTTTACACTCAAATACCCATACAAACTTGTTACAATCATTTAAGGTCAATATTTACAAAAGTTCCTACTTTGAACAGGATTTATACGTTAAACGATTATACGTCAAGCGATTAACATTTATGACATTTTCAATTCATGTGCAAAATAAATTTGTGTGTATGGTGGCAAAGATTAAAATAAATTTATTATATTTATTTGATTTTCTTACCTTCCGTTGCACTTTTCTACCACCACCCATTGCTAACACATTCCCAATAAATTGCAAATGATAATAAAATTTAAGTTTAATAAAGATTTTAAGCGACATTTTTTTGAAAAGTACTTTCGTTGATTGCGATAACGCGCTCTTACTACATTTGGGCGATAAGAAAATGTAATTGAAATTGAATTAAGTTAATAAAACGTGATCAGTAAAAGCATATGGTCTCTTTGCTTATTTGGGTTGTAAGAAAAAGCAAAAATTCTAAAGATTTTTTCATTAACACACTACTGCTACTGTATTAGTTCTAAGAAGAAAATGTGCAGATAATTTTTGTAAGAAAAAAATTAAAACTGAAAGATTTTGGAAAGAATCAATTGAAAATATTAAAAGTTTTTTGTTGTAGAGAAATTTAAGTTAAATATATTTAAACAAGTTTGTAAGTTTTACTAACATATATTAAACTACAAGACTTTAATTTATACAAAAACACACTGAACACAACTGATAGGTAAGATTTAAACAATAAGTTTAAAAAAACTTAAAGACTTTTGATATTTTACTCTTCTTACATTTATCCAAATTTGCTTTTCCTTTATTTAAGTTTTATTATCCTGCTACAAGCATTAAGATTAAAATTAAAACTGTTGTTGGCCAAAAGCGTCTTTTAAAGGTGAGTTTTAAAAGCAACAGCAGCGGCAGAACAAAATAAATCCAAGACCCTTAAATATTATTATGCGAATACTTTGCACAGATAACCTTCCGTTTTAAAAAAAAAAGTTGGTGGAAATAAATATAAAAACTAAAACACGTCATATGCACGTTAAAATAGAAATGCAACGATGATCGTAAAATTACTTAAATGAAGGGAAATACTAATACAAAAGGCAAAATAAATGAAAATGGAGAAAAAAAATGCCAACCAAGGATATTTTTTACGATGCTACAGTCTGGCAAGCATTAGTTGAAACGATATATAAGAAGTAAGAAAATCGCACTATGGGACTATATATTCAAAGAGAAAAAAGTAAAAAGTAATGCATATTGGAACTGAATTTATAAAATTTAAAAACTAACCCTTAAAATTAATTTAGGTTTAAAATTTAACCCAAATACTACATTTTGAAACGGGAAAAACTTGTTCAGTCCAGCAGGCATATTGTTAGATTTTTTTATGTCTAGAAGACGAACTTCTCAGTCTACCAAATAATTTAGAAATAGAGGTAAAGTAAGAAGATATAATTTTGGTTGATTCACTTAATGAAGTCTTTTAACCCATTGTGACCCTCTTCACCCCTTACTTTTGCAATCGTTTGGCATTGTTTGATTGTTGTTAACGTTCTAGTGTTAACGGCTTGAAATGCGAACACAAGGAAAAAAGTCACGGCATAACAACTAACAAAAATGAACTTTATATGAGTTACGATTTTACGACTTTTTTTTTTGGCTTCCAAAGAAAACAAAAACTTTAAAATAATAAAAATTAAATAAAAACAAAAGTCAAACGTAAGTATGAGTTTTCAAGACAATAGGTGGCACAAGAACATTCATTGCCACGAAACGCAAGGAAACGTCATGGCATAAGTCAAGGAGCGGCCATCAAACATGAGCTGCTCGTCTTAATATTCGAACTAAATCGATGGCAATTGTAGTAGTTAAGGCTAAACTGCTACATACAACATTCAATTTATTACAGCTCGTACTACTTAAACTTAATCCTGTTTATTGCTATTCGTCACAATTTCTGGTATATTTTATTTTTCGTTACTTTGGATTTTGTTATTTACACTAGTGAGGTGATAAAACAAAATATGCACTTCTATTTTTCTTGCATTTTTTTAAGACAAACAGTCACGTTTAACATTATTTTCACACAATTAGTGATTTTTATATTTGAAACGTTTTTCACAACTCGTCGATTTAGTGGATTTACCTTTGAATCGAAAAGAGATTTGAGATTATAACCTACACATTATTTAAAGAATTAACAGTTTTTTTTAGTTTCTTAGTTTAAATAAGTTTTTAAACTAAAGGGAGAATGGATGTAAAGAAATTTAAATTTCAATTTTTTTCTTATCAAAAAATTTTTAAAGAAACTTATAGAAAACAATCCAAATATTAGACGTCAGTAAAAAATAATAATAATAATTTCCTGAAGTAGAGGTTATATGGTGTATTATAGATCGATAGTAAAAAAGCTTAATACATTTTAAAAACCTTAATACATTTGAAAAACCATAATACATTTATTAAACCATAAGTTTGTTTTGTACCACCATGCGCGGGGCAACCATGCACGCAAAGAAAAAACATGGTTGATACAATCACAAACACAAACTATCATTAATGATTGGCTTAATGATTATATCAAACATATTTATGGCAAGCTCTTGTGAATCATTATATGTTTGTACATGCTAACCATGGTTTATTTTCACATTGAACATATTTTTTTGCTCATATGGATCATTTAAAATCTTTTCTCGAACATATATTCATGTTTGTGAGAGCTATTAAAAATATTACCTTTAACATATTATTATGTTTCCTAAAACCATACAAGCTTCCAATAAATATAAAGTACATTTTTGTTTTTTTATTTATTTTTATTATTAAAATATAGTTAACATTTAGTTTTTTTTTAATTACGTATGTACATATTTACATAACTACATACAAGTATTTTAAAAATAATTTAGCTATGAATAAATACATATTTATTTGTTTTTAAAATAAAAAAGAAAAAAACCAAAAGTTAACATTCTTTACACAAGTTAATTTTATATATTTTTTTTAAGTAAAACATTAAATTATCCTTTGTAACACAAACATATCTAATAAAATCTGACTTTAAAGACTAAATATGTACAGATAAATATATAAGTTTATTCGTAGTCAATACGGAGCGCATAATAATGCAGATCAAAAACCATGATTTAAAAGTCTTTAAATGCATAAAAAATAAGAAATATTTATAAAACACATCAATAAGAGCGAGATTTGCGAGTTTAAAAAATCTCAACTAATTTTTAATATGTATGTACATATAATGTTATTCTTATAAATAATACAAAAGTAAAATGTTAATACCTTGATCACCAGCAGATTTTATATATTGAAGAATTTCTTGAACCCTAAGGTTTTTTAACTTTCCGGACTTGATTATTAATTTATTGTAAAACTTTTTCCACTCTGATATTGATTTGCATTGGGGTAAAGATTGGTAAAATCTATATTAAACTAAAAAAATATAAAAACATGGAGGTATTACACGTATGTATGTAAATATGTATGTAAAGGTACGCAAGTGTGGATTTAACTTACCAATTCAAAACTTTTAAGGCTAGAAAAAATTTTGTATTTTAGAAAAACTTCTGAAGTTGTAAGGTCTTCAGTATGAAGTTCCTGCTAGCTAAAACAGTGGCTCTTCTCCCAAATGCTTAGTACTTCATTCCAATCAGAAAGTTTTCTACCTTAAGTATATCTAAATCAGAATGCTTTATATTGTTTTCGCCAACTTTAAGAAAAAAACGCTTTTCAACCGCTGCAATAGAAAACAAAATATACATGTAAAAAAAATAACAAAAAAGAAACAATTTTTTATTACTAACCCAAAGTTTCCTCTGTTTTGCATTTTGGTCGTCGTCTTATTACACCAGCAGCACTTAATGGCGATCGCTTGTTGTTGTTGCAATTTTTGTTACGTGTTTATTTTTAAATATATTTGCTTAAAGTGCTTCTCTTACTTCCCAAATATTTCTTATTGCTTGTGTCGATGGTAGATTTTCTATTAAGTTTGTTTGTATGCACAAATTTTTTTCAGATTTTGTTTTAAAATTGGCAGCAATGTCTTCAAATATGATTTCTGAAAAAACGATCCATCATCTGCTGGTGGAGTTTATGGTTGCTTGCAAAATCGTCTTCCGAAATGTTTAAACATATACATACTTTAACTTGATTGTACTGTGGAAATATTTTGAACAACATCTGAAAAAGGCCCAATTGGTTTCAATGTATTTACGTTTTTTTATAGGTACACTGTTGAAAATTGTTACTTTATTTTATTCTTAACACCAAGTTTTGTAACTTTAAAAAAAGAAATAAAAACAAAAAGAAGAGAGCAATTACAAACAACACCAAACACTGCATTTTATAATGTTCCTATAAAATTTGATTTTATAAAAATAAAGAAGAATAGCACTACAAATCAAAGTATAAAACTTTGTTTGTTGTTGTTTCACCATGATTTATATCCATTGTCATAATGTTTTTTTTTATTTTAAAAACTATTGTTAATAATTTAAAATTACTCATTATTATGTTAAACACAACCCGCGCTTCTAAAACTTAAACTTGAAATGACGCTTGTTTTGGCTTTTGAAAGCATCTAAAAAATTGTATATTCTGCACAAACATATGCTGGTCGTATTAACATTAAATTTTTTTGCATTACAAAAATTGTCACTTTTTAGAAAAAAGTAATAATGATAACAAACTGTTCTTTTTTGTACAACGAAGATATTACTGAAAATGTTATTATTGTCAAATTTAAACAATTTAATTTTAGTTTTATATATTTATGTAGGTTTGCAATACTTAAAAAAATACAAAGAATTAATTTATAAATTTATACATACCTCACATTTAATGTTGCTGTTATTTTATCATATATTTTAAATAACACTTTAAGCTATAAATAACACAAACAAATAAAATGAATACCATTTTTCTCTATTTAAATTTTTTGTTACAAACATTTAATTTCTTACAAAATAGTTGTAGCTACTACATTTATCACTTTAGTATCAATGACCATTATATGGTGTAAAAACTAATACTAATAAGATAAGGATGAAAAATAAGATTTCAAATGCTTTTTTGACTACTATATTTAGTCGTTTTAACTATATAGGACTGCTATAAACAAATTATGACCGCAATGACCATTTACCTATCATGTTTTTTCTCTGCGTGTGATTTTCGTGAAAAGGCCTAATAAAAGAGTTAAGGTGTACATATTTTATTGTTGAATCTTCGCTTTTAGCGAACTAACAATAAGTATTCAAATCTTAAAACCAGCCAGTACCAGACTAAAATTTAAGTTCTCACAGTAAAGTAAATTAACTCAGTAGTTTCACCTAAGCGCAATAGTATCCCTACTTTTAACACAAGCGTGTGCACTATGTTGCAAGATTTTTCGAGAGATCGGATTCGGATATATTTCCAGCTTATTTAAATACTTATCCACACAGTTTAAGATTTCGCATTTTTCTAGAGAAACTTCTAGAACCTTGTGAATGTTGCTGTTTTTAATGTACCAAGGGGCACCAGTTGTCACTCTTACGATTTTATTTTGACGACGTTGAATTTGTTTTATGTTGGAGGCTAAAGCAGTGCCCCATAATTGTATCCCGTAGCATTAAATTGGTTTCAAAATTGAGTTGTAGTGTAAAAGTTAACAATCAAAAGGTAGAAATAGCTTTTACCAATTAACCAGTGGGTTTGGGCCGTTTTAAGTTTAATTTGTGTTAACTTCGGATCTATATGTGGCTTCCATGTGAGGCGGCGATCTAGGTGAATGCTGAGATATTTTGCCTCAATTCGTTAAGGCACCGTATGGTTGTTAATAAGAATTGGGGGGATCGTTTCCGTGCTTAATAACCCATAACTTTGCTCATTTCTCTACTTGGTATACGGCATGTTGCAGTTGTTTCGAGGCCTCTTTAGGGTCTTTGTAAATACTGAGAAAGGCGGTATTATCAGCAAATGCCGACATGTGAGAAAGATTGTTTATGAGCATACCTGCTGCGGTACAGGACAGCTTAAGCAGTTTCCTTCTTTTATCATAAATTTTCTACCAGTTATGTATTTTTTTTTAAAGGTTAAAGATATTTAATGGTAAGTTCAGCTTGAGCTTGTTCAACAGGCCTTCATGCCAAGCTTTACCAAAGTCTTGGGAGACATAAACAAGCAGCACGGAGCAGTTATTCTTTTCCTCAAAGGATTTTCTTATAACCTGTACCAATCTGTGGGTTTGATCGTTAGAAGTATGTTGGTGATTTGAAATACAGTTATTGTCATTCAAGAGCGGGGCCATTTAATTTTTAAGCAATTTCTCGAACAATTTGGACATAGTTGGTTACAAAAATAAAGACCTATAAGACTACATCTTTAAAGGATATTTACCAGGCTTAGGATTCATCTTAACTAAGTGAACTTTCCATACTGGCGGGAAATGTTCAAGCCGTAATATGGCGTTAAAAATAAAAAGAATTATTCTTTTTGCTGGGCAAAGCAGCTCGAAAAGCCTTTCGTTGCTTATTCGGTCAAAGCCAGGAGCTTTTTAAGCATTTAAATTATTGTTAGACCTTACGACATCGTAAAGTTGGAAACGTATTTCCATAGGACATCTGGCAATAACCGGCGGTAATTTATTCAAGTCAGTGCATGTACTTAGAGTGAACACATTCATTAAATGGCTTGCGAGCAGATCACATTTCTCTTTATCATTTCTCGCCCAGGATCCTCTCAGACTACGTAGTGGCGGTTTTGCGATATCGGGTCTTCTTAGACATTTAGCTGACAGCCAACGTAAATAATTTGTCTGGGAAGTCGAGTCTAGACCTTCGAGGTGTTCCTTAAGAGATGCCATTCTGTAAACCTCCAGCAAATTTTTCAATTGGACCATTGCACGTTGGGTTGAAATGGTGCGAAAGTGACGCTTAATTGAATTTTTAAAATTAAGTTTTTGTATTAATATTTGGCTTTGGATAAAACTAGATAAAATTCTACATCACTATGAATATTTTAAAGTATCTTGCTTGTCAGCTGACTCCGTAGTGACGTGTCAAAATACAAAATTTTATGCAATTTTTTTAAAAAGCGAAATAAGTAAAATTTTGCATTAAACGATTCCGTAATTTCAAAATTTACCGTTTACAAAGTGTTATTTTAAGAATGGAACCCTTAAATTCAGGTATTTAAGTGTACAAAAATGATGTAGTGTTTTTGAAAATATGTGTGAAAATATTTTTGACGATTTTTTTAAAAAAGGTCCAAATTTGGCCTCTTATTGGTGTTTCGTGAACCATAACTTCTCAGTTAGTCTAAAAGTATGAAATCTTAGTTTGATAATACGAAAAAGAAAATTTGCGGTTTTGTTGCTCCATTTTTGGCTATTAACATTTTTCTGTTTGAAGTCGTGTTTTTTCAAAGTCATGTATTTAACAAAACTAACGTGTATTTTGTTTTGTTATAGTCATTCGTTCAACATTCGTGAACAAGTTTCAGTAATATTTATTCACAAGAGTGGTAAAATGGTTTTGTCTGACTCCTACAATACATAAATTTTTAATTCATGGTCCCGAAATCATAAAATATGCTCTTTTACCGATTGAAGAACTTTCAGAAGAAGCTCAGGAAGCCAGAAATAAGGATTTTAAAAATTATAGGGAACACTTTGCTCGCAAATGCAGCCGAAAAAAGTCGAATAGAGGTATTTAAAATAGAGTTTTTCTCAGTTCAGATCCATTTATATCTACAAAATGAGCGGAAAGTAAAGCAACAATTATCGAATTCGGAACTACAGCTTTTGCTATCGGCTATTATTTCTCAAGAAATACATGAAAGTGAGAGTAATGATAGCGAAGATTATGGTGATGAAGGTGAGAATAAATATAATATGGTTTCTTTTTAAGTGTATGACAATTATTGATAAACAAAAAAAATTATAAAAATTTATTTCGTTACTTTTTTAAAAACGTTGTAAAATTCTTGTAATCCTTCAAAACCCAAATTCAGACTTTAAATTAAACTTATATTCATATTTATGCAAAATGTGTATATATTTTTTTATTTTTTAGAAAGAAGACAATATAAGCTTTTGTTTGCTTCTTACTTTTTAAAAAAATCACTTTCCATTTGAAAATTACGGCGAAAACTCTGAAACAAACTATAATTTTCCGAAAAATAAAAATGTCTATTTGTCCCTGTATCTTTTTTTTCAGAATATGCCTTTTTATGCATATTTAACGATTAAAAGAAATTTCAAAAAAATTTAAATTACGGCTCCCATGAATTAGTCGCCATTTTCGGTGTTTATAATTTGGTAATTATTTGCTGAATGAAAAAGAATCAACAGAAATGTCAAACAGGTGGCTCTTTTATTTAGAGTTTTAAGTTTCTTTAAAATAAATTATTATTTTATGTTACGGATATACTTATCTTGATAAATATTACAGGATTTGCTCCCACTTACTCTGCAGCACCTCATTTTTTCTTAAATAAAAAACTATTTTACTTTTTTAATTTAAACATTTCACATTTATTTTTAAGATTTTTTAATATTTGTTAATTAATTATTTATGCAGTAGTTTTACTAGTTTTGCATTGGCTTGTTGCTTTAAATCGCATTTAATAAATTAATTCGTTAATGCTTAATTGCTAATTATGTGACATTGAGTTGATTTATTTGATAGAACTATAAAACAGACTTATTTATTAAAAATTAAAATAAAATTTATTAAAATTTCATAACTACAAATAACAAGAGTTTTGATTAAAGCTTGTTTTTATTTAAAATTAAGTTACAAAATGTTTACTATTTATTACAACATTTAAAATCTTTTTTTAAATTAATTTTTATTTACTCTTCTTTTTTTAGGAATATTATTTTATAATTATAATTATTTTTTTATAATGTAATTATAGGAAACAAAATAACAGCCAAAATTAATATTTACAGCTCTTTTGAATATTTTGCGGCCAAAAAATATGGGAAATTCCAGAAGAAAATAACGTAATACCAGATGGAATGTTTCTTTTCTGATCAAGAAAGACGTAAGTTTTTTCATATGTTATTCAAGAAAAGTCTCTACTTTAATTTTGACTGTATTTGCAAAAAAAAAAAATATTAAAAATATTTCATTTGGCGTTACGTTACTTCTGCTGGAATAACTCATATACTTTAATAAAAAGATGAGTGATTTTTTTTTAATTTTCCAAAAGCAAAAAACTTATTTAAAACTTCATTAAAAAAAGACATAATCATTTATTTTATTATTTTTATATTTTTTTATATTGTTACATTTCTTGGTCATAGTATTAACGTTAAAATTTTTATAGTCCAAGGCCAGAATTTTGTTTATGGAATAGTTATATTGAAAAAGTATGTTTTAAGGGATATTGAATTTACAATTTTTTTGAAAACATATTTGGGGTATTCAAATGGTATGCTATCAAGTCATATTGTCTTAAAGTTTTAATATTGTACAACAGTTTAAAAAAATTGTTGTTGTGCTTAAAAGAAAAAAGTTCTATAATAATAAGACTTTTTGAACTGTGTTTATTGTTTAGCCATAAACAGTAGAAACCTGAGCCGGTCGGCCGAAACTCTTTAGTGAAGCCGTTGATATAATTAACAAGTCGCAGTCATTAATTTTTAAATATTTTTGAAATAACTTATTTTTCTGTTTTCTCCAGCAGCTGATTTAAATTTGAAATAGCACACTTAATAATGAGCGGATGCTCACAACAGTAGTATTTTTCGTTTTATTTTTTTAAGACATATGGTTTTATGACTACCTTGTGAATACCCTAATTATTAAAAATGAATAATAATAACCAAAAAAGGATAATCAAAAAATAAATATTATTTGTCCTTAAAAATATATCAAAATATCTGTTTTTGCTGCAGGAAAATTACCATTATTTTTTTTTTTTCAAGAAAATATATAGGAATAATAATTATTAAAAAAATATTTATAATTTTCTTTGCATAACTATGTTGGTCTAGGCCTAAAAAGTTTAATTTTTCGGTCAATGATTTAAAAACATTTATGAGAACAACATTAACGGGTTAAAAAGAAAAACAAAATAATTACTATTCCTGCAATAAATAAAAATTTAAAATTTTTTACAATAAAAAGATTTCAGAAAAATATCAGAAAATAACAACAGTTGCTTGTAAAATAAATAGAAATAATTATTTTTATATAATTTTTTTGTATAACTGTGGCAATCGCTGTTCGAAAATTATTATTTATTATTTATTTTTTGTTATATTATGATTTTAAAAACGTTAAAAAAAAAAAAAATAAAAAACAAACAACCAAAAACAGTTTTTATTCTTAAAAATAAGTAAATGGACAAAAAGAAATGAATATCAGAAACAAATTAGTATTTTTATAAAATAAAAAAAGTCCAATAAAATCAATTGTTGCTGCAAAAAAAATTCTATAAATTATTTAAAACAAGAAATTAAAAAATAATTATTGCTATTTCTATTTAAAAAAAAAACATTTCTTGCGGTCTAATTTTTTAAAATGTTTGTGTTATCGAGGGTTTGTGTGCATATCGAGGGTTTTTATTCAAAAATTGCTATCTGAACTTTTAATCAAAACTATTTTTAATAGAAACGTGTTCCATAACTTAACTGTCACATGATATATTAATTGAAAAAATATACATACATATTTCTTAAAAAACTTTTTCTATTAATTGTGTTTGTGCTATCTACCTTCACACGTTATCTTGTTAATAAGAAAATAGTGAATTTGCAGATAGTACTTTTTAAATATAAGCCCTCGATATATAAAATAACAAAAACGGTTCAACATATTAACCTTAATATTAATTTATTTATAAGGTAAGACAACTTAGTTATGTTTGGAATAATATATGGTTCAAGTTCCCTTCACTGGCTCATGTACACTGACTCATTCAATTACTTTATTATGATTGCCATGGGCCGCACCAGACAGTTAGTTTTTAAAATGTTTTGAAACCTCATTGGTTGTCTTTTTACAAAAAGTAAAAATGTCGCTTCTTAAAAAAGCAGTCAAATGACTTTTGTTTTTGAAAATCAGTACGTGTTTCAACAGTCAGAAAACTTTGGACACAAATTGTGATATTGGCTTGAGTTTTATATTTATTAAGACTATAAGAGAATGTTAACCCAGATCCTTATGTAGTATTTTTGAATTTCAGGGTTAGTCTTGTTATAATAACCGGGTTATAATTCAAACCCCTGTTAAAACCGGCCGAAAAATATCCACTTTCTCTTCTAAATGATAACTGAATACGCAAAAAGGGCAAATACCGAAAGAGTTACCAGTTTAACAAATTCTGATTTTGGGCAAAATTTTTTAATGAAACATGCCTTTGAATTATGTAAATAATTAATCACAGATTTAAATTTAATAAAATTTATTTATATTTTTTCAGCATTAATATAACTTACATGATTTAAGCAATAATTTTTTTGGTAAATAAAAAATCTAGGAATTTTAATTAAAGCAATTATTTTGAAAATTTTATTTAATTATTTATACTCGTAGTAACATGTTATTTATCAATATTTTATTTTTAAATAGTTTTTGAGGACATATATATATTATGACTGCTAACGATTGCCATTAATTAAATATATTTTTAAATATTTTTTATTACTTTTTTGTAACCTAAATTTCTTGACTATATTTTACACATATTTATGAAAATTTTGAGTTTCTTAATGTAGGGTCATTCTAAAATTATTTCCTTTTAAAAAATATAAAACTACAAAGTGACTTGCAAAGGTTTACCAAATAAATATAATTTTTTGTGTAACTAACTCAATTAGGGTTTATTTTTGAAATTTAAAGTTTACAAGTTAAAATAACAACAAGTTGATATATTGTCCTTACGTTTTTGAAAACTTAATACAAGTTTTTATTTTGCAATATTTTTGTATTTCAGCTTTGAAATTTTTAAAAAAAGTTGTTGACTTTTTTTATTTGCTTAAAGCATTAAAAAAATCTTAATTTGCTTGCGGACAAAAAATGCAATGAACTACTACTTTTTAATCATTTATTATTGCATTTTTAAAACTACTGTTTAAGTCTTTGTTTGCTTACAGCGAGAGGTCCTTAGGCAGAGGTTGAACAGTTTTTGTGTTTAATATACTGGCTGCTTCATTTAAGGGCATTTTAAAAATTATCAACTTGTATTTACTTTCGAAGTCGTTGTGTTGCACACTGTGGACACAATAATTTGCATAATCGTTGGCCAAAACATAGTTCACAAAGGGCAAATGTTTGGCATAATTACAGTGACCGCTTTTTCTGCAATACACTTAAGTTATTTGTGTTTAAACAAATACATACAGTTAAAAAAAAGGAAAAAATATCTACTCATATTTATTTTTTTTTTTGGTACCACAAGTTTTAGAAGACCCTAGAACTTTAGCGCTAGCATGATTAAGGTGAGACCTTTGTGGAGCATCGTGGCGGATGTAGTTAAAACGTGGTGTTTATTTACTTACTTTTGAAGGGCGTGGCCCATAGAATGGTGGTAGCTGTAAACAGGCTCTACATTTCAAGGGGAGAAGTCGCACGAAAATGTTTGTCCTTAAGCTGGTACTTATGATGCCACGTTGGCATCTATGAGGGCGCTTGTCGGGACATTGTGTTAAGCTGTGTTAAAATCGCTGCAGAGTAAGGGAAACATGGTAGGTATCCACATTAACATTGAAAATATCTGTGCCCTTTTTAGAGTTTAAGGCAAAGAAGAGAATTTTCGAATCTTCCTTTTTTCCAGGTATCAACTTGCTAAATTTTCCTTGGTCAGGGCCCCGCCAAACCCAGATTGCTAAAACAGACATATAAATAGGTTTGGTCTCTGAAGCATGACCGGAGTCCACCTATCATTCCTTGATCTAGTTGGGTAAGATGCAAATTGATTCTGTCTCATGGGGTTTGTACCAGGTTTCAATACCAGAAAACCCGATAATTTGA
Organism: Melanophora roralis; assembly: GCA_963583895.1. Lineage (NCBI taxonomy): Eukaryota > Metazoa > Arthropoda > Insecta > Diptera > Rhinophoridae > Melanophora > Melanophora roralis. The sequence continues at coordinate 108,573,874 of OY757187.1, read as the reverse complement.
CTTCTGTGCAAATTGAAGAAACTGAGTCTCTGTTTATAACCGGTTTATTCAATGTTTAAAAAGATTGAGATCCAAAAAAAACTACTTTTGCAAAACCAAACAGAAAAACACCGAATAAACCAGATGAATAACAAGCAACTGATCTCTCATGTAGAGATAGGTGATTTGCGTTACAAGTGGTACTACGGCACGCCAAGGAATAAGGCGGCTTCTTCATTGGAAGTAATTTAACCGAGACAGCTGACAGTTAAGGGTTATTAAAAGTGAAAAAAATAACGTGTCTTCATTATAAAAAAATATGTAAAAATGAATAAAAGCTAGGTGGACGCAGTTCGGAAAATTGTTTGCATATGTGGTCAAAATAGTGTTACACTTAGTCAGCTGTAAATCAGATGATATTGATGTAGCCAGTGCCACGGGCCATACAGCCTATGAAAAATTCAATTATTGCATGAGACATTTCAAGATCGTGAACTTTCTCGTTTCTGTGATAAAAATTTGCTCCCTAGATCGTATGGTGTGAAACACTATTTTATTTCCTTTAATGACGAAATTTGAAATCACATGTTTTTTTTTCAACAAGCCTACAACCACCTGGGTATTAAGGGAGCATATGTAACTCTGCGTAACACTATCCCATGTAGTCAATGATTTATTAAAAAATAACAATCAAAGGCCTAAATAAAAAATTTTAAGGTTTCAATAACTTTGAAACACCCTTTATTGCGAAACGAGCTGAGTTTATGAGGGGGTTTTAACGGTAGAAAGTGAGATGTTGTAATTGAGTAAATAATATTGGGTTGCTTCTATTAGTTATGTCAATAGTTAGAAACAATTGTGCTCAATATTATTCAGCATATGGAGAACGTTTCTTTGATGGAACTACTAAATGCGAACCTGTAGCCCAGTTGAAAGTAAGACAAAATTATGGTTTGATATCACTACTCTCAAGCAGGGTATTTTCTACTCCTCGCCCGAAGCTTCTATGATAAAATTTCAACCTTAATGTGTCTTACAGCCATACGGGGGCGCTGGCCAAATGCATTATTTTCCATCTAGTAATTCGGCTGCTGTGAGATTATTGCCCTCTTTGCAAGTTCTTACGTAAATCTAGTGAAGCATTCCTTTCAAAATTTCAGTTTTGCCTAGAAACCATATGCAAATTATGTTTTCTGTAAGCCTGGAAAGCTTTTTTTGATACAAAAAGGAAAGTACGTATAGTGTCGTTTTTTAAAGGTATGAACATTTAGAGATGAAAAATTTTTTCCATAAAGGTATAAAATGAGTTAGTATAAACTAGAGCCTTAACACACAAGGAAGTGACACACTCATGCACACGTGTGTGTTGTGCCGCAAAAGTAGTTTACATTTTGTTTTTGTTCATTTTGAAGGCTATAAAATTTTGAAACTATTTAAGTTCTCCAATCAGTTTTTATCCAATTTTTGTTTGTACTAGGAAATAATTTTAGAAATACCCATTTGACACATTAAAATTTGGAGTTAATATGCAAAAAAAAAAATTTTAACCAATTATTTCTAAAAGCCAAAGTTTTATTTTGTTTAAGAGGTCGATTTTTAGGAAACAAACAATATCTTATGCTTATAAATTTTTGGAATCTACATATTAGTTTTATAATTTTGTTAAATTTAGTTTTTTTTTTAAATTTTATTAAGTATATTACATTGAGATCAAACTTATACAAACACACTTACATTTATATTTTGAGTTTTAAAGATATTTTTAACTAGAACAACAAATGTTATTAATGACTTTTCATAATTTTCTTTTTGTTATGTTTTTTTTTGTTTTTCTTTAATTTAAACTATTTTTGTTTTCTACTTTATAAATTTGTTTCATATTTATAATTTTTTATATTCAGTTTATGCAATATTTTTTTTTAAATTTAATATTTAAATTATGTTTCTTCATATATATTTTTATTATATATTTTAATTTAATAGTGGGTAATAGGTCTAAGTCAATAATTTTTCTATTTTGCTACAACCATATTTGGTTTAATTTCCATTATTCCTGTTTTATTATAATAAAATTATTTATTTTTATTGTTTTGTTTATAATTACTTTACCATGTAGTTAAAGATATTTGTAGTAGGGAATTTGATTTCCCATGATGTGTTTGATAAGCTTATTATATTTTTGTTTAACAGTTGCTGAAAATTGATTTAATAGACCCGTTCATATATGTTAGTATATACAGATATATACATTTGTAAAGCATTTAAAATTTTAATCATCCCTGTAAAGAAATATGAAAAAAAAAATTATTTAATATTGAAAAATATATGTATGTGTATGTATAAATAAAATTAAATGTGTAATTGCTTTATTAATCAAAAAATATTTTTTAAACTTTTTCAAACTTTTGATTCTGCTATAAAAAGTTTGTCATTGTATTATATTTTAACCATAGTTGACTCTTGTTTAAAAGATTGTTATGCCCTTAGACGACTTATAATCTAAAGAATCATTTAAGACCTTTCTTAAATTACTCTTTATTTATATTAAAACACTTTATATAAATAACTTTGCAAAGCTTTTTGAAATTATCTTTATTTATACGGACTGGACTTTGGTTGCACAGAAGAAAATATAAGGTTAGGTTCAATTAAGAAATTTGTCATTCCAATTAAATTTATATTCAATCTCAGCCTGCAAATAAGTTGATAGTATTAATTAATGAAGTTGTAAGCTTAAAAGGTTTGCTCCAATTTTATATATAATTTAAAAATTTTAATAAAATGCAACAAAACTATTAATCAACTTTTCAATTGATTAAATTAAAGGTAATAGTTAATTTATTATGAAGTTAAAAGAATTATTTACTTGTATTTTTGCATATAATTTTTTAGTTTTATTTTATTACATACCACTAAACACAAGTGGGACGAACAACGAATTTTTCATTGCGAATATTGTCTTAGAAAATAAAACAAATTTGTGCACAAATGCAGACAAAAAGTGCGTCGACTGATTAACGAACTCTGCAATAGGTTTATTTCAATTTCTTATGCCGAATATTGACTAATAATTTGGCACAGAGTGACCATTTTTTTATATTTTGTCATTAAATAATATTAATTTGTACTTTAGGAATTATTTACAATTTATATTTGTTACATATAATAAACTTAATGTATTTTGAATGTTATGTTAATTTTTTTAAATTGTTTTTTTTTTTTTTTTTTTTTTTTTTTTTAAATTAGTGCTTTTTTAGGAAACATGGTCACTCTATCAGCTGTTTTATTCTTTCTAAATGTGTTTCAGTTTACGAATTTACGCAACGAATTTCAACAGCCAAATTCGTCGTGTAATGCGAAATTCGCCGTTCGCGTCAGTTGTGTTTAGAGCATAAAAAATGAGCATAAAATTTGTTTAAAAAATTTGTAAAATACAATTTTATGGAGGGAATTTGCTTTCAAAGTAGGAGCATAAGAAAAATTGCTGCCAGAATAAAATCCCCAAATGAATCCACCACACCATTTAACGAAATTAAATAGAATTAAGAAATTGGGAATCGCTTATGACCTTTGTGAAAAGACTAAATTTCATAATATTAATTTAAAAATACAAAAATAATTTTTTTGCAAAGGTTTTAAAACATGAAAATTCTCAGCAGAACTGCAAGAATTTCTTAAAAAATATAAACCAGATTATTGAGTTTTATTTTTCACATATTTTTTTTATCTTCAAAACTACTTTGAAATAATTTATTATCAACAAAAAAGAATCATCCATTAAGTTTTTTAAGTGTTTTTTTTTAGGTATATTGTACTTATGTATATCAACAGCAGAGAAAATTTGTTCTGGTTACGCATAATTAAAACAAACAATTCGTTTGCAATGTACGAGTCATACCACTTATGAGCCATTGTGTTTCAAAATTATTAGCATTTTTGTCATCGTCAGCAAAACTTTTTAAGGAGATCACATTAAAAAGCATCATAAATACAAAACTAAAAGGAATGGTGACAATAGATTTAATTTTAATAGTTTTTATCTCCATGAAAAGTAAAAATATTATCAGTGACGCATTAACAACTAAAACTTATAGGTAAGCACAAAACAAATCTTTTAAGCAAATAAAGTTTGCTTCCCAATCTTAATTTTTAATTTTGATATAAGTGTTAACAGGTACAATTTTAAAACATAGAATGATTGATCTGTAAGTATTAAATTTAAACGAAAAGAACAAAAATTTTCATTTAAGGACAGCAAAAGTCTACAAAGGATATACATATGAACATATTGATTACTTGGTTTAGGGGTTGTTATATATTTGAACATTAAGTTTGTTGACAAAACACGTTCTATTCAACACAAGTATTCTTTTAACTTTACACATTAAATTTAAAAATAGTTTTTAATAGACCTATAAAATAATTTTGTAAAAAAAAATTCAAAGGAATTTAAAGCAGTTGCCAAATCATTAATAGTGATTTGAAAGGAATACTTTTAACCCCAGATTGCAGATTTTTATCTAAATTCGCTCTGGTACTTTCAATAAGATTTATGAACTTCTTTCTTTAAGATTTAAAAAGCCTAAGATTTTGAGATGTTATTTTAATGTTTATTTTAAAAAAATTTGATTTAAAATGTCTTAAGGAACTTAAAAATGTCACAGAAACATATGTCCATATGTGAGTAAAAAGAAATAATTATTTTAAATATGTAATATAATTGGGGTATTCAAACGGTATGCTATTAATTCATATTGTCTTAAAGTTTTAATGATAATAAGACTTTTTGAACTGTTTTTATTGCTTTGTCATAAACAGTAGAAACCTGAGCCGGGCGGCCGAAACTTTTTAGTGAAGCCATTGATATAATTAACAAGTCGCAGTCATTAATTTTAAAATATTTTTGAAATAACTTATTTTTCTGTTTTCTCCAGCAGCTGATTTAAATTTGAAATAGCACACTTAATAATGAGCAGATGCTCACAACAGTAGTATTTTTTCGTTTTATTTTTTTAAGACATATGACTTTATGACTACCTTGTGAATCCCTAAATAATTTCTATTTATTCGGTTTTAAGTTCATTATTAAAATTGTGATAGCTAAAAATGTAATTTTTTGTTAAAAATTATGTAATTTCGATACTAGCCGAGTGTAATGTAAATTTTTTCTATTCACACAAACTTTAATTAGAAAGTGCTTAACCTGATTTTTTTTGTTACTTAAAGGGCCAAAAAAATGCTTCATAAAATAAAATAGCAACAAATCTTATTTGCACTTAAAAGAAATTATAATGAACGTGTCCAGAAAAAGTAAAAAATAGTATTTTGAAGAAAATCGAGTTACGCCCTTTCAAAATTACATTTTGATAAGATGTCGCACATGTGTCTCCGAGGGTGAAGGCCACTTGAATTGTGCCGTATGTATTAAAGTATTTTATGAAGTTTTAAAAATAATTAAATTCAAATGGCCCACACCTTTGGTGACATATGTGTGACATCTTAGTTATCAAAAAGTAATTTTTGATTTTTTTTGTAGCAGCTTTCATCAGCCATTCTATTTTATAAAGCTGGCTTCCAAAATGCATTCTACGCAAAAACGGCTAAGGGCATGGTGCCTAAGTTTATCTTGGACTAGACAAATTTATGATGAAAAAGACGTCACCTTAAATACATTAATATTTCGTGTCAATAAGAATTAGAACTGGGTCATAAGAAAGGGCGCCACCTGAATTTTTTTTTTGTTTATGTCTTTATTTGAAATAATTTTGCATTTAATTACGTTCTTAAAAATTTTTACGTTACACTTGTAAAATTATATTATTTTTTTTTACTAAATCTTACGAAAATAAAAAATACGACAGTTTTTAATTACTTTCGTGGAAAATAAATTAAAAATTAAAGTTTATTTTTTTTTTAAATGTATGATTTTAAAAAATATATTCTTGGGAAATGTTTAAACAATTTCTTGACAATTTATTGTTCAGCAAAAAATCCCTTTCACCCGAAAATGGTTAAATTATGTTGAGTAATATAAATTTTGCTAAAGATATCTTCCCTTCTAACCAATTGTAATGGCTGATTATGGTTTAACCAGCAATAACAACGCTACAAGAACAACACGAATCTTTGTATTTCTTTAGCAGAAAAAAAAGAAAAAGGTGTCATAAAAGTCAATATAAAAAATAATAATCATAAATGTCTTTTCGTCATATTTTTTGTTTGTTTTTTTTTTCATGCAACTTTTTCATATACTGCTTCTTATTATGATTGTTTAATATGGAAATATTTCCATTCCCTGCAGTTAAATATTATCAGTGAGCTTTCTTCTTAGTAACTTGAACTAATGGAACCATTAAATTGGCATCAGCTGCAGCATTAAAGGGGAACTATATGTACATACATATCGAAGAAGTATCTATATAAACTCATACATAATCCATTTGTGAAAAAAGCGTTTTTGTTCATTATTTATTATTTCATATTTCTTGAAGTTATTTAATTTGTACTTTTCGAAGAGTTGTTATACATAAGTTTTTACTACTTTAAGCTTATTATTATCTTTTAAAAGTTTTTTATTAAAGAATCATGACCCGAAGTCGGAACACATCAATGTTCATTAATATTTTTCAAATTGGCGCTTAAGATGTTGTTATGGTTTTAAATGTTGCTGCTATTGATTTATAGATTTTTAAGAAAATAAAATCAAAGTCAATGATAAAAAGGCGTTAATTGCATATGAAAATAATAGAAATACAAATTTAAATGCATTTCTTAGAATTTTGTAAAATTAACTAATGCAGGATGAAGGAGCTTGTTTTTTATATACAACAGAGCTTAAAAAGGAATTTCTTTCTTTTTTTTTGTCAGACTAATCTCTTAGTGTGTATAGATATGCATCTCTAAAAAATATAATTAATTTTGATAATCTTAACATGAGGTATGCCCAAATTACCTGAGGCGCAAGTTTGTCTGTCCATCGGTAAGGTTAGCTAAAGCAAAACTTCTTGGTCTTCAGGGTCCCAAATATACCTTTTGAGCCAGGAGTATTAATAAATAAGAGCAAACTGCTATTATAGAGCTGAAGTGGAGCCAGAAAATCCACTTTTTTAAAGGAAAATTAACCCCTTGTTTTGCCAAATCGATCGCCTATTGAAATCAAAATTTCAGAGTCAAGAAAAGTCCAGCAGGACCGTCTCTTTACTGACCGAGATGATATCAAAATTTTAAAGTCATCCTGTGTTTCAAGACCAAATTCATGCATGCACATTCTTTCTTATATTTTGCGTGAAAACTTTGAAAAAAAGTTAACTTATTTTAAGAGAAAAGTTTCTTCTAATAAAGGCAAAGGGGGGGTAACCCCCTTAAAAAATCATAAAAATTTTTTTTCCTGCGCCATATTTCAAAAACAATAATAGACATTGACTTTAAACTTTTTACTGAGCTATGTATATCTTAAAATTTTAAATACCAATAATTTACTGGTTAATAAGAACGCGGGGAGATGTAGCCCCCATTTCATTGGACCAATTTTAAGAGGTGTTTAATATGCTGCATATTTTGAAAACTATAATAAAATGGCCACTACCAGCTAAATTTTATAAAGAAAGAAATAAAGAATTTAATTAGAGATCTTTTTTAAATTTTTCTTAAATCTTGCAAATAGTTTTGCATATACAAATTAAAAATTTTACCCCACAATTGCTTGTTAGCTGGCACAACACTCAAACGTATTTAGAAACATACAGACATACATATATTTATCTTTTGATTAGTTTTTATAACCTCCTACATCGAAGATTTGTTTAATCATCTTAAGCAATCGACCATAAAAATTGAGGCTTTTTCTTTACATATTTTACCGATCTTAGAGCAATGTAAGCCAAGAGTGTCTCCGGGGGACGAACACTGTTCGGGTTTTATATGTACAGAACAAGAAAACCTACAAAAATCCATCACAAAGAGAGGACAACAAAAGAGGTAACAACAACACAGGGGGATAAAAAATTATGAGAAAGTACCCATCCATTCTAAAAACATCCTCTCTCATTGGGCAACGCTGTCTTAGAGTATTTTTCTCTATTTTTCACAAAAAAAAAAAAAAAAAAAACAAAACAAAAATTCAGTGCGCTTTTTTCTGCTGGTTTTAATTGCAACTAAAACTGCAACGCAATTACAAAAATTTGTTAATGCGTTTTCCTTATAAAAATTGCAAACACATACAGACAGACAGACGCAAACTAAACAGATTTAATTTAGCAACAAACCATAAATATTTTATTCGTTTAGTTAAACTTCTTATCTTTTCTTGGAGGGATTTATGGGTCTTAAGCATGTGGGCTGTTTTAGTCATAATAATGTTTTGCCATAACAATTAAATTCATTTTTGGTCATAAACTGAAACTCAATGCACCTGAGGAGCAAAATGAAATGTTGCTTATGTTTGAAGACTGTTTTAATACCCTACACTATGGTATATATGAAAAAAAATGGATTTTTTGTTAAAAATTAGTACAATTGCTTTAGGGTGGATATATAAATGAGCAGTACCCTGCCCTTTAATTTGATTTAACCATGTTGCTGCAAACTTTAGGATATAATATGATAGTAACAGGCTTGAAGGCGATCATATTTCAGGTTCTTAATTTTCTTGAAAATATATTTCCAGCACATAGAAAAATAAAGAAAAAAATAAGAAAATAAGTTAAAAGATCAACTCCCCGCTAGTCATTTTGCTAAATATTTTTTGGAACATTATTGTTGCTGACAATTCGCCTTAAGAGCAATACTATTTTAAGTCTTTGGAATCGAACTTTGAGTTGTTGTTGCTCTAAAAGAACTTCTAGAGGGGGCTTAATAAATACCCAAAACTTATTAAATTTTACATTTTTCCCCTACAAAACTTTAAACGCACACCATAAGGGAAAAATCTCAAATAGCCTCGAAACTACCCAAAGATTTTTTCTGTAGGGAGGTACATATCGCTCCCATATACAAAAGTGATTTAATTATAATTTTTAATTCTTTCGGTATATATGCTTTAACTATGTATAAAACACTTGTTAATAAAATTTAAATCATAATCTGTTTGGATTCTCTTTACCCAGAAAATTATTTCAGGAACTGACTGAAGTATTTCTAATAATAAATAATAAATTAATAATAAATTTTTAAACTGGTTTGGATAGTAGTTCACAACGACAACTAAAAAAAAATTCTAATTTTCAGTTGCATTAAATTTTTTTGGTTTTTTTTAAGAAAAAGAGCAATATAACATTTAACTTTGCCAGTACTTTTTTTTAATTATTTGTTTTACAGAAAAGTTGCAGAAATAAAATCAAATTAATTGTGTGCTTAATATTTTTTGTAGTTTGTCTTTAAGAAATAAGTTCATAAACTTCGTTCTACCTTACAAAGAAATACAAAAGAAATTCCGTTTGCCTTTCCAGATAACATGTAAATTTTGTATACAGGCAACAACACTAAAACCGTTCAAGAGTTGTTAAACATTAAAATATTAAAAACTCGCAGCTGGTTTTAAATATATATTTTTCCTGGTTGGTGTTGGTAGGAAAATTTGACTTTAACTTTTTGAGTGTATTATATGACCCTAAATTTTTGTTTTTAATTATTTTTATTTTAATTAAAAAAAGTTTTTTTTTGTTTGATCTTCAAAAAAATTAAAATGTTGAGTTAAGTCACTTTTGAACTAGTCATTTTGAGTTTTAAGAATTATTTTAATTTTGTTTGCTCTGCAAGCCCTACCTTAATAATTTTTAACCCAAAGTAGGTACCAAATTTAAGGTATAAATACTTTTTTTAAATTCGAATCGTCCAGCATACGCAAGAGAAATATCTTAAAGCCTTTTATCGTTACGCATCATACAGCCGACCTTTTCTTCTGAAAATTTAATTTTTATATTAAACTACTTTAATGGACAAGATCTAAGTAACATACCTTAAGATCTCTTAAGCTATTTATGCGTCTGCCAAATGCACACATTTATGTTTAGAAATGGAAAGAGTTCGACTAATAAAAATTTTATTGCAAATGAATATAGAGCTTAAGATTATAGGGCTCGCGAATAGTAAAAACAACTGCAACTAAAAAGAAAAAAAAACTTTAGATGTTAAAAGGAAGAACTAAGAATTAAAGAACATAAGAAGATCTAAAAGAACCACAAAATACTTAAATTTAAAATAAAAAAATTTATAAAAGAACCTACACGAAGAGTCAAACAGACAGGTGATTAAAACAAGTTTGAAATAAAAAAAAATAAAAATATAAAAACAAAAATGTAATGGCTTCACGTAATTAAATAATGCCAAAATATGAAATATTTGAATTTGCTGTTAATATTTTAAGAAACATAATTAAAAGCTTAAATGTAGAACATTTAAAAAAAAATTTAATTCGTAATACTTACACTTCTACAATGGCTGTTGCTGCCACCGCCGCTACAGCTGCTGAAGTTGCGGATGTATTTAATTTATTATGATAATGCTGCTACGTAGCTGCGGCGGCAGCTGCTACTGCTGCTGCGGCTATAACTCCAGCGGCTGGTGTTGTTGTTATTGTCGGTGTTGGTGTTGAGGTGGCCGTTATCGATTCCCCACCTATACTACTATCTGATCGACTGATTTTGGACGGGCTTGGAGATCTTTGACTCGACAGGGGTAGAGGTTCTTCAGGTGTTGCTGCTGAATGTGGCGGTATGATGGTAGCAAAATGTGGATTTGGTAGTTCAGTCCAAATGGCTCGACCAAATTGTATCGATGGATAAGCCCAATAGGCAGGCGGTAATGCGGCGTATCTTTGATAATTGTAGTAACTTTGGGTTAATTGATTCAACTGTTCTGTGGCTGCCAAGGTAAATTAGGAGCAGGACAAGGTTTTCATTTTTAAAGGGGACATAAAATAAGAAAATATATTAGAAAGAGCTTAAAATTGTTGAAAAGTATAAAACGTTTAAAATAAAATATTTTTAACTGTAACTGAAAACACTGAGATTGAATACTTCGAAGTTTTGTTTTGTATTCTCGCTTTAAATAAAAGTTATGGTGTAATATAAGTTTTACAAAATCAAAAAATTTCTAAAAGGAAAACTATGTTTATTTAGGTTAAAAATTAGAGCAGTAGAGTACATAAGTTAGTAGTAACAAAATTCATTAAATTTCCTTAGGCATTAAACACATAGACGACAGCAAACCTAGTGGATGCTGATCATTTCAAATTGATATCAAATTGAACAGCTATTCTAAGGGCCTTTTGACAAGAGACATTGGACTCTTCACACATGTGGTTCTCGTACAAAAAACTCACAACCGTTGCCAATAGGGGTGTTATTCTTGGCTTCTCAATAATCGGCGCTCTATTTTATGCAAAGCGACCAAATTTATCTCCATTCAGGTGAACGATCTAAACATCGCCACTATTTGAATCGTTTATTTTAAAAATGGCACAAGTCACTTTTTTAAAAAAATCGAGTTAATGGCAACACTAAATATTATTGAAGTGTATTTTTTTCATATCTTTAAATATTTCGACTTTAAAAAAAGTGACTTATGCCACTTTTAAAATAAACGGCTCATTTACAAACCTCCTAGCTCACAAATGCTTACTGTTCCGTTTTCCAAATGAAAGCATCCATTAACCTATCTGGACGACTTTAACAGCCCTCACAACCTCTGGAACTACCAGACGGCAGAGCAATTGTCGACCCTTGATATGCGCCCTCAACAAATATCAAAAAAGGTTCTCGCAGACTTTTCCTACACTCAGCTTCGTTCTGTAATTCTGAAATTTAGCATTTAATCCCTCTGGTTAATACTTTTCCCCAAGGATGGATAGAACTTCAACGAAGCATCATTACAAAATTTTTCAAAGGAAAGCTACGCCAACGGCCGGGAGATCTCTCCAACTGTCGAAATATATAAAGGTTTGTGAGGTGCAAAACTGCAACAGCCAATTAACGTATCCCTCGTTGGTTCCTAAAAGGAAACGTAACAGCCAAATAACGTATTCCTAGTGGGTTCCTGAAAGGATACGTGCCTGACTGAAGCGATCGTCTCTTTCAAGAACAGCCAGCTAGTGGCGACAGTGCAAATGCAGAAAAACTTTTACAATTTCTTAAAAATGGGCAAAAGGAAAAATTCTTTAAGACCACAGAAAGCCGAGATTTTAAAGGATCTTGTAGAAAAGCGAAGGCAGAAAAAGCTCACACAAAAAAGCCCCTAAAAGAACTAAAGAGAAATGTCCATCTACTTTCCTTTTCTCCTTTGATTTCTTAACAAAATAGTGGAGGCCATTGAGAGCTTTAAATGTGGAAGACCATCAGGACTTGAAGGAATGTACGACAATTTCGTCAAACATTTTGACAAAAACACCTTAAGTTGCCTGCACACATTCTTTAATAATACCCTCTGATCGGACCCCTGAGTTTAAAATATTTGAAACATTTAAAATTTAAAATCAGTCTCAGATAAGATTTTAAGAAGGCGGATGGTTATCGTTTGCTTGTTGAATTAAGCTTACAGCAATTGGAGTTAAAATTATTTGAAACTAAACATATACCAAACCATCCCTGATTTAAACAATCTAAGTTTATTGTCATCTGAAAGCCAGCCAAGCCAGGAAATTAAGCAGAAAGCTTCCAGCCAATTGCTGTTTTATGTGTCGGCTACAAAATCCTTGAGCGCTTAATCTACAACGGAATAGAATAGGGTCATATAAACGAGTGTATAACTAAAGAACAAGAAGCAGGCTTTCTCATGAGTTGTAGTTGCAATGACCAAATACTTGAAATGACTATCTTTTTTTGAAAGTGATTACAAAAACAAATTAAAATCGGTTGTGGCAAACGTCGACTTAACGGCAGCGTATGACACAGTCTAGAGAACTATGAAATACTGCAAGCCGTGAGGTGCAATATTATAAAAAATCTTATGAACAGAATGCTGAGCAATCGATCGTCCCAATTTCTTATTAATGACACCTAAAACAGATTTCAACGATCTATCCTTGCTCCTGACATTCAAACAACATTGCCAAAACATTGCCGCCAAGCTCAAAATGCGAAATAATATTGTTTTAAAACTGGCGTCGACAACTTGGAGCTCATTGACATATACGCTTTGTTCTGCTACACAAGGCTTGGTCTACTCCATTGGAGAACATGGAGATCCTATTTGGCTGAACAGCAGATACGCTGGAAATATTTAAACGGAATTAAGCACAACCATGCGGCTAGTGTTCCACATAATTAGAATGACCCCTAAGCAGTAGCTCCTTGTTCTAAGCAATATCGCTCCACCACAACTCAGACGAAAAAAAAGAGTGATAAGAAAATTTCCCCAGATTGAACAGAATCCATGCCTTTCAGTGCATGCGTTTGCTGTCAAAAAGGGTCCGTCCCCTAGGTTCTACATCAAGGATTGCTTCCTCTCTGCATGATGCACACTTTGATATGATAACAGAGTGAATACCAGCTTGCTATATTTTTCAACGTGGTGATGGTCTTCAAATCGCCAATCCAACAAATCACGTTCCTGGTTTCAACCTGCCGAGATCCCTAATCCTATCTCAGCAGGATTAGGCCCATGCATGGACGATGCAGGGACACAGGTTTCCGACATTACGACCACAAAATGTTTTATCCTGATTTTTAATGTACAAAAAAGTGAAAGATTAAAGTCAATTCTGGGCCGTTTCGATTTCGGCAGATTACAACTCGTAGATTGCTGTCGTCTTTGTGCTTAAATCATAAACCCGTCTCACTGCGGATTTATTTATTCATATTAAACTAAAAAATTATTAATTTGTTTTTTTATTCGACACAAATTAACTCAGTTTTTTTAGCTTTTTTTTCATTTTTAGCCAAACAATTTTATATAATTTTTGTCATCAAGTGCTAATCTGATTTGTCCATACCTCATATCCTTGTATAAATAAAAGACCAAAAAATCAAAACAAAATCGTTCATAACAGATTTTCTCATTAAGAAATTAAAAATTTTCGTTTTGTTTCCTTTTTTTAAAAATATACAACAACAACTGGCTAAATAAAGGTACTCCAAGCGGTAGTAAAAATAAACTTTGTTTTATGACTTTTTCCATTTTAACAAGTTTTTATTATTTTTTTAGTTTTTGCTTATTTCCTAATTTTATTACCTAAAGGATTTCAAATGTTAAACCAAATCCAAGCTGAACTTAAATTACCTGCCCCAACTATAATGTCCATTTCAAATGCTCTACAACACGTAATTTTGGCAAATAAAATAAGGTAGAAAATATTATAATTTTGGTAATAAGAAGCGCTTATTTCTTTTGCTTTGGTTTAAGTATAAACTACCGATATTTTATGACTCTCCTTTAAATACAGACATTTGGTTGAAATTATACATAATAATGAACACACAAATATGAATTTTTACGAACGTAAGTATGTATGTTGTATATGTACGTAGATTTCGCAAAGTCGTAAAAAAATTTGGTATATTAAAGTTTTGGAATTAAATTTTTGGATTTTTAGGAAAACTATTTCAAAATATCTTGTTACTGACAAATATACTTAAAAAATACGAGACCAACAGAAAATGCGATGGAATCGGAAATTCATCAGAACTGCTTCAATATGCGACGCGCTGTATTACAGCTGACATGAGACAGGAAATAAGTTTAGTTGTTGAATCGTTGTAGGAGGAGACTCAAACACCTTGTCTCCAAAATCCATTTATGTAAAAGCCAAACTCTTTTGCATCAGCCTTATCTGAACCCATTTCTCGATCAAAGATAAAAATGATTTATTTTATGAGCGTCTAGAGAGAGCATATGACCGCTGCCTCGGCAATGACATTTAAATCCTTCTAACGCAACAATTTAAAGGAAATTTTTTGTGCAATAGCCAGGAAATTTAGCCTCCAGGAAGAAACACCCAATAAGGGAATGAGGCTCGTGGCTTTGCAGCACTAGATTTCTATATATGATAAAACACAAGTCCACGTGGCTATCACTAGATTTAGTAACGATAAACTAGGTTGATAAAGCTGTGATAGATGGGAGGTATTTATTCAGTCTGTTAGATTTACGGTCGATCTCAGGAGTAAACATCAACTCGAATCAATACCTTGTGGCGGCAAAGCTTCATACCTATCTATATGTAGCAATGAATGTACGATCTGACACACCACAGAAGCTGCAGACGCAACAAACACCAACGGCTTACTCCGCTCGACTGACCGCATGGCTTTAAGAAACCATTCCTTGTCCCGATAATTTTATACCATATAAAAAGCCACAAGCGGTTTATACCGCAAGCTCTTCTCAAGAGCCTATGGTATGACCAGAGTTTCGTAATGCTGCTGAATCAAAGAATGCGGAACACAGGGCAACTTTTTAGCCCACGTCTTACAAAGTAAAAGTATAGGGAGAACTAAAGAGAAATGGAAGGGCAAAGTGTGAGCGCATCGAGATGTTCAGTACTTAATATGAAGTCCGTAAATCTCAATAAAATATTGAAACACCAAACTGAAGGCAGTTACCTAGCTTGAGAATAACAAGACAGCAGAAGCTGATGGATTGCCAGCTAAACTTCTTAAGGCCAGAGGTGATACGCTAATAAGGCGTATGCATCAGCTTGTTTGTACAATCTTCCTCAGAAACGTGAAGATTGGAACTTTAGTGGGTCAAAACAATAAGTGCTAACTCCAAAGCATTACGTCTCTTTCTACTGGTTACAAAATACTAACTATCCAACGAATTATGTAAAAGATTAAAATCTAAACTCGACGAGAGTCAAGGCGGCTTTAGATCTGACAAGTTCACCATTGACCAGATATACACACTAAGCCGAATCCTAAGAAAGACCCAAGAATACAAGGTCGCTTAACAGTTCCGTATGTAACAAGAATTTTAGATACCCTTCACATTGGACTTACGAAACCACCAACCTTTTTCTTCATTTTTTTCCCTTTATTTTATTTATGGAATATTTCTTATTTTTAAATATTGGTCGGTGTCATATTTTAACCCTCTTAGGATGAATAAGGCAGCTGTATGGGTTTTTGCCCTAATTTTTTTTACATTTTGTAGCGACCTTTACTCAAAATTTTAAAAGTTTTTTATGGTCCCCCTTAGGTGATAGGGGGCAAATATTTTCTAGGAATATGTTTGGAAGGGAAAATTAATGGGGGCTGTGATACATTTTATTCCTCTAGGGGCGACTTCGGGAAAGTTTTAGGGGTTTTTACCCAATTTTTTCAAGTTTTGTATGGCAACCCCTCTAAAGGGTGGAATAGGGGGTAGGTATGTTCTAGGAATATGTTTGCGAGTAGAAACTAATGGGGGTTGGATGTATTTCTTATTTCTCTAAGGCCGACTCTGTGGAAATTAATGGGCGTTTTACATCGTTTTTGTAAATATTGTATGGCAACCCTCTTAGGTGATAAAGAAAGAGGGTAAGTTAACTCTAGGAATACGTTTGGGGGTCTGTGATAGCGGCGACTCCGGAGTAGTTTGAGGGGTTTTTGCCCTGTTTTTTTTAAATTTTGAGTGACAACCATGTTAGGGGCTAGAGATAGAGAGCAATTATGTTCCACAAAAACGTTTGGGAGAACAAATTAGTTGGCGTCGGTCTTACATTTTGCCTTTGTAAGCTGTGGGAGCGATTAAAAAAAGTTAACCTTTGTATGACAACCCTGCTATGTGGCGGAGAAAGGATGTAAGTATGTTCCAAAAAAATGTTTGTGGGCAAAAATTATTGGGAATCGGGTCTACATTGCACATTATACGAGGCAACTCCAGGGCATTTGTAGAGATTTTTATGGACAAAGCTTAGAGAAATAAAGAGAGGTAGTCTTGGTTTTTGGCTTATATCTTGGTCAGTTATCGGGCGATACTTCTGATAGTTTGATAACACTAACGGGTCTATGCGACATCCGGGGGTTTCAGAAAGTTCATTTCAACCACAACACGGACAGACGCACAGGCGGACATGGCTAAATCGATTTCCCTATCTATAAAGATCCAGAAAATAGTTTGTGGGATCGCAGATGGATATTAAAGAAATTCCAAACGGAATGCCAGACTTTTACATACCCTTTTCACTTATGTGACGGGTATTAAAAAGGATTTCAAGTCATGTCTGAGTTGGGCATACCTGTAAAACTTATATGACCTTAACAGATACACAATCCTCAGTTAAATAGGGAAGAATATACCCCAGTCTTTTAGTACCAAAAAGTTTTGAACAAGAAATTAATGTTCACACAACGAGACGCACGTGTGAATAGAACTTGCACACTGCGCACAAAAATCACTTTAAGTTACTTTCTTATTATTATGATCCTGATACCAGCGACAATCAGGATCATAATAACACGAGCTGGAACCACCAAGTTTGAAAAAGCCGAGATTGAATCTGTCAAAGTGGATCTGCCAGTAAATGAAGATAAAACAAAGCCAATGATTGGCTTGACAGTGGAAATTGAAAACTACAATTTTGAAAAAATCAACGACTTTTGTACTTCAGCCCCGCCATAAACAAAAGAGACAGTTTCAGGTATGAGATAAAATCAATAACAATACTGGCCTTTAGATGCGATTTTGGAATAAGTAGGCAGCTCAAAAGCAATGCCAACTCCCGACAGACAAACGTCACTCTCTACACTGGTATTTGCGAAAGTAGACGAGGCAGTCCTTGGAGTGTTCGGAAAAAAAATTCTTTACCAAATCTATTGACGAATGTACGTTGACGGAGAATACCGGCGCCGTATGAGCCACGATATATATGAGCTCTTCGCCGGCATTGACATAGTTAAGGGTATTAAAATTTTGAGGGTGTGTTGGCTTGATCATTTGTGGGAATAAATAAAGAGGCTCCAGGTAGTAAGTGTTTTATATTTTAACCTGGAAATGGATCACGTAGAACGGAAAACCAAAATTCCGATTAAATGATAATGCGAAGAAGGCCACATCGAAACTTGGTGTGAGAAATTGGAGAAGAAGCGCAGAAACCCAAGGTACTTGGAGACCGATTCTACGTTCGCCATTAGAAAGCATCGTTCTGTAAAGCCCTAAAAGTAAGTAGTAAGTGCAACCATGGTATTTTATTCCTTTAAAAACCACATAGTATATTTACATATCGTTCGAACTTTATCTCTGAACGTCCAATGAATTTTTCAGCAAGTAAGGAAACCAGCATATTTCTATGTCATACTTGTACTTATATATTCTAAAGAGCCCTATAAATTTTGCAATATTTTTAAAATTGGCTTAAATAAAATTCTAAAACTAAAATACATACTATAAAAAAATGGATCCTACGAATTAAAGAGATTTTGCACCATATTTCATGTTGGCCACCCCAAACGGTTTGTTAAAATTTTTCTACTTTTTTTTACAATTTGCAGGCTGTTCTTTTCTATATCTTATTATTTTATTATATTTTTCTTTATTTTACAACTTTCCACTTGAGTGCATTTTAAAATAATGACACATCATGCAATCTTTTAAATAAACAATTTGAAATCTTTAACGTTTTCTTATAAGGAACTTGGAAGTTTATACCCTCTCCTTAATATGTTCGTTGTCTATGCTGTTATGAAAACTATTGTTTCTTTGAAAACGTTTTTATGGCACTGAAATCAACGGTAATAAAAGTAACAAATAGTAGATGAAAACTCACATATAATTTTGTTTTTTATATTTCTTGTTTTAAACTAAGAACGCGTCTAGGAAACACACCCAATTGGTTATAAAATTAAAATTAGAAAAGAAACTTAAGGAGTTTTATAGATAAAAGTTTTTATAAGCAAAACAAGTATGGTCAGCTAGACGCAAGGCAGATGCATTATTTCATTTTAGGTTTTTATGATTTTGCAAAATTTTTAAGGCAAATAGGGTCGACTTTATTAAGCAAAGTAATTGAATAACTCATTAAACTAATTTGTTATTGTAAAATTCTCTTTCAGAATTTTGAACTCCCAATGCTTTTAGAAGGCATTTAAAAGACTTTTTGTAATTTAGATAAGCTTTGCTGAGCATACTCTTACGGAGAAAGACCTGCATTTAATGTTTTTTCCTTCCCCGTTGACTGATTTATATTAACGAAACTATGAAGACCTTTGGGGATGAAGGCTTAAAACATTGCCAGGCCGGAGGAAAAAATTTTTAGGTCTTATTTATCTTATTGAAGGTGGAAAAACTGTCAATCTAGGAAACGCCATAACATTTAAGTAAAATCATGACCAAGCTAATACTACTACCTACTCAATGAATGGGAGATTCGGATAAAAAGAGTGGGAGGGGGAAGATGCAAAGCTACTTTGTGCTGCTGAAAGCGGGGTATCGAAGAGTACTTTGTAATTGCTGATGACTGCTATATCTCTTAGGCAGAGACTGTAGCCAAATTATCGCCTAGTCTTATCTTGAAGAATGAGGTGTCAGACGAAATTTTAAAGTAAGGGATCAGTATGCGCACGGAAAGCTAAATAGCCATTTGTTCACCTCTAATATTGATAAAAGAGGAATATAGGTAATACCATTTGGTGTAATCTTAAGAATATGGTGGGGATATTATTACCCAGAGGCGGCAATTGCAGGCTTTAAGTGTGGTAACATCTCATTGTTGCACAGAGATTCATGCCAAAATAACAGGACGGCTGGCCAGCGATGATTGCAGGTTCTTTGACATCTCGGGAGACAAAGAGACAATTTTGGAAGTCTATGTCACTATGCAGAGTTCCTGTGTCTCAAAGAAAACTGTCTGGATTCTCGTCACTTTCAAACCCGAAAAAACTAACTGAGATCGGTAAGACGAAACTGCTGGCATATAGCTAGAGAGTGTGGAGCAGCCTGAAGTTCATGACATCAGATATTTGATTAGACAATATACACAAAGGGCTTTCGTTAGGACTTCAGGGCCAGTTAGTTTAACTAAACCTAACTTAATCTCATCTCACCTAGTACCTTTCACCGAGACGCTTTAAATAGAAGGCTTTAATGGACTTATCCTAAATGGCATAGAGATAAAGCTCTCAGAGTAGGTGGAAGGAAAACTACGAGCAGACAGCCAAAAACAGCCGAATAGCTTTCGACGTTTGCAAGAAATTTGTGAAAAGAAGTTGGGGTCGTATTTTCCAATAGATATACACAGCGATAGCCTGGTCTGTAGCCAAATACACATGTTTTTTCTGGCGAAATGTTATCTCAAAAATTTTCACCCCAGGGTGATAAAAAAAAAAACAAATTTGCGAAAACAAACACATTTAATTTTCGGGAGCATTCATATACACTGGGCATTTAGACTAGGTGATTACTGTAATGTATTCGAAGGAGACCTATTTAAAATTATCTAAAGAATTCAATTGGATAATAACATGGGTGAGAGATGCAGTACCATGCATGTGAGCAGGAACGCTGTTCCTAAAGCAGTGATTTAAAACATAAAAATTAGCTGATGCTACAGGTTGTCAAAATTCAATTAACTGGTAACATCATGAGTAGAATTAAGACCCTCCTATCTTAACATTAAGGAAATATTTTGTCATTATTTTCATTGGTTGATGAAAGATCAGGTTGACACTCCCCAAGAACGTGAAGTAATCGTGTCTATTTTAAGGCATAAGAGCTCGCCTGTGGCGTTGGCGCAGCGCGAGTCCCGTCGCCGGTTGGTCGTCCGGCACCGACTGCGCAAAGACTGCGCCGTTTTGCCACCAACCTTGAAGAGTATGGGGCCACATGAGATGCTGCCAAGAGTGGCCAGCCCCGAAGCGCCTGTTCTGCCGAGAATATTGCCGCTGTTGGCGAGGATGCCGAGCTGTCGCCAGAAACATCGACCAGACGCCGTGCCTCGGTATTAGCCATCAGCCGGTCGTACCTAAGGAGAACTTTTGGGTTTTTTGAAGTCCTTTGTTAACGTGAACAACTCCGAGCCACTGGAAGCATTCAAAGAAAATATTCGACACTAGTGCGAGAATTTGTCGCCCGAAGTTATCGCTAAAGTAATGAAAAATGTCATTAAGTCAGCCCGTATAGCAATCAACTGTGATGTTGCCCATTTGGCCGATATCTTCTTCTCGGCTTGATCAATAACATTTTAGAGGATATACCTATTTAGAACTTTTTATTATTTATTGTGTACTTCCCTTATTCTACTGTATCTTAACACATTTGTGGTTTACTGTTCAACTTTTTTCTTCTTTCAGAGCAAAACAATAGACACAACTGTCTCTGGGTGTAGTTTTGGCTTAGTCGTTTGCCCTTTAGCGTATCAATATTTTACTTATGATGGCACCAACGCCTGTCTGAATTATTTTGGCAGTTTGAAATTATTAGCCGATCCTTGCAGCCTTTAATAGGCTCCTTCGATGAGTCAAAAAATTAAATCAACCCGTTAAGCAACTTTAATGCAACCAGTATAGTTTGAGAAAAGTATTTAACATTACATCTTGGAACGTGACGAGCATTAACGCAAACGCCTAATATCCTGCCAACCTGGTAAATGCAGGGTACAAAAATAATGAAATGCACCTTTTTCTTTTAGCTGATTGACTACATTATCGCCTTTTTAGTAAATTGTGTTTCCTTTAAACTAATAATTTAATTAACATATTTAAATTTGCTGGTAAGTTAACAATTACTTTCCAAACAAGGTAATAACTTAAAAACATAAATCATCATTGGTCAGTTACAACCATTTAGCACACAAACTGGCCTTAAACGTTTGAAACCCTATTATTTTCGCCAAATTCAAATAATTTTTTTTCTCTTTTGCAAAGCAAACATGTGACATGACAACTACAAGCCGTAAAGATTCAAACAAAAAATTTTATAATAAATCTTAAAAAGCAACATGAAAGAACAATGTTTGACACACGGCATCCAACTTGTTAAATTGTACAACAATAACGTGTAAAAATGTGTTTTTGGTGTTAAAATTTGCAGCAGATAAACAGGTGTTTTGATCTCATGCCACAAGAACTTAACTACTTCCTCTAACGTAAAAATTATTAAAAATTTTTTTTCTTTTTTCTTTCATTTTAGTTCAAAAAGAACCTTCATTTTGGTTTAATAGATGTAGTACTTACAAACATACATAAGACACCTGAAAATATGTATTTAATTACATAAATAACACAAGCGGCATTTTTCGATTTTAAATAATAAATATTTAATTTAAAACTCACATTTAATAACACCATTGAAAAATAATAAAAAAAAAAATTAGGTAGACCGCAGAACAATATAATTAAGAAAATAAAGTCAAGGAGTCCAATAAAAAAATAAAATAAACTTAATAATTATCTCCTAATAACTTCTTTTTTTTTTGCTGACAACTTCATATTATCTTGATTGTACACAGAAAACATAATTCTCAAATTTCTTTCAATTAACTCATTAACCAATAAAATTTTGCATTTTTAGTTAAAAATTTTATTGTCTCAATTAAAATTTTAATCATTTCTGAAAAGCAAATGCCAACAATGATGTTTGTTTACAAATTCTTAAAAAAAAAAGCTTTAATTTTACTTAAAGTTTTTTTTTTTGCTTATGCAAAGCTCACCTCAAGTTCAGTTGCTGGAGTAGAATTTTAAATGTGGAGGTAAGAAAATAAAACTAAGTTTAACATTTAAAAAAATTTAATGCCTTATTGGCTGAGTGGATAGAGCTTATGATTTGGAATCAAATGGCCTCGAACAGTCGTTGTTGAGACTTTTAATGTAAACTTAAATGTAAATTAATAAACATAATAAATGTTTATTAAAATAAACATAAATAAATAAAAAGGAATATAAACAAATAAAAAAAAACAAAAAAATATAAATTATTTTCTTAAATTTATTTGTATTGATTTTTAGATTTTTTTGTATTTTGATTAAATCGTTAAATAATTTAATATATTTTTAATTAAAATATTTTTAATTTTTTTTTATTAAAATTGTTAATGAAATACGGGAATTTCTTGAAAGGTGTTCATATAAAAATTTTTTTAATTAAATCAACAAATTTTTTTAATTGAAAATGATTTTTATTTTTTCCATGTAGGTTAAAAAAAATTTTTTTTTTAAATTTTGTATTATTTAATACGTTGAGATCTTCTTAGTTTCTTAAAGACATTTAAGACCGCCCATTGAAACCATCATCAACCAAGGTTCTAACAGTTAAGTAACACTCCTGATTATTTTTAACGTTTTTGTAATTAGACGACCTAGAACAGGTGACATACAACCATCCATGAGAGGAATTTAACCCTGGAACAAAGTATAGACCGCATTTTTGCAAATACATATTATAATGAAATTGGGAACAGAAAAGTTTTTTTGCATAGGAACAAAGCATGTTGTTTGTGGGGATGATCAGTTAGTTTTTCGACCTAGTCCCCCCACAAATGACCTCCCGGATTAAGAATTTTGGTCTACAACTGTCTCAAATATTGTTATATCTTCACATAATTTTGCACGTTTGTCCATCTTTATGCCACCAATTATTGTCCCGAAAAGAAACATTATCAGTCCACTTTTTGAGCTTCATAAAAATCGCAACAGTAGAAGAACCATTATAAAGATTCTAGTTCTTGTGGGAGCAGCAACTACCAAATTTTTGCAGTAAAAGTACCAGTATAAACAGTTTGTGTGCGTGGCAGAGCCCACTTTTTTACCTTAAAAATTTTAACATTGTAAGCCGTTAACATGCAAACTAATTTAAAAAAAAATCGGTCTGGCAGAAGAACCTGTAATGTGATTTTTGTGTTAGGGGGCGTGGCCCCGCCTACGTTTTCGCCTTAAATGTTTTTCCTGTTAGATGCCTTATATGTGTGTACAAAATCTTAAAGAAATCGGTGCAGCAAATGCACCAGTATTATAAGTTCAATTTTTGCAATAGAAGTACAGTTAGGTTTTAAGTGTTGTGGGCGTTTCCCAAAAACGTATAGCCTATCGCCTACTCAAGGCTTAGAAGCATTTATATTCTATCGGTCCAGCCGTTTAGGCGTGATTGCGTGACAAACAGACAAACAAACATATAGAATTACTCGCTTAGAAACATTTAGTTGATATTTGCATTCAGTACTTTGGTTAAGTTAAATTAAACTAAATTTCATTTTTATATGTTTTTTTTTGTTTTGCATATTTTTTATAATTGAATCTTCGCTTAAGCGAACTAACAATAAGTATTAAAATTTTAAGACTAGGGAAATAATATTAGTCCAGCCATTGCTTTTTCTTAAGAACCATGGAAAATTTTAACACATTGTCTTTAGGCAATTTAAAAAATTTAAAACTCGAATTTATAACTCAAACCTGTCACAGTCCTTAGGTTGTCATTGGAACCAGAAGTCATGTTCAAGTTTAAAGTAATTCCATCCTCTTGAATCTTTGCCATTTTTAAACATATTGTTTAAGTGATTGAATTTATAAAATTCTCCTTAAATACTGCAACAAATTGGCAATGAACACAATTAAAACAAGATCCTGGTTATTTCTTAAAATTATATTATAATTATGTATTTAAATAATATTTTTGCTGAAACACCTTGTTTTTTTATCAATCACCTAATTATACAGGCATGTTGTTATAAAAAAATTAAATTAAAATTTGATAGTTTGTTATCCTTTTAAACATACATACGAGCTTTCGACTGAAAATACCTCATTGCCATTATATGCATCAAAGTCGTTATTATTATTATCAACATTTACATACACAAATATTGACATAATTTTAAATTATAGCCCGCATTTATAAAAAAAACCAAAATAAATTCCTTTTAGACACATGTATGCAAAATTTCTATATATGTATTTTAAAACACATTTTTTTGATGAACTTATTTTGAGCTTTATAAAAACCCTTCCATAATTTGATTTGTGTGTAAAATAATAGATTGAAAAATATTGAAAAAATAATGTTCAAATTTACATTTTAATAAAAATTATTTGCAATATTTGAACACACACACACACAGAGAAAAAATTTGCATAAAAGTAATATTTATTGTAAAATATTTTTTGCATATAAAAATGTATTAACACATATGTGCATATAAACATACATACATATATATATACACATACACATGTACATAAGTAGAAAATTAATTTTTAACCGCATTTATTGTTTAGCACTTAAAAATCATCTCGAAGCAAGGCTGCCAGACTATTTACTACCTCTTGCCAAATACTTTCAAATTCTTGAATTACGGGTAACAGATATTTATAGCGGCTAAAAATAATATTTCAAGACAAACTTTTACCAACAGCAGTCGGCTTAAAATCATTGAGTGGATAAAAGCATGTATGTACGTCTATGTGTCCGTTTGGCTGGGGTTATGTTTTTCTGTACTCAAAGTTAAGGATTCATTTTTTAAGATATTTTCAACAAACTTTGTAAAATAAAAAAAGCCAGTCTTGTTCAAATGGGTGTCCGATGGCAAACTTATATTTTTAAAAACTACTATTTCAAAAAGTAGTAAACGGTCCGGAAGGAGGATGGCGCCGTTTGAATTAACGAGTGTGCGGATTTTTCAGTCACGATGCCGCAGTGGTTGAGCATCGCTGTGGAGACATTTTTTAAGAGTAATGATTCTTGCGTAATTGCTTGTCGACAATTTTGTTCAAAGTTCAGTATTCGGCGAATACGTGATGGACCAAGTGTAAATTTAACTCGTTCGTCAAAGCAGAGATTACGCTCAACTGCTTCAGCTATGAATGTCCCACGGCCAGGGCCCAGTAGATCTTCAAGGACTGCCGAAATTATTGAACTAGTTGAAAGCAGTTTAAGTGAAAACCCACGACTTTCAATGCGGAAAAGAGCAGCCTCACTAATAATTTCAAGAGCGATTACTTTTGAAATTTTATAAAAGGATCTGTAGTCTCGTTCTTACAAAATTCAACTCGTTCAAAAGCTAAAAGAAAGCGTCTTTGATTTACGCAAACATTTTTGTGGAACATTGTTGGAGCATTTTCGCACAGTAAATCCCATTTTTTTGAGCGGTGAAACTAATTTTCACTTAAACGGGCACGTCAACAAGCAAAACCTCCATTATCCCTCGATTGAAACATCAAAAACCATTGCATTGGCCCAGGGTAACTGGGGAGATCCCTGGCTACCGAGGTCACTCGATCTAGCTCCCATAGATTTTTCATGGGGCTACCATACAGAGAGGGCTTTTAATGACAATCTTTAATCTCCTGTGGCTTTAAAGAAAAATATTTGCCGAGAAATCAACAGTCAAAATGGTAAACAGGATTTACATACCCTTAAATTCACTGCGTGGCGGAAGGTGCCATAAAATGGCTATAAAAGGTAGCATCTGGCTAATGTCCAAGGATGTGTTTTTTCTCATTAAAAGAATGTGGAATATTGGTATGGAGGATCTAAGTAAAAGTCGGGAATCTAAGGCGGAAATGTGGTCATAGAATTTAATTTTAGCAGAACCCCACCCGTAATAGTAAGAAGAGCAATTTTTGGTTTTTGTACGAGAGCCTGGGTAAAAATGGGAATTAGTTACAGCTACGGGGGTCCAATGGTCCCTTGACCCTTTAAACTTCTGCTGGCAGTAGTTTCAGCTACAAGGGCCGACCAGAGACTTAACTCTGTTTCCACAGGTGTATGGAGCTTCCAGAACTTCGGTTCTGGCCTGACTAAGGTAAGACCTGCCGTAGTGGCAGATACCCAGATTAATCTTGAACAAAACTATCTGTATGAAAAGTAAACAATTTAAACGGACGAATTCATCATTAATATGGATATCAAACGTAAGCTATCTTCAGAGAGGACTTCAGATTTTTCTATGTACTATCTATTTATTGTAGTA
This sequence comes from Melanophora roralis, assembly GCA_963583895.1. NCBI lineage: Eukaryota > Metazoa > Arthropoda > Insecta > Diptera > Rhinophoridae > Melanophora > Melanophora roralis. Next base: position 108,547,086 of record OY757187.1, on the reverse strand, counting down.
CATTGTAGATGATAATTTCAGTGGAACTTGTTTTAAAGATAGTAAGACCAGTATTTATATGGACAGTCAGGTGGCCTTGTGAGTCTTAAGGGTATACTGTCTTAAGTATAGGTTCATAGGGGCTTGCAGAAGGCCTTTGGTGAAGTTATCAGCTTCTGCAACTATGTGGAACTTAGACCACTGCGACATTCCTGGCAACGAAATTTGCAACAAGCTTGCGCATATTGAATCGACTAAATACGAGCTACTGATATATTTCTATTATAGGAATATTGGGATGCTTAACATGACGAATCTTTAGTATAAGAATAGGAATTGATCATTAACATTGAAAGGTTGCATCTGAAGACCACGGTTGAAGTCATTAGAAGTCTCTGTCTAGTTAGGATTAGGACAAGCAAATGGGATTATTATAGTTAAGAAATAAGAACTATAGCACATGATGCCTGCCACTGCCCCTAATTGCAAAAACGTGTAGTTAAATGGTTAAGAAACATGTCCTTCAAAGAGTTGAACGATATTTTGCGCTGTTTATTGGAAAACATAATGGAGTTTTATCATGGAAATCAGATTGATAGAAGATAAGCATTTGAGCTTCTTTATTGATCTTAGACTACCTCTGCTTTTTTAAGAGAATGTATTAGTGCTTTTTACCCCTGACCTAACCTTGACAGGGTCTCTTGCCTTAGACTGGCAATTAACCCTCTACTTCGTAAGCGCTGTTTTATATAATTAATAAAACAAATTAATATATGAAAAGAAGCAAAAAAAGAAAAATTTGCATGATGTTCAACACAATCTTATTCTAGAATAACAAAACTCCAACCTTACCTGCGTCAATGTCAATAATCCCTAAGTTTATTTTAAATTTTAAAAAATGCAAAAATGAGCAAAAAATTTTAAGGACAATTGCTTTAATATCATATTTTTTGACTTAAAAACTCTTAAAATGCAAAAATCTACCAAAAAAGGAAATAAATAACTTTTTCTTCGCTTAGTTGTCTTCTGGCTCAATTGGGTATATACGAGCCCTAGTTTTATATTTTAAGAAACCTTATCTCAAAAAAAAAAGAAAAAAGAAAATGTGTCTATTGGTAGTTGGCGTGGAAGTTACAATGACTTATAGTTGGCCAAAATAGATTTTTTTTATTTTGAACACATTGAGTTCGTCTATTTTTTCGTAGAGACGCAAGAGTGCTACCACAGTCCTATTTTAAACTAAACGCGTTTGGGCTCTACCATGATGAACCAGTTATTAAATAACACTGTTTCATTATAAATATAGATTAACCCACAGTTTTTTGAGTTTTTTAGTACGGGAGCCGAGTCAGTATTATGGTCCAACATTGCAAATAGTCAGAAGACTCATATTTTGATAGTCCCATGCTTCTAATAGTTTCAAAGAATTTAATTGATATTAATTCAAAATCGCCTACAACTTCCTCAAAATATCACCCTAATCCTTAATTTTACTTTTGCTGGTTTCTAGCATAAAATACGTTTTTGGTGTAGGGTGTCATGTGGTTAGGCTTCATATAATTTTTAAAATTTTTTTTGTGCTTTTTTTATTTTTTTTGTAACTGACGCCTTTACATAGTTTTTGAATATAAAACTGGTTAATTATAAAAATAAAATTATAAAAATATTTATAAATATAAAACGTATTGCAAGCCTTCTATTGGGATGTAAAGACACATGTGTTTTCTAAAAATAAAAAAAAAACCATTTTGCTTAAGATTGCAATTATTTAATATTTTGTAGTTTTCTGTTTAAGTCATAAACAGATCTTTAAAAATTTCCTTTAGATATAAAATATTTATGCCATTACAAAGTATATTACCTATACACCGAGCAACACACACACACACACACACTTGTTTTTTTCCATACAAAGAAGTTGTAAAATTTAAAAGTTTTTTTTTTGCTATTTTTAAGTGCAACATAAAAATATTTTTTTTTTGTTTTTTAGTTTTTGATTTTGCCTTTAGATTTATATTGTAAAATGTCGCTGTTTTAGCTTATTTTTTTCCGTTTGTTTATTCCTTCCAGAAGGCCATAAACACTTGACGTTTTATGATCGTTTGCTGAAGCTGATGATGCTGTTTTTATATTTGTTGTTATGGCAAATGCTAGGAAATGAATCTCCTGTTTAAGTTTTATAGCTCAAATGTAAAAGTATGAACATAAGTATGCAAGTGTGTACGTTTACGTTTGATAGTATGTTTAGTGTAATTGTTGTAGAATAAGAGGATTATCCAGCATTACGTGATGGCATATATTGGCTTGCATCAACAACATTCAGTCATGCCTGAATATTTATTTTATTATTCTCGTTTTTTTTTTTTTGAAAGGATAAAATGTAAACGTCTCTGCAAGTGTCTATGAGTGTTGGTGGCAATCAATTGTGAAAAATGATGCATGTTGCTTATAAAAGAAATATTGATGCAACACGAAATGTAAATGTGTTATTTATGGCTTAATGTGGTTTAGGCGAATTTAATGCACCCTGCAATTTATTTTTATACCTTTCAGTAAATATGCAAGTTTAAGGGGTTATAAAAAATTTGTCGTTCTGTTTGCAATTTACAAAAATTAGTTCCTAAATAAATTTTGTTAGAGTTTTATTTTGAGACTCTTACGATTCTAGGGATACTTGAAATTATTTTAAAATTGGAAATCCCTGTAATGCCGGCGAAAATTATCTCCATAATTATACCCAAACTAGGAATTCCGCGTTTATGATAATGGCTTTAACGCCCACAAATAAAAGTTAAGTTTTGACCTAAAAATATAGGCATCTAAATTGTCGATGTATCCGCCTGGCTAATTTTAAAAATGCCTTTTACTCTGTAAATTTGCCTTTTCAGATAAATACTTCAATTTTCAATATATAACAATTTTTCTCCTAAAGAACAAATACATATTTAAGCTAGTTTAATTGCGATGGGTAATGAATAGAGGAACAACCTCGTACACATTAGCACTCAACAAAGTCTTTGGCCCGTTTTGTGTTCCCTTAAAGAAAAACTAAAAAAAAAGACTTCAAGTAAAGTCAAAAAAGCAGCTTTAAGACTGCTAGGCTAGAAGAAATGAGATGGTCTAAAAACGAGAAAGAAGAAATCAACTTAAGTGCCCGTGTTAAGCCCCCTTTAGTATTTTCCTACTCCTGGCTGCCTGATTGATATGATAAGCCAAATGGTGTTTTCCAGTTTACACCAAGAGGTATTGCTTCTACCTTCATTAAATCTTTTACCCAAATGCTTGACCTTATGGCCCATAATGAGCTCAATGATGTTTTCCAGTTTAAATCTCGAAACATTGCTTAGTCCTACGTGAATTCCTTTATCCACAAACTTGACTCTTTGACCCAGTGGCAAAAAAACGTGCTCTTTTGTTTTCAAATCCTGTTTATTCTTTTGTATACTATAATAATCTGAAGTGCTCCGATCCCATTTGCTCTGCCCATCCTAGCCCACATAATGTACTGCTATGACCACAATTATGGTTCTAAGATCCACTATCCTTGATTACATATGCAATCTAGTGCCCGCTGAACTTAGACAAGCTACAGAGCTCTGACTATCCTACGGTCACTTCTGCTTCCGTTATTAATAAACAACCATGGCTTAGTGTCTCCATATTATTTAGCCATAATTGGTCTCATAGTGTCCTCTTTAAGGCCGCGTCATTACGAGTTAGCTTATCGTTAGTTCTATACCGACTATGTCGCAATGTCTTTAAGCACAATACGGTGCAACGCATAGAAAATGAATAATTACACCAAGCTCCTGCCCTCAATTCCTTACAAGCCTAGATTTGTTGCTCTTTTAGGACCCTAAGGGATTCCTGATTATCGACGTGTATAGCGGCCTTACTATTCCCTGAAAACATTCCACTGTGAGACCCTTTATCTTTCAAGTGGCCAGTTTTTTCGCTTGGATAACTCTTCAATCATCAGACAGTTAGTTATTTTGGCAATATGATGTCCTATAACATCATATCATAACACAGAAGCCAAATCCATCGCAAATTCGTCTGCAAAAACTGCCCACCCCTCGTAGAGAATATGGGATTCCAACCAAAAATTATTCTAAAGGATTGCTGTCGAATGGGTTCTTCAAAAGTTAGCCTTTGTGCGTCTTATATCCCTGGCCAGTGTTTAAAGGACTAAATTTTCCAAAAAATTCAGTTGGGGCCAATACTAAGAAATTTTTCTAATCCTGTCCTAGTCTGACTAAATCACTTGTTGTCATTTCCTTTGTCCCAATACTTAAACTTTACAGCCTGTTTAGTGCCGCTTAAGATGTGCTTCTCATGGCACTAATGATGCTAAGCGAAACATATTCCTGGGCTTTAGTAAGAAGCTTCCTTTAGGCCCCATTTTTAGCGCCTTCCATATCATAGTGCATCCATACGTTACAAAAAATATTAGAACCATTTCGTTAACTCAGTTCGCTGAATTTGGTATCAAGTATCAGCTCTTTCCTATCATTCGGCATCAATCTTTCTCAATATACTATTAACTCTTAGGAGACACATTAGAGGTGAAAGAACTCCCTTTTTATTGTTCTTTTGATCACAGTTTAACTTTTCTGGCCTATAATTTTTTACCTTAACCTAAAACATCAAAGTTAATACCAAGAACTTTTTCAATCCAAGGACTTCAAGAGCCTCATAATTAAGCGGACTCTCAACAGATTTACCCTTGAGGTAAGAAAAAATAAATAAATAAATTAGAGCATGTTTAAGCCAAAGTCATTTTCGTGATTTGGCCTTTGATTTGTAATTAAGTCCCCAATTAACAACAAAAAAAAAATGTGAAAATTTTATATTAAAATTTTAAGCATCTCTTCACTAGTTTGAAACAAGTTAATTTCAGATATTCAGTTGGGTTACAAGCAAGGCAGTGACAACTATGTATCTATATTACCTGCAAAAATATCAAAATTAACAATAAAGTTAAAAAAGGCTAAGATAAACACCAAACAAATATTTTTTCAAGGACAGAAAAATGGGAAAAATAAAATTTTTATGTCAAGGCGACAATTGGCCAATGTTGACACAATAATGCTTATTTATGTATGTGTATGTATATGTGTGTTTTATAAACACAAAAATTAGTTTTGGCAATTCAAAGAGAAAGAAAATTCTTTCGAGCTCAATTCTAAACATCGTAATATTTCTTATCAATCCAAAAATAAATATTATCTTTAAGGTTCCTTTACGCTTTGGGGTAAGTATCGCCTTTTTCTCTTTAAGTGATTTAAAACGTTGAGTTAAAAAAAATACCAAATGTGGTGTTTCCTTAATAAATTAATAACGAAAGGTAAGTGCAAATAAACAAGTGTTGTTTATATATAATTTTAACAACTTTTTAATGTTTGTACTTGATGCTTTGGTAGCAGTAGTAGTTAAAATCAAACAAGACACAAGCACCTGCTGCACTTAATGATTTCCTCCTGCAGCCTGATTTTGCAAAAATTCTGGCACATGCATCAAAGACAGCTAAAGCATGCGACAAACTCTTTAGTTTATTTTTTTTTTATATACCTGCATATGTACATTCGTTTAAACAAAAATTTAGATTTTTTTTAACGACTCATCATTAAAAGCAACCTTTTGGGATAATTTAAATTGCACGTTTAAAAGCTTCTTAATTCCTTGCAAGCTTTTTTTGTTAGTTAAAGGTAAGTTATAAATTTCAAAATAAATTTGTTGCCACTAGCTAGGACATATTGTCACCTAAAATGCGAAACAATGACTTTTCAAAAGTTTACAGGAGAAGCGAAAAACATTATAAAATGGAAACTACTTGCAATATTGGAACAAAATTTAAAAATCTCGATTAACATGAAACTAGACTTATAAGCCGAATGAAAACAAGTAAGAGAGCTATTTTCGGCAGTGCCGAATCTTATATACTCTTCACATTAATCCTTTATATACCCAACCATTTAATCTAGCCAAGTTATATTTTACTGCAAATATTATAATAAAACACCTTGACCCGGCATAGAAATTCGAGTTTTCGAAATAGAAAATTTTACAAAATTTTATCGTTCGTATGTAAAAGAGAAATACCATGTAGAAGGTTTTAGGTCGAGAGTTTTAAAAGTTTTTGATATTATTCGTATTAAGAGTTTAATAACAGTTGTTAAATTGTATGGGGTTTCTAGTCCCCCTGCTCCTTTCAAACTAGTTTTTTACAAAATGTATGAATTATTTGATCATTACTTTTTGTAGAACATTCGAAGTCGATAGTAGTAATAATTTCAGGGATGTAGCGTATCGAAAATTTAATAAAAATTGTTAAATTGTATGGGAGCTTCTCTTTCCCCTGCCCCTACCCAAACAGTTTTTTTTTCCAAAATGTAGGTTTTATTGTCAAATTACTTTTTGTAAAATATTTGAAGTCTATAGCTGTTATAGTTTCTAAGATTTCACCCATGAAATTGTTCACAACATTTGTGCAATTGTAGGGGAAATAGCACTTTCCCTGATTCTATCTGAAAAAAAAAATTTCCCTTATTTAGGTCCCTATCTTCAGAGTGATTATATTTACTGAGATATACGAGGGTTGCCTCTCATGTTTCGGGACTTGGCAATACTAGTCTTGCAATCTGACAACTGACAGCTCTATCGTAAAGTTTGACATTTTCTAGATTATACGTACTCGACCCAAAAATTAAATTAAATCATGAATATTTTCGTGCGATTATTTTTTACAACTTTCGACGTGAATTAATTCAGCAACAGTGCAAGGATGATCCTAATTATTTTTTTGGCGATTAAGCTCCATCATGGACCAGTGATTATCGATGGTATAGTGAATTCCATCGTGGTCGTAGTTCATTCCAAGGCGAATTTCCTGAAGGTCGTCCAAAATCAGTTGTTGTTCCAAAAACCATTGATGCTGTGCGTGAGCTGATATTGCAAGATCGTCATGTGACCTATCGTGAGATTTAGACAACCTTAGGCATTAGTGGGACCAGCATACGTTCAATATTGCATAAACATTTGACTGTCAAAAAAATTTGTTCGCGTTGGATCCCACACAATTTGTCAATTGCTCAAAAAATGCTCGTGTCGATTGGTAGAATGAAATGCTCAGAAACTACGATCGCGGTGCTACGAAACACGTCTATGATATCGTGACAGGTGATGAATCGTGGATCCCAAAATTAAACAGCAATCGACTGTATGGGTGATTCAAGATGAGCCAAATCCAAAAAAAGTTGTTCGCGCATGAAGCACTTCTAAGCAAATGGTCGCCAGTTTTTTGAAAAAACTGGGCATGTCGCAACCGTACCAGTAGAGCAACAGTCAATTCTGAGTGGTACACAACTATTTGTTTGCCAGTTGTCTTCCAAGAAATCAGGAGAACTCTTCACTCTTCACTACCACAATGGGAGCTGTCACTCATGGGTTCAAACAACTGCATTTTTAAGCACCCAAAACCTCGATTTGATGAGTCATGACTTGGCACCGAATGACTTCTTTTGATTCCCGTACGTAAAAAACAAGCTAAGAGGTCAACGTTTTTCGACACCTGAAGAAGCGGTTGCTGTATTCAGAATGCACGTTTTGGAGATCCCGCAAAAGTGCTTCGACCATTGGTTTAAACTTATGCAAAAGTGTATAGATCTTCATGGGGAATATTTTTAAAAACAATAAAGTGATTTTTTATGCTTAATGTTTGTTTTTGTTCTCTGATCCGAAATATAAAATGCAACCCTCGTATAGCGATATATGCACGGATTTTGTCCTAAAAAATGGGTTGTTTTGGGTTTTCGCTTATATCTCGGTCAACAGTGAACCGATATTGCTGATTTTAAATAACGATTGTCTCAGGGATTTTTGTAATAGTTCGACGCCAAAAACTAGTCCGTATTTCTTTATTTGACTCCGGAAACTGGATTTCAACAGACGTACAGACTGACAGACGGTTAGGCGGACATTGCTATATCGACTTCCCTATCAATACGGTTCCAGAATATACATATATATGAACATTATGAGGTCGCAAATAGATTGTAAAGAAATTACAAACGGAATGGCAAACTGATATACATATACCCTTATCACTACACTTAAAAAACTATTTATGTAAAATCAACTGGAAATCTATTTAAAATAACTGCATATTCATTTCAAAACCCTGTAACAAGATATTCATTACAGATTTAAGCATATTTGTATATCGAAAAAAATTTTAGTTACAAAGTTAATACAGTGCTATCGTAGCTTACAAATGAAGTATCACCACTCGAATTACCAACATCCGAAAAAAATTAAATCTACATCAAACCCTTAAAAAAAATAAGAGATTTTTGCGTCTATGTAAAAATTAACCAAGCAATTAATAAAGTGAAAAAAGGCTTATTCTTATTACTTTGGATTTAAAATAACCGAAACAGAAAAAAATCAACCGTTGGGAGGAGCTCAAGTTATTGAATTTTTTTATTACAAATGTCAAACCACTTCCCACAAAGGCAACTAACAAAAATTAAAAACAGGTCGTAGTGATTGCAAACCAAAAATTTCTGTTGTTGCTTCAGAATTTCGGTGAAAAGTTTAGTATTAAGTTGCTACCAAATTGATATGTCTCTCACAACTGAAAATCCTAAACCATAAAAAATTCAATTGTAGAAATTCGCTTTCATAGTAAATGTTCTCAATTTTTCCAAATTTGTTGTCCAGTGTAGTAACAATATTCTAACCTTTGTTTGTCATCCTAATATTTATTATGGATACAAACAAGGTTTTCGTAAAAAATACAAAGAAATTTTAGAACAAAATTTTTTTTTTTCAAAATAGAAAAAAATTGTTTAAATATTAATTTTTTTAGTTTGTGGCTGGAAAAAATTACATTTTAAAATAAATTATTTTTTATTAATTAAAAAAATATAATGGTATAATTAAAATAAAACAAATTTTAAAAATAATTTATATTGAAAATAAAACAAAAATTTTTCATTTTATTTTTAACATTTAAATTTTTATTAAAGATACAATTTTAACACAAGACTTAAGCAATTCAAAAACTAAGGTTTTTAATTAAATTATTTTTATTTGTTTTTAATTTATTTTAAAAAGAGTTTTCCCAATATTTTTTTATTTTAATTTATATGTGATATTAATATTTAGCTTTTCCATTATTTAATAATTATTTAAATATACTTATATTGTTTAAATAATTATTAAATTTTTATACATACATACTATTAAAATATCATAATAGAATTACTATTATAGAATAATTGTTTAAGATCGTTTATCTTTTCCCCTTTTTAATTTTGAAATAACACAGTGTTTTTTTTTATTTAAAAAAACGATTTCCTTAATACTTTGCAGCCAAAAAATTTACAGCCAATAAAAAAATAATTTTTGATTTTGTTAGTTAAAATTTCACCTTAATTTCAGAGTTATTAATAAAAAAAGGAGAAAATTATTATTTTATTTTTAAAAACGATTATTGAACTTTGTTTTAAAATTCTCTAGTATATTTGTTCACTGGTCTAGATTGACTAATGAAATATTTCTTATTTATTTTTTTTTCTATTTTAAAACAAACCAAATACCACGATTTTCTTAAGTTGTGATGTATTTTAAACGTTTAATCAACTAACTATTTTAAATTTATCCGATATAAGTTGCTTATAAACTAACCTGCAGTCAAAATTTTAGTTTGACATATAAACTAAAATTTTATTTAAACCTTTTAAAAGTTGTTTTAAAAAGTTTCAAATATGTTTTTTTAATAACAAACTCAAACAAAAACAAAAGGCTTCATAACTTTTTCTTATATTTTTTAAGGAGACATAATTTAAAAACAATTGCTTTTATTTTGGCTTTAAAAATAACACTTTTTGTCTTTTATTTTAAGTTTCAAAAATTATTTTGGCCTTTAAATATTATAACCTTAAAATAAACTATATACCTATATACAAATTAAATTAAATAAGTTTTAAATTTTTAAATATTTTTTTTTAATTCTATTTAAAATCCTTTCTATTCATATATATTTTACGATACTTTCTATTTTATTTATTATTTATATTTTTTAACCATTAAGTACTCTACATCTAAATAAAACTTCTAAAACAAACTTTATTTATTTTAGGATTTTTTTTTTTTATTTTAAATGGGTGAAACAAACTTTTTAAAAAATTATTTGATATTTTTTAAAAATTGTTTAGGTTCGAAAAAAATTAACCATTTAAAACTAATTTTGTACAAAGATAACGAACGCTGTTTTGAAAACTTAAAAACTCAAAATATTAGACAAATCAAAATGGAAAATCTATTTACGAAGTACCCAGTATTTGAAATTTTGAGATTGCTTTTTGGTTGCTTAGTTTTTAAGATCAATTCAAAATAATTACATTATAGATGACTTTGGAACTAAAAACAGACAAATCAATTAAACAATGCATTACCTCAAGACCTGCAATGCCGGAATTACATAAGTGGCCTAACTTGACAGGTTTGTCGTTATTTGATTCTCCATAAATATCAGGGGGAAAAATACGGCATTTAATTCGAATCGAAATTTAAAAATTCTTATTATAATTCCTTAAATAAAAGTATTGACAACTCGATCGATCGAGTAGAATTTCGATTTGAATATAATGCCGTTATTTGCCCCCAGCACTTCATATATTCTCTCTGCTATTTTAATTTACAATTCATACACACAAAAAATAAGCAAGAATTAAAATCAATAAATCAATTGGGATATTCAAACGGTATGCTATCAAGTCATAATGTCTTAAATTTTTAATATTTTACAATAGTTTAAAAAAATTTTTGTTGTGCTTAAAAGAAAAAAGTGCTATAATAATAAGACTTTTTGAACTGTGTTAATTGTTTAGTCATAAACAGTAGAAACCTGACCCGGGCGGCCGAAACTCTTTAGTGAAGCCGTTGATATAATTAACAAGTCGCAGTCATTAATTTTAAAATATTTTTGAAATTACTTATTTTTCTGTTTCCTCCAGCATCTGATTCAAATTTAAAATAGCACACTTAATTATGAGCGGATGCTCGCAACAGTAGTATTTTTTCGTTTTATTTTCTTAAGACATATGGCTTTATGATTACCTTGTGAATACCCTATATATCATTAAAAACAATTTTAAACTCCAACAACATTTTTTATTGATTCAACAAAATTATAAGTAATACTGGTTTGACAAAACTCTTGAATGCTTTTTGCTTGTTTGTTGTAATTTTAAAATTAAAAAAAAATTACAACAGTTAAAAGAACGTTGCTTTTTTTTAGGATAATCGCCTTGAAGTATGCACTACTTTTAAATTTTTTGATTTGGTTGTGAACAGGGCTGTCAGTTATGGCGATTTTACGCCAAATGTGGCGATTTTTTAGTGCTCTTGGCTATTAAAATTTAGGTTTGACGCCATGGCGATATTGTTGGCGATTATTTTAACAAACGGCAAAGTTTTTGAACTAACTAAAAAATTGATTAATATATTTAATATGTATGTTACCCAAAATGGCACAGATGAATCTTTTTAATATCTTAAATGAAGTGCTATTTAAGCATAAAAACGTTTTTTTAACTTTCTATATATACATATAAACATTAAAAAGCTATACTCAAGGTAATATTAACACAACTGGTAAATTACTCCTTTTTGTATAAAAATAACCTTGTTTGCCACAGATTTGCTTTACACGATGTTACATATAAAATAACTACAACACCAATGCTGCATTAAGTTCGTGTTTTAACCTAAGCAAAATTTTTAATATTAAACAATATGTTACTTAAGAAAGTAACTGCCATTCTACGTACGCCCTTGGTCATACATATTTTCAATTTTTCCCTTGAATTTCTTGGCGTACAAAAAAATTTAATTTTTACTTTAATTAAATAGTAATTTCTTTTTCTTTAATTTATTTAATTGGGATATTCAAACGGTATGCTATAAAGTCATATTGTCTTAAAGTTTTAATATTTTACAATAATTTAAAAATGTTGTTTTTGTGCTTATAAGAAAAAAGTTCTGTAATAATAAGATTTTTTGAACTGTGTTTATTGTTTTGTCATAAACAGTAGAAACCTGAGCCAGACGGCCGAAACTCTTTAGTGAAGCCGTTGATATAATTAACAAGTCGCAGTCATTAATTTGAAAATATTTTTGAAATTACTTATTTTTCTGCAGCTGATTCAAATTTAAAAAAGCACACTTAATTATGAGCGGATGCTCACAACAGTAGTATTTTTTCGTTTTATTTTTTTAAGACATATGACTTTATGACTACCTCGTGAATACCATAAATAAAAAAAAACATTAAAATATCATATGCTTATTTAAGTAAAATAATTTTCGAGTTTTTTTCGTCAAAAACAACAGATTTTTATTATGGCGGATTTTTTGGCGACTTTTTTTGTTTTTAAACTCAAAAAAATATTTTTTGGCGATTTTTGGCGATTTTTAATAACCGTTCTGGCGATGGACCCCGAAAAAAAACTGACAACCCTGGTTGTGAAAAGAAACTATTGTTGGCATAAATTGATGTTTTTAATATTTTTTTTATTATAAAGCCTACAAAAGTAGTTACATATTTAATTAAAGCTAATAAACGTTTTCCAACAACAAATTTTATTTAGAAACTTCAAAAGTTTTAAGGAAATCCATCACACACTTAAACTAATTTTGAAGGCAACACATACGTAATTTCCACATTAAAGCAAGCGATTTATTATTCAATTAAATAATATTTGAAAGTTATTAATAGTTAAAAAAATACTAAATTTATTTTGAAAAAAATTTGGGGTTTCGGTTCATGTCCTTTTTATTGAATAAATATTCAATTCATTCAAGGACATCTCAGGCATTTAAGTTCAATCTTTTTGTTTTCTAAGTAATTTTAATTATGGTCAATTTAACGTATTCTAAGCATTTCGTTATATTTTTATTAACTTAAACAAATATCCATTCAGTTCTTTAAAAGTCCTTCAAAATCATTTTATCTAAATTTATCTTAAGCCATCATTCGTAAATTTGTTTCAATTAAATGTAGAGCATTGTCTTCAAAATAAATTAACGAACAATAAAAATATTTAATAAAATTTGTTTATAACTATAATTAAATTTAAACCAACAAATGAATAAACGAGCGCAAGTCCTTGTTTAATATTTGTATGTTGATTGAAGATCGTTCCCAAGCTTTTGGTATGTTGATTGATGATATTCGAAATTTAAGTTTGTTAAGCGTTTTTTTTAACAAAAGATTGTTGACTAAAGATTGCTTCCAAACTTTTGGTTTGTTAATTATTGAAATTTAAAAATAAAATTTCTGTAAATCCCGCTTCCAAACTGAAATATGGGTATGTTGATTGTTGTAAAAACTGTATGTTGTTTGTAGGATGAGGCAAAAAAAAAAATTGTTGCCAGATGGTTTGTTGATTGTTGTTAAGACTTTTAAAATATGAATGCTTTGCACATTTTTTTGTCATGATATTTAAAAGTATACATTTGTTCATTTTTTGCTTTAACGTACAATAAAAATTTATTAAACCAGGTTTGTTGATTGTTGCTAAAATGTATTTTAGATCAGCAGACACATTTAACAGTTTTAAGTTTAGGTTTAAAGTTAATAAATGTAAGCAATGTCTTTAAATGTAATATATTTTTTTTCAATATTTTTTCATTTAATAGTTTAAAAGAGTATTTTCTTATGTTTCTATGTCATATTTGTAGTTGCCAGACTGTTATAAGCTCATTAAATAGTAAATTATGATAATTAGGGTTTGTTAAGGAAAATTTCAAGCACCTTTAATAATTTTTAACAACTTGATTTTAAATTTGTACAATTAAGTTTAATTTTGTTTTTAAGAAAACACTATTTATCATCTTAATGGGTGTAAATTTTTAAAAATTTTATCAACCACATTGCCGGGTGGCACAACGTAATTCACACCCATCATATATATTTAGGTTATGTTGACGTGAATACTCATTAACAACATGTTGTCCTAAATTTGAAAAAAGTGGTTAAATATATACCTTACTCAAAGGATTTAGAAAAATTAAATCAGCCCAAAGGTTTTCAGTGTTTTCTGTTTTAAAAGCGAATTCATAAATTTGTATGCTAAAACAAATAAAAACAATAAAAAAATTCTTACCATCCAGTCTTAGTCGTTTGGTAGTTTCATCACATTCTGATCTGGCATCATGATTTTCATGTCGGCGTATAAATTTATGTTTATTACGTAACTCACTACCCTCGTACATATTTAAAATGTTGTCGTATTGTTTAACGACTTGTATGCCTATAAGCCAAAAATATTTACAAAAAATTTATTTGATTTTTTGCCTTTTTTTTCAAGTGTCAAATCCATTTTTTGTTTCTCTTCTAAATGCAAACTTCAGAAAACACTGATGTTCTTGTTATTGTTATAAAATTAATATATTTTTGTTTGAGGTACGCTTTTTGGAACTTACCCTCTTCAATACGCCTTGAGGCCTCATCAACATCTACACCAGCATCCTTAAGTATCACATACATAAGTGGCATCATTTCCCAGGGATAACTAAATTTTTCTATTAATTTTTGGCAATAGTCGAGTATAAGATCTGCAAAAAACAAAAAAAAATATTTCTTAATAAATTTAATGAAATGTTTTTATGATTTAGAGAAGATATTTGTTAGTTGGGAAAATCCACCCGTGGTAAACTTTTTTTGTTTAATTATTTGAAAAAATTCGTGTCGGTTTAAAATTTTCATGAACCCGAGGTGCCTAATTATATGAGGTTATAATTTAATTAAACTAACACTAGTGTATTTGTAGGTATTTAAATGGGAACCAAGGGTTAAGCTATGTGACAGCTGTTTTATTTATTTTTAATTTTAAGACCCACAGATCCACAGCAGACACTAGTTTTTTATATACATTTTTAAAACAAGCTATTACAATAAGTCTTAATATTAATGTAATCATTTATATTTAAAATCCACTCAACATTAAAACCTTTATTTATTTCTTATACATTTTAAATATGCAAATTTACCCTGAATAAGATATGTTTGTTAGGAAAAGAAAAAGGAACAACATTTTGTATTTATTAAATATTTATTCAACACATTTAACCTTTTGTCTTGTGAAAAATATGGAACTAATGTAAACGATATGCATACAAATGTTTAAATTAAAATAAAACGAAACACTTTTTAATGCATTAAATAAACCATAAAAAGTTTTTAATTAAAAAGAAAATAATTAAATACAATTTAGCCATTTTTGTTTTTAATTTGTAAACCATTTTTGCACTTCATTTTTGTTGTTGTTGTCTTTCTTTAGTTTGAAACTAAATTTTAAATAAAGAAAACCATGTTGGGTTTTACAAATGCAAAGGACAAAATAATAGACACAAATAATTATACGCCCCAAAATTTATTTTTTTATACATATTTTTAATATTAAAAATAAAATTAAATTCCAGTCGGCTGTGGTTGCAAACATAAGCTTTTTAGGCTGATCTTAAGCAATAAAAAAATATCTGAGTTGTACCTAGGAATTTAAGAAGGATGAGTGACAAAATGTTTGCTTTATATTAAAATAAAATATAAAAACTTTTTGATTAATTTTCATTTTTGTATTTATTTATACATATTATGTTTACTTACACAAAATTAAAATTGAAATATCTTATACCAATTTATGTCTTATGCCTACCAGTTGATTTTTTTAATTTAAGACTTTTACGATAAACGTGTTTTATTCTATCCTTGCATACCTATAATAAACAAGTAAGAGCGCTATATTCGGCTGTGCCGAATCTTATATACCCTTCACATTGGTCTTTAAATATACCCAGCCGAGTAATTTTGTACTGCAAATAATATAATAAAAAACCTTGTGCGAGTTTTAAAGCCCATAGAAAAAATAACAAAATTTTAACGTTCGTATGAATAATAGAAATAGATGAAGAAGATTTGAGGTCGAGAGTTTTTAAAGTTTTCGACATTATTCATATTTAAAGGTTAATAAAACTTATTAGATGTTCTAGTCCCCCTGCTCTTCACCAAGTTTTTCACCAAAATGTATGAATTATTTGATTATTACTTTTTGTAGAATATTCGAAGTCGATAGCTGTAATAGTTTTCCAGAAGTAGCGTATCGAAAATTGTTTAAAAATTGTTAATTTGTATGGGAGCTACCCCTTCTTCACCCCCCATCCGAAAATCTTTTTCTTCAGAGCGTAGCCCTTAATGTCCAATTACTTTTTGTAGAACATTTGATTTCGATATATGTTATAGTTTCTGAGATATAGCATATCGAAAATTTAACAAAAATTGTTAATATGTATGGGAGCTACCCCTTTTTTTGCCCCCACTCGAAAATTTTTTTCTTTAAAGCGTAGCCCTTAGCGTGCAATTACTTTTTGTAGAACATTTCATTTCGATATCTGTTAAAGTTTCCGAGATATAGCGTATCGAATATTTGATAATTATTGTCGATTTGTATGGGAGCTACCCCTTTTTTTGCCCCCACCCAAAAAATTTTTTCTCTAAGGCGTAGCCCTTAGCGTGCAATTACTTTTCTTAGAACATTTCATTTCGATATCTGTTATAGTTTCCGAGATATAGCGTATCGAATATTTGAAAATAATTGTCGATTTGTATGGGAGCTACCCCTTTTTTTGCCCCCACCCAAAAAATTTTTTCTCTAAGGCGTAGCCCTTAGCGTGCAATTACTTTTCTTAGAACATTTCATTTCGATATCTGTTATAGTTTCCGAGATATAGCGTATCGAATATTTTATAATAATTGTCGATTTGTATGGGAGCTACCCCTTTTTTTGCCCCCACTCGAAAATTTTTTTCTTTAAAGCGTAGGCATTTTTGCCCAATTACTTTTTGTAGAACATTTCATTTCGATATCTGTTAAAGTTTCCGAGATATAGCGTATCGAATATTTGATAATAATTGTCGATTTGTATGGGAGCTACCCCTTTTTTTGCCCCCACCCAAAAAATTTTTTCTCTAAGGCGTAGCCCTTAGCGTGCAATTACTTTTTTAGAACATTTCATTTCGATATCTGTTATAGTTTCCGAGATATAGCGTATCGAATATTTGAAAATAATTGTCGATTTGTATGGGAGCTACCCCTTTTTTTGCCCCCACCCAAAAAATTTTTTCTCTAAGGCGTAGCCCTTAGCGTGCAATTACTTTTTGTGGAACATTTCATTTCGATATCTGTTATAGTTTCCGAGATATAGCGTATCGAATATTTTATAATAATTGTCGATTTGTATGGGAGCTACCCCTTTTTTTGCCCCCACCCAAAAAATTTTTTCTCTAAGGCGTAGCCCTTAGCGTGCAATTACTTTTTTTAGAACATTTCATTTCGATATCTGTTATAGTTTCCGAGATATAGCGTATCGAATATTTGAAAATAATTGTCGATTTGTATGGGAGCTACCCCTTTTTTTGCCCCCACCCAAAAAATTTTTTCTCTAAGGCGTAGCCCTTAACATGCAATTACTTTTTGTAGAACATTTTAAGTCGATAGCTGTTATAGTTTACGAGATATAGCGCATAAAATATTTCACCAAATTTGTGCAATTGTAGAAAAAATACCCCTTCCCCTGGTCCTATCTGAAAAAAATTTTTCCATTATTAAGGTCCCTTCTTTAGGAGTATCCGTGCCAAGTTTTGTGGCAAGAGTGACTATACTTACTGAGATATATAGGGATATATGCACGGATTTTGTCCTAAAAAAAATGGGTTACTCTGGGTTTTCGCTTATATCTCGGTCAATAGTGAACCGATTTTATTGATTTTAAATAGCGATTGTCTCCAGGATATTTGTGATAGTTTGACACCATTAACTGGTCTGTATCTTTTTATTTGACTCCGGAAACTTGATTTCAACAGACGGACAGACGGACAGACGGACAGACGGACAGACGGACAGACGGACATCGCTAAATCGACTTCCCTATCTATAAGGATCCAGAATATATATACTTTATGGGGTCGCAAATGAATAATAAAGAAATTACAAACGGAATGACAAAGTGATATATACCCTATCACTATGTGAAGGGTATAATAAAAATAGTAAAGAAGTGCTACTTTTATTATCACGAGTGT
Source organism: Melanophora roralis (assembly GCA_963583895.1). Taxonomy (NCBI): domain Eukaryota; kingdom Metazoa; phylum Arthropoda; class Insecta; order Diptera; family Rhinophoridae; genus Melanophora; species Melanophora roralis. The sequence continues at coordinate 108,528,960 of OY757187.1, read as the reverse complement.
ATTTTAACCAATAATATTTGTTATTTATTGTTGCTTTTTATTATTGCTAATGACTACCTATGAAACTGTTTTTTTCCGGGCTATTATGGATGTGTATTTTAAAATGTCAGAAACAACAGTTTAACAAAAACAAAACAACATGGTGTAGAATGAAACCAAAAGTACATTATAAAAAACATTACTAAGCAACAACACAACAATGAAAAACAGAAATGTATGGGAATTTGTGTGTGCCAGTGCAATTTATTATGGTTGCAATTTATTATGGTTGCCATTTGTTATATTTTGTTGTTGTTATTTTAAATACCACAAATACATAATTTTATTGTTGCTTAAGAAATGGAATCTTGTACTAAAAGTTTTTTTTTTAATTGTTAGTTTTGCATAGTAAATTTGCGTATATCTGAACTATGGTAAGTAAGAGTCATCTATTTAGCCGGATTGTTTTAAAGGGGAAGAAAAAGCCAGAAAGCAAAAAGATAACTAATTATACTTTTATTGGTTTTCTTGTAGCCATTAATATTTTATTATTTTTTATTTATAATAAATTTTAGTGCCCGTATTTATAATTATTGTAGTAGGTTTGTTATAAGCTTATTTGGCAAATACCTATGCTATAGATATTTATCAAATAGGGCTTCATTCAGCCTATTTTAAGTATTATGAATGTAGGCATATGTATAGGTACCTATCTTTTTATACTTAATGTGCATGTTTTATGTTTCACAAGATTTTTTTTCTATTTTAGGGATTTGTTAGTAAGCAAACTTATCGCATATGGAGCAAAACCGATTTACAACGTATCCTACAAACTTTATTACATCCAGAAACATGTGCGGTTTGCTGCGGAACATAATTGAACCTTAGCTCTTTACAAAAGAGATCGTGCCTTGCGTCACAGCTAATGGATATTCTTACCACACAACTAATAATAATTGGTTGTTAAAACAAAAATGAAAACTATCCGGTCGAGATCGGGTGTCAACATGATGGTACCAAGTGCTATACGGCAAACTTATTAACGTTTGGACATTTGAAATAGACCTCATTTGGTTTTCAAGGTCATGAATATGACACTTGTAAATTATTTCTTATGGGGCTGCGTGAAATCACTGGTAAGAATATGCTAATAGATCATTATCAATAACAATAGGAATAGGAAAGAAAAAAACCTGTAATACTTGCATATTGATATCTCTGTGTTAGGTTGCATATCATCAGTGGTTTGACGCACAAATAAAATTTTTTTCTGAAATGAAGGTACATATGTATAAGGAGTTTTGTTTTCTTTTTTTCCAAACATAGCACGATAAATCTCGTTTTTTAATTGAAATGTTGAAAGTCATTTTTTAGCAATCCTTGTAATATTCCTTTTTTCAAAAGAAAAATAAGATCAATCTTTTAAATTTTTATAGCTGTGATAATAGAAGTAAGTTTATATCTGTTAACATAGTACCTAGTTATAGGCATTGCATTGTGATGGTTGTGATCATTTTACTCAAATTTTTGATTATGCATTATTTACATATTTTAAATATGTATGTACCTTACATCAATAGGATCTAATAACGTCCACTAGAAGACTGTGAGGAGTGCGACCATTTTTTAAACAAACAATAAGCTTGTTTTGATTACGGTATTTCATATCCTTAAAAAAACATTTTTAATTTTAAAAACACTTTAATTAAAATGCGACTGATGTGATTCTTTTTATCACAACCTAAAAAACTAATGTGGGTTATTTATGTAGTTTATAATTGTCTATAATCATTTTAAACTTTTGAAAATCTGCTTCATCGTCGTAGAGACAAAACGCGTAATGCTTTCGACCCCACAGGGGTTAAAATCAAAAATTAGTAAAATGCTATCTCCTAAACTACCTAGGTGAACACTATACCTACATACCTATGTAAAAACAAAATTTTAAAAGTTGCGAATTCTATATATCGTCACAGAAAATGCAAAACGCCCTATCTAACATTTAAAAATTTTTTAGAAGGAGCAAGCATTTTTGTGTAAATGAGAAATATACATATTTACAATTTACACAAATTTTTGCCATATATGTTAGTTAAAAAGTCTCAACAAATTGATTTCTGCTGAAAACAAAGAGTTTTGCGAGATGACGTACATATTCGAAGGCTATAATTTATGAAAAGCCCATTTTAAATTGTTTGTTAGATAGGGCGTTTTGCATTTTCTGTGACGATATGTACATAGGTATGTACTTAAATAATTTTTTAATTTTGTACCCTAAAAGCAAAACAAGGTAAAAACTAAATTTTGTAACGTCTTACAATTTTAACGATTTGTAAAAAAATATTTTTACATGTACCTACCTACAAAGTTTTTAAGAAAATAGGTACCTAGTTAGCCTAAACTTTAAAAAGGTATAAATGTACCTAGGAATGTAAATATTTTTTTAGTAAGCTTTATATGTACCTATTTACGACTTATGTACCTATAAACATACATAGGTATGTAAATTTTTAATCAAAAACAACTTTTATCATGAAAATGTTTTTTTTAGCATTTTTGTTAAATTTCTTATTGGTACAAACACCTACCTAAATACTTATGTATGTATGTAAGTATTTGAAATTTTTAGAATGTTCCATGCTTTTTATTTTGCTTTTTTATTTTATGTTATTATTTGTTATTGCTTTCATAATGTCTTCATGTTGTGTGGTATTATTTGTGAGAGTGTGTGCGTGTATAATTTTGTTTTTATTTTCTTATGCTTCACTCAACAGAGTGTGTTTGCTATGTTGTTGCTTCTTTTAGTCAAGCATTGAGTGTATTTTGTTGTTAGTTTTTCAAGTCATAAAAAGGCGGAGTTACACTCTTCGTTGATTGGTTGAGAATTTTCTATTTAATGTTTACTCTCCACCTTTTATGAAACCGAGTTGCAACAACACGTGTTAATTTTATAGTTTTAAATAAAATTTTAAAAAGAAATACCTACAAGTGTTAATATTTTGGAATTTGATTATTTTTAATATATTTTTTTTTTAAATTGGATTTAACAACCTTTAAAATTAAATGTTATTAAACAAATGGCGTACATATGTACCTACGTAAGATCTGTGATTTTTTTGTTAGTTTTTTTTTATAAATAAAATAAGGCCATAAAATTCCGGCAATGAAATAAAATAGATTTTTAATTAGTTTCGGTTTTTAAGGCTTTATTGGAAGGTAATTGATTAACTGAAAGGTTGCAAAAATAATTTTACGGGCTATCGCGTTTTTGAAATATCGTTTATTTTAACAACAAAGGAAATGTTATTAATAGAACAGGAATTTAATTCGATGCTATTATTTTTTATATAACTATCAAAAAAAATTAACACAAAACTAAAACAAATATTTGTTCACTAGCATAATCTTTTTATTCAAAATAAAACGCACATTTTCATAAAAAGTCGTTCCAAAATAGGTATAATAAAATTATTTTGCTGACTACCGAAATCCGTCAAACACTTTAGAGAAACAGTAAATTTTTTTGATAACTACAGTCGTAAAAACAAAATTTCAAAATCAGATAACCAATTTTTATAGACTTTGTAAAAATTGTGTTAAAAAATGTAATCACTTACAGGGATAACCTGGCAATACCTATACCATTTTAGCTTAATCTAAAAAAAACCGGAAATAACCAATTGAATTAAAAAATATAACACTTTCCCTAGGGTATTGTGATTATACCCTAAAATTTTTTTGTAGCGCGATCTTAATCAAGGTAAATGTTTTGGATAGGTATTTCTTTACATGCGTAATGAACTTCAAACCCGGATCATTTAAACTGAAAATTTTTTTTTTCAAAGAAAATGCTCACACCAAAACTTGATTGAAGAGAGGTGCCAAATATTTTCGCACCAATAGCCCCAAATATAAAATTGTTTGTGTTTTTTAAGAAAAAAAGTCATTTCTTTCTGAAAAACTGTCAGTTAAAATTTCTGTGGTGCAATTACCTATGTAACCTTTTTAACTATATTCATTGAAATAAGTTGACAAAAAAAAAAATGACTGCGATTCAGTAAAGTTTTTCAACTACATTCGTTATCGTTTTAGTCAGCTGTTATTGTTAAGTAAAAAGAAAAAAAATTTAACTATGTTTACAACCACTTTAGGTACTTTTTGATTTAACGCCAATACTAAAATATCGCAAAACAGTTCTTAGTGAATAAACGATAGTTTCCGTCGATAAATGTAGTGATCTTGGTAAATGTTAGGTAAATGTTAGAAAAACGCGTAAAAAAATTAATTTTAATAAATATGACAACCGATTTCAAGGAGAACAATTATTTGTTTTAACATCAATTATTGTTTCCTACTTACAACTTTTTTTAACACATACCCAACTGTCCTACAAGAAATTTGTGACCGAAACTAACACTAAAACATTTTTTTTCGGTCATTTGTGACCAATATTTCTATCACATCTGAAGGTGCGAGAGAAATGCAAGATCACACGTACACAAAGTTTCGGTAATTTTTTTCACATTGCCCTTAAGAAAATTATAAAAAATAATGACCGACTGACCGGTCATCTGTGTCGGTCATATGACCGATCAAATGACTGTCACTGTTCTGGCAGGGTGACTTCCGGGTTTAGTAATATAAAAATGGTTATGTTACTCATACGCTAACAGTAAAGATAATAATGCACCCAAAAACAAGATTAGTGTTTGAAGTTAAGTTACTGTTAATTATATGGATTTTAACATTAAAGTTTTTTTTGTGATCAAGGAATTTCCGTATAATAGTTATTTGGTAATAATAATCATAAATTTTTGGACCGAACTGCAATTGTAACCAACATTGTGGGTATCATAACAAAACCTTTTGATTGGCAACGATTTTGGTTCAGACTTATTCTTTTTTATAAGTGTTGTTTTTGATTGTTTTTTTTTATAAAAAAAAAATGTATTAAAATTATCGCATTAAGCAAATCTCTACACAACATTTTAAATGCCTTTGCATGATGTAGAAAAACTTTTCTACATATTTACATCAAAAAAATTTAACCCAACAATTAAAAACACAAAATTATTTAACTAAAAGTAACATTTTACTCTACATGTTCGTTAAACATTTTAAACTTTTATCACAAAAATAATTAAGGTTTAACTCACAATTTGGGTTTACTTTAATTACAATTATTTGAATTACATGCATTTTACATTAGTGAGCTCAGTAGCTGGTAGCTATTATGTAGAAAGAAGTACAAACGGCAATAAAAAACCATATCTTTCACAAAAATTATATAACAGGGGATAATTTAAATTTTAGTACAAATATAAATTGTATAACTGATGATAAATTGTTTTCATGTAGCTTATAAGACTTCTAGATTTGTAACTTTGTTTCGTTCCGCTCATTGCATTTCATTTTTATAAATAATAAAATCATCAAAATTAAATGATTTTGTGAATTCAAAAGAACAAGATAAAACGGAAAGTGCTACATCCTACGTACTTATGTTTATATTTTACGGCTATAAATTACTTTTAGTTTAATTGTTAGTATAATTATCCATAACTGCCCCATAAGAGGAGAAAGGGGAAGTTAAGGGCTGACCAGAAAAATTTTATTTTTATTCAGAGAGATCACTAGAACGATAACAATGGCCTCATAGTGATATAGCTCAAAAAATTTTTCGCTGTAAGATTTCATGCTGTAGAGACCTTATAGGGCATTCCAATTATGTCCAAATTAAAAAAATTTTCCCTAAAAAAATTTTGGAAAATATTTTCTTGATTGTGACCGGTGTGACAATTTTAGTGAAACATATGAAAAAAGTGAAAAATATACTGAATCAATTTAATGGATTTGCAGATAATTTACAACCTTTACTTGTTTTATATTTTAGTTTCGGTTTTTCGCAACTTCAACCATGCTCTTCTTTGAACATTTCTTTAATGTCAAATTTAACACCATTTATTAAACGCAAAGCATCAGGTACACTTGCAAGAATTTGTGTATTGTGTATTGCTGGCAAAAACTCACGGTGCTCTCAACAATGGTGGATACAAAGCGCTCCCAGAATGGCTCACCCTGCCACCCAGGTACAAATTCTCTGCCATGACAATGTGTAGCCATAACAGACTTCTTGGTGAGGAGTTGGGCTATCTAAATCCGAATTGCGTTTCTAGTTTTGATCTCGATTCTTCATAATCAAAACAGATTTGCGCCGACAAGAGACCTCTCCACAGGCTTGTGAAACAGCACCTAACCTTAAGCAAGAAAGATTATGATTATCATGTCGCATCCAACGAATGCGACACCCAGCTCTGTTTGAAGGATCTTTTTCTCATCTAGACAAATCAATTACTCCACCATCATCAATGCTTCATAATCTTCTCACCGCCAGTCAGGACCGAGTCACGCACATGCTTCAACATGCCAATGCCGTCCTTTTCATCATTTGCAAATTCTTTGACGGGATCTTATTTTAGATCCTAGGGTCCCCAGCCGTAACCAGTTTCCCTATTCACCTACTTCCAAACACACTTACACCTTTTCAGCTATTAGCCTACTTCAACAGTTGCTCATGTGCCTGGGTAGACCCGCCAAAACTAGAAACTCTATCTTGAGAGCCTAATGTTTATATAAGATCGTTTACGCGGTCACTCTGAGGCCCGTACAGTGCGGACCCCAGCATATAAACTTCCGATTTCAGTTGCCCCGCATGGGGATAACCACAGCCACCATGTGAACTCCCGAAGGATACCTCACCATTAATTAGTTCATGTACTGATAAGCACATGGAGCCAACTGATTCCCCTGGTACCAGATAGGACTCTGGTCAGCCTTGGAAATCTACTTCCGTATAATTCTTACCAATTTCTATTTAACACAGATAAGGTATTGGTACCCTTAGAACCCTGTATTGCTGTGCCACTTAATGGCGATGTACATAACACAGGGACAACAAGGACGATCTACCTCAAGCCAGACCAGTGAATCACTGATCACATTTAGCCCAAGACAGATTGTTTTCGACTTAGCCATGTCTGTTAGCCTTTCAGTAACTGAAAGTTGCCTGGTTGATACCACTAGGAGGTAGACTTAGGCACTTGTGTTATACACTTATCAACACCTACACAGGTGCTGTATAAGACCGACGCCCATTAATTTTTTGCCACGATATTTTTTGTGCACATTTTTACACCCTATCTCAGCCCCATGGCAGGGTTGCGAAACAAAGTTTAAATTCTTTTGAATTTTTTAAAGTGGATCTTAAAGCGTCCAGGGGGCTCCTACAAAGGTCAAAAGTAAGATTGACCCCAAGTAATTTTTCCTTCCAAACATTTTTGTGGAACATACTTACGCCCTATCTCTAGCCCCTAGCAGGATTGGCATACAAAATGTAAAAGAATTAGATTAAAACCTCGGAGTCGCCTAGGGGTAAGTATCCATTATCTCCATCGCCTAAGGTTGCAAAAAATTTGGGAAATTGTAATAAAATTCGAGAAAGTATTTAAATGAAACAATTAAACTGAATGTGCTATAAGAAAAGTTCTTTATGAATATATTTTTCTTAACTCCTCCCATATACAAAAATGCAAACACCAGTTAGTTAGTATTTAAAATTATTATATTTTTCAGAGCTTTAAAAAAATTAGTTTTTCTATGAATATAGAACACCATTAGCTTGTAGCAGCACTACTACATCTAAAACATATTTATTTCCGGTCATTTCCGTTATGCGCGCGTCAAAAATACATATTACTTACACACACACACAGGCAAACACATTCTTTGCTCGTTTATTTCACTTTTTCATTTTTGCAAAAATTTTTGCTTCGTTCTCTCTTTTACTAAATGTTTTCTGGTTTTGTGTTTGCTTATTATATAAAAACTCTTGTATGTTATGTACCATTTATTACATAAACTTTTATGTATATACCATACCCATTAAGGTTTAAGTAAACGATGCCATTAGCGAACATAAATGTTTTTTTCCTAAATGTTTCTGTGTGTGTGTGCTTTTTAAACCCCTATTTTTGTTTATATGAATGTAAAGATAAAATAGTGTTAGTTTTTATGTTTTGGGGTAGTATAGATAGTAAGTGACATAAACTTAATCTCTTTATTTTAGTTTTTTGGCGTTTTACCAGGTTGTAAGTTTTGTGTTAAGCAAGTAAATTAAAAGCTTTAGGATGAAAATAGACCCATGATATACCTATAATAAAAGGATATTTTTTGAAACATTTTTTTATATATAAAAATCATTTGAGTTAGTTTTATGTTCAGTACCCACATGTGTTGGCAATTTCCGAGAGTAACAATAAATTCCGGGTAAAGGTCTTCTATGCATGTGTAATAAAATTCAAAATCATTTACTATTTTAATTTTTTTTTTGCTAAAGTAAGTAACCAGCATTTTAAGGACGGGGTCAAAACTTTTCGATCTTAAAGTAGCAGGAAGTACAAAGTCTGTAAAGAGTTTATAACATACACAAGCTGCGTCTGGGACTGAAGAACACATTTAAATTTAAAGGTTATTACGTAATGCGATTCGAATCGAAAATCTTTAGAATTCGTACAAACTGAATTACATAGTACGATGTTTGCAATTTTATTTACGAACGTTCGGGAATTAACTTTTATTTTTTTAATGAAAATCGACATTTATAGAATTCTTTCTCAAAACTATGTTCTTTTAACAGGTTTAATTTTAGAATCAATTGATATTTATCCTAAATTTATTTTATAAAACTATTAATCTTTTAAACGTATTGGGTGATACAATTTGCCTTTTGGTTTGAAAATTTCTTTCGAAAGCGTTTGCGATTCGAATCTGAATACATAATAACCCCTTTGTTTAAACTCTCAACCTTAAACCTTTTACATCGTATTTATCGTAGCTGTAAGTTGTGAAAATTTTAACTCAAAATATTTACAAAAAATTAATTTTTCTTTAATTCAAGTAACGTTTTGCAAATGAAGTAATAAAATAACCGAACCATTTTGTATTCTCAAAAGTTTCATAATTAATATTTGTTTATTTAAAATAAAAAAAATTATAAAATTACTTAAATTACTTAAATTCATTCTGCCTAACAAAAATATATTTATCTACAAAACTTTTTAGTAAAATGTCATTAGATTTTATTTTATTCAGAATATTTTTAATGAATTGTTTAATATTCCAATCAATGTAAAATAAATTAAATAATTTGAAATATCTTTTTAAATGAAATTTGGTTTATTATATTAATTGATATTTATGAAATAAATTTTATTCAACAAAAAATTTTTAAATATTTTTATTTTAGGCGGGTTTCTTTGAATATCAAAAATTTGTTTAAATAAATACATACATACATATGTACATACATACACATGTAAAGAGCTATAAGCTTCAAAGGAAATTTAATTTTGTATAAAAAGCTGCTTCGGGAGCAAAGATAGAAAGTAAGTTTGTTTCGAAAAAAGTTTAAGAGTAAAAAATTGGAAATAGTCGGTCATACATTTCAGCCCTCTAGAACCCCTCTGGAAGCTGTGGCAAAAATTTTCATAGAAAATTCAATTTTGAATGGAAGATGCCATAGGGAGTGAAGGTGGTAGGAGGAAGATTTGTTCCGAAAAAACGTTGGGAAAAAAATGAATGGTTCGTCCTATTTGCAGCACTCTAGAACGGTAGCAGACTTTTTTATATTTTTTTTTGCATAGGGAGCCCTTATTAAGAGTAAATATAGGGGCTAGGTTTGTTACGAAAAAATGTTGGTAGAAAAAATTAATGATGAGGGCATATATTTCAACCCGATCGGACCACTCAAATACATTTTTGGAAAATAAAAATATTTGGTTTCAATTTTGTGAAATAAAAATATTTTTAAAAAGTTGTTTCATAATCCTCCTTGTTGTGAAAGTCGTTGTCAACGTCGACGTCCAATTTTAGCTAAATTTTATTTAGTTTGCCGACATCAACTTCTCCCGAAACCGGTACTAATTTGAAGGTATGTGTTGATGTAGACATTTTATCGATATTTTTAGGAAAATAAATACCATTAATATATAATTTCACCGTAGTTGGATTTGCAAGTCGACGTCAATAGTGTCGCCGTTGACATTCGCAATGTTTAAATGAAAAAAAACTTATATGTATTTGAATTTTGTAAATAAATTATGTAAATATTTTATTTAACAAATACATACAATTTTTCGTAAGGGTGATTTAAAATTAATGCTTAATAATAACAACTAAGTACTGTTTCTTTGCAAATATATAGAGGACTCACTAGGTGTTCTGTTTTATCCTATTGTAATAATGTTATAAAATTACGCAATAATCTGAAAACCTTTACCAACTATTGGACACTCGACGCAGTTGTATGTAGAATTGTTATGACAATTTAATAAACATACCATATGATGTATCTTGTGAATCCCCTAATTATATAATTTCTTTTGCCATCGTCAAAATTTTAAAATTAAAAGATTAAAAATTAATATTAAAAAATTAATAATTATAATTAAAATAAAATATTAAAGCTCGTAGGATCACCCATTAAAATAAGTAAATTTTTATACCTTAAAAAATGAGACAAAAAATGTAAATTTTTTTTTTTTTTGCTTAAAAAACCATTTTTTTTTTGTTTTTTTTATTCTCGGATTATAAATCAAAAACCAATTTAACGATTTACTAATGTTTGATGATACTTTTTCGACCTTAAAAGCATACATATCAAATAGTCCTCAAACACTTATGTTATTTAATTTTGTTCTTAAATAAATTTTTTTCATAAAAAATATTTATCTTATAATTTTTTCAATCGAAAAAAACACCACAAAACAAGCCTAGCAAACCACTTTTTAATTTTTATTGAGAAAAAGCTATTCGTTTTACGTCCTTGTTTTGTATACATTTGTTTTCGTTATTTCATTTTGACTGGATAAAACACTTTATTTTAATATTTTTATTTTTTTTTTATATTAATTACATGAAATTTATTTAAAAATATTTCCGTTGTTCATCTGCTTATAATTTAGTTGACTGGCTTCCCCATTTTGAACATTCATACCAACATATGTATGTATAAATAAAAGCAACAAATAAATATACTTTTCAAATTGATGCAAATTCACATCTGCCAATGCAAATAAAAATGCAATAAATTGTTTATTTTATATTAAAATTGTCTACAAATATTTCACTAAAGCTCATAAAATTTAAAAAAAAAGTAAAAAATAATAAATGGCGTTAAAATATAGCAAAGAAGAAATATAAAAAGGAAATATTTGTAAAGTGTGAATTTTAGATGTCCTTCGAATTGATTGGGGGAAAAATTCTTGAATGGAAAATTCAAAGGTTAAAAAAATTTTTGTGAATGATTTGCCACTTAAATTTTATTTAAATTTTTGATTTTGTAGAGTCGACAGCAGATATTTTAAAATTTAAAATTTTATCATTATTTCTATTTTTAATATAAACACATGTTTTCATTAAGTCAGTGTTTAAGCAAATATTTGAAAATGCATTTGACATGCCGTTATTGCTACAACAATTTCCAACAATTTCAATTAACTTACTAATTGCTTCAGTAACAAACATCTAAAAACACTTGTCACTTTGAGTGCTAGAGACACAACAAATTTGTTTCTAATATACCACACTTGATTTAACACACAAGAAAAAAACATGCAATCAAATGTAGATGCACAAAAGGACATGAAACTTTTTAACTCTGGCAAAACAAAATTTAAAAAATTAAATAAACCGAAAACGTTTTTGCATGCAAACTTGTAAATCTTTTGATGAGACAAAGACCGCAAGCAACAATTACAGCTGAACTGTAGGACTTTGTGGTTGCAAGGGGGTGGTGTCAAAATGACCAAACATTGCGGTTGTTTTATTGCGAGGGTGTGTGTGGCTGCAATGCATATGTTAAAATTTTATAAGGGCAAAGCATACCTTCAGGCGTTAATTGAGTTTAAATAAATTAAAGCCTTGATTTTAACAAAAAAAAATCTTATTTAAATATTTTTTTATTTTGAGCAGTTTCTAGCGTTACAGTTTACTAAGTAAAACTTAAATTTTGCTGTTTGTTTAAATCAAAAAAAGCGCCATGTAATATGTGAAATTGTTATGTAATATTTTTTCTTTTTTTTTATACATTCATGTATATGAACGTGGGTATTTTGAACTTAAATAGAATGAGACCTACCTTATCAATTATAGTTTTTTAACAAAAAATGTTTATTTAAAATAGCTTACATTGAGCATAGCATTTAGGATATTGAATTGATTTTTTTACCCCTCACATATTATATTAGTTTCTTATTCCGTTCGTAATTCCTATAATATTCGTTTGCGACTCCATAAAGTATTAACATATATTTTGAATCCTTATGCATAGGCAAGTTGATTTATCCATGCCCGTATTAGCGCTTGTCTGTCTGTTGAAATCAAGTTTTCGTAGCCAATTTATATCCTACAGATCAGGGTTTGCTCTTAAACTGCAAGAGTGTTCTTAAGATCATCGTTGTTCAAAAACGCTTATTTAAAATCAACTAAAATTATTTTGGATAATGAACACATTGAATTATTTTTTTTGCGAAAGTGCGTTGTGTTCTCTATTTTAATTGTAACTTTGATTTGATATATAATAAATTCGCTTTTGGAATAAAAAATTTTAATACAAGGTAAATTTTTCTAGAAAGGAAAATTTTGTCGCGTTATAAATGTCACGTGCCCAACATACCAATACTTTTAAAGATTAAACGAATTCAAGTATTTTTTTATGCTAGTCTTTTAAGAAAGCGGAACAAGTCTTTTTAAGATAGGAAAATACAATCCAATTCTTAGATTATTGCATTTTTCTAGATGCTGTCGAAAATGGGTTCTTTGTTTTTGTCGCGTTCGCGTCCACATATTAGTTTCCGAATACTAGACACAAAAATTTTACAAAAATGTGTTTCGCATTTTATCTATTGCTACCAAAACGCTTTAACATTAATTTTAAAAAAATTTTTGGACTTCCTAATATTTTTTTTTACTTTAAAGATGCACGAATGTCGCGCTCCTCATCCTGGAAAACAAAGTAATAAAAAATATTGATGAACATATATAATCAAATCTAAATTAACTGTTGAACTCTAAAAAGGGGTGCGCGGTGTTTCTAAAATTTTAACTCCAAAAAACAGCTAACGATCAAAAATTTCGCTAAACCTTTGCTTTCCCATCTGTGTATTTTTATTACCTGTTACACAGTGTGATTATTTAAAATAATAAAATAAAATAAAAACTTGCTTACAAATAGTATTGTTATTGGAGTATGAAATTGTTTAAACAAATATTTATTTCAGCAATATTTTATGGCTCTACTTTTAATTGCCGTATTCGTTTGCTGGTTCGGTTGTTTGTGCGTTTATTGGTTTAACCAAAAAAATGCAATAAAGCAAGTAAGAGCACTATATTCGGCTGTGCCGAATATTATATACCCTTCACATTGACCTTTTTTAATTATGAAATATTTATACTTTTTAAAAAGGGGTCTGTAGCATATTCTAACCCTTTTAGGGTGACTACGGGGCAGTTTTTGGGGGTTTTACCATATTTTTTTAAAATTTTGTATGGCAAGCCCCTAAGGGGCAAAGAGAGGGGCTAAGTAGACAAACACTGGCAAGGAAAAATGAGTTAGGGTCAGTCCTGCATTTGACCAATCCACGGGCACCCTTAAAGCTGTAAGAGGAAATTTATTACAATTTGCCCAACTTTGATTGGGAACCCACTTGGCGATGGAGATAAGGGGTGAGTATGTTTTAGGAATATGTTTGGGAAAGGAAACTAATGGAGGCCGGCGGTACACTTCACTTCTCTAAGGCCGACTCTGAGGAATTTATGGGCGTTTTTACATAATTTTTGTAATTTTTGTATGGCAACTCTATTAGATGATGGGAGTAAGTACATTCTAAAAATATCTTTGGGAGGGGAAACTAATGGGGGCCTGTTATACATTTTATTCCTCTAAAAGCGATTACGAAAAAGTTGAAGGGGTTTTTACCCTAATTTTTTTAAACTTTGTATTGAAACCCTGTTAGGGACTGGTAGTGGGGGGTAAGTATACTACAGAAAAATTTTTGGGGAGGACAAATTAATTGGGGTCGGTCTTACATTTGACTCTTGTAGGAGCACCCTGGAGGCTGTGGAAGCGGTTAACTTTGTATGACAACCCTGTTTGGGGGAGGGATAGGGTGTTAGTATATTCGAAAGAAAAGTTCACGAGAAAAAATTAATGGGTGTAGGTCTTACATCAGACTCGTGTAGGGTTAACTCTGGGTTAGCTAGAAGTTCTTATGTATAAATGTTAAAGGAGTAAACAAAGGTAGCTTTGGTTTTTAGCTTATATCTCGGTCAGGTATCGGGCGATTATGGTGGATTACAATAGCGATTTTCTCATAGATAGTTTGATATCACTTGAGGGTCTATGCGACATCGGGGGTCTTTAAGGAGTTGAAGTTTACCAAAACACGGGCATATGGACAGACGGACATCGTTAAATTCCTATCCATGAGGACCACCAAGAAAATGTATACTTTATGGGGTCGCAGAGGGATATTAAAGAAATAACAAACGAAATAATAAAGTTAAATATACGCTTGTCACTTTTGTGAAGGGTATAATAAAAATCAACGTTTGTTATGCTCTGCAACAAACAAAATATCGGTAACAAAAAGTGTGTAATATTTTACAATTTGTAACAGTTTCTATAAAAATTAAACAATTAAAATGAGAAAAATATATTTCAAATTAAAAAGCAGTTACAGAGGTTTTATTAAAAAACTATTTTCATAAATTGTTCGTTTAAATTAAGCAACAGCTTTGCAAGTGGTGCAAAACACACATATAAATGCAAATTGGTAATAGAACCATGATGTGGAATTCAAATACATGTGTATGAATGTAAGAAATGTTAAAATAAACTTACTCTCAAGTATTCTTCGTTCGCATTGTTGGAGTTGAAAGTTAGCAAACGAAAACATATTTTTTTTATTTATTTGTACTTTTTTTCAATTTCTCTACACACTTGCAGATTGTAAATTTATAAAAATTTTATTTGTTATGAAAAATGTTTGTTTGCGTGTTTAAAGCACATTTTCCATGCATTTAATTGTAGAGAATTTTATAGTTTCTTTTGCAAAACTTTATTGAGAATTAAGTTTTAAAAATGTTTTGAATAAATCATTCTATTAATAATTGTTTTTTTACAGTTTTATACATTTATAAAGCTCGCGGTATTACCATCTTGTATTTTAATGATTTGGAAAATTCAATTACAATTAAAAAAATTTCTAGATAAATTTTACATAAGTTGAAATCATTTAAAATTGCATTAACGATTGAAACTTATCAAAGGAGCACGATAAAGACACTTGCCCGACATGGTTATCATAAGGGTTAATCTGTTGAGAGAGCGTTTCATGATATGGTGAGACTCATAAAGCTTTGAACGGTAAGAGGTTTATAAATGCTGTATTCTTAGATATTGAATGAAGCCTTCTTAATAGGTGCCTGCATTCTTTTTATACCTTAAAAAGGATACGGCCAGAGTTATGCCATACTGAGGGGATTCGTTACACTTCTGTGGGACTTCATTGAAAAACTAGTTCAGAGTTATTTACTACCAACGATAAGTAAAGTGATGCAAGTAGCATTATGCAAATAATCTTCTTGGGTTAAAGGCATAGGAATGGGTAAAAATCGGAAAAAGGACTGTTACTCTTCGCCAGAAAATAAAAAGGGGCGGAAACTAAACAAGCGGTACTGTGAAAAGTGTAAAATATCTTGGCTTTATTTCTTAAAGCAAGTTATCATAGAAGGCAATCTTGGAGGGCACGGTCAGAAAAACCCTAAATGTGCACTTCACTTGCATCTGTTCTAACCCTACATTTTGCATGCATATGGTAGTGTCCGCTTTAAGAAGGCGCAATATATGTAAAAGAACTCTGAACCTCATTCCGTACTTACTTTCCTTGGAAGATTTATTAGCTGGAAAGGCGGCAAAGTTTATTAAGATTGAGTGAATCGGAAATAATAATACTTTAAACAAAATCGTTGGGACACTTTAGCGCAATTGGCGAGGTCCATGGGTGACAACTCTTAAGGCAGTCGGCGGTGAAGGATTACAGGGTCGCGGGTTTTGACTTGAATATAACACCACAGATATGATTCTCGCATTGTGAGGTCTGGTTGGGATTTGAAGGCATTTTGAAGGAGTGGCTCTGATGCGTCGATGATAGATTTAGGAACAGACACTTTTGTTTGGATCACCGAACGAATGTAGAACCTTAGTGGCAGAAGATCTGGTGGTAATAAGAGCCGCGAAATAAGTGGTTGGTAGTCCCAGCCCGGAAGAGGTCATAAAGGCAGTAAAGCCGCGATCAACTTTTAGAGCGCATTTTGTTTAATCTTGCCTTTTGGACAAATGTAATCGTGTTTAAGGTGGGCCTTTGCTGGATTCTGTGCCACTTAATGTAAGCGAAAATGAGGTCATCAGTAAGGGTGTAAGAGGCAGTTGTCCCAGAGAAATAATACAGGGTGCGAGTTAGTGTTTTCTATGATTTTATGAAGATATGCAATATAGATGAGAGCAGGTGAGGATGGGCAGGGCAGGCTGGGCCCTAACTCCGATTTGGGTGAAAGCAGGAGCGTCATAAGGAGCATAATTAGAATTCTCATTTTTACAGGTTCTGCAGGAACGAGTAGGGGCTGAAGACTGTCAAATACATTGCCTTCTACTTTCCATGGCTGTAAATCCCCTTTGAAAGGTGGCTAGGAGAATTTTTTCTATATCCTTAGTTTCAGACTGGGAGATATCATAAAATTCGTCATTGGTGTGGGAAAGCTAGATAATGGATAGCTTTCCATAGGGGCTGGTGATACCGCATAATTTGGCGGGCACTAAATTTGTTTCTGTCCCTTGCTGCTTCTTTCTGTTTTTCCTTTTCTGAAGAGACTCACAATGGACATATTGACCCTTGATAGGTTTAAGTGGCAAAAATCTCTTAACATAATCTAACCTTACACTTTCACCCTAATTTAAGGAAATTGAATCACTTTACTTTGTATTTTGTTTTGCTCAGCCAAGTAGTTGATTGTTTTTAAAATTCTGGTAGTGTTATTTTGGATTGATGACGTTCGTATGGTTGCCAGCTTGGAAGGAAGATTAGTTTTGTCTACCTCTGCATTTATAAAAATTCAAATCTAATTTAAAAGAACATAAGTAACTTAGAAGCGTATTTTAGGTTTTTAAGCTTAAATTTTCTTCACAGAAATCATCATCTTATGGTCACTTTACAACCCAGAGGTCTATTATTAACACAGCACCAGTGTTTCCGAAATATAAAATAAAAATTTTTGTTAGTTTTTAAATAAATCTATACATGTTGGTAGGCGTAACATTTGGTTAGACGCCAACATATTTGAAGTCGAGGCAGACCTCTTAATCTTTTAAAGTCGTTTCTGTCAGACTGCCAATGAGCCACGAGCTACCTTTTGCTCTTACTATAGATTTGCTTACTTGAGAATATCAACTTGTAATTATCTTAAATTTTTAAAAATAACTTCTTGTGATAGCAAGCATTTGTCTTTGACTAAGGTTTCTTACTTTATTAACACTAGTTTACGGTTACCTGCCTGTTGTTCTTAGTCAAATACTGGCAAAATTTGGAAATTAAAACACAATTTATGCTGTCATTTTAGCCTTCTGCATGCACAGTTTTCAAACTTAATTTTCTTAATTTTTATCTGGGGCTAATGGTAGTACAAGGTACCATGCCTAATTGCTAATATAGATTTGAAAAACTCTGGTTATATTCAAGTACCTTAGTTTCACTTATGCCAAGTGGCTCTTTGAGGACTAGTCGAGTCTGCCCCCAAGTACATGTCCTTAACCGCAGATCCACCTTGGGAAGAGATTTTGCTTTCCGCCGTTGGCACTCCGGACTTAAGAACCACTGATTTTCCCTGCACCATCGTAAACATATTGTTGGCCAACAGTTTTTGGTATTCATTACTTTTTTATAGGTATTCTTAAAACTTCAAAAAGTAAATTTTACTTAGATTATGCACAAAAATGTGTGCACAAAAGTATCTCATACTAGTGGTTACTCTTAAAAGCAAATACAGTTCGTTGCATTTGCTATTAACTTTCAAATATTTGAAACTTAACGCATATCATCACTTACGCACTTGACTCGGTAAGGAAATGGGGGAGCAGAAAGAACATGCAAGAATGCAAGCAGTTTAATCTTTATTTACAGTTTGAATGTGGTAAGCACACATACACACTCCAATATTCATTGTTTCACACTAACACTTCCACATCCGAAATATTTCTCTTCTTACAGAAAACTTTTTTAGTGGCAGCATGTCATAAAGTTAAATCTTACCACTTCTCCTAGATCATCATCAGCATTATCGTAATCATCAACATAACTTCTTTTATTAACTAAGTTTTCCAAAAAAGAAAATAAAAAACAATTTTAAGACGTAATATTTGTGCTGTTGGTCATAAAAATTTGGTTGATTGTGTCGTTAGCACTAATCTTTATGCATATTGGGTAATAATTTTGCTTAAATAGTTCGAGTTTTTCTCCTTTGTCACACACTCTTTTAGCTAGTATGTGTGTGAAAACCAGCACTTGATTACTAAATGTGAGATATTTTAATGTGAAAATTATATATCAAATACTCAAATGTTTATTATCCCCAGAAAATTATACTCCAAGGAACAGTGTTCTAGCCTCTTGGCCGCCCCTTACTTGCATAATTTTAATCAGACTTTTTATGTCTTAACATGTTGTAAACTGCTGGTATGATTTGAAATAACAAGAACAAAGAGGGTTATTAATTTTCATACATGCAAATATAATTATTTTGACTTTTAGCATATGCGACTATTTTTTTTAGTAAATTTCTAATTATTTGCTAAAGTGTAACCTTTCAAACAGTCTTAAGTTGATATCATGCAGTTATTTGTATTGAAACAGTTGCTGCAGAAAAGCGTTTTTGATTTTAAAATTATTCATGTTGGTTTAACAGATTTTTTTTTTAAATTTAATTACAAAATTTTAGATTTCTTTTTGCATAATAACTATCTATTGCTATATTCTGTTAATCTTTAAAAAATTAAAAAAAAAATAATTAAACGTTTATTTTCTATATCACAAAGGAAAAGAGGCTAAGATGTATCCGTTTTGCTTAATCTTATTAATGATACAATGGAATTCAGTTAAAAAACAAATTTATTTTTACAAATAATAGAAATTTCTCAACAAGAGTATCAGTAACTGTTAAAACTAAACGGGCGTTAAGGTAATATCCGAAAGTGGACAAATGTTCGGTAACCTTTTCCCGTTTTGTATAAGCTTTTAAAGCTACATCTTCTTTCACCACCGACATGCATGAGGTATTTATTCGGCTTTAATTGGTCCAAGGTTGTTTTGGGCCAATATTGAACCGATCTTTACATAGTTTTGTAGGATCAGATTTAGACACGTGTGGATTTTATTTCAAAAATATTAACAGTCATATTCATAATAATTAATGCAGGTTTATTAAGAGCTAATTTGACAGCTATGCCAAATTTTTCCTTTAAATAAGCTCTTAATAACTCTACTCTAATTATTATTAATATGTTCCTTAACATTTAACAAAAAATTTACGAAAAAGATTGAATAATGATAAATTTTTAATTTTGTTCTGTTTTACGTTTTAATGTCACGTTCCTTTCCATATAACACAATGCCTCATCAATACGCCGCGATCATTGTAAACAGATGGCTGACAATGTTAATATTAATAACATTTATTGTGTAATTATTAAAAACGAAAATTACTTTATAAAATATTAAAATTAAATATATTATTTTTCTCAGCAAAGTGTGTCACGTTCTTTGAAATTTTACTATTTATGTGATTTCTCGGTTGCAAAACAGTTTATTAAAACTATTTTTTAACTTAAAAAAAGAAAGTGCTTTCGATGTTCTAGAGTAACTTATAAAATAAGAACTTAAGGATAACAAAAAACAGCAGCAAGTAGATGGAGGAAACTATACGTTTAAGGCATCTAAAAATGTTTTATCTCTGCTATGATAAACATTTCATATTGAAAGCAGCTTAAACGGCGTATTCAACATTTGAATATTTTAAATATACATACATAAATTTGTAAACTAAAATACATAAATCGAAATAATATATTTTAAATGCACTTTTGAGGTGAACAACTTTAAAATAATATTAATTCAAATAGGATGGAAAATTATGTCGCGTGCTTAATTATTCTAATTCTAAATCTTAAAAAAAAGATAATACATATTCTTCCTTAATATTTTCTTTTAGACAATTTTTTTATTTCTTTTAAAATTAAAAAAAAAAATTGCTTCGTAAAATTTTAATTACAATAAGCAGATTATTGCATTTTCCTAGCTGCAGTCGAAAGCAAATGCCATTTTTTGTAGCGTTCGCGTTCGCATATTAATTGCTCGTGTATAAGAAACAAAACATTTTACAAAATAAATGTTTGTCGTTTTACAAATTGATACTAAAGTGCTTTTAAATGATTACCAAGAAAACAAATTTTGAAATCTCTTTATATATATTTTAACACTTTAAAGACATGCGAATGTCACGTTCACTATCCTAAATCCTGATAAGTGCCAAGTCAAGTCTCGCGGACTTGGGTTTGGTGTCTTCCTAAAAGATATATCCCTGAGACAGTCGTTAATAACTGATCGAGATGTAAGCAAAACTATAAGAAAAATAATTTTTAAATGATTAAATCCATGAATACTTAAGTGACTATCTCAATTGCTATGGTCAATGCCTTCAAAAAACTTGGTTAAGGGGTCTTAAGACGGCAAGATTACTTAAGTATGGAAAACATGTTTTTGGTAGAAGCAAGGACAGTGGCAGCCCATCATAATTTTATGAAATTTTTCAACCGCAAAAATATCAATCCTTCATATATCAACTTGGCATTCCCTTCGTTTCCGAAGCGAAATAACCTCAACCAACAACCGTTTTGGTGTCAAACTTTTGAAAATATTTTTAGGCAAAACGCTATTTAAAATCAGCGTGGTTGATTTTGGACTAAGATAAAAGAAAAGACTTAAAATAACCCTTTTTTGGGACATATGTATATTCCTGTAAATCTCAGAAAATGTGGCCACTGTTGTTACAAAACTTCTCACATATACCTTAAAGATGGCAACCTAAATTAAACGAAATTTATTTCTGAATAGCAGCAAGGGACGGGGCATTCCCCTAATGATTTCATGATTTTTGTAAAGTTTATCATGCGCTTAGTTCAATACTAGACTTACACGAATAAATTTTTTATGATAAAACTTCCATGACATTTTCTAGTATTTTGCATACGTCTTGGAAAAAAAAGTTGCATGGAGGCAGGGGGAGGGGTAGCCCCCATGCAAGTGATAAAATTTTTAAGAAATACATATTTCATATATTCGCTATGTCTTGGAAGCTATAACAGCTATTGACTTAAAACCAAATAGAGAGTACCCTGCGGAAAATGTGAGTCAATTGGTCGGCATACTCGTCTTGTTACAGGTACAAAACATGAATTGGACAAAAGTTATTGGTCGTGATCGGTTTAAAAGGCACACATCAAGTAATTGGTTCAAAGATATGTTAAGGAGATTAAAAAAAAATTAGAAATACTGGTCCATACACATAAACATACATCTGTTTTTATATACACACACACGCGCGTGAATACAAACAAAGGAGATTGAACAGGATCCCAAACAATTAATGCAAAATTTGCTTATATAGGATTGGCCTGTTACCCGTTCTAAAGGAGTTAGTTTTAAACCAATTGCCCTTCTAATGACAACGCAATGTAAAAGTGACAGGTTCTCTTCATATAAAGTGCAAGAACTAGAACCAGTCCCTGCCCTAAGGAACCGTTCACGTCAATAGTCTTGGACCAGTCCACTTCCCCGTAGGGTAGTTCCACAAAATGCGTGCATTTTGGAAAGAAATAAGTTGTATGGGAGCAGAAGGAGCAAAATCCTCCATAAAAATAAACAATTTTTATTAAATTGTTAATACAAAAAATGTCGGAAACTATTTTAAGTATCAACCTCAAACCTTTTAGAAGATATGATATTTTTTATTTAAAAAAAACGGTAATATTTTGAAACGTCTTCTATATCAAAAAATTGAATAGCTATCGACTTCCAACCCGACACGAAATAATTTTAATATAATGTTTTCGGCTCGAAAACAACTTGGCTTGCTCAAATGGCTGGGTATATGAAAATACCAATGTGAAGGGTATATAAGAGTCGGAACAGCCGAAAATTGATTTTTTATCATAAAATTAAACTTGATTGACTGACATTGCATGGTTTTTGTTATCTTTTTTAAATATGTTAAAATAAGTTTTTCAGGTGTAACCCTATCGATTTGTGTGCCCTTTCAAAATCTATTAACCAAACCAGAGAATAACGATAGAAAATATTTTCCATCAAAACAAGTGATAAAACAAAAACAAACAAGAGCAATTGATCCTTAAAAAATATTTGCATATTATTCGTATAATGATGTTGTTGTTATTTTTTGTCTTATGTTGTTGTTGTGTATTTGGTATTAATAGCTTTTAAAAATTGTTTAGCTTTTATTTTTTGCATGTTAGCAAATATTGACACAAAATATTGAAGTCACCTGACTTTTATAACTAATCTCCGTTTAGTTATTTTTAAAAAAACTAAATTTAGACAGTTGAACCGTCTAAGCGAGACAAGATCAAGAAACAGACTAACTTTATTTCATTTTTAATTTCTTACAATTCAGTTTTTTCTTATTTGCTAAATTACATAAAATTGTTGATTTTGCTTAAAAATAAAATATGTTAATTCTTTGGAAATTATTGTTTTAATTTTAATCTAAATAAAATTGTTGAATTTGCTTAAATAAGTAAAACGGTAAAATTCTTTGGAAATTATTATGGATTGCGACATGTGGCGGAAACTGATATTGGGTTACCGCTTTTGTTAATTGTATTTAAAAATTCTTCGAATTTATCAGGTGCATTGGCTTTGAAGTCAATGTAGCTGTTTGCATATGTAACTTCTCCTCCCTTTAGATTAGAATTCTCCTGAATTCTTTTATTTAAATTTATTTTTATATATTTTAGCTTTGTTCTCCAAAAGACAATTATTAATATTATTGTTAAAGCGAGAAAAAAGTTACACCCGTATATGATTTTGTTATGTATTTTCAACTTAGATATATTTTTGAAATTTATTTTATTTTCTTCATCTATTTGTTCGAATGTAAGTTTTTCCGTAAAATTCTTTATATTGTCATATTGCAATCTCATAATATTTCTTTCAAATCTTTCTATAAAATTAGAGAAATAATAATCATTAATTTTTATTGAACAATTATTAAATTGGAGTGCGTAATTTCCATTTAAAACAGTGTCATTCATGTTACATGTATTGTTTACAATTAAATTTACTGCATTTTTAACTAGAACTGTTTTTTCGTCCAGTGCTATGATTTCTAATTCTTTGCTTAATATTAATTTGCAATTTTTCTTTATTATACAATGAGTGCTGGGTTTTAGTTGTCTGAAATGTTTATTTTCTTCAAATTTCATAACTTTATTTTTATAAGTAAAAACTTCTTCTATATCTGATTCTATTTCTTTTTGATTCTTATTTGGTAGTGGTACAATTTTTCTTATTTTTATTTGTATAAATGATTTTGGAATTTTAATGCTTATTATTAAATATGTATTATTAAAAGTTGCTATTCCTAGCTGTAAATATTTTAATTTATTAAAATCAATTTTATAATTGATAATTTCTTGATTTGTTAGAATATTTGGGTGAACAAGTCCATATTTGGCTGCGACTACATTGTCTTGGATTTGTTCTATTTTACTTTTTATTAACTGAATTTTTGTCATTTGTTGTAAGTACATGTGTTGTTGGTATTCTTCGTCCATGAATTTATTTATGCTATTAAGTCCTTTTTCAATTTCCTTCCTATCGTCTTGTACAATATTTTTTATTTGTTTCATTGCCAAATTAAAATGTTCATTTATATGTATTTGTTGATTTAATATTTCGTCTGTTTGTGTTAAATGTTTTTGAATTGTCTGTCGGTCATCGTCGTCCATTGTGCCAAATGTCCACTTTGCTACAGTACCTATTGCGTTTACAAGTCCTCTCTTTTGTCTTTTTTCTATTGGTATTAATGTCATTAACTTATTTTTCGCTTCTAATAATTCTGTTTGTAATATATTTTTGTTAGTTGTCTTTACTTGTATAATATTTTCTGTCATTTCGTTAATAATATTTTGTATTTCTGTAACGTCAATTATATGAAGTACTATATCACTGTCCTTAACTATGTCCTGGTCTCTTATTTGTATGTCAACAAATCCTGTTTGGTCCGTCAGTTCCGTTAGAATTATCTTGCTGTCACTATGTCCGATCAATGTCATCACTAGTATCGTAAGTAGTATCTGAAAAATTTTTTATTTAAGTAATATTTAATTCTTGGTTTGATTGAATTTCTACAGTGTTTTTGTTTCTTGTTTTAATTTCTTCTAAACGTTGAGACAAATATTCGAAATCAATGTCATCGTCTTCATTGTTAGTGTCCGAGAATTTATACGGTCTTTTAATATTGTTTGGATGAATGTTTTCTAATTTTCCCTTCCTATACTTTGGTTGTTCCTTATGCCTAACCGCTTTATAATTCTTTATGAATCCTTCTGTTCTTTCCTCTTTATAATCTTCCCTGCTTTTGTTCAATTTACCTATAATTTTATGCTTTTTTTCTTCTAAATTGTTCTTTACTATTTCTGGACTTATTTTATTGTCATGTACTTCGTTTGGTGTACATTTTATTGTCGAATGGAATCTATCATTATAATTTCGTATAGCTTTCTGTATTAAGTGTTTAATTGATAAACCTTTTTCTAATTTATATAAAATTCTAAACTTTTCCGCGATCGTATTGTGAAACCGCTCAATATCAGCATTGCCAGTATGGCTATTAGGTTTTGTTAAATGAATCTCTATATTTTCCTTGTCTAAGAACTCTTTTATTCTTGCTGCCTTAAATTCATTATCTGCAATTATTTTCCTTGGTTTCCCTATTTTAGCAAAATGTTCCTCTAACTGTTCAATAATGGTAATATGATTTCTATCATTCAAGGAGTACGCTGCTCCGAACTTTGAGAATTTATCTATAACCGTTAAAAAATAGTTTCCCTTCATGATATACGTATCTATGTGTATAATTTCATTTTTCTTTGTTGGCGTTTCTGAGAGATTTAATTTCGGTTTTATGGGTTTCCTATCATATTTTACTTCCTGGCAAATTTCACATTGATTTATAACCAAGTGAACTAATTCCAATAACTTAGGATAGTATATTTTGTTTTTTATTTGATTGTATGTTTCTAAAATACCTGAATGTAAACTTTCTCTAACATGGTAAAAGGAAATTTGTTTTATGGCTTCAACCTCTGTTTCAATGTCTTGTGCTCTTTTTGTACATTTAGTAAATTGAAGTTGGTTATCATTCGAATACATACTAATCAGTTTTTCTTGTACTATGTTATAACTGTGGTCGGTTAGTTCAGAAAATATTCCAATTTTCCCTTTTGAAATATATCTCCTGAAAATTTCTCCCATTTGTTCAAAATCACCTTCTGCAATAAAAATTATCCTTTTTCCGTGTATCTCTCTAAATTCCTCTGTTTTATTATTTGTAAGAATAATCTGTGTTCTATATTTGTTCACTATCTCTTCCTTAATCGCGAAATGGTCACCCAAGTTCTCCTCTGCTGAATGTATTGTTGCCATGCTTACGTTGTCTTCCTCCTCATTGGCCGAAATTAAGTTTATACTATTAAAGCTGTCATCATCTTCATGTTTTAAAATATTTTCTTCGCTTTTTTCTATTCTACTAAGAAAATCCGCTACTTTGTTCTCTCTGCCTTTTATGTAGTCTATTTCGAAATCGTACTCTCCTAGTTTGAGTAGCCATCGTTGGTGTCTTGGCGATATATCCTTTCCTTTGTGTTTTGTGTATAAAAACTTAATAGGTTGATGGTCAGTAAGAATTTTAAATTTCTTACCGTACAAATATGGTCTCAGGTAATTTACGCTCCATAGTATTGCTAAAAATTCTTTGTCCGTTGCTGAATAATTTCGTTCGTGGTTATTCAGTGTTCTGGATGCGAAGCAAATCGGGTGTCCTTCTTGTGAAAGAACAGCACCAATAGCATAATTAGATGCATCCGTGGTTAATGTGAACTGTCTATCAAAATTAGGATATCTTAATATTGGATGGGAACTTATCAGCTGTTTCAATTTCTCAAATGCTTCGACATAGGTAGGGTCTTTTGTGTTCACTTTTACTCCTTTTTTTAAATATTTCGTCATCGGTTGGGCCACCTTGGCATAATCTTTCACGAATTTTCTATAATATCCTGTAAGACCCAGAAAGCTTTTGATCTGTTTTTCTGTTCGTGGTATATCTAATTCTTGAATTACTTTTATTTTGTTTGGATTGGGCTTTAGTCCTTCATTTGTTAAAATATGCCCTAGAAATTCGGTTTCCTTTTTCATGAAATTACACTTGTCTATTTGTATTTTTAAATTTGCGTCTTCTAATACCCTGAAAATATCTGTTATTGCTTTGACGTGTTCCTTCAAAGAAGTACTAAATATCAAAATGTCGTCCAGATAAACAACGCATGTTTTATTAATAAATTCGCGTAATGTTTCGTTCATAAGTCGTTGGAATGTCGCTGGAGCATTTTTCAGCCCAAACGGCATTCGTATAAATTCATACAGTCCGTGGGGTGTAACAAAAGCCGTCTTTTCTCTGTCTTTTTCTTCTATCAAAATTTGATGGTATCCCTTAGCCAAATCTAGGGTTGTAAAATATTGTGCTCTTCCTAGCTTGTCCAGGATTGAATCGATATTTGGTAGTGGGAATTTGTCATCTATTGTTATTTCATTTAATTTCCTGTAATCCACTACTATCCTGTACTTTTTCTCCCCTGAATTATCCAACTTCTTTGGCACAACTATTAATGGGCTGGCATAACGAGAGCAACTTTTCCTGATGATACCCTGCTCTTCCATTTCCTTGATTTGTCGTCTTACTTCAGTTTCGTGCTGTGGTGGATACCTATATAATTTAGCGTTTATCTGTTCTTCCGTCGTTGTTCTAATCGTATGTTTTATGTTCGTTGTACTAGTCAGTTTGTCACCTTCTTTAAAAAATAAGTTTTCAAATCTATTTAAAATTTTCATGATTTCCCTATATTCTTCAGCATTTAAATGTTCTAGATGTAACCTATTCCAGTCAGGATTTGTTCCTTCCAAGGTACATATTTGAAGATTTTTGTATGGATTTACTATAAAATTTGTTATTTTGTTATTGAAAGAAACGTTTCCGTCTACCAAATTTATCATTGTGTCAAAACAGTTTAATAGATCGATCCCTATTATGAAATTGTATTTTCTTCCTCTTAACTGAGCAACTTTCCACTTAATCCTAGCATTTTCTACATTAAATTCTTCGGGTGCATCCGAAATGACCTCAAATTCAATTATACCTTTCCCTGTTATTGTCTTAAATTCTATCGGTTGTCTTAAAAGAGTTCTTCTAAAATCTTTTATGTCTTTATCTACTATACTTACACTTGCTCCTGTGTCTATTAAAGCAGTATATTTTTTATTGTTTATAGTAAGTTCTATGATGGGTAAATAGTCTGGGGTTGTTCCCGAAAAAAATTGTTTTCGTAATTTTCCTGATGTTCCATTGTCTCCCTTAGATACTGCCCAGGTTGAGTCAAGCGATTTTGGCTGACATTTGGCCTGGGGTTTCCCATCTGTGGGATTCTTTGAAACTGATTCACCTCTATGTTATCTACCTCCATTGGCTCGGTTCGGTCTTGCCTAGGTTGATTCCAGCGATATTGGCCGGAATTTGGCCTAGGGTTTCCTACCTGTGCGGGCCTTTGGAAATTTCCTGAATTATTGTTTGGGACTTTAAAGTGTCCGGAATTAAAATTTCTATTCATATAATTATTATCGTATCTGTTTTTATTATTGTTAAAATTGCTATTATAATTATTAGGGCGGTTTTTAAAATTGTTTTGAATTCCATTCTGATTTCTATTATAATTCATATTCGCATTATTATAATTTATATTCGCATTATTATAATTCATATTCGCATTATTGTATTTGTTCACTTTAAATTTTCTATACTCTGGTCGAATGCAACTGTCTTCGTACCGTCGTCTTGTCATAATGTCCAATATGCTACCTAAATCCCTCATGTCATAGATTTTGTCTAATAAAGTGCCCTGCGTCATTTCTTTAACTGTATTTACCAACACACTATCTACATTGCTTAAATCTATGCAGTGATCATCACTATGATATATTACTAATTCATCAGACTTGTATTTAATTTTTTGTATTTCTATTGCTAATTCACTTACATTTTTTACATACAGATTGTTGATTTTTTTATATATTTGATGTGGTTCGGTGTCTGGCCTGTATCTTAGTTTAAGAAGTCTTTTTATCAGCTGCCAGTTGTCTACTTGTTGCACGTTAATTATGGTATTCTTTGCCTCTCCTTGGATGTTTCTATAGTAAATTGCTTTAATCGCCTCTTTCTTCATTTCCTCATTGCTTATTGTTGAAAGAAGATATTCCACATTACTCATGAATGAATTAATGGTCACCTGACCTTCTCCAGTAAAAGTTGGTAGATGCGAGACATTTCTATAGATATGTTCTATATGTTGTTGTAGTACCAAATTCGAAACTGCATGTTCCTGTGGTTGTTGTTGAGCTTGCTGCTGTTGTTGTTGCTGTTGAAATTGTTCTTGCAACTGCATGTATGCATTGCGCAACCTCTCAAGTTGTGTTTCCTTTCGTGCCAGTTCATCTGCTATGTTCACACCTGATGAGTGAGCCTGTTCCTCCATTATTAGTCTCTGCTTGTCGAAAGTTCTTTGTCGTTTGGAATACACTTTGAAAATTAATTAATATTTTGTTTTCTTAATTTGTGTATACGGTTCTTATTTAATGTTCACTGAATTAGGTTTATCCTAATTGTGTCCACTATATTTTAATATTTTTCTTAATTGTGTCCACTGTTAATCAATGTTCACTGAATTAAGTTTTATTGATTGTGTCCTTTATTACTTAGAGTTCACTGAATTAAATTTTTATTTTTAATTGTGTTCACTAGTATTTATACTTTGCACGTATGTTCGAACACTGGATCCTTTTTATTTACGTTTAAGGATCCTACCGACTGCGCCACTTTTATAACTAATCTCCGTTTAGTTATTTTTAAAAAAACTAAATTTAGACAGTTGAACCGTCTAAGCGAGACAAGATCAAGAAACAGACTAACTTTATTTCATTTTTAATTTCTTACAATTCAGTTTTTTCTTATTTGCTAAATTACATAAAATTGTTGATTTTGCTTAAAAATAAAATATGTTAATTCTTTGGAAATTATTGTTTTAATTTTAATCTAAATAAAATTGTTGAATTTGCTTAAATAAGTAAAACGGTAAAATTCTTTGGAAATTATTATGGATTGCGACATGTGGCGGAAACTGATATTGGGTTACCGCTTTTGTTAATTGTATTTAAAAATTCTTCGAATTTATCAGGTGCATTGGCTTTGAAGTCAATGTAGCTGTTTGCATATGTAACTCCTGTGTAAAAGAATGCATTCTTGAGAAAAAATTTTAGCTTGTTGAAAATAAGTTTGTTTCAAATAATTTTTTTTAAGTAAAATAAATAGCATGCCTAAAATTTTAAAAATCTTTTTCTCTAATTTCTTTAGTATTTGACATTCACTAAAATTTTTTTTTAAAAAGTTAATGAATATTTTAAAGTTTTTTTTATTTATTTAAAAATTTTTTAAGTTTTTTTTATAAAAGGTTTAATTTAAGTTAAATAAGCTTTAAATTGAAAAACTTTAATTTTCCTTTGCAACCCGCAAGTTTTTAATAATTTCCAACTCATATTTTATAATTCACTCGTTAAAAGTTCTGTTTCTATGTAACATCTTCATTAATGTTCATATCTTTTATCTATTATTAAATTTACATATTTAAGAGTGTTTAATGGTCATGAGTTTTGTGCACAAAAACAGACATGATACTTCTTTAAATTGCCTTCCGCCATCATCACATCAACTAAACTAACAACCAACTCATCATCATTTTGTTTATCTACTTTGTTGCTTTATTTGTTGTATTTTAGCTTGCTGCTGGACAATTTACAAATATTTACATTAAACCATTCAACACTTTCATTGATGATAGGAATTTGTGTGTGGGTGGATGGATGGTTGTGTGGAACAAACCCCTTAAATACTTTGGTTATTTGCATTTGTCACTCCTTACTTGTTTGTTTGGACATAGATTTTAACACGAGTATTAATTTCCATTACCTCAAATATAAAAGCCTCATGTCATATGTTTCAATTACTTTAAATAAGATTTTTTTTATTGAGTGGAGCAAAATTAAAGTGCATTTATATTTGTGTAACAGGGTTTAGCTTGTTTTTGTTCTAAAACAAAATCATTAATTTAAAACCTGCATTAACATTGTTGTTTTCAAGGCTTCTTTTACTTCTTGTATTATTTCTTGGCCATTTGCACTGCAAACTAAAAAATTAAAAATGTCTGGTAGACATTTAATTAACCCGTTTAGACATTCATGCACACAACATATTTATACTAAGCAGAGTTAAAAATTGCTCACTCACTTCTCATTCGTGAGAACGAGTGTGAGCGCTGTGTTTACTGCAGCAATTTTTCATTAATGAATGAGTTTTTAAAAAACATTTTGTGCCTTCTCACTCTCGAGCGAGAAAAAAAAATTTTTTTTTTCACCAGTCATAAATGAGAAGTGAAAAGAAAAAATATTTTTTTCTTTTCACGAACATAAATGAAAAGCATCAAATTCGAGTACTTCTCATAAGTGAGAAATCATAAATGAATTTTTTCGCGAAGCATTTATAAATGTGTACACATAAAATTTTTTGGTCATGTTACTGGTGCTGCCATATGTAAAAATTTGTTGCATAGATTTTGAAATGCTTAAAAAAAGTAGGAATAATTTTTTTTTTTAAAGACATGTTTTTAATAAATTAAAAAACCAGGCACTGTTATACGTTGTGGTTTATTTGCATTTATTTAACTTCATTTTATTTAAATTTTTCAATGAATCCGATTTAATGATTTTAGTAATAAAAATATGCGGTTAAGGTTTCACAAAAAGGGGAGCATTACTCCAGTGACAAACAAAAGCATCGTCACCATTACTTTGTATATCTTGTTTGTGAAGTAGTTTGTAATGTCTCTTGATATTTCCTTTCACTTTCTCACTAAGTTCCTTTTTGCATGATTCTATTAAGCAAATACTTTTTTTGAAGATGCATCCTACAACACATATTTTTCAAAATTAAATTGCCTTTTAGGCATTGTTTGTTATTCACTTCACGGTATGTAAAATCCAAATAAGGAGCTTTTACAAACATTTAATGTTTATATTGCAAAAAAAATAGAGCTGTTACACACACTCATGCAAATTTTAAAAGGATTGGAAAAAATTGCATTCGGCTTTACCATCATTAAGGATAATTGTTCATCATTTAATTTTGTTTAGGATTTTCCACTAATTTAAAAGGTATTTTATACCTGCCTGTCCGTCATCCTTTTAGGACTTGGGTATATTGTTACAAAAAATTGTGGTGGTTATTATACAATACACACGCAAATCTTTTTATGTGCAACAATTTAAAACTTTACCTTTCAGGTCAATTAAATAGAACCTAAGAGTTTGAAGGAGCTCCATTAGCAAAAGTAAGGTAAATTAAAAAAAGAGCAGTTACGACCTTGAACACAATACACAAGAAATACTTTTTTTTATTAGAAAACGTCAATTAAAAATTTAGGAAAACAGTTCAAAAATATTTTTAAAGATTGCTATGAAAATTTGTGTCAGTGAAGACTATAATATTTCTAAAAAATCACAACATAAAATATAATGTATTATTTAAGTTTCTTAACAAAAACAATTTTTTTATAAATATGACTTTTTCACAATAAATACTGCTATAAGTAATCCTTTATGTTAATATTTATTTATTATTGTTTATAAACCTACATATCGATTCCTCAGTATAAAAATGAAGTAACGCAATTCTTTTAAAATAGCTTTTTTGCCTTACTCTGGGAAACAAACGTAATTTTAATTATAAATTTGTGGTTGTTATTTTATTTAAAATATATTTCTTTTTTTTAAATAGCATTAAAAGTCACTTAATTAAAAATATACTCAAAAGACTGATCAAAATATAGATGTGTAGTATTTTTTAAATTTAACAACATATAAATATATACAAGCAGCAAAATAAAAAAAAATTATGTAAATGCAAGAATTTTTTTACTCTTATTGGGAGTACAAATTTCACACGCTTAAAAAATTGTTTTCCGGCAACTCTGTTACAAAGCGTGAAAAATATTAAAGCAACACTCGCACTCATAAAAGAATGAATCGAAAGTGAAAAGAAGAAATTTCTCATTCATTTGTGAGTGAGAAATAAAATTTGGTTTTTATTTTTCATTTGTGATTTGTGAGCGTGAAAAAAAAACAACAAACTTCTCATAAGTGAGTGAGGGTTGGCAAAAATTTTTTCACGCTCTTTTATGAACGTGAGAAGAAAAAATTTTTTTTAGGATTTTTCGCTCTCGAGATTTTTCACGAATGGTGGTTTTTTATGGCTCACTCTTGAGAAAATTTGTACTCTGATACTAAGAACTTAGTAAGTACACATAGCAATTAAAATTGTCAATCTGCGGTGCGTGGCAGACGACAGACTATTTGGCAAAATAACAAATCCACAGAATCATTTTATCATATAAGAGCAAGTTTTTTCTAAATGACACAAAATCTTAAAGCCTGAAAAACATGTTTCAGCATAGCGGCCTTATGGAATATAAATAAGTAAGAAAGTTATAGTTGGTTAAACCCGACCATATTATACCTTACACTACATTTGTCTGCGGGCCTTTGAAAAAAAAACTGATAACATTTGCATTTTTCCGGGAGCTATGTGAGAAAACTAACCGATCATCACCACAAACAATAGGCTTTGTGCCAGTGCGAGAAAACCTTTTTATGGCAAGTTTCATTTAAATGTCTTCAATACTACAAGAATACATGCACACCTAGACGGGCGGACAGATAAGTTCAATCCATTCAGGATGTGGTTCTGATTTGAGCAGTATGCTTGATGGTGGGTCTAAACCATCTGCATAAAACGCATAATACTCCCGCCACGTAGTTAAATAGTGACAAAGTAAATAAAAGCCCTTTTTGAATGACCGAATTAATTTAGAACGCAAGTGTTTGGCAGTATATATTTAAATCGGAAGCAGAAGTTAAGTAAATTGTTTGATTAATAAAGCGACAATAATTCGCGTGTGCTCAACAGGTATTTGAGATTATTTATTTATATACAAGCTCTAAGCTACATAAAATCAGGGTTGCCATTTCAGCATTTTCATTCGTTTGAAGCCTGTCAGATATGTAAAAACAAAAACCTGTAAAAAAATATAGTCCGTCAGAAAGAAAAACAAACATTCTAAGATCAAGAATTTTTTTCCTAAATTTATCCAAAATCGTTCTGGAAATTTTAAAGTACGATCTGTACTTTGGTTATCTTAAATCAAGTCAAGCAGAAGCAACTTGTTGATATTTTAACATTCAAAAGCCAAGATGAAAGCACACAGGTGTTTGGAGAGTCTCAGGTTTAAATCCCAGCTACGGCAAGTACAAAAAAATTATGTTATAAATATCAAGCATGTTTAAAATTAAAATCAAATTAAAAAAACAATTTTTCTTTAATAAAACTATGTTAGTAAAAAAATTATTTTTCAGTTTTGGCTGAATCCCATTACTTTTTAATTAATTCTTTTAGCCTTATATCAAGTACGGTTTCTAACTTAAATCCATCCTTTTTTCTGGCTTAAATGTGGCTAAAAGTAGGAAATTCGTATCAGATAAATCGTACTTGGTTAAAGAAAATCCGTACTTGGTTTAAGAAAATCCGTACTCACCGTATTTTTGACACCACTACTGCTTGATTTAGGTAAAGATACTTGATTTATTTTTTGTGACTATTTATATGTTTCAGTATATTTTGAAGATAACTACCGGTTGCTATCGGTGACGTATACAATTAAAATAATTTACGTTTGTAAAATACTTTTACGTTAATTTAAGCAATGAAGCAACCAAAACGAACCTGCTATTTTAAAAATGTTAGCAATCAACTGATTCCATAATTTTCGATCGTTTTTCCAAATTTCTAATTCAATTTCTGAACTTTCTTAGAAAAATCTCAGGGACCTTGTATATTTTGGGCTTATTTGACAGTTATTTAATAGAAAGTTGTCAAATAAGATTCTAGTAAATATAAAATAGTTTTCATGAATAAGGCTGAGGAGACTTTTAATTTAATTTTAGAACTTTCGTTTCAATTTTGTATTTTTTAATTTTAATCTAGAAATATTCAATTAAATTTCAAAATTTTTTCAAATTTTCAGACATTTCTAACCCAAATTCTAAGAGAATTTTTCTAATTCTATTTAAATTTTTTTTATTTCAGAAATTCGAATTTATTTTTAGAACTTCCTAGATAAATGTGAAAAATTTTCATTTAAATTTATAAATTTTTAATTTAACATCAGAATTTGATAATTCGAGTTAAGAAGTATATTATTCGATTTCAGAAATCTGTAAATAGTTTTCAAAATTTCTAACTTAATTTCAGAATTTCCTAATTGTGTTTTTGAAATGTATGTTTTTACTTCTAAAATTTCTCATTCATTTTTAGAACTTTCTAAGAATTAAAAAAAAATTCTAATTTATTTTCAAATTTTTTTTTAATTTAGGAATTTTTTAACTCAAATTATATTTTAAATTTAGAATTTTCTAAAAAACAATAAGGAAATTCTAAAATAAAAATGAAAAATAAGGAAACACAAAAAAAAATCTGAAACATCTAAGAAAATTCTGAAGTTCAATTTGATTTTTTTTTTAAATTAAATTAGAATCTTCTAAAATTGAAATAGAACTATCCTAATGTGTTTAAAAAATTTTTTAAAATTGAGGTTGCAAGATTTTAAAGTTAAACCAGAAGTTTCTGAAATTAATTTATAAACTTATGAATTCAAACTAGAAATTTCTAAAAATGAACTCACAATTTCTGATATACAATTACAAATTTGTTAAATAAATTTGGGAAAAATGTAGTTGTAAGAGAATTAAATTTTTTGTGTGATTTATTCATATTTAATTCAATTTCAATCCCCTGTAGAGTTTTGATAAACTTGAAGTGTCAACTTTTTTTCCAAGGGCAATTTACAAAAACATTTTGTTAAATCTATAATGTTTCTATTGTTTTGAATGCAACAGGAAATATAAATAAGTGTAAAAACAATTTTTGCTGACACATGGCGGGCACAAAGAGGAGTTTATTTTTTTGTTTTATTGGTTATATTCATTTACTTACAAACGGTTGGTTAAATAGAGAATTTGCTTACCTAAAAAGAGAGAATGGGAAAATTTTTATTAAATTTTGTAATTTTTTTAAACATAAATAATTTGGTGAATATGAATTAAAAAAAAGGAGCAATTTTTTAAAGCATGTCTTTTAATTTATTTGAAAAAACAATGTTTTTGCTAAAAATTTTTGAAATAATTCCATTTTATCCTAAATTATACTTTAAACTTTGTCAAAATCAAGTTATTTAATTTATTATTGTTATTAATTAGAATTATTTATTACTCATACGTCATGTTGTACAAATAAAAATTATTTTTAAAAAACAATTTCTAATGAAATCAATCAAGTTCAAATATACTCTAGTCAGACTTAAATAGTTTTTTATTTATAACTTTTTTAAGAATTTTAGTAAATTTAATTTGATTGTATAAAAAATTATAATTTATTACAGTGACGATAATGTTACAATGCAAATTACACAAATATATAAGAGGAGAGACGTTATGGCTACATAACGCAATTTAAATTTGTTTGAAGCAAATCCCCTTAAAAAATTATTTATACCGGAATTCAATAATTTATCTATGATTTTAACGCTTATTTCTGTTAAGTTATTTTTTAAATCTGTTTACAAAATAAAACGAAATATATATAAAACAATTGCTTCTCCTACAAGGCATTTATACATATAAAGTCCAGCCAAAGCATTATTAAAATGTTAACTACTTAAAAAAGAAAATGACGTCAACGACTGTAAATACTTTATTATCATTTCAATATATATTACAGTGTTAAATAATAAAAATTTTTATACAAATTATGTTTAACTTAAGAGCGAAAATATATAAATAAATTTTTTATTGTTCATCAATTACTTCCACCCACAGTATCTTATGTCTTGCTGTCGGAACTGATGGTTTTCAAAATAATTGCTAAAATCAAATAAAGTAAAGATTTTTATTGCCGCACAATTTTATATCTATGCATTACATAGTCTAACGAATTTACAATTTAAAAATTTTTTATTTAATAAAATTAAGGTGCTTCATATAATGAATACATAAATTAATATCTATACTATAACTGTCTCTAGTAAATATTGTAAAAAAAAAATGTTTTAGCAAAATAAAGAACATAATTTTCTTAGTTAATTCTTATTTCTGGGAAAACATTGATTAATTTAAGACCTGCTTGTGAAATAAGGATTTATAGTTCCTAGTGAGTGTTTAGATCTTGGATTCTGCTTTAAGAGATCTTGAGAATGCTATGTTTGGAGGTGATCTCTCTAAGCCTTTTATTTAAGCAAATAAAATTTACATGAGCACGCCCACTGAGGCCCCCGCCCTATTAAGTCTAGAAGTTACGTTTTGTATGGTTTCATATCTGAAAAGGGGTTATATGTTATACCAATTTAACAATCTACTTTTTGGCCATTTGAGCAAACAAATTGCAGACGTCTTTGATTTTGGCCTTATGAAAAGTATATACCTTAGACTTTTCAAGGTTGAAGCCTTGCCGAGTATGTCTTTAGACCACCCGCTCACAAAAATCACAACTCACAGTCCTTACAAAATGGTAACTAGTGATTTTATTTTATCTTAAAGGGCAAACTGGTTCAAATTTAAAAAAAACATCAGCAGCAACTGTTCGCAAAACGTATCGTAAAAAATTTTGAAAGATATAAATGGATGTCTAAGAAGCCTTAGGTCAGGTTAAGTCAGATTGAACTACTTATACATGAAGACCCTACATGAAGCGTTAAGGTCCTTAGGGTTACCAGGCAAGGAGAAACGATTACTCGATGTAGTGAAATCCAGAGTGCTCCACACTCTTTTGGAATATACCATAAACCTTGTTTTATCAACTCTAGATATTTTCTCAAGATTTTCAAACAAGCAAGACCCTAGATAGTAGTACAGAGTATGCTCAACAATCTCCTTATCCCCCGGTGCACAAAAGATTCTACACTCATCGGTCACCAGAAGTTTTGCTCTTTTGGCGTAAACCACTGCCAACAATGACCTGTTATTTTCCCTACTAAAAGTATACAAACGCTCCTTTAAAAAGACAAAAGAACCCACGTAATCCTGGAGACTATACACGAAGTGGTTTCCACTCAGACCTCCGTTTCTCTGACCCGCAACGTAGAACCAATACTTATGTTAAAAAGCGAACGTCTGTTTCTCCTTCAAAAAGCAAATTGACCCCTTGCTTTGCCAGCTCGTCTGCCTCCCGTATTCTTCGATACCCCTGTATCATTGAACTCAGTAGATGAGCAGTTGTCTAACGGCACACAATCTACCAATGGATTCTTTGCACGCCTGAACAATTGAGAAGCAGGCGAGGTTTGCGGCTTTTGCCCTTATTGCCGCTGAACTATAAATAAATATGTTCAACTGAGAATTCTCAGTCTGAGATGAAATGACAAGACCGGAGACCAAATTGGTGTCCAGAATCTCTTTCTGAAGTTCACTGCAGTGGACAGGAAATTTGAAGAACAACTTGATACCCTGTTCCCGGAAAAAAGCTGCAGCTTCAAAATTTACTTTACAGATATCGAACAATTTTGTCTGAGAAAATCAGAGCCGCAACCTGAAACTTACTTAATGGAATGCACAAACCATCTCTGGAATTTGTTGGAGGGGACTTCAAAAGCCAAAAGCGATCAGCTAAAAGTTTTAAAAGACTCATTATAAAAAAACACCACTGCGTTATATGCACAGAAAAAATTATTCCCAATTTTTTTTTAAATAAACTCAATAATCAAAAAATTTTGTATTTTTAATAAAAAACTTAATATTTGAAAAGTAAATGCCAACAATGATGCTTGTTAACAAATTCACTTAAAACGCATTTAATTTTACTTAAAGCTTTGTTTGTCTTTGCTTATGCAAATCTCATCTGAAGTTCAGTCGCTGGAGTTGAATTTTTGAATGTGAAGGAAAGAAAATACAACTAAGTTTAACACTTTAAAAAATTGAAAACATTTTTTAATCAAATCAACAAATCTTTTTATTTAAAAATGATTTTTATTTTTTTTTTTTGTGTAAGAGGATCCTGGGCAAGAAATGACGAAGGAAGACGTGACTTCTTTGTAAATCATCAAAAGAACGTATTCACTCTCAAAACATAAGCTGTCAGGAGTATATATAGTAGCTTAAATACTTTCCGCCTATATAAAAAGCTCCCTTTATAAAGATGTTTCCTAGGCCTGAAAAGTAAACTTAAAAAGGTAGAGACTTACAGGGTTGAGTTTAAATTTGTTACTATATATGCCGAGAAAATTATTCAAGATGAAACCATTTAATTTGACTTTCTCTAAAACTTACATTTAAATCTAGCCACTGGCTAAACTATTTTTAATTGTTAAGTTCAAAAATAAATACTTATTGTAAGTTCACAGAGGTAAAAATTAATTATTAAAAAACATGTTAAACTTTTTCTAATTGCTAATTGGTCCACATTTCAACCGTTCTTTTTTTACAAGAATAAATGGACACCTAGCCAGCCTAACGGACGGACGGGTAAGCTTAAACCAACTGCGATTGTGATTCTGCGTCAATTGGTATAAATAAAAATGGGTCTTAAGGCGGTGGCACATACAATCCGTCGTACGTCATACTTCGCCTTTTTTAACTGACATTAACGTAACAACGCAAGAGGTTAGCACATAGAATCCTTATAAACGGATGTTAAATCAGCAGGTGGTGGTGATTCTACAACAACAAAATTTGGTGAATATAATTATTGTTTTTGTTGTAGTTTTCGTTGACTCAGTTGTCAAAAAAAGATATTTAAAAGTAAATTACTTTGACTACCCAGCCTCGATTTATGCATGAAAAAAGTAGATCAGCTGTGTTCGTGACACCACCTGGTACACATAATTTCACCATGCAACTAATCAAAATTAAGGTTATGAACCAGCTGGTAGTTGTCAAAGTACTTGGCGTACGTCGAAAGTTAAAAGTTGCTCAACTTTAGTACCTTGCGTTGAAGGAGACGTACTGAGTGTGACATTGTTCATAATAAAACATGTTTTCCAACTTAGCTGTCAGTTAAAAAAGGCGAAGTATGACGTATTACGGATTCTATGTGCCACCGCCTTTAGACTATTAGTTTTGAGAAATTGATGATGATGTTTTTTCCCCATAATTTCTATACTCTTGTAGAGATAAGATAGGTTATTTAAAATGAAGAGTTTTAAATTATTTGAGAGCCAATTTACATGCACTAGCCCTTTAGTAGCAGAACTAACATTAAGGTAAACAGAAATTAAAATTTAATTATAAAACACTTAATTTACTCTTACCAGTAAAACTACCGATTATTAATTTTAACACGGAAACAAATTATTATAAAATGTTTTTTAATAAAAATTATACTTTTTTAATACTGGTGTTTAAAACAATAAAATACACCTTGACTTTGCTTTAAGGAAACAGATTGTTCCACTTTAAGTGAAATTTAAACTTTGACATTCAAATTGGTTAAAAAAAATCTTAAGCAAACTATTTAAAAAATCTAGTACATAGGTATTTAAGCAAAAATTTTAATTAAAAATGCCCTTTATATTGTACCCCATTTATCATCATTGGTGCCTATTCAAATTGCACTTGAGTTTATTTACAAGTAAATTAACAAATCCAATAAACTAATAATTATTTGTTTTCCCCGTCTGATTTTTTGTTAAACAAAATGTAAAAAAAAATTATAAAAACAAAAGGTAAGAGAGGCAAAATGCAATATTGAAATAAAGAGCAAAACGCGAAAACCAGATATACGGACTACGTCAATATTTAATGCATTACACAAGTTCGCGTGTATGGCATCTGAGAGTAAATACAAAACAAAAGTAAAAAAAATAAAAAATATGCGAGTATGAAATATAATAAAAATGTAAATAATATAGTTAGAAAAAAAAGAGAAAGAAAGTGCGATGACAGATAATGTCTACAAACGTAAGAAAGCGTTGAAGGGTGGGAGGCACTAAAGGACCTTTTTTAAAGGACAAATATTATAAGTAACTCGTCATTCGTGACATTGTTTCTTTCTTAGTTTCAATTAGTTTAAAAGTTTTAAAATGTGTAAAAAGAA
This sequence comes from Melanophora roralis, assembly GCA_963583895.1. Taxonomy (NCBI): domain Eukaryota; kingdom Metazoa; phylum Arthropoda; class Insecta; order Diptera; family Rhinophoridae; genus Melanophora; species Melanophora roralis. The sequence continues at coordinate 108,488,229 of OY757187.1, read as the reverse complement.
AATGAAAATACTTTCCTTAATAACTGATGTAACTAAATGTTATTTGTAAACCATTTGCTTTCATTTTATTATGTCTTCGCCCCACATATATGGCCTTGAGCTTTTTAAACTGTTTTTTTGTTTTAATGATTTATAGTTTGTTGTTACTTTTAGTTATATTTATGTTTGCTTCTTGGTTTAGTTTTAATATTTATTTTAACAAGGATTTCAGTTCAGGCACCCACCTGAGAGTTTTAATTGTTTTAAGTTAAACAGAGATTTGTATTTCAGATTTATTATAAAACATACCAAAGAAAGACAATTAATTAGTAACAATATTTAAAAATCTATTAAAATCTTTAAAGATTAACTTAACTAAATGAATATTTTTATAAAAATATTTTAAATTATTCTCCATAGGTTTTTCTTTGTTGTTAAAAAATCATTTTACAACTTCTGACTGCAAAAATATTTAATATTTTTACAAAACTGGTTGTTAAGTATTAAAATATTTTAACGAAATACTTATTAATGGGTTACATTTATTTACGCTGCAGTCACACGCTCAAGTTTTTTCTTTCCAGTTGATTACACATATTGTTTATAAGATTCGTTCGAATTGACGGTTGTGACGTAGGTTGCACGCAACTTAAAATAAACTTAAAATGCTCGCTTTGCGGCATAATATTTAAAAAAAAACACACAAAAATTACTTTATTTATATCTTTATTACATCTTTTATTTATTTGCGACTGAGACTGAAACACAACCTGTTTACAATAATTTATTTATTTACTTATGTTAATATACGAAAATTTAATTAAATTATTTGCGGCAGAATATTTGTAAAAGCAGACACCTGAAAAAACGAAAATTTATGAATAATAACTATAACCAGCTGTTGACTATCAAGTTGAATCGCTACTTGAATGAAGAAATTAATAATTAAGATGGTTTCAAGTTTGAAAAGTATAATTGTGTTATTTAAAAAGTTTGTGTGTATTGCGACTTGAAAGGCAAAACTTGAACGTGTGGGCCTTAGGTTAATGAAGTAATTTTCTTGGTGGGTACAACTAATCTTAAAATTATTTTATACCCTAAATAATAAATGATTCAAAGTATAACATACAAACTCTTATAAAAATGTAGAAAAGTAATTAATAAAAAAATTATTTTAGGAAAAAAGAATATATTTTGTCAGCAACAAAAATCGCCTTGAAGTATGCTACACCTTTTTGCTAGCTAACTACCTAAGCAGCATATCTATATTCGCAAACGTATGCGTATTTTGGCTGATAATTAAAAAAAAATATTTTTTTTATTAAGAAATTAAAAAAAAAACTAATCAAAACTGCAAGAACTCTCCTGCAACATTAGCGTGAGGGCTGTAGGCGGAACTTTAATCTCTTGGGATGTTAATGTTTTAAAAAAAATTTTTTAAATATTGGTGCTTTAATGGCACCCACTAAAATTTTCCCGCAAACATTGTTGAATTCCTGAAGACTTTATAATTTTTTTCTCGAAAATTAATTCACAAAAAGAGAAGCTACAGGGCTAGAGTCATAATCTCAATATGTATGTATATGCAAACAAGTACCAAAAATGTGAAAATTTTACTTTTGACTTTCTAAATGAGTTTTGACTGCAAGCTGTGTTAAAAGTCATTGATGCCTTGTTGCCCAACGAGAGAAAATGCCTTATGATAATGCACGGATGCTTCTTCACTGTGTGGCAAAAACCATTTTTTACTGATTTGTAACTACATTTAGTTCAGAACTTTCTGAAGTCCTGCCTTATCCTATTTGTATATCAATGATGAGTCAATCAGTCAGTCCTTTATGAATTAAGATTTATTCTTTAACCACAACTGGGGCGAACGAAGAATTTCGCACTACCCGACGAATGCGTCTGTTGAAATTCGTTGCGTAAGTTCGTCAACTGAAACACATTTAGAACGAAAAAAACAGCTGTGATAGAGTGACCAATTTCGCTAAAAAAACCAATTAAAAAAAAAATATTTATTAAAAAAACAACTTATATATAAATAAAATATTTAAAATACATTAAGTGTACTAAATGCAACAAATAAAAAGTGAAAAAAAATTCTTAAAGTAAAAAGTAGCATTATTTAATAAAAAAATTTAAAAGAAAAATGGAATAATTCGTCGGCGTAAGAAATAGAAGTTAACCCAACTCAGAGTCCGTTACGCACGACGAATTTTTGTCGACGGACTGTTTGTGTACACAAATGTGTTTTATTTTCTTAGGGGAAAACTCGCAACGAAAAATTCGTCATTCGTCCCAGTTGTGTTTAGAGCATAACTTGCATAAAATTAATCAAAAAATTTGGGTAAGCAACTATAGACAACTATAGAAAGCAAATATAGACAAGTTATTAATAGATATTTTATTTAATGTACAAGCCCAGCATACCATTATCGGAGCGCTCTTATACACACAAAAAACTACAAAAAAAATTTTTCAAACAAATTCTTGTTCAAAATAATTTATTTTTTTAGTCTATTTATTTAATAGTCTCTAATAATATTTTTATTTGATTTTTAAATCAAACAAAATTTTCGCCTAGACAAATAAAATATTTAACCAGCTCAGCAACATTTTTTAACAGAAGCTAAAATTCTTGCAAAATTGTTTGTCTAAATTTACAACTTTCGTTGTAGGTCCTCAGCCAGACAAAATATTTACTGATTCTCTGAAATTTGTTACTGATTCTACAACTCAGTTTTTTCTGTGTATATGAGCTCATATATGAGCGATTTTATGAGCTTCTATGAGTGTTTCCTGCGTGCATATTTCTGAGCTCATAAACGATAGATTTTATGTGCTTTTTATGAGTAATATCTGCACGCTGACAGATAACGGTAAATTCCAGCTAAGCAGAAGAAAGAAGTTGCACAAATTGATTCAGTAGTGAATATTTTTGGAAGCGTAAAGACAAAATTGTGAGTTATCTTATAATAGATACAAAAATAATACATAATTAAAATAATGAAAAGAGCAAGCTTAAAAAAAGCAAATTAATAATAAGTGAACTTCGTTCAAACAAATTAAGAAAAGAAAATCCAGCATGTAATATTAGAAATAATAGTGTTGTTGAAGAAAATAGTGACAGTGCACTGGAATAAGAGCTCAAAATGCGTTTTAAAAAAGAGTCATAAAATACTCTTTTATGCATTAAATTTAGAGCTCTTTCATGAGTGACCAGTTTAGTGGAAAAAGCCACTCAAATATGAGCGTTTTATGACTGTTTATCATAGATGCCAGATTTGACGATTTATCGTCATTTTGACGATTTTTGTCCCCAACAAATGGGTTTTGACGATTGGACGATTTTTGCCCTATATTTGACGATTTTTATAAAGATTTTCGACTTTAGCTTGAATCTAAAAATTTTGTTATACATACATAATTATGACTTTAAAATGTCATATTATCTCATGAATAATTATGTAATTATGTACACTATACACTTATGTATATCTAATGTGTTCGGCTTAAAAGAAAAACAGGCAAAAAAGGTTCTTCCGCTTTGAAAAACTATTTTTAGCCATTTCATATTATCCATTGCATGTTTATTTAAAAATATTAAAAATGTTTGTAGTTGGAATACTGTATATAATAAGGATTAGAAAAAGGATCCCTGAAAAATGATTTCTGTAAAAAAGTAATTTGTTTCAAATAAAATTGTTTTTAGCAATAAAAAATTATTTTTTAGGACTTAACTTGGAAATCTGTAAAAAAAACTCTTAAATATTTGCGTTTTTTTCGTTTTCAATTTGTTTAGCTTTAAATGAATTTTTGCCTTTTTGTTGCTGCTTTTGACGAAACTACCTGTAAGCACTTTTTTATTAAGTAAAAAAGTAACCAAAATCAAAAATTTTAGTGTTGACGATTCTCTGACGATTTCCAAAACATGTTTTGACGATTTTGACGATTTCTTTCGAAAGATTTGACGATATTGGACCAAAATTATCTGGCAACTATGCTGTTTATGATTATTTTATAAACTCTTTATGAGCGTCAGCGTTCCGACAAAAGAGTCTTTATGAGCTCATTTAGAGCGCATATGGTATGCTGGGAGACTACAAACAGACTATAAATTATATTTAATTCCTAAATTTTTTTTCAATTAAAATTTAAATATAAAAAGCAATGCACACAAATGCTTTCGTGACTGCGCATTCACGTCAAAACGCTTGTGTTGAAATTTAAGAAATACCCTGCAGTTGTGTGCTTATTACAAGCATATGCTCATGCAGTAGGTAGCACTAGTAAATACATATTTCTAAAATATTAAAAATATTTTTACTAGTAAATATACTGAAAACCCTTGAAATTTCTACTAGATCAACTAGTTCTCAAAGTAGTTGAAAAAACGAAATACATATGTATGTATGAATGTATAAAAAGTTGTGTGGGTATGAAAACATTTCCACTAAACAACAAGTAGTAGCAACAACTACAATCAAACTACATATTAACTATTTGTTTGTTGTTCTTCGCAAAATATTGTTGCGCTTTTTACCCGCCAAATCCGTCCTCTATAAAACTGTTTACACGTGCCGACTTATACATTGACAAAGCAAAAAACTAGAAAATTAAAATTCAAACTATTAAGTCTAGAGCAAAAAAAAAAAAAAAAATACAGATGTAAACAATTTAAATACTACCAAAGATACACATAAACGTTTCAACAAAAAAAAATATTTATTACAACAAGTGTAATATACATTCTGTGCTAATTGTAGGTTGTAACGCTTTTTGCATTTAACAAAAACAAGCAAAAATTTACCACGGATTTACACATGTCAGTAACAGTAAACAAAACCCAATACACTTGCATTTTCTCAGGTAATTTCACCAACACATATAAACTTTAGGAATACATGATTAAGCGGGTGCAAAAGTTTTATTTGCATGTCATGTGTAAAGGTAGAGTTAGTGTTAGTCGCTGAACACTATATGAGTTGGGGATTTAATTATATGTATGTATAGGTAGATATGCACATACATAGGTACATATATATAAAATGCAGTTAGAATACAAATAAAAGAAAAAAAAAACTAATTTAACTGTAAGAGTTATTATCATAATAGTTATGTTTAGACTATATAATAAAATCAAGATTACACTATCACACACGACTACGAAATAGTCCCATGTAATTATAATATAGTCGTATCAAAACATAATTTTAATTAATATGCAGACGAGCACACGACAAAAAATGAAACTTACTTCTGAATGCATCTAGAAAAATATTAAAGTCTGCGAATTGAAATGCAGTTTTTAAAATATTTTTTCAAGTTAAAAAAAAGGAACAATTCCGCTTCCTAAAAACGGACGTTAAATTAAAATATTTAAATTCGTGTTATTTTTTATTAGATTTAGCATGATAGAGCACGTGACATTTGTAACGCGACAAAATTTTTAATCCATATTGGAGTTAATATAATTTGAATTTTTTTCCTTAAAAGTAAATTTTTTTTATGTATTATTTAATTTCATATATGTAGTTCTAATTTTATCATAGTGTAAGGCAGAGTTGGTAATGTTATTAAATCCATTGCCTAAAAAGTGTTGTTTTTATACCTTAAGATTTTTTAATTAACAACTTCAACACCATTGGGAGCACGTTATTTACGCAACGATTAATAATAGTTCTTTTTTATTGCAATAAAATTCAGCCGATAAATTACATAAAATTAAAGTTAAAATAAAGAGCGCGACACACTTTCAGAAGAAAAAAAATAATATTTAGTTAGTTAATATTACAAAATAATTTCGATGTTATTAAAAAAGACACAACTTTTGTTAGCATTAACATTTTCAGCCATTTGGTTTTAAAGACTGCAGCATTTTTTTTTTACAAAAACGGTGTTTTCTGGAAAGGAACGTGACATTGAATTATAACTAGCAATAACACAAAACTTTACCGCAAATCAAATATGAAAAGGCATCAAAAGAGAAATGAAATTATTTTTTTTAACCAAATAAAAATATAAAAAAACTGTTAATTCATTTTAATTAGTTGGACTATAAGTAAACGATACTATATACAAATGTTTGTGCATAATACAACTAATCAGGTAATCTCGTCCCTGCAGCAACTACAAATTAGTACCAACGCGTCAAATAAAAGCTCATAGAAAAAAAAACGATGAGTAACAACTTTTGTTGTTTTATTTTCACAGGGAGAGCAAAATTTTGACATTTTGGCACTAATCAGCTGGGCCGACGAGACTACCTGGTCAGAGTTGCCGTTTGGTTACATTTGTTACATTTTATGTAACTTTTTGACCCTCTACGTAACATGTATAATTTTACTCTTTTTGAACCAATTTTCGTAACTTTTTGAACTCGTCACACAATAAGGTACTATTTTTAGTGATATTTTAAAGTACTCTAATTGCACAACATTGAAAATTATGGTAGAACGCGCTATCAGTTTATACTGAATGACTTTTAAAATTGAAAGTGTTGTAACAATGTTTACTCATTATTCAATAGGTGGTGTTACTTACACTTGGGTTCACTTTTTTATATTTCTATCTTGACATTTCAAACCCGAAATAAAAACACCATCTCTCAAAGCATTTACTTCTGAATAAGAGTGAAAAAGAACAAGAATTACAGTTATTAATTTTGCTTGGCTTTGTGGTGGTAAAGTTACATATAAAACAAATTTTATAATATATTAGCACATAAACAAGAATTTTAATATTATATAATAGTTGAAATGGGTAAGTAATGTTTAAATCGTAAACATGCATATATAAAATGAGATAAAACTATTGCTTTACAGCTCAAGCTACAAAAAAAAAGACAATATATAATTTCAACGCTAAGTGGCTTTCGGATCAACAATTCAGTGGATGGCTTACACAAAAGGTATGCAAAAACGACGTTACAGCTTTCTGCAAAGTATGCGATATAGCGCTAGTAAATCATAAACCAGCGTTTAATAAACATATGACGTCTAGCAAGCACGTAAAAAACTGGAAATCTATTAAAAATAATAAACCCATTGAACAATTGCTAATAATAAATAAAGAGGACTATGAAATAAGAAGAGCTGAAATTAAAATATGTGCCTTTATTGCACACAACAATCTTCCTTTTTCCCTGGTGGATTCAATGATTCCGTTTTTATTTCACACGTTTAAGGACTCTAAAATTGCAAAAAATGTAGCATTGGGCCGGACTAAAGCAATTAATATGATTACCAAACTAATTGGGCCTTCGTTTCAAAAAGAAATTCTAAATATTATTAGCAAACCCGGTAATTTCTTTAGCCTTGTTATGGATGAAACAACAGATGTTTCCATAAAAAAGCAATGTGCTTTAAGCGTAATATTTTACCACACAGAAAATAAGGTAGTAGATACAAAGTTTTTAGATATTTTTGAGACAGATTCTGGAAAAGCTGAAGATTTGTGTAATGCGCTCTTGAGCTGGTTAAGAGCCAACTTTGTGCCTTTGGAAAACTTTGTTGGATTTTCTTCGGATACCACGAATGTGATGGCTGGTACTCACAACTCTGTTTTAAGTCACTTACAGAAGTCCGTTAAAAATATTGTGTGTATCAAATGTAGATGTCATCTCATTCATCTAGTGGCTTCAAAAGCATGCGCAAAGCTACCAGGTTCAGTTGAAGATATGTTAAGAAATATCGCAGGATATTTTTGTCGGAGCTCCAAAAGAATATCCCAGTTTAAAGAGTTTCAAAACTACTTCAATTTAGACAACCATAAAATATTAAGTCCAGCAGCAACAAGATGGCTTTCGCTTAAAGCATGTGTGGATAGAACTCTAGAACAATATACGGCTCTAAGAGAGTACTTTCGCTTAGAAGTTTTTGAAAATCCTTCAATTGGCACAAAACAGGTTTTTGATTGTTTAAACAGTAATATAACGAAAATATATTTGGAGTTTATGTCCTACATTTTAGAAATTTTTAATGATTTTAACAAATTATTTCAAACCGAAAAACCGCTGCTTCATGCTGTACAGCCAGAGATTGAAAAATTGATTAAAATAATTGCAAGCAACTATTTAGAATTTAACCACACAAAAACAACATCTGCTTTTGAAATAGAGTTTTCAAGCTCAAAAAAATTTTTACCTTTGGATAAAATTTACTTAGGTGTTCTAGCTCAAACGTCGCTATTAGATTCAAAAGAAGATCCAGATGAAATACTAAAATTAAAACAAAATTGTCTTTTTTTTACATTGAAGCCTTAAAGCAGATAAACAATAAATTCGATTTTAGTGACAATATTTTTGAAATTATTAAAGTGGTTAATCCGAGCTATGCCCAATCTTTTGTTTTAAAGGATTTAAGTGATTTATTAAAAAAGTATCCCAATTTAGAAAATGTTGTTGATACACAAGCATTACACAAAGAATGGCGCGAGCATGCGCTTCTTAATCACGAGTTGTTAGGATTATTCCCAAATTTAAGTGCTATTGAATATTGGGAAAAAGTTTTCAACCTAAAAAACGCTGCAGATGAGCAATTATTTAAAAATTTAAAAAAAGCCATATGCTTAATTTTTGTTCTTCCATTTTCAAACGCATGTGTGGAGAGAATATTTAGCCAATTAAAACTAATAAAAACCGACAATCGTAATCGGTTAACTACCAACACAATAGCTGCATTAATGATGACTAAAGAAAATATAAAAGATTTGTCGAAATATGAGCCTTCTTCATCACTAATAAATAGCAATATAAAATTATATTGAAAACTAATATTTGATTTTTGTAATTATAAAAAATATGTACATATGTATATAATGAATTTAATAAAACAATATTACTTTGTTTGTCCATTAACACAAAAAATTGTCCATTAATTCAAAAATGTAACTTTTTATAAAAAAATGTAACTTTTTCGATAAAAAAATGTAACATTTTCAAACTATCCCTGGCAACGCTGTACCTGGTTCTTTGTATCATGTGTTTGTGTGTGCTAATTTAAAAATCAAATGTGTACAAACACTAAGCCGTAGCGGTGCCAAAAGTACGTTGAATACGGATTTTCCTAAACCAAGAAGGAATTTTCTTAAGCGAAGTACGATTTATCTAGTACGAGTTTCTCGCTTTTTGCCACATTTAGGCCAAAAAGAGATTGATTGAAGTTTTAAACCGTACTTGGTGTGTAAGTTTAAAAGGATAAATTAAAGTCTAAGGGAGATTAATCTATTGTAAAAGTTAAAACAAAATTTTTTGACTTACGGTGCTTTATTAAATAAGAGGAGTTTTTCTTAAAAATATTTAATATTTAGATATTACATATATTAAATTTTTTTTCTGCATTTGTAGTAGCTGGGATTTTAACCTGGGACTCTTCGAACTGCAACACCACTAAGAACGTGCTTTTTCTTTTTGTGTACTCTTTAAATTTTTGTTTATACCGACTTACCCGGTACGCTTCGCCACCCAATTTAATATTTTTTAAAAGGTTTTCAACATATGTAAAATTTTATGTAAGGTCTTATGTGTGCCAAATTTTAATCAAAATGTATTTCAAAAAAAGGCAACCCGTGCTTTGATCACACGCATACATAGACACCCAGCTAGACGGACGGACAGATTTACATTTTTCTCACAAAAATTTTGATCAGGAAGTGATTCAAAGCCGATGAAGGTGCGCATCGGACAAGTGCTTTAACGTTATCTGCACAGACATACATACATGAAACCCATACCCTAAGAGAAGAATAAGCTTCCTTTGGTGCTGACAGAAGCTATACAGACCAATTCGAAGGGAATTGAATAATCGAAGAGCAATGTATCACAGTTCGTAATAAATTGATTTTGAGCAACGACCTGTATAGAAATATCTCTGGTAATTTGACACAAAAATGTGGTATCTGGAATTGGACTTGGCTTCAGGAATTTGATTTCAATAGACGGTTACTTCCTGGGATCGCAAATGGATGTTGTCTAGATTTTAAATGGGATAACGAACTAATAAAAACCCTTATCACTATGTAAAGGGTAAAAAAGTATCTCTTGTTAGAGAGCGTGTTGAAGAAGTAACCCTAAAAGAAAGGGTCCTTTAAGGATATTTCCGAAGGACTTTTTTTATAGTGGCTAGGTAAAACCACGCGTCAATTATTGCAGTTTAAAATAAGATTTGTTCTCCCCCTCAATTTTATTGTTTTAAATTTTTCACAAAAAATTAAAAAAACTGGGTTCCGGGCTTTTATTTTAGTTGTTAAATCTGGGCAATTACCATGTGACGGGTGTGACTATTTTCTCTCTATTTTGCTTATAACTCAAAGAATTTTATATTTTAATTAAAAACGGACCACGATTTTCAAAGATGCTATGCTTTTAACGTTTAATATTAAATGGGCCCTGAAACAATATGATTTTTGTTCATAATGACCACTAGAAGGCTATAACGGGTGTGACCTTATAAATTGAATTTCGAAAAAGTTTGACCTTAAGATCGTGTTGCGTAAAATATTCCGGAAAAATTGCTTAATTTTTTTTGTTTATATGGGGATTTAAAGTGTTTTAATCGTATTTGACACTTTGTTTTCACGAGAAACATTTGTTTCTTAATGAAAAGATATTTTCATAGAGACGTAAAAAAATAACCGAGTGTCGAGTATGTGGCTCTCAAGCCAAATTAAATATGAGTGAATTTACTTATATTTTCATTATCCTTTTTAGATGTAAATTTATCGATTTTTTTGAAAGAGAAGAGAACAATTTATTCCATTTTGGGTCGTTCTACGTGGAGTTGCCCATATATCAACACAAACATGTAATACCCTTCAAACCTAAGTGGAGCAAGAAGTATATATCTGTTTTGAGACTTAATTCGTTAAACAAGGGTCAGCTGTAATATAATAGTACAACACAACTGTAGATAAACTATTTTTTTTGTTTGCAAACTGGTTGTATGATTGTGTTTTTTCATAAAGATGTTGGTGTATTTTGCTTTTAATAACAACAAAATAATTTTTGTTTGGTTGCGCTAAAAGTATTTTATAAATATTTCAATAATGCATTAAAAGCTAAAAGAAATTAAAAATTTTTAAATTATTACTTAAGAAAACAAGCTAAAATAAGTGGGAAATAATTTTTTTATTGTTGAGAGCTTCCTATAATTAAAAACTTAATTATTATTAGGAAATAGATTTCAATATTTCATACTTAAGCTTTATATATTCCAGGGCGGATACATAGAAGAGGATATAATTATAGTTCTTTTACCTCCCAAAAAAAAAAAAAAAGTATTTTCAATCCGATTCATGTTCTGTTAGTTTTGTTTTTTTATTCAGGTTTTTTTCTTAGCTTTCCTTTTGGTATCTACTGTGAATAAATACAACATTTAAAAACTTTCACATTGAGAATTTGTTTTTTTTTTTTGTTTTATTTCTCGTCTAAAATGACTTTGAAATGTTTTTTCTACGGTGCACACTTCTCACCTCTATTAATATATGAATTTAGATCAGATAAGTTTAATTGTTTTAGTGATTAAAACTTTAAGCTATTTTAAATACCTACTAAGTCAGTTATTTATTACGGATTGTTGTTTATTTAACACTGCAACAACAACGTGACATATTTTGAAAATTTGTAATAAAAAGCTGCGATAAGACCGACTAACTATCACTCGCTAAATGTTAGTGTAAACGTTTAGAATTTTTATACCCTTCACATAGTGATAAGGGTATATGTATATCAGTTTGTCATTCCGTTTGTAATTTCTTTATTATCCATTTGCGACCCCATAAAGTATATATATTCTGGATCCTTATAGATAGGGAAGTCTGTCCGTCTGTCTGTCTGTCTGTCTGTCTGTCTGTCTGTCTGTCCGTCTGTCCGTCTGTTGAAATCAAGTTTCCGGAGTCAAATAAAAAGATACAGACCAGTTAATGGTGTCAAACGATTACAAATATCCCGCTAACAATCGCTATTTAAAATCAGCGAAATCGGTTTACTATTGACCGAGATATAAGCGAAAACCCAAAACAACCCATATTTTTTAGGACAAAATCCGTGCATATATCCCTATATATATATATATCTTGGAACGGATACTCTTAAAGTAGGCACCTAAATAATGGAAAAATTTTTTTCAGATAGAATCAGGGGAAGTGGTAGTTTTCCTACAATTGCACAAATTTGGTGAAATATTTTATGCGCTATATCTCGGAAACTATTACAGCTATCGACTTAACATGTTCCACAAAAAGTAATTGTACGCTAAGGGCTACATTTTAAAGAAAAAATTTTTTGAGTGGGGGCAAAAAAAGGGGTAGCTCCCATACAAATTAACGATTTTTATGAAATATTCGATACGCTATATTTTTGAAACTATAACAGATATCGAAATGAAATGTTCTACATAAAGTAATTGGGCAATAAGGGCTACGCTTTAAAGGAAATTTTTTTTGGTGGGGGGTGAATATGGGGTAGCTCCCATACAAGTTCACAATTTTTGTAAAATTTTCGATACGCAATATCTCGGAAACTGTATCAGATATCGAAATAAAATGTTCTACAAAAAGTAATTGGACAGCAAAAGCTATGCTTTGAAGAAAAAATTTTTTGGTGGGGGTTGTAGCTCCCATACAAGTTCACAATTTTTGTAAAATTTTCGATACGCTATATCTCGGAAACTGTAACAGATATCGAAATAAAATGTTCTACAAAAAGTAATTGGACAGCAAAAGCTACGCTTTGAAGTAAAACTGTTTTTGGTGGGGGGTGAATATGGGGTAGCTCCCATACAAATTCACAATTTTTATGAAATTTTCGATAAGCTATATCTCGGAAACTGTAACAGATATCGAAATCAAATGTTCTACAAAAAGTAATAATCTAATAATTCATACGTTTTAGAAAAAAAAGTTGAAGACGAGCAGGGGGACTAGAACATCCCTTAAAAATTAACAACTTTTATTAACCTTTTATTATAAATAATGTCAAAAACTTTTATTACTGTCGACCTCAAACGTTCCTCATCTATTTCTATTATCCATACGAACGTTAACATTTTGTAAAGTTTTCTATGGGCTTTAAAACTCGCACAAGGTTTTTTATTATATTATTTGGAGTACAAAATAACTCGGCTGGGTATATTAAAAGACCAATGTGAAGGGTATATAAGATTCGGCACAGCCGAATATAGCGCTCTTACTTGTTTTTGTTTAATTTTATTACATGTTTTTTTTTTTTTTTGCTATTTCAATATTTTTATTCTCTTTTTTTTACAATTGTGCGATTGTAAATGTATGTTTATGCGATTTTATTTTTAATCTAAGCGTAAGTGACTACTTAATTCAATTTAAGTTGACTAGCGTTAAATAATAAAAAAAATATTTTTTTCTGTTTGACTTTGCATCTTTATATGCTATATATTGTTAAAATATATAAATGAAAATTATCTTTACGCATGTCTAAAAAAACAAGTATTTAAATAACCTGGAAACACGTCTAAATCACCTTCCTTGAGACATCTTGCACATTGGACTTTTTGTATGCCCAGCCCATAGATGCCAGATTTGACGATTTATCGTCTTTTTGACGATTTTTGACCACAAAAAATGGGTTTTTGCGATTGGACGATTTTTGCCCTAAATTTGACGATTTTCATAAAGGTTTTCGATTTTAGCCACAACAAAAAAATTTCATTATGTGCACATAAGTATGACTTTAAAATTTCATGAATAAGTGTTTCCCGAGAAAATGTTTGTGATTTTTTTTTCAATCTTTAGCTACTTAAATCACATTGGTATCAAATAAAAGGGTTAGTAATAGGATCACTGAAAAATGATTTCTGTAAAAAAATTATGCGTTTCAAATGAAATTGTTTTTAACATGAAAATTTATTTTAGGACTAAACTTGGAAATCTGTAAAAAATTTCTTAAATATTTTCGTTTTAAAATTTATAGTTTGTTTTGCATTGAAAATTTAAAAAGGTAAAGTTTTACCTTTTTTGTTACTACTTTTGACGAAATTATCTGTAAGCACTTTGTTTCCCGTTTTTATACCCTTCACATAGTGATAGGGTATATATCACTTTGTCATTCCGACCCCATAAAGTATATATATTCTGGATCTTTATAGATAGGGAAGCCGATTTAGCGATGTCCGTCTGTCCGTCTGTTGAAATCAAGTTTTCGGAGTCAAATAAAAAGATACAGACCAGTTAATGGTGTCAAACTATTAGAAATATCCTGGAGAAAATCGCTATTTAAAATCAGCAAAATCGGTTCACTATTGACCGAGATATAAGCGAAAACCCAGAGTAACCCATTTTTTTTAGGACAAAATCCGTGCATATATCCCTATATATCTCAGTAAGTATAGTCACTCTTGCCACAAAACTTGGCACGGATACTCCCAAAGAAGGGACCTAAATAATGGGAAAAGTTTTTTCAGATAGGACCAGGGGAAGGGGTATTTTTCCTACAATTGCACAAATTTGGTGAAATATTTTATGCGCTATATCTCGTAAACTATAACAGCTATCGACTTAAAATGTTCTACAAAAAATAATTGTACGCAAAGACCTACACCTTAAAGAAAAAATTTTTTATGTGGGAGCAAAAATAGAGGTAGCTCCCATACAAATCGACAATTATTATAAAATATTCGATACGCTATATCTCGGAAACTATAAAAGATATCGAAATGAAATGTTCTACAAAAAGTAATTGGGCGAGAATGTTTACGCTTTAAAGAAAAAATTTTTTGAGTGGGGGCAAAAATAGGGGTAGCTCCCATACAAATCGACAATTTTTATCAAATACTCGATACGCTATATCGCGGAAACTATAACAGATATCGAAATGAAATGTTCCAATAAAAGTAATTGGGCGAGAATGCCTACGTTTTAAAGAAAAAAATTTTTGAGTGGGGGCAAAAATAGGGATAGCTCCCATACAAATCAACAATTATTATAAAATATTCGATACGCTATATCTCGGAAACTATAACAGACATCGAAATAAAATATTCTACAAAAAGTAATTGGGCAAGAATGTTTACGTTTTAAAGAAAAAATTTTTTGAGTGGGGGCAAAAATAGGGGTAGCTCCCATACAAATCAACAATTATTATAAAATATTCGATACGCTATATCTCGGAAACTATAAAAGATATTGAAATAAAATGTTCCACAAAAAGTAATTAGGCGAGAATGCCTACGCTTTAAAGAAAAAATTGTTTGAGTGGGGGCAAAAAAAGGGGTAGCTCCCATACAAATTAACAATTATTACAAAAAATTCGATACGCTATATCTCGAAAACTATAAAAGATATCGAAATGAAATGTTCTACAAAAAGTAATTCGGCAAGAAGGCCTACGCTTTAAAGAAAAACTTTTTTGGTTGGGGGCAAAAAAAGGGGTAGCTCCCATACAAATTAACAATTATTATAAAATATTCGATACGCTATATCTCGGAAACTATAACAGATATCGAAATGAAATGTTCTACAGAAAGTAATTGTGCAAGAAGGCCTACGCTTTAAAGAAAAAAATTTTTGAGTGGGGGCAAAAATAGGGGCAGCTCCCATACAAATTAACAATTATTACAAAATATTCGATACGCTATATCTCGGAAACTAAAACAGATATCGAAATCAATTGTTCTACAAAAAGTAAAATTTTCGATACGCTTCTTCTGGAAAACTATTACAGCTATCGACTTCGAATATTCTACAAAAAGTAATAATCAAATAATTTATACATTTTGGAAAAAAAGTTGGAGAAGAGCAGCGGGACTAGAACATTTAACAAGTTTTATTAACCTTTAAATATGAATAATGTCGAAAACTTTTAAAACTTTCGACCTCAAATCTTCTTCATCTATTTCTATTATTCATACGAACGTTAAAATTTTGTTATTTTTTCTATGGGCTTTAAAACTCGCACAAGGTTTTTTATTATATTATTTGCAGTACAAAATTACTCGGCTGGGTATATTTAAAGACCAATGTGAAGGGTATATAAGATTCGGCACAGCCGAATATAGCGCTTTTACTTGTTTTTTATTATTATTAGGTAAAAAAGTAATCAAAAACATAAATATTTGTGTTGATGATTCTCTTGATGATTTCCAAAACTTGTTTTGACGATTTTTTACCAAAGATTTAACGATATTGCACCAAAATTATCTGGCCACTATGGCCCAGCCGTTTGATCTGGCTAAGTTGTTTTCGAATCGTATATATTAAAATAAAATTATTTTTTGCCAGGCTTCAAATCGACAGCTATTTAAGGTTTCGGAATAGAACAATATTAATGGAAACTTAAGCTAAAATAATAAAAGCAAAGATTTGTGTTTAAAACACTAAGTTCAATGAAAAATTCGAAGCGTAGGAAAAAACAAGTAAGAGCGGTCTATTCGGCTGTGTCTAATTTTATATGCCTTTCACAATGTATACATTTTTTAATGTCGCTGTCCTGTATTAACAGACTTGACAGTAAAATGAATGTTTACGTCTGTTAGTACAGGATGTCTGGTGGCAAATTTATGTGATGTTTTTGGAAGGCGAGTGGTGATCGTGTTGGGACGAATTACGTGATTTTGTTTTTGTTTACAATAACAAAACACATATAATTCGTCCCAATACAATCACTACTCGGCTTCTAAAAACAGCACATTATATTTTTAAATACGATTATTTTAAAAAAGTAACAAACGGTGCGGGGGAGGATGACGCCGTTGTAATTATCGATTGTGCGGATGTCTCAGTCAAGATGCCGCATTTGCCGAGTGATCATCGCGCGTTTGCTGCAGAGACATTTTTTAAGAGTAATGGTTCTTACATAATTGCTCGTCAACAATTTTGTTTAAAGTTCGGTATTCGGCGAATACCTGATGGACCGAGTATAAATTTAATTCGTTCGTGGGTGCAGAGATTCCGCACAACAGCTTTGGCTATGACTCCCAAAAACATTTAACTGGTTGAAAGCAGAATTCATGAAAATACGCGACTTTTAATACGGAAAAGAGCAGTCTCACTAGGACTTTCAAAGGCGATCATTCGTTAAATTTTAAAAAAGGATCTAAAGTTCCATCCTTTTAAAATTCAATTTGTAAAAAGGTGAAAGAAAGTGACTTTGGTTTACGCAAAAATGTTTTGCGAAACCATGTTGGAGCATTTTCGCACTGTAAATTCATTTTTTTTGGGCGACGAGGCTCATTTTCATTTAAACGGCCATTTTAACAAGAAAACAATGCCGTTACTTATATCCAAGAATCCGCAGCCCTCGATTGAAATATCAGAAACCATTACATTGCCAAAGGGTAACTGTTTGGCGTACCTTATCCACGAATGAGATAATTAAACCATTTGTTTCGAAAATTTAGAGGCCAGGCGACGAATGTCAACGGTAAAAGTTATTGACGCTTGGTTACGAAGTTCTTTTCTCCTAACGTGCGAGCCCATTTATCCTACTTTTCACACACGTGGTTTCAACAGGCTGGGGCGGCTGCATACACAGCCAGAGCTTCGATGAATTTGATTCGGGAAAATTTCCCCCAAAAACTGATTAGTCGCTTTTGGGACATCCAATGGCCACCGAGGTCGCTCGTTCTAGCTCCCATGGATTTCTTATGGGGCTACCTCAAAGAGAGAGTTTATAATAACAATCTCTTGTGGCTTTAAATTAAAAAAATATTCGTCGAAAAAACTGCTCAATTGAACCAAGTTTACTGCAGCGCGTGGCGCAAAGCACAAGGCTCCGTTTTAAACAATGTGCTCAACTCTGCAGAAGACATCTGGGTAACATACTCTTTAAAAAAATAAAATCCTCATTTCCATTCCATCGTTAAATGCTCTTAAAAATACTTTGTGCAAATTATTACGTTATTTATACAAGCTTGCAAATATAAATCTGACACCAGACGCCCTGTACATACTTAAATTTAACAAATCAAACAATTTGTTTTTAAATAATGCTGTCATATTAGCAAAATATACACAGAAATTTTAACGCTTCATTTATGTAAACTTTTTCTTATCATATATGCCCGTCCATAAGTTAATTAGGATTCACATGATAAAATCTTTAAATAAAAGAAAAAGGAAACCTTAAAACAATAAAAACAAAAAATCTTCAGTGATATTTTTTTTAATATTTTATTCTTAAGTGTCTTTGTGTTTTAATTATTTAATTCTTAAAAACAAAATAAATAATCAAAATCAAAAGAGTTTGTTAAATTATTATTATATTTTTGTTTTTGTTTCCGATTTTGCAGTTTATGCTTTATCATTTTCAATTGTTTTAAATACTTTTTGTTGATGTGTGTATATATTTTTAAAAATATTTATTTATTATTATTATTATTGTTAATATTATGTTTCACGCACATTTAATACAACATCGTTTTTTGTTGTTGGTTTTTTAGAGAGAAGTAAAAAAACCTAAAAAGCACACAACATAATTACACTGTCCAACAAATTAAAAATTTTTAATTAAAATAAAATAGCAAACTTGTAGTTTTAAAAGGCCATGTTGAGTAGATGATTTTTGTAGAATAAACTTCTAGTCCAGCTGGTCTTAGTTTTTTTAAGGTTTGGTCATAACTTTGGTTTTTTTGGTCGAGAGGAGCGGAAAAGCACTTTTAAGATTTACATTGTGAAATATTATGGGGATAATTTTTATGGACGGTTTTAACCCTCTAGCTTCGTTGTTTACGTGACAATGGAAATGAAATGAAGACTTTTTGAAAAATAAAAAAAAGTCGATTCAATTTTGCTATAAAAAAATAGTAAACCTCTATACTCAGTTTGGCGGGGTTGATAATCGTGTTCGCCGATATTATGTAGGAAAAATTAAAAAAATTAAAAATTAAAATTAAAATTATTTTTAAAAATTTAACTTGTTAACAAAAACTTTCATCATGTACATTTTGCAAAAGTACCTCTAATTTACACTTTTTTTCACAGCTTTTAAAATATAAAGAAAAAAAAATCATTTAAGCCTTTTGGCATCAAAACATTCCATGATTTTGCTACATATATGTATACGTACGTACATATATGTACATGCATGTGCATGCACGAATTAAAGATCCCAATGGAGTTATAAATAAATTAAAGAATATTAAATAAATAATTTTGATATTGTATTATTAAATAATAAAAAAGTTATGGAAGCAATACTAAAGCAAATGAACAGTTTTAATCGCTATTGATATAGTTTAACAAAATGTAAAAGGCAGATCCTCACGAAAGCTATAAAAAACAAAAAGTTCTAATTCTTTTTTTATTAATTAAGTCAGTTTATTAAATAAGAAAATATTTACCGCAACAACAACATCTGACTCAAGAGGCGGAAAAACCTTATTGACAGCAATATACGGCAATTAGCAACCTTAAGGATCACTCTACAGGTTATATGAGGTTGAAGGAGTGATGGAAAAATCTCTTGCATTTAATCTTCCGGGTATTGGCCTCGAGATTGAACACTCAGCACAGCTATAATAAAGCTGCGATAACCTACTGCATTTGTAGGATGTTTATTTAAATAAACAAACACATAGTCCTACACCAATCCATGCAGATGCTGATATAATATTTTAATTCAATAACGTTTTACATTTAAATTCAAGATTAAGTCAGAGATGTATGCAATATTTGGAATAAATTTACATTGAAATGCATGTATGCGAATTAACAAAATCAGCGTGAATAATTCTCCCTCCCACAACTTTTTATTTTTAGGCTACGGTCAGATCTGTCAAATATTTGCTTAAAAAAGTGTAACCACTATTTGAAGCGAAATATTGTTTGACGCGCTATGTTTTAAAAGGAGTTACATAGTGAAAGAGTAATAAAATTTATATATAAATTAAAACTTTTATAATTTTCAAATATACTATCAAATAAAAAAGGATATTTCATATATAACTCCTAGCGGTACCGCTTCTGTGGGCAAAATTTTTGTCTAATGTGATTACAGCTTTGCTGTTAGAAATAAAATATTTTTTGTACATAAACTTTGGCCGAAAGACAGAGGTGTGACATATTTATGGCAATTGTTATGGCCACCTAATAAAATATTCAAACCACATTTTTTTTAAGAATAGTAAACAGCTTCAAAATTTATTGTTAATACAACAAAAATATAATTAAACTGTTGTAACTTTTCGTCTACCTTTGTATTGTTGTAGTTTTTAAATAAAGGTTTTTGCCATGAATTGTTTAATACAAAATTTTCCAAATTTTTTCTAAAGAAATTGGCCAATTTCTGTCTTTTCTCAAAAATTTGAGACTAATTGACACTAAATACACAATGATAAAACTCTGTTACGTGCCTCACTTAAGCCGCTCAACAATTTTGTTTAACAGATTTTAAAAAGGAGGCAACGCAAAACCGGCAAAAATACTTAAAACAATTGTTTTATTTTCTTTCTTTTTTTACGAATCGTTTTATTTATTTGGCATTTTCGTTACTTATTCATACGTGCACAATAAAATCATTTATTTCTTTGTATTTTATTATCATGTACGGTTGGCTTGAATTAAAATAAAACACACATAGAGAAAAAACATGGTTGGGTATGGTCAAGGGAATATGATGACCGGCAATTTCATTACTTTTTGATAACAAAGGTCATTATAATGATCACCACAATGATACTATAGTTGCAATAAATTTTTGGCGAGAAATGAAATAATGATTATGATTAAAATAACCATTATATGTTTGTAGTAATCATTTCTTCCATTAGGGTTACCTAATCTTGATTATGGGTTATCATGCATATGTTTCTCTTAGATTTTGATAACCTTATTCTTAGAGCGTCATATATTTGATAACACAAAATCATGATAATTACTGCCCTGGCCAAAATAATGATTACCACAAACATATAAGGGTAATATTAATCATAATCATTATTTCATTTCTATGATAACATTTTTTACCCAAAACTAACTACAACTATAGAATTGTTGTGGTAGTCATTCTAATGATCTTTGTAACCATATAATGATGAAGTTGTCTGTGATTATATTCCCGTGACCATACTCAACAACATATTTTCTCTGTGTGCAGGATTTTCTGAATGAGTAAAAATGTAAACTCAAAAGCAAAAATTAAACACACAAAACAGTTTAAGGACAGTTAAATAAAACATGTTAAGAGTTTTTTTTTTGGTTCAGCTAAAAAATAAATCTGGTTTTCCTTAAAAACCGCGTAAGTCTTAAAATAATTTCTTTTAAAAAATGTAAAAGGTTTTCGTAGTACTTAAATTGACTCTGGAAACTTTATTTCAACAGGCCATTATCATTATGTAAAGGTTATAAAAAAAATTTGAGGTTTCTAAAGGGTGCAGAAGATTCGGTACAGCGCTCTTCCTTGACCAGAAATTAAAATGCCAACTCCAAAATATTTCTTAACAATTTCGTAAATCACTTCATCTCATTCTTATTATTTATTTGTAAATAAAAGTATTTTTGTTTTTAAATTTTTTGAATGGTTAAATATATTTATTTTATTTTTATAATTACAACCATGATTTATTTGAAACTTGAAATGGACAAAAGAGTAAAGGTCAAGCCTTGCATTTTATTTCATTGGTGAACATCTCTTATATGGAGAAAAAAAAATTTCCAAAATATGTTAACGTTAGTAAATCCTCATACTTATTTCCAAAGCAGTTCATTAACAAGTTGGTTTAAAACTTAGGGCAATGATTCAGTTACTTTTTTTATTTAAATGTCTCTGCGATTTAGAATTATATATTTATTTGCCATTATGTGCCGAAATATATACATATAAGGGTAATAAAAAATCTCTAAAACCCTTTAACTGCCTACGAAATTCAATACCAAATTAAAAAATTTTTTATATTTTTAAGACACCAACATCTTTACAATGTGAAACTTTAAATTTAATTTTCTGAAATTTGCTTATGCCCGCTCTTTAAAATTGGTTTCCAAACATAAAATTTTTATAAAAATAAACATAAAAATCAAACTTAATTTTAATTTACGACCAATTAACATAAATGGTAGAGAACTTAAGCTGTTTGTTAAAAACAAGCAAAACTAAAGATTTGTTATTTTTTATTCTTATATTTTGTTTAGTTTAGTGTAAAAAAAAAAATATTTAATTGTTTTGTTTAATTTTCTTAAAGCCAAAGAGTATTTAATATTAAATAAACAAATCAAATTACAAACTCAAACGTACTTTGCTCACTCGTGGAAACAGCTTTAGAGCTGTTGTAAATGTCTGCCAATAATATTTTATGTCATAAATTTTAAAAGTTTATGACAAAAATTTTTCCAATGAATTAAGAGGAAGCCAATATGTAGTAAGTAGAGTTGAATTGTGTTTTTTTTTTCTTAACTTATTTAATTATAATTTTTTATTACTTACTTGAGCAATTAAACATATACGAATGTAGGATTTTATGATAAACTGTTGCCCAGTGTTGCCAATTCTGTCATTTGCGAATGAATGAATGGCAGAACCTTCATAAATTTTCTATGTACCTACTGATCACCACGTATTCTAAAAATGCAAGTGTTTTAGTGGGAAAATTAGAAAAAATGTAAAAGCGTTGGGGTTTCGGCACTATTACCGTCCTGTGTAAATCCCAAGTATATCTTGCTTAGAAAATCAAACAAAATTGTTACAACTTCCATGTTTACGTAAGTTTTTATTTAATTTATTTTTAACAATTGCAAAAATGCAGACTTCATTTGGTTTAAAATTCTCTTTAACAAAATTTACGCCAACTCTTTATGACCAAAAGGGAAAATCGAACGAACCGTTTTTATAATGCAACATTTTATAATTTTAATCAGTTGGTTTGTTTTCATTAAATTATTTAATTTAAGTTCACATTGGCTACAGATAAAAGATTTATATATGATAAGAAAATATTAAAGTGACCAGATGAATATATGTCGTAAAGATTTCGGTAGCTACATTCCTTTAAAAATTATGGTAAAAAAGAAATATTAAATTTTAATTTAGGAGCATTTGCCATAACTTAACAATCAAACAAACTAATCAATTCAAAAAAATTGTAAAATCAAAAGCAAAATAATAAAAAAAAAAGATAGTTTTTTTTAATTAAAAAATGATTTAGAAAAGTAAGACAATTAAAATAAAAAACACATGTAAAAATGTTGAATTAAATATTTTAATATGGTCACCTTATTAAAAAATATATTTTTATATTCAACAGTGCATGATGATCATGCCACCGACGAAATTGCCCAAGTAAACATATGTATCTTTCTTGTATAAAAGTGTATAGACACGTAATTAGTTTTCTTCGCCAAATCATACAAACATGCACGAATCTCCCAAAAAAAAAACATGAATTAAATTTAAAACAAGTAAGAGCGCTTTATTCGGCTGTCCCGAATCATAAATACCCTTCAAGTTGGTCTTTTGTTTACACCTAGTCATCTGATCTAGTTAAGTTATAAGTTGGTTTACCTAATATTTTTCCATTATAAACTTGCCACGTCTCTACTTTACGACTGCCAAATATGAACTGTCAAGACAAATGTTTACCAAAATGGCATTAAAGCAAAGCAGTTTACCTTGCCAGCGGACAACCTGTATAAGGATTCAGAATATTTATACTTTATGGGGTCTTAAGTGAATATTGTCTATATTACAAACGGAATGACAAACTGATATATACCCTAGTCACTATGTGAAGGGTATAAAAATGTTGTCGTATTTTTTTCCAAGACAATGGAAATTCGTTATAATTATTTTAAATATGTCTTTAATTATGGGACAAAGTGTTGCCAACGAAAGTAACAAAAAAAATGCATTTGAAAAAATGCTCAACGATATTTCTAATAATATAATGGATAAAGCAAAATTCCTTTTCAAGTGTCACATATTTTAGGAGGCTCTAACAAGTTATGTTGAAGAAATAGAGAAGTTATTAATGATTACGATACGGGTGATCTAACTAAAAGTTTGATTGGATTTACCATCATATGTTTACACTAATAATTTAACAAATTTGAATGATAGTAAAAATGTTGCTTTTGAAGTAGATACTGTATACAAAATTATTATTTCTTTTTTCTTAAACCAGTTTTCAGATCCAACCCAACTCAATTTCATTTGAGTCTCAGTTAACTTCATTCTAACACGATTGTTTGCTGTTGAACTAAATTAAATCATACTATCGGAACCATGAATTTTGGAGCGGAAAAGAAGAGACTCTCTTTAAAAATTATGATTTTTAGCTAAATCAATTTCCCTTCATCGAATCTATAAAGCAAATTAGAAAAAAATGCTTCTGGGCATAAGGATATTGAGAACTAAAGTGGATCATACTGTCCATTGCTTTATTCATAAGCAAACAAACCCCTGTTACATTAGTTCGTCCGTTAAAAAACTTCTTTCAATATCTCTTAAAAGTTATGAGTGTGCACTTGCCTAACGTATTAGGTGAGCGGAGATGGTTTACATTAACGCCTGACGATCAATACAAATTTTTAACTATGAGCACTCACTTTAGGTGAGTTTCCGTCTGAAAAACACTAATGACATGGGAAAGTTTTTGACAGGAGGGCTCAGCTCCAAACTCCCTTACTTTCTAATTTCTCCCCCCTTCAAACTAGCCAGAAAGAAGTTTTAGGTCCTGTGGTCTGGGCGAAAATTCTTTAACCACTAGCATCCCTACATTGTCACCCTTGGCTTTCGTTGATTAGACACACTCTTTGAAACATAATTCGAGAGGTAAATTTCTAGAAATACATCTACCGACGTTGTTAGGGTGCTAATTTTAGCTGTAAGACGCGGTCTCGCTTCTCAGATGCCTGCGGTTAACTAGTGCGGTCTACCACACGAGTAGCGCATGAAGCCAGATGCGTAAGATTTAGGGTAAGAACCCATGATTTCCTTTCTGCATAGAGAGCACTGGTCATCCTCTTTATAGATTTTTCTACATTTAACCTGTCTAGCATTAATCCTGCATTCTAAAATCAAGAGTTTTATTCTTGAATTTATCTAAAATCGTACTTGAAACTTTTAAGTACGATCTGCATTTAGGTTCTTTAAATCATGTCAATTCGAACGGTTTCAAAGAGTCAAGCAGAAAAAACTTGTTGTTTTTAAAAATATATTTTAAGATTTAAACACAATATATCTCGGTGGTCTAAATGGCAGCGCGCTGGTGTTGCAGTTCGAAGAGTCCCAGGTTCAAGTCCCAGCTACGGCTAGCGCAGAAAAAAATTCTAAATATGAACACATTTTATATGTATAAAATCAAAATATAATATAAAACTCTTATTCTTTAATAGATGTTCCTTAGTCAAAAAAATGAGTTTTATATTTAAATAAATCCGTTTTACGTTCAAGTCAATCTTTTTAACCCTAAATCAAGTACGGTTTCGAACTTAAGTCCATTCTTTTCTGGCTTAAATGCCGTGATTTACAGATTAATCTTCTTTTTTGGGGAAAATAAGCAAGTCCGTTTTTTAGGATACAAGTTTCCTGATTTCTTCGAAGCACATTATATTATATAACCGATATATTAGTGAAAAGCATCCCATATTACGGGGATGCGTAAGTGACTCGATACGTTAGAATACCTCTACGTCACCAATGATTATTTTCGCCCATTTTTGTAGGCGGTGAAGTAGCTGTAAAACAGTCTTTTAAGCAGCCCAAAGATAAAAGTTTTACTCAATTTCGGTCGAACATAAGTGGAATAAATATTGAGAAGTAGCTCCCACACATTTCCAAGACACTTAAATGCTTTTTTCGCCACAAAAAAAACGTGTTTCCAATTTGATTGTCCACGGCGTCAAGATTTTCTTTTTTTATAAAAACGATGCATTGTGCTAAACAATATTGGATCTTATGGGTATTCATCTCGACCCTTAAGCGTATCGTTAATACTTTTCTTCATAGCTACAACCTCTAAAAAGCGTGGTCTGTAGACCTTGCGGTACTACATATACTCAATATAAGTCAAGAAACAAGCTGAGATAAAAGATCACCATGCCAGACTATATCAATCGCCTTAGAAATATCTAAAGCGACCACTTTACTTTCACCAAAATAATTAATGGAAGTATATCACTTTTCTATTGGAAGGGCCTTTGCGAAAAATGTACTACCCGATGCTTGATAAATCGTTGATTTTTAGATAACTAACAAGGCGGCACTTAACCGTACCCATCATAGCTTAGAAAGTGCTAAAAAAATAGCTATTTGCCGACAATTCCCTTTTTGGGAAATGTCGTAATATTAGACTGTTTTAAGCATATTAGGGGTTAACCGGTACGCTATACATTACTGAAATCTGAGTACTAGTTCCGAAAAGTTTTCTCCCAACTCCAGTGCTGGCATTCCATAGGGCCCAGAAGACTAAGAACAATATGTGTGGCATAGTCCTGTTCAAATAGAGTCATTTCACGTCTGATTACTTTGCAAATGAAGATCTCGCTTGTTTGCAAAACAAAGGAGCATCGGAGTTTATGTAAATACGCTTCCTCTCTGAACCTGACTGAAGTTTTGTAAGCCTAAATAAATAAATATCATCCATTGTTAAGAACATGGTTGAGATTTGCCAAACGAGCCTTTTGGTGGGCTGTTTTCAAAATATTACGAAGTCTGAAGAACGAAAAGAGGAAAAAATTGCCAAATGGTCCGAGTTGCCAAAAGGTGCTACTAAATCTAATTCGTACTTTTTA
Organism: Melanophora roralis; assembly: GCA_963583895.1. Taxonomy (NCBI): domain Eukaryota; kingdom Metazoa; phylum Arthropoda; class Insecta; order Diptera; family Rhinophoridae; genus Melanophora; species Melanophora roralis. The sequence continues at coordinate 108,461,556 of OY757187.1, read as the reverse complement.
GGGTTTAGAGTATTTTTTTTGGTTTACTTTAACAAACAAAATGTTTATTGGTTTATTCACTAGTTGTGTAGGGTGATTACGCTTGGCGAATAACTTAACATAGCAACCTTTTGGAGTCATATGGTGGAAATATCAAAGCCTAAAAATTGGGAATATTGGAGTCACCAACAACAACGATTTCACTGTCCGAAGAATCTCCAAAGATTCTGGTTATGGAGTCAGAAAGGGAGTCAAATCCATATTTGTATTGATATTATAGAAGTCCCGCGTTTGGACTTCCATAAAGTAATACGAAGTATAGTATATGTGACTTACAATAACGCCATAACCATAACCGTTGCCATAAAACCAAAACTAAATTGATTTCTATGGTTATTGCTATGGCGTAATGATAAGTCACCTATAATTAAATACAGTGTTGCCCATAAGTTTGGTTCGAACAGCTGATTACTGTGGTATGCTTTAGTCGCGTATAGATAGATGAACCTTCAGACCTGGTTTTGAATTAAATTCAAAGACAGTCAAATTGTGCATTAAAATGTTTTCGTTAGTTCAACGCTGTATGTACATAAATGTTTTATAATCATACCTAAATTATAAGGATTTATTGACAAAAAAGTCCCACTTTTCAGGAAGAAGTGAAAACACATTCGTCCAAATACGTAAAAAAATGTTTAAAAGACTGATAACGATTTTTCTTTAACTTTAAAATAAATCGATTTTAAAAATTTATGACAGTTTCATGCAAAATATTCAATATTCTCCAAAACTAATTTTATGTTCAGTCAGAAACTACCACCCAATTTATTTGCTTTATAAGCATGCACCTGACAGGATATCAAAGACTTTAAGAAGGGTGAATAAGATTCTATTTAGATGTTTGCATCGACAATACGCAGCAAAAGTCTTTGGCCAATTTTTTAATGTGAAAAATCATAAAAACATGCTCAGTTTAAGAATTTGTTTTCCTGTACTATATGCTCAGTTAAATGAAATGAATGTGATGGCATGGCAATGCATGGGATTTAAAAATTTTGTTACTTTTTTATTATTTCAACATAAATACAATATAATTTTTTTTTGTTGCTCCTTTTTTTCCAATATACATATGTACATTTATATGATATTTTTGTAAAATTATTGCTCATATGTATACATATGAACATTATGATTGCTACTTAGACATCATACAACGAGTCATATTGTTGCTGTTGTTGTTGTTGTTGTTGGTTTTGTTAGCCAATTTTGTATTGCAAAATTTAATTTGTTTCTGTTTTTATTACATATTTTTTTCAGAATTGTTTGGTATAAAATATGGTAATAAAAATTAAAGTTATTTAAAGTATAAAGAGAAAATCGTAAGTGGATGTTTTTAGTTTCGGTTTCAACTTTAATTTTCTGCCTCAATTCTTGGCGGCATTTTAAATATGTTCCCGCCATAAATGCAGTGTTTTGGAATATTACTGCTGCTGCTGTCGTTGCTGGCAAATAGAAATTAAGTTAGTTGGCTGTTCTGAAATGACCATATAAAATTAAATTTACAACTTTGTTTTTTAAAAACATAAGTCTGCATGAAGGCACATTAAGTTTCTCTTTAAACTGATTAAAAATTTTGTGTAGTTTTCTGTTTTTATTATATATTTTCCTTTTACTCTTATTCACAGCTGGAATTTAACTACATTTTAATGGTGGGCAATTCCTTAATGGTTGTTATTAAAAAGGAAGTTGCAACAATTAAATTTTGCATTTAAACGGTTAATGCATGTTAAGAAAATCCCTTAAGTTCACCAGAGGATTAATAAAAAAATCGTTTCAAACATCAAGGGGATTTGAGTGAGTAGAATCATAAAATGGCAAATGAAATGGATAAAGTACATTTTTTAATTTTATATTTAATGTTACTTGTACCTAGAGAGAAAACAAGGGTAAGCTTAGATGCAAACATTATTACAGAAAACTTTTGCAATCCATGATCATTGAAGTCGTTTAATATGCTTGGAACAACCATATTATGTTTGCAGTAAATCTCGGATCTTAAACATATTTTTACGTAAAGTATTTCTATAAATATTGCTGTGAACTAATCCCAAATTTTCTATTAATATTTACATATTTCCTGATTAAAGATTATTTAAAATTTTCGAAAATATTTTTTGTTCTCATATTTAGGCGTGTGGAGATTTATACGAATTGGTCTAGGGGGCCAACAGAAGTTCGGATCTCATTTAAACTTTACGATAATTGTAGTGTACTGCATACGGAACTTTTAGCGATTGGCAAAGGGCTAACTGGCTACGGTACTATATGATATTATCGGGATCTTCACGGATAGCTGAGCCGCTACTAGATCCATTACTATACTATAGTTTAGATCACATATAGTCTGAGAATACCGGACATCCTTAAAGTTCTCGTTCGACTTTTTGTATACCCAAGTTTAAAAAGATTTTACCGTTTGTGTGTGTAAAGCTTGTGCAATGTGATAGGATCACGGGGGTAGCATTATTAAATTTTTTCTTCAGAATACAGAATTTATAATAAAAATATATTGTAAAAATTTTGAAGTTAATAACTCTAACAATTTCCAAAATAAAGCGTATCCAAACTTTCAAAAAAATTATTCGTTTGTGTGGGGACTAATTTTTCCCCTGCTTTTCTCCAACTAGTTTTTTTTCCAAAAGTAAGATATTGCCTTTCAATTACTTTGTATAGGTACTAAATTTCAAGTTCATAACTGTTACACCTACAGAGACATAGTCTATCAAATATTTGATAAAAGTGGGTAACTGTATGGAGCAACCGCTGTTTCTATGTACTTAAAAACACTTATTACAAAAGTCTTCATATTACAAATAAAGATTCCTTATTAAAAAAATTCGGGTATAAACACTTATTTTGAAAAGCATTAGACAATTATTGAAAAGAAATTAAAAGAACAGCATTTTTCTTAATAAAAATAAAACAAAAACGTATTAAAATGTTTAAAAAATTAAGAAAGTTTATGCAAGCTTACACCTTGAACATGGTATAAATTTAAAATTGAGACAATTTAAGCAGTTGAATTTTTTGTTCACACACAATAAACTAGGTTTACTCAATTAGCATATGACAGCTAATATATTATTTTCCAGGGACCGAAAATAACAGTTATTTTTAAAATTTGAAATCAAAAAGTCTCGTGGATATAATTTGTCTATCAGATATTTGAATACAGCATATTGATGCTGTTATGCTAAGGAATAATAAACTTAAAAGACTTTAATTTTTTTGACTTTTTTCAAAAAAGTCAATATATAATAGTTATTGTTTGACTTTTATTCTTTCGGTCAGAAATAAAAGTTAAAATTTGACTTTTGTTCCTATTGAAAGCAGATGTTAAAAAAGTTAGATAAAATATTAATTAAATATTAACACAGTTTTTATTTTTAGAATTATAAGTACATGTTGTATTTGTATTAAAACAAAAAGAAAAAAAAATATAATAGAGTACATATGTATATAAAAACGGTTATTGGCTAGAAAGTTAAGGAGTTGGTGTTTTGCATATTTTGCTCTAAAAATACAAACTACATTTAACTTTTATTTTTGACTTAAAAAATAAAAGTCTATTTTTAACTTTTATTTTTGACCGAAAAAATAAAAGTCAGATTTTAACTTTTATTTTTGACTTAAAAAATAAAAGTCTAATTTTAACTTTTATTTTTGACCGAAAAAATAAAAGTCAAATTTTAACTTTTATTTTTGACCGAAAAAATAAAAGTCAAATTTAAACTTTTATTTTTGACTTAAAAAATAAAAGTCAAAAAATAACTATTATATTTTGACTTTTTTGAAAAAAGTCATAACTGTTACGGTCCCTGTTATTTTCATTTTTATGGTGCATTAAACAAGGTAGGATCTATTATTTACGACATATGTTTTCTAGCTTATATTGGCAAATTTTTTATATTTTATTACCGCTGTGTATGCCATGTGTGCGATAGCAATATTTTTGGCAACTTAGCTAGAATTAAGCTACCACAAAAAATATGTAAAATTTTTACCGGAAGTTTTTATTGTAGAGGCGAGGTCACCTTATTATTCCACTATGACAAACATATTAAAAGCTTTTAAGCATTTTTTCTAACTTAACAAAGTTCTCATTAAATTAGCAGGGTTGTACTTCGAGCTTAACACAATTTGTAAGCGCATTACTAATAATTTTTCAAATTTATTAATTGAAATCTTGTATGGTAAATTAAGCTTAATTAAGTCCTTAATTGCGTAAATGTCCTATTTATGCAGTTACGGTCTATGTGTGAACATGGTATTATGTAAGTACGAAGTATTTAAAAATTAGTTTAACTAAAAAATTACTTCTAGTGATTATTTACCATAATGGGACAACTGTATATAAAAAAATATTTAAGTTTGCAAAAAAAAAAATCAAAATTTGGCAATATTTCTTGCAAAAAAATATAAATTCAGAAAAAATAATTTCTAATTGTTATTCATTGTTGAACTAATTGTTTCTTAATACAAATTTTTGATTTTTAGTTTGGCTTAAGTTCATATAATTTCTTTTTATTAGAAGAAATTATTATTTTCCGTTAATGTTAAAAGAAACTTTGAATTTGAAAAAAGCAGATTTTTCTACCGATACTAGCCGAGTAGATTGCATTTTGGAAAGCAGCTACGCAATTTCATCATCAGTACTCTTTAAACGGTAGTAGAGTATTTGGTTGTAAACATCACCTATTTAACTTACACGTAACAGAGAAAGGGATACGGCATGACTGTTTTCTTTCGTTTTTATGCCCTTCACATAAGTAATAAGGGTATATATAAGTTTGTCATTCCGTTTGTAATTTCTTTATTATCCATTTGGGACCCCATAAAGTACATATATTCTGGATCCTTATAGATCGGCTTCCCTGATTTAGCGTTGTCCGTCTGTCCGTGTTATGGTTGAAATCAACTTTTTGAAGCCCGCCGATATCCCATAGACCCGTAAGTGGTATCAAACTCTCAGAGATAGTCGCGAGAAAATCGGCATTGAAATTCAGAAAAATCGGCCAATAAATGACCGAGATATAAGCAAAAAACCAAAACTACCTCCTTTTTTTCAGTCTACAACAACAACAAAGAACATACTGATGTATGTCGCCCCTAGAGAAAAAAAATGTATCACAGACCCCCATTAGTTTTTCATCCCAAACGTATTCCTAGAGTATACTCACCCCCTATCTCCACGCTCTAAGGGGGTTGCCATACAAAATTTACAAAAATGATGTAAAATTCCCCGTCACCCGTGGAGCGTTAAAAAATGACACCGACCCCTATTTAAAAATTAGAAATATTTGATAAGTAAAAAAATGGATAAAAATAAAAAAAAGGTTGGGATTTCGAAAGGTCAATGTGAAGGGTATATAAGATTCGGCACAGCCGAATATAGCGCTCTTACTTGTTACTTTGTAAGTTAGGACGAAGTTTTCTTTTCATATACACTATGCTTTTTTCCATTAAAAGTCTCTTTGGCAACACTTGACTATCGGTCGAGCATCATCCATCTCTCAGATGGAATGAAACGCTTTTTATTCTTGTATATTATGTATATACAAGAGGGGTAAATCATTTTTAATTTTTTTTTTTCAACGACAAATGGACAACATTAACGAAAAACAATAATATCTTCTAAAAAAAAGAAATTATATGAATTTAAGACAAACTAAAAATCAAAAAATTCTATTAAGAAATAATTTCTTCAAAAAAAAAAAAAATAAATAAATAAATAAATAAATAAATAAAAATCAGAAAATAGTAATTAATTTGCTAGAAATAACTGCAAAATTGTTTTATTTAAAATTGTAAAAAAACAATTTAATATATAAGTTATATTAGTACCTTTTGAAAAGTAATTACTTTAAAACATATGAAAAAATTAAAAAAGAAAAAAAAAACACAATCACGTTGCGAAAAAAACGTTTAATTTTTAGGTATTAATAACCACTCACATGTGAAGGCGCCAGGATTGTCTTTCACAAAGTTGGGCCAGGAGCATTAAAAAGGTTTTTGAGAATTGAAGTAAACTCACATGCTTTAATACTTTGTTCATACTAAGACTGGATTTTGTTCAAACACAACTTTTAAATGCAACTTACTTAATATTAAATACGTCAATTTGGAAAACATACCTGCAAAGAAATTAAAAAAAAAAAATTAAACAAGATTTAAAAATTTAACTGTAAAAGTAATAATATATAAAAATTCATAGCCGGCTAAGTCCGACCATAGTATTCTCTAAACAACAATTCCCTTTATTTAAAGTCAGCATTTATATTTGGAATATTGTACGCAGGCTAAGGAGATTTCTAAAAGTGGGGTAAGTATGGTCTGATTTTCGAATAAAAATTATATGACCCAATTTGGTTTTGTAATTTGTATAATGAGAGGTTGGCTCTTTAATGGGTCTTACTTACAGAAATTCCCGCATTAAGTCTTTTAAGGAGAAATCATCCTACCAGATCATATGATGATCATTATATTTATGGACCATCCTTCTTATCTTAGGCCTCTATCCAATATCGGTTTTTAAAATTATCTAATGCATATCGTTATCGGAGCGAAATTCTGTGGATATATTTTTTACAATTATTAACATATAATTGAGCTTAAGACTTTTGCTATTTTTTCTCTCCCTGTATATTACTGCCCTACATTACGAAATTTTAAGATAAGAAGACCTACAATGCAACAAAAGCAATTGCAAATAATAAGCAATTTTTTTCTAAATGGCGATAAGAGTATTAAAATATATTTAGATTTACAAAAACAAACATTCTAACATATACGATTAGACTTAATGGGACCTTGTTATAAAATTATTATCAGTAAAAAAATATTATTAGCAAAAGATCATAAAACAAGCAAATATTTCTATATTCTATTCAAGTACTTACGTTATGGGAGGCTGATGGAAGGAGGCAAATATAAGAAAATCTCAACAAAAAATTTTTATGAAAATTTTTACAGCTTGCTGTTAAGAAAGCTTATAATCAGGAATTAAAAATTTTAATAAAAAATAAATTATTTTTATATATATTTCGAATGCCATTTCATGGATTTTTCATTAAGGACCTTTGTAAACTAAAATTGCATGGTATAGGTCCAGGCAAAATAATAGAGAGTTAAAAAAAGGTAAAATAAAAACTAATAAATGTTTGACTGTGATTCTCTTTTACATCTGACATAAACCTGACTTAAAATATTAACCAGGAAATGTTCAAGTAATTACTTTCTATTTTGATTTGTTTTGTAAAAGGATGAAAAGTTAGAACATCCTTTTCCCTCCCTTGATAACCGCCTCGTTCACATATTCATAAAAGAAAAAAACCATTTCAAATAAAATGTCTTAATTAAACATAACTTTTTAAAAAGCTGAGCTTAAACAATTAATAATAAAAATTTTTTTATCAAACCTACAGGTGCTTGTTGTTCTACTTCTTTAGTGGCAACATTTTGTTAAAAACAATTCAGAAACTCAAATATCATGTGGTTTTTTACCCGCATAAATTTCTTCTTTTTAATTACAGGTTTTTGAAAAACACAAATACGAAACGCCTTAAACGTAATTGAATGTTAACCTGGTTCTCTCAAATGTTTCGGTTGATTTCAAACATTTTTCTTGTGTCTGAAAGTTGTAAATACAAAAAAGTTGGGCAGGAAGCAAAACAATTTGATTAATGACAGCTTTAATGGCAGATCACATTGTATTCACCTGTAGGCTTAAACTATTTTCTTTTTCTTTTAGAACGAAATGTTTTTATTTAGTCTATATAATGGAGAAAAACCTGATGGTTCGGTAGAAGTTGTCAAAACTGTATCTGCAAGTTTGTTTTTTTTTTTGCTGAATTGCATTGCAGTATGTTTCGCTTTAAGCGCAAAGTCCATTTTATTACAGATTCTTAGTATTAGTAAAAATGAAAAATTAAATAATGCATTGTCAGACTTTTAAGTGCAAAACGTACTTAGTTTACACGAAGTTTAGCAGCAATATCGAGAAAAGTTCGTAGCCAATATATTTGACAGAAATCTGAAGCAGTTCTGACAAGAATCTGCCAGAAATTTAATGGAAATCAGTTTGCTTATAGCTGGGGTTAAACCAACGGTCCCTCGTTTAGTAGTCTAGGGCGCTGCCACACCACTCCGTTACCTTGTTTTTTAAATGATAATGCATATTTTGTTTGCAGTGAGAATAAAATACTAAAACACAAAATAGGCACAGGAAAAAGATATTTTATAGCAAAGTCATAAACCAAAACAAAGCTCAAGGGAATAAGACCCACGTAGACACTTCTGTAAGAAATCGATCAGAAATCTTACAAATGTATCGTACATAATAACTCCCAGGCATGTATAATTAAAATCTCTTAGTTTTCGTTACAAATCAAGTAATATTTTTTATCAGACTTGTCTAAAGCTGGCATTCTTGGCCAACTTTACTCACTAGAAAAGCGATCAGAAATCTTCAGACACGTGGGATATTAAATTTCTTAGACATGTCTAACAGAAATCTGTTAGCAACCTCTGCAAAATACTTTATTTGTCAGACCTGTCTGATAGAGACATTTTTAGCCAATTTTGCTGGTTGGGTAGCGGTTTATAAGTAGCATTTTATAATTTAACCTTCTGACGCATTAAAGCTAGAATTTGCTTTCGCACTTTGACGTAAAATCTGTAAAAAAAAACTTACACATACATGTGTATGCAAAAAGTATTTAAAATATTTGCTTGAAAGCGAATATGTGAATAATTTTAATTTGAAAATCATTGAAAAAATCTAAATATAATATTTTTACGATTAGAGCTCTATATTTAGAAGCAACTGTTTTTAAAGAAAGTTTGGCATCAATAACATATTTAATTGAGATTTTTTGGAAAGGAAAAAAATTTATCATATTTTCATTTGACAGATTCTTACGACTGTGTAAGATAGTAAATACTGGCATTTAGAAACATATGGGAAGAAAGATTTAACTAGAAATCTTCACCAGTATGTAGGGGAGCTAATTAAGGATGTACAATAATTTTGCACAGTTTTGTGAAACTGCAGCTAGAGTTGATGTTTTATGTAAATAAATTTAAAGTGAACCTAATAAAGAACCAGTATGGGCTTTAAAAGAGTAATGACACAATTCACTAATTCTGTTCAGTTAAATTAAAAGTGCACCCAAATAAAAGGCAGCACAATCAAAACTACTATATATAATAAGATTTGGCACAGCTAAGTAAAACACTACTTACTACACGTTTCCTTTTTTTTTAATTTTTAAAAACTTTTTAAAACTATATGCAAAAAAATATACATATTTTTTTTCAAAACATTTTTCTTTGAAATATCACCATATTCAAGTATATCCATCCCTGCCACCAAATTAAACAAATAAAATTTTTTGAAAAAACTTAACAATCAAGAAACCGGACATATTACTTGCCTTCAAGAGGCAGAAAGCATCTTTAATATGTAACTTTAGAAACAAGTCTTTTGATAAAACTTTTACAGCTACAGAAAACAAATATAAGTGTGTGGCAAAACAGTGACAGAACCGAGTATGTTTAGGTGTTCTATAGTACTTATATTACAGGTGTTCGCATGATCGATTGAGGTTCTGTTAACAAATTTTTCTCTTCTTTCCTTTCTTTAATGTAAAATAAAAACAATGTTGGCAACGAAGTTAAGTGTGTGGAAATTGTTGGATGCTGGGGAAAAAATTGAAATCGAAACTTTTTCATTTTAGATTTACAAACATTAAGGCTTTTCCATCGCGCAGTGGTTGGTGTCTTAAAAAAAGACATGCAAAATTTTTCTAAAAAAGAGTTTATACCACGACATGTCCTTAGAACTGTTATTCTTGCAACTGCAAAAATACAGCGCTATGACTTTTACATTGGTGCGCCTTTTTTCTAAATGTTAATATTACTTATGTTCTGTTGTTATATAGCTGCATGAATATGCTTCAACCTAATGTATAATTGAATATTTTAAACATGAGTTTTTATTCAAAGTACCCGCAAATAATAATCAATTTTTTCTACGAAAGTCATAATCGTTTTTTATTTGGGATTTATTGTTCTCTTTTCCATTCTGCCGAAAAAATGAAAACTTATCCGCTGCAGACCTTTAGTTTGCATATAACCAAGACAAATAAGTTAGATATTCATAAGTAGTTAATCAATCCCGACCATATACACCCAACACCACAATTAATTTTATATTATGCAAATATATTTTGATAGTATTATTTATTTGCAGCTTATGAGGTTAAGTGTAATTTTCGGGAGTTGGGTATGTATATGGTGCATATTGAAAAATTATGGATTGTTATTGACAGGATTTTATTTAAAACTTTGCGGCATTTGGTGATAAATACACGCAATATATTATATGAGGATATACTTAAACTCGAGGCATTTATTGCCTAAAATATTTACGCCAGAAGGATATATCGCTCATTTGCCAGAACAACTTCATAATGCAAAAAAGTCGGTTTTGAGAAAAATGCGTTTTAAGTTTTAAAATTGTCTACATTTACTAAAAAAGACAAGTGGCATTTCATTTTCAAACGCAAAAGGTAAAATACAACAATTTAAAGATTCAAGCTTTACACGGTATAAAACATAAAATATACAATAATTCTGCATCATTTACTTTATAAAATAATTTTTTTGAGTTATGACGGTGTTCTTGAAAATAAGCGTTATGTATGGGGGCTATGGCAAAAAATGAATCGATCTTGTTTGTATTCAGCATAATTGCATAACTGCATATTGACAATAGTATCGATATTACTATTGCCCTATTATGACACTTAATTTCAGCTCCGTTGGAAATGAGACTGCAGCTGAATTGAAACAAAGGAGTTTTTAAGCAGATTCTATTGTATGGGAACTACCCAGCTCTTCCCCTACTGTGTAGTTTCTGTGAAAGGAATGAGAAATGCTTAAAGGATAAGGCGATAAGGAACTTGAATAAGGTAGAAGGCTGTAGGCTATTAAAATCTCAAGACTTTTTTTACCCTGATTTTCTTATAGCATTGCGAACACACTCGTTTGAAGAGGAGGGACACTGTTGACTTTTATGCCTGATCTATCACAAGCCACCGTGGAACCCTTAGGGGCGCAAATGTACTAACAAATTATTTCAATTTGCCTTAGAAAACTATTTAGTTAAATGTTTGGTCAGTAAAAAGTCTTAAAAATCAAATATATTCACAACCCACAATTCATGATTTTCTTGTTTCTCATGTTTCTTACGTCTTAACTTTGATTTTAATTAATAAAATGTTTTACAAACAACAATTGTTTTGGGCAAAAATACAGCAGTTGACCAAAAAGCATAAAAATATTCAATTCAGCTTAAATGAATGTAGACAACACACATGGAATTTCTATAAAAAAAAATTAATAAGATTTGAAATGAACTAAAAAGCCGGTTTTTTGTACAAAAGTGTTAAGTGCAGCAAACTAAATTAAACTTTATGTACATTATAGCCTTAAATGCAAACATATCGTCATCTTAAATACGAACATATTGAGAAAGTCTTAACGGGTTATAGGGTGGTGGGTAAATACGCGAAATCCTTTTTAAGATTTAATGTCGCAGTTGTGGAAAAAGAAAAATGGAGAAAACGGTTTATTACCTTCTCTGCGTATGTCTTGCCTTAGCTGTCAAGAGACCTAAATTCGTGGGCAGTAGGGCACTTATTGAATGGTTGAGATATCTTCCAGTCATAGGGTGGATCTAGTATTCCGGGTAATAATTTCTAAGTGGCGCTACGTCTGTCAAGTGGTATGATCATGTTCAATTCAGATCTCACTTGACAGTTTGCGAGTAAGGCAAAATAGCATTATAGAAAAACAAGTAAGTAATCTTTCTTTAATGCATTCACATTTTTTCTGACAATGTATGTAAGTTCACTTGTGAAATGCTTAAAATTATCAAAAGCTAAAATTATTTTGCAATCTTTTTATGGCTTTATTAAACATTCTTTAAAAACAAATAAATTAAAACAAAAAATTAATGAAAATAATTGCAACAATGGAATTCAGTAATAGGTATGAAAGATTTTTAAACTGGTATACAACAAATAACATGTGAAAATCTCACACTTGGGTGTGTGATATGTGTGTGAACGTTGTCAGTGTTGTCAAAATTTGCTTTCAAAATCAACGAGCAAGTACTTACCCCACAACAGCGTTTACAATTTGGAAAATGTTTTTTTTTTTCAAATTTTACTCTTTTAGCGAGAGTGTGACAGAAGGCACAAATTTATGGATCCGCAGTCACTCGCGGCAGTTCGGTACCAGCCCGTACACTACTAGAAATGTTTTTGGGTATTCAATCAACAACTTCAAAATATTTAAGCTACCAGGACTGGATTGCCTAATTCCAGCGGACATGTACGTAACATCTAGCTGGTCATCCCAATGGTTCCTCAGAATATGTCATATATCCCCAAGCAGTAGACATAATTTAAAGTCGTCTTAGTTCCCAAGTGAGGCAAAGCATCACACACAAATGGACTACAGGCCCTTTAGTTAAGGGTATTCCCTGCTTAAAACAATTTAGACGCTTTTCGATATTTACCTTAGGGTAGCAATCGATACCAGTCTCCTATCAGACACCTAACACGCTTACTCAGAGGGCAGAGCGATAAAAACGGCTCTCCAATCGTTTGTTGGTCCTATTGAAAAGCCTCTTAAGTTTAGGAACAATATACTTGTGCCATTTCTAGACTTAAAGGGCCTTTTAACAACATCAACCCATCATCTATTATCCGGGTCCTATGTGAGGTGGGGGCCAACGACGGATCGATCTGATGTTAGGAGGTCAGCCGAGAGGGGAACCTCTAGAGTAAAAGTTCTATTACAGTAGAATAAGACTTCCAACCTGTTGCTTAGAAATATAAACTCAACGTGACTACAAAATGTCACCTATGTAGACGATATAGTAGTAGCAAGATCTGGCGTCTATCTGGATACCATTTCAAATAGGATGAAGTTGACTTGGAACAGAATTAGTGAGTGGATCGCAGGAAATGGACTTTCTAAACCAGAGCCGATACTGTTCATAAACAGATTTCCTTAGGATTCCTTCTTTTGGTTGCCGAACACTGAACGAAAAGTTGGTGGGGAGTCATTATGGACAGTAAGCTGTCTTAAAAGCCAAACGCGAGATTGGCGAAGAAGAAGAAGAGTCGGATGAAAAAGCATCTGAAAATATTATCTATCTGTAGGTAAATACGGATGGGTGTAAGTGGAAAACTGGTGTTGACCTCCCGATGAATACAATGTACTGCAGGCTAAACTGTTAGCGCCTGGCAAAACGGTTAACTGACTACGGTACTACAGAATATTCGGGAGGAATATCAGAATCTTCACCGACAGCCGAGCCACAAAAAGATCCATTACTGATGAATACTCTACACCGCAACGGACATTCTGGGTTGCAATGCATTTTTATATCACTCTGGTATGGGTTCGAGAAAACGGGACAAACGGAGGCCAATGTGTTGCTGATACACTTACAGAAGATGGTAAAAACCAAACGATAGGGCAACGGACTTTTTCTGTGGAACTCCACTCTTTTCCGCGTGAAAGAATAGATAAGGTGACTATTGCCAACCATTTAAATAAACCTCTATCTCCATCTTTAACTCTCTCTTTCACAGGTATGTAAACGGAACCGAAGAAACGGACTCAAGTCAGGTGTACCTATATCAATTTCGCACCCCCTTTTTTTTACCGCTTTTAAAAGTTTGAAGTGAATGTGCCATGAAATGCCAATGCTTCTCAACAACTTCTGTAGAAGCTGTCAAATCGCACAGGAGAATGTGTTTCTGTTTGGCACAAGGCAATGTTACGATCAACCACTTTGGAGCCAATGGACTCCACATACTATAGGATGTGGCTAGCATAGGCCTATCTAGTATGTTCCATATTTGCTATCTATCTCTTTCAAAGGTATGAAAAAACTACCGAAGCAACGGGCCTATGCCAGCTGTACTTTTATCACTTCCTTAGAGGCTCGTTCTACCTAACCTAACCTGGTACTGACCTGCTGTTTATACCACGAAACGAATGTGAGCGTAGGGCGTTATATTGTCGCGTTTGTTTATCTTTTACATATGTATTTGTTTATTCTCTTTTGTATTAATTAAACACCAGTTTTGTATATTGAAAACTGTGTAGAGTGTGTTTCATGATTTCTTTCATAAATCCTGACTGGACGGCTGTCTTTGGCTAAAACTAATTATTGACATTTCTGTCTCTTTTATATTTGCTTTTTAGTCACATAGCAATCAAATGCATACTTTGTAAATAATTTTTAGTTGCAAGACAATTTAAAGATGCCAAAACAACTGTCATTGCATTAGTTGCATGCAACAGGTTTTTTTTTGTTGCGGGAATTTTTTGGGATTTGCGTTTGCGTGTGTGTATGGGTGTGCATTGTGTGCCTGTGTTTTATTTTCAAAATGCCCTCAAGAGCATACTTCTAGCTTTTTTGAAATATTTAGATACGAATATATAGATTTTATGGATGGCTGGGATTTTATTTTTAGCAACCAGAATAATTTAAAATAGCGTCTGTACTTAATAGAAAAAAGTTGAAATAAAAGTTCGTCTAAAATCAAAACGTAATATTCTTTTTCTTTTTACGTCTAGCGATAAACGAAAGTGAAATTTGGAATAAGAAAAAAGTTTTAAATTCATTATTATTTAATTTGTTGGTTTGTTCCTTAATCTTGATGGGCTCATGACTGTCTAGTTCAATGTTTAATATTAAGTAAAAATTCTTTTTGTTTTCCGCCCGTACTGTGAGTTGCATGTTTAAGGAGATTTATTAAGAATAATAAGTTCATCATTCAGGCAGCTAAACAAATGTGAACATCAGTGTTTACGAAAAATAGCTTGTATATAGTGCTTCCTAGTACAGGATATAGTAGAGGCGAATAAAAAAGTTTTAAACTTTTTAAAAAGTAATAGATTATTAAAAAAAAAAATATTAATTCTATCTCGGGAAAACCCCAGCCGGTTTGTGTACATCCAATAAAGAAGTAAGGGAAATTTTTGGTTTTGTATCCTTTTGAGACATGAATTCGTTTGCAGGATATAGGTTTTATTTACAATATCGGGACTACGAGTTTTTAAAATGTGCAGATAATCTACTTTTTTTATAATTTATTGATTCTTTGAACGGACTAACATTCAAGTTAAGATACGTTGTTTGAAAAAATTCAACAATATTGATTAAAAAATTGATTCTCCCAATAAACAGCTTTATTGTTTTTGAAAATTAAATGCCAACAATGATGGTGTCAGGTTCAATGCTAGACTGGTCAAATAAAATTTTTTTTGGTTTATTTTATTTTTTGTTAATTTCTTTCTTTCTTTCGTCTTTTTATTTCTTTGACTTATGTTTGTTAAGTTTTTTAATAAAAAAAAATATTGAATTGTTAATTCGTTAAAGTATTTGAATTGCTTAAAGTGCTTAAAAATGTATAATTGAGACAAAGAAATCGCTATTTTTCAGTTTTTACAATTAAGGTAGATTATATAATCATTTGGGTGATATTTGATTAATTGATTCAATCATTTTGGTAATTGAATTGAAATCATTTATTCGTTTTTTTCTGTGTAAAATTAAACAACAAAATTAAACGAAAAATTTTAAAACTGAAAATAAATTCATAAAAAAATTAAGAAAACTAACGAAATTTTATGTTTAAATAAAGGAACAAAAAAGTTAACAAAACATTTTTTAAAACTTTTTGTGCTGCTATTAATTTGTTGGTTAGGTGGAAAAGAATTTCAGAGACCAATACCATTAATGTAAAATTTCCAGATACAAGATACCTAAATTTAGGGAGGCGGCCTCGCAAACCGTAGTTTGACAAACAGAAAACAAGGTGTTTCGTTCTATATTTTTTAATGAATCAGGCGAAGTATTTTGAGAAAATTATTAAATTAGACGCCTAGAAGTTGCTTAAAATATGAAGAGTCACGTTTAAGTTTTCCTAAAGCATAGACATACCAAAATTACCAAAAACTATTTCGCCAGCACTGTTCGAATTTTGAGGGACGTGTAACATTAAGTTGACCACAAAGTTCTTAACTTACAAAATATTTTACCCACAAGGGTCTTAATATGATGAGTCCATGTATTTAAAATTATGACAAGATTTCTAGCAAATAAAACAAAATAAACTTCAATAAGATTAATCATGATGTCTTTACTTAAATTTGATACCACACGCTGGTTATGAATAACAAGACATTTGAATTTGAAAGGATTGGGATAAAGATCATTTGCAGTTGCCCAGCGGTAGATTCTACTCAAGTTGTAATTCAACTTTTGAACATTTTGGCTAACCGTCATCTGCATAGACGTCTTAATTACAAAAGGATACTTGTTTAGGTTAATACAGGGTGTCCGCCGGCAGGTGTAATACTTTTTTTATTTATAATTTTTGATTAAATGAAAGAGAATGGATTTTATATTAATAAATGTTATGTTTTAAATAGAATATTGGATAAATGTCCGCCACTGTTAGCCTTACAAATGCGAGCCCTTTTGGGAACGTTTTTCGTTACATTCTTACATATTTCAAGCGGTATTTCATCACGAATATTTTGTTTGAGTTGCTCCAACGTTTCTGGTTTGTTTGCATAAGCCTTGCCGTAGCATTCAACTCAGGCGACCGTGGAGGCCAATCAACATAACCATTTCTTGAAATTACTTGTTGTGGAAAGAGGTCTCGCAGTAATTTCATTGTAATCCTGGCTATATGCAATGTGGCACCGTCTTATTGATACCACATGTTAGCCAAGCCCAAATCATGCAGTTGTGGCGTTAAAAAGTTTTTAATCATCTCACGATATCGCTTTCCATTGACAATTACCGTTACGCTGTTTTCAGTTTCAAAAAAGAAGGGGTCCAATGATTCTTTCTGACCAAGTTACCCTACAGAATGAGACTTTTAATGAATGCAAAGGTAATTTGGGGTTTTTTTTATTGCCCAGAATCGACTTTTATGTTAGTTCACATATTCATTCAAATGATAATGTGCCTCGTCACTGATGATTGATTTTGATAAAATATTTTAACGATTAAAACACTCTGGTTTACCGAATTTTTTTCTATATGAAATTTGCCACGTCTCCCCTTCACGACTGCCAAATATGAACTGTCAAGACTAATGCTTATCAAAATAGCGGCAAAGGTTATGTTAGGCTACGAAGGGTAGTGGCGAGTCTTACTCGACGCCTCCACTCGGAGGCCCTCAGGCCCATTGTGGATCCCTTCAGAAGAGTCAAAAGTAAAAAAAAATGTAAAGACAAGCATTCCATATGTAAAAGGAAAAGAAAGCAAGAGTGCCGTCCGCAAGAGTCACCTATCTGCTCAGCCACCCAACCCCGTTAATGAAACTTTAGATGCTCCCCAGTCCACAGCTAGGGACCTGATTAATTTCATTTAAGAAGCGCCCTCCAAACCACCTCTGTCGGCGAATCTGCAGCCCAGGGCAGTGGCAGACAAGATGTTCTACCGTCTCAATCTCGTCCTCGTCCCCACATATCCTGCAGAAATTTAGGTAGTTCCTGTTCCATTTTTTCGTCATATATCTGACACTGCAGTATCCTGCTCTCCTTGAGCAGCAAATCAGTGCCTATCCTGTGCAGCTTGGCCCATAAATGTCTGGAGATCCTGATATCAGCCCTGTCCCTCCAGGTTTAGTCACCTTGTCCAATATCATAGTCCATTATATAGACACCAGCCCCGGTGCCATTCAACATCATCAGTAAAGACTGCACACCTCTCATATAGCTTCTCTGATTTCTTCCATGCCTCCCTAACTGACAACACTACTTGGGGCAGGACCCCAAAGTCAAGTTGGGCTACCATATAGTCCATCACACATGACTGCCGCAGGGGTCGACCATCTCCGACCCTTCCCAAAATGCCGGCATGTCCATCCAAACTTACCCCACGCATACCTGACTCACTATGTCAAATGGCGGCAAAACAAAGTAGTATACCTTGCCGGCAGACATCCTGTATTTAAAGAAAACAGTAGTGTTAGGATTGATCCTTGCGGTACTTCTCGTTTAAGACTAAGCTGTTGAGAAAATTCACCATTTACAGCTACTGATTTTGAACGTCCACTCAGGTAGGAAGAAACCAACTTGGCACTAGATGAATATCGTACAGAATATGGTAGAAAACATGCTGACACGTAAAGAAATGCTAGATGCGTGAAGGAACTGTGAGCAAAAAACTTATATTTAAGTTAAGATATCCTTGAAGTTCATTAAAAGTGCACAATTGAGTACATATTAGTTGTTCTAATTTTACATCTCTCGTTCTTAGAAAATCATTTCTTTGTTTTGCTGGAACTAATTATTTTATTTAAGATTATTCATTAAATAAAGAATTTTTTGATTTGCTTTCTGACTTCCAAATTTATGCGGTTATAAGTTTACGAAACACTTATTTCTGCTTCTCGTGATAGGGGGGGGGTAAAATAAATTTTAAATCGTAATCGTAACAGTAATCGTACTGCTAATTTGAATTCCTTAAATTTTTATAAATATTTTAATTCACTTCTAAAGAATTTACAAATTTTTTCTTCAATTTTATGGCATTACCATTCATTTTTTTATTCTATAAAATTTGCACATTTTAAAATGAATAAAGAATCAAAATTAGCAGTTCACACAAATTTTAGCATTATTGAACATAATAATATAATCCCTAATTTAAAACTTTATTATGCTTGAAATAAGCTAATATATTTTATACATACAATATAACAACTTCTTTAAATATTTTACCCTAGTATTAGCACTAATTTGGGCAAAATTACAAAATACTATGCATTCTTTTTTGCTCTACCAAACATCCTTAAAGAAAATGCCACCTCATGCATATCTCGTCACTGTGTACGTCACACTTAACCTCCTCCAGCGTCTTGCACTAAGGCGTATTACACTCACTGAACATTTTGATAAATTATTCGTGACAGCTGCACGCAAACAGGCCAATAATTTGTTAAAAACATTTTTGTGTTTTTTTCCTTATAGAGCGTAAAGTTTATTAAAAAAAAGAGCTCCCGACACTTGCTGGTTTGAATAAACAGTCTTCTTGCTCATTTGTTATAAAACTCATGGTGAGAACAGAAAGAATATTTAAACCAAAAAACTTGTTGCTACTTGTTGGCACATTAAAATTGGCACAAATAAAATTTATGTTTATTTTTAATTTAATCAATTTTGTTTATTCCAAAAATTTTAATTTTTTTTTACTAATTATGCTTTGAAATAATTTATGCATTAACAAAGTAATAAATTTAAATAAATTTGTTAAAAATGTGTTTAAACAGCAGACTTTTCACATGTATCATACTACTGTAATTGCTTTAAGGGGACAGATTTATTAGGTATGTTTTGTATTTTAGGTTTGCCTTAATGCATTTCATTGGTTCTTTAAATCAAGCTGTTAATAGACTTCAATCAAATTCTTGATAACCCTCATGAATATTTTCTGCCTTTATATAATAACTTTAATAAACTTATTGAGAATTAGTATCTATAAACAAACCAAAACATTCAAGAGTTCTTTTAAAAAGCCAACAACCCTTTTGTCATCTAGTTGCTTTGATTTTGTTTTCCCACACAGGACAACTTTATTCAAGCTTTTGGCAACTTAAAAATAGAAAATATAAATTTTTTTAATTTTGAAATATTTTTGGTTACAAATAAGTAAAAGCTAATTGCTTGTCACCTTTGTATAAAATGCAACTACATACAAGGTTTCTTGTAACACCTTAAATAATTTGGATTGAACTAAATTCTACCCACAACTGAAACTTGTTTTAACTAATAATTTTCAAACGACTTTTTTTATCTATAAAAACGTTTTATTTTAACTGTTAAACTACTACATGACATAAATCATTCGAAAAATCATATCAAGAAAGCAAGTGTGGATTGCATTTAAAGAAGAAACTATTTTTAAAATTTTGTCCATAACCAAGCCATTTTATAAAATTTTACCTTACCAAGTCCATTGTAAAAGTGCTTTCTTATCCACTTTTTTCATCGGCAACCTTAGGAAGTAGCGGTTTTATTGTAACTAATTCCCCTTCACCTTTGCACAAACTACAAAAAGTCTAAGTATTTTTATCTAACTTACTTTTTTAATATTTTATATCACAGTGCCCCCTTAGAGTCCTACCTGCACACCTCTCCTTCTCATTAAACGCAGCCTTGAATCCTTTTCACCTAGTCCAGGTCGCAATAGAAATCACAATAAGCCCATCAGAGACTCATGTCTTTTCCAAATCGATAAAAGTTCAAACGTGTCCTTGTCAGTTAACACCTAAATTCAAACCCCTAAAATAAGCCTCTTTTCAAGAGCCAAACATTGCGCATCGCATTGATCACGCCGAAAGCACGGTTCTATACCTAAAGCAATGCCTCACTAGAGTGTTGAGAGTGATCTAACTGTCGACGTAGATTGCCTTGCCTTTTCTAACTCCCGAATTTCCTTTATCAATTCTGCAGTCGTCATCACCATCAGGTGAAACGCCTGAAAAAATGGTTCATTAGTATTGAAGTCTGAACAGCAGTCTCTATGCCCATACCTATATCCAATTTATAAGTAAAAAATATCTACCACTGAAACAGTTTTTTAGGTATTTTGCAGACCTCCAAGTTTAAAATTTTTCTGAGCATATGCCACTGTATTCCGCTGACGATTAATTGCACATACAACTCTCTCAACGGAAAAAGATGCTTGTGGTCTATTTCTTAGTCCTGGCACTTGTAATGCCTAGTACAGGACATTTTTGAACTTCTAAGGAGACTTTCCTTACCTAGATTATTTTTCCAAAGGCCTTTACCACACAAGACTAAAATATGCGGGAATTAGCTTTACAACCGAGGAGTAAGTCCAATGTATTATATACAACAGAGCCCTTACCTATGAAGCTTCTAAAGGCAAGCAGGCTGTCAGGTATTTCCTTACCTCCTCAATATTTGCCGTCCAAGACATTTTGTTTTTCAGGATAATACCCAGATATCACCCCAACAGTCTTAATTTTAATCCGTAAGGCCGCGGCGGCAGAAAGACTGCCACCTTATACTTTCCGATAAAAGGTCCAAGTTCTGTCTTTCTTTTGCTTATAGGCAGTCCTTATTTGTTCTACAAGAAGATAGCTCGGACAGTGTTTTTTCATCCCCTACCCAGTCGAGAACATATATGTACTTATAACTTATATAAAGGTTAGGTATGGTTGCGAAAAATGGTGAAAAAAGGCAAACCCTCTCTCCATTGTGCATCCCTTCAAAGGAAAACCTTAATATTTGATATATAAGACATCTAGTAAAAAGAAAAAGAGGAAGATGAAAAATTAGGAAGAAAATTCAAGTACCCCTGTAAAAGCTCCCTTTCCATTGCCCGTCTCCTAGCAAACTGACTTCGATGACGAATCCAATAACGTATTCCTATTTACACTACAAATACCGGCTAGTTTTTTGTGGAATCCTTCACCCAACCATTTGACCCTATGGTTTTGCAATCTCGGGAAGTGAGGGAAAATTTGATCTTTCGTTTTTATTTTTTTTCATCCTCACACATCCTACAATGATCTGGAGTGCCGCGATTCCACTTGCTACTTCTAGCCCTAACCGGGCAGTGCCATGTCATGACCCCAATTATCTTTGGGCTAATTTTCCCCAAGTCCAACAGCAACCTAGTGCCATTTTATATCAGCCTCAGCCATATGGCCCTATTTACCTTGCAGTCACTTCCGTTCCACAACTGAAGATTCGTCTTGTTTTGCATCCATGTTCTAATCTTCCTATAATGCTGAACCATTGGTGGTTTCACAACTCTCTCCTTATATGCCACATCCAAAGTCGAACCACTATGAGCAAGCAAATTGGCAATTATGTCGTAGTGCCCTGAAACCCAACAAAGACTGACGGTGAAACTGCTTCTTGTCCCCCCAAGCGGCACTTTACAGTCCCTAATCATCCTAAGCCTGGCGCAATCTTTAAATGGCGATCTTTTTGATTCGATCAGTACAACCCTGCAGATGCCTGTTTTTAATTCAAGATAAAGCGTATAAATTTTTTAATTGGCATAAACATCAATACATTTTCTGTTTGTAGGTGAGCTTTTAGAAATGCATTCTTAGCCCCTTAAGCAAACAGTGTATTAAACCAAAAAAGGAATTATATTTACTCATTAAATATAGTAAGCCTGATGCGCATGATCACAACAAACATCATTTTACTTTATAACTTGTTTTGTTTTCATTATCCACGTATTTATGTCAAAACCAAACTAAATCCAATACCTTTATGGAAACTTTAAAGTGATTTACTAAGAAAATAATTAATTTCATTTAAATAAAAGTTCGTAAAAAAGTATTTAAGAAATAAAAATTTCTGAATACTGAAAACTGATCAAACAAAAATAAAGCATAACTTTAGCAGTCCATTTTAATCGTACTCACTCCAGATGTCCTGCAGCAAACTAAAGCATTGCTTGGATTTTTTAATTTAAAAGTTAGCGAGTTATTTTGGCACGTGACTTTTTATATTGCCTTGTTTAAGAGTTAATTTGATGTTTGCTTTTTATTTCTCTAGACAACTTGTTATACGTTATTTTTGGTAGACATCTTATAGGGTGGCCCACCATGAGCGAAAAACTCAAACGTAAAAATTATGGTTGGGCAAAAGTGGTTTAAGCTTCAACACTCAAGTTTGTCGACGACTTTGTAGAATGAACAGTTGATGGAACCTTTAAATTAGTTAATGAGAAATCCAATCCAATTTAGTTTATTTAACTGGTAGAAATTAAATGGTCTGTCATTTGAATTTAAGGAGATTCTGTTGTTATTACTTGGCCCCGTTTTTATACTAATATGTGTAAATATATTTCAAAGCTATTTTTAAACCCGATTCTTGCATGTGTATGGTATGGGATACCCTATCTTTTCTAACACTGTCCTTGTTTTAGTGTGGGCTGTTGGTTGTTTATAAACTGCTGATTTTAAAAATTAATCGTAAAACCAAACGACTAGATAAAAAAGGTTAAATGTATCATGTTAACAATCGACTTACATTTATATTGTTTATAAGAGATTTTCTTATTAAAAATTTAATAAACAGGATCGTACAGTTGTTAAATGTTAAAATGTTACATTTGGAATGAACAAATAAGATAATAAAATGATGTTTAAGCAAACTTGTGCCACATACACATGTAGTAAATTTAAAAAAAAGCTTTTAAAGGAACTATATTTATTAGTTTTTAATTTTTAAAATTAAAATATTTGCCTCAGTATTTAATTAAAAAATAAAAATTTTAATAAATTTTTTAATTAATACACAATTTTTAAAAATCGTTTGAAAAGTTTTTAATCTATTCAAGACTTATAAAGCGGTTTGCAGGTGTTCTTTTAAAAGAGATTTTTAATTATTATTTGGACAATATTTTTTTAAATATTAAAAATTTCTTTACTTTAATTTTTTAGCTTAGCAAATATTTTTTTTCTTAATATGCAAATAAAAATGCATTTTAGACGATTTGATGTATAATTAAAAATTAAATTAAAAAGAATCCGTTTTCTAAAAGTATAAGCCCTCTTAGGGATTTTTAAGAACATGGGCTAAATGTGTTGCCTTTTTCAACTGTGTTAAATTTTGGCCAAAAATCACCAGGTCAATTGCAAAAACATTTATTTCCTGGGTCTTTTAAACGTTTACAACTTTCAAATGCATTTCGGATATTCCATTGTTCTTTTTTTTGCTTATAATGTAAACAATCAAATATTTTAATTTAAAAAAAGCAATAATTTCCAAAGCTGGCATGTTTTAAAGCGACTTATAGTAACAAGATACTGAAAGGACATGATTTTTGCCCACGTAAAGACTGTAACGGGTGTGACCTTACAAGTTGTGTAAAATGTTCATTAAAATGAACAAACTATTTTAATTTTTTTAATGGTATTTTGTTTATTATTTTTCTAAAAAAAAACTCTTTTTGCTTAAGAAAAAAACTAAATAAAAAAGTGGCGAGTGTAATAATATTAAATTAGAAAAAATATCTACACAGAAAAAATACAAAATGGATTTCCATCAAGAAACTTGTTAACCCAATTAATTGTGTATTGATTTTCAGCCTGCAAACAAATTGATAGTATCAATTAAAGAAATTTAATTAAAATGGAACTAAATTATCAATCAACTTTTAAATTGTTTCAATTAAAGTTTTTTGTTAAATTTTTAAAAAATTAAAAAATAAATATTTTTTAATAATTTAATTAGTTAATTGCTTTTTATATATATTAACCGTTTTATTTGACAACACTGCGCACTACTTGTGTAATTCTCCCCCTGGGCGCTTGTTGAAAAAAAAGTTGTGTCCTTATATGAACGTAATTTATAGCTGTGTTCCAAATGCTTAACAAAATAGTCCGAACTTACACAAAGTTTCTAGGCATAGCTGAGAGATTTGTCGATTTTTAGGGCCAAAAATAACTTTTGACGATTAGACGATTTTCGCCCTGGATTTGACGATTTTTCAAAATTATAAATTTGTGGCTCTTTTAAACGAAAAAAAAATCATTATTTGTGTCAAAAAAACTATTTTTGAAAAAACTGAAAAATATTTATACAGGTATTATTTTTATATTTTTAGTTAGTTTTGCTTAAAATTATAAATTTTTGCTTTTTAAGTTGTTACTATTTTTGAAAAAACTACTTGTTAGCTCTTTTAGGCTGAGTTTTTTTATTATTAAGTAACAAAAACATAAATTTTAGGGTTGACGATTCTTTGACGATTTCAAAAGTTGTTTTGATGATTTTGACGTTTTTTTTTTCCTAAAATTGGACGATATTGAACCAAACTTATCTCGCAGCTATGGTTCTAGATAACAATGTTTGCGCAAAAAAGAGAGAGTTTAAGAGAATAATTATTTTTCATTTCCTGTACAAATTAGCCCGAACTTTTTCTTTGCGTAAGTTCGGACAAGAACCTTATAATCAGCTGATTTTTGTTTACCTCTAAAACTCAAGAGCTAGTTGGACATAAAGTTTGATTTTTATATACATATGTATTTCTAAAAAAATTAAAATTGTAGGTAAAATAGTACATTAATTTTTAAATATTTGCTTCTTTCTTTATTATAAAAATATACTGTAAGATTTTTATTATTTTTTTTTCGGCTAATACAATTGATGTTGATGTTGTGCATTTAAAATGGAATGCGTTTCAAGCGTCTAAAATCACTAAAATAGACTTTTATTTTAAAATTAAGCTAAAAATGTAAAAGGTTTGGTTTTGAATAACTTTGGGAAATTTAGAGAACCATTTTTTCTTTACTCTAACTTGTCCGAACAAGAATGAAATTTTCTGTAACACACGTTATGTATTATTAAGTAGACCACACAGTTAAAAAATTTTATTTCATTTACCGTTACAATGTCATAAGGTCAGTGTTCAAACTTTAATTACTTTTAATCGCTTTAATTTAAAGATCCAACTATTAACCCAAGGAAAAGTTTAAAATTTATCAGTTTAATTTTACAATATTTGCTTTAAGTTGGACAAAACCTAAACAATATATGTACATATTGCCGACAGACCGATATTAAATATGTAAACCTTAAAAAATAATTTATGTACGATATATTACAAAGGACAGACAAGTTTAAAAAAACAATTCATCCATATAATCAGTTTCCAATGCAAGTGGAAACAAAATATTGCAGGTGTTGTTTTAAGCCTTAAAACATTTTATTCTGTTCAGATTGTTATTTATATTAATTTTTTGCTCGAACTGTCGTTTATTCTATAAATTAACTGAGACTAAACAATCTTTGTTTCTTTTAAAGAAACAAGTAATTTGACCTTAACACCACGATTTTGTTTCCAGATTTTTTGTTTTTGTTTTTTTGAAATCGAATTTAGTTTATGAATATTAAATTTTTTATTAATAATTTTTAAAAACAATATTTATTTAATATGGAAACTGGATAAAGTTTTTGCAGGAAGACGGGGGGAAATATTAAAGTGTTTAACATTTTACATTAACAAACTCGTGTTACTTTAGATGTGAGCGCAGATGCATATTTTGCTAGACCTTGCAAGTTATTTTAGGCAATAACTAAAAAAAAAAAAAATTTATTTACAAAAACTCCCGAAGGATTAAATTACTTAAAATATTTTTTAATTATTAAATTTTATATTTTAAAAAAGATGAAGTTTTAGCATGTATCTAAGAGCCGTATGCTATTTTTGCACCGCCTTTTGGTGGTCACTGTCACATCCCTTTAGTTTCTTTTAACAATTTCAAAGTACTGATAACTGTTTTGTATTTTTTCATCCATAAAATATGGTTTCAAACTTTTTTTTTAAATTTTCGTCAATAATCAATGTTTTCGTTTTACTATTTTCATAGTTAAGACTTGTAAACTTATAGAAGTAGTAACAATCAACCCAACCTTCTTTGATTAATATTATAATCTGGGTCATTAGTTACCTAAACAAAAAGAAAAAACAAATTTTAAAATTAAGAATTTAATTCTTGAATTTATCCAAAATCGTTCTTGAAATTTTTACGTACGATCCTTCCCAGCAAAGCAAAGGTAATATGATATGAGCAAGAACTAGTTACCTTTTGGCCGAATACCTAGTTATTTTTGTTTGTGTTGTCCCGAAATCTACGACCGCTGCATACATCATATGTGCTTACAAAAATCAATTGAATAACTAGTTGCCAATGATTAACTAAACAAAATAAACAAAAATTTAGGATTTAAAAACAAAAACATTATATAAAGCCTGTTTCTTAATTCTTTTTTGTATATATACCTACATATGAAGTTAATAACGCCCTTACTAAAAGGTAGTTTTTCTGTCGAAACGAACTCATCACCTTGTAACCTGTGAAGCAATTACAGTTAAAAAAAAATTTTGCTGGGTTACTTAGATTTTCTTAAATCAAGCCTATTCGGATTGCTTCAACAATTGAAGTAGAAAAAAAAATTATTGTTTTATTATATTATTTTACATTTGAAAACAAAGTGTCTCGGTGGCCTACAGGTAGCGCGCTAATGCTGCAGTGCAGAAAGTCCCTGGTTGAAATCCTAGGTACGGTAAGTACAGAAAATAAACTTTTTAAATTATAAATATTAAAGCTGGCTTTACATGGCAATACAAAGTATTTAGACTTTGTAGAATCAAAATATTATAAAATTCTCTCCGTGTTTAAGAAAAGAGAATAAAAAGGTTTTTCCTGTTTACATGGATAGTGTTGGTAAAATCAAAAGCTGTTTTCTCTTGCTGGTAATGTATGTATTACGACATGTCAAAATATGCTGTAGAATAATACAAAATCTTTTCATGTAAAAGAATAATGTATTGAGTAGGAAAGAATGCGGATACAAAATTTGACAAATGTTCGATATATGTTTATTTTTTAAACCAATTTAGAAACTTAGATTGGCAGCACTTATAATATCATGTTTTCTTTGTTAACATTGTAGAACATATACCATATACCGTTACCACAGAAGAATATAAGCAAGAAACATAAGCACCATCTCTGCAAACATGAAGTATACTTAGAACAGACTTTCATTCTCTTTTATTAAAGTCTAAATACTTTGTATTACCATGTAAAGCCAGCTTGAATAGGGCTCCGTAAGTCAGAAAAATGGCATTTGATGAAACCATTTATTTTGCAAAAACTTAAGCCTGAATGTGCGTTTTCAGTTTATTTAATTAAATTAGTTTAAATTTGCGGGATTAGGACATATATCAGACCCATGGTAAATCACACCACGATAACCAGATGGGCTGATAGATCCGGATTTTTTGTAAAATTATTTCCTTCTTTATTAAATTTATCCCAGCAAATTCTCTTTTGAATACCAGCATACATTTGATTTCATGGCATGATATTCGGGGTAACCCTGTTAAGGGGTTAAGGACTGCGCTCCACAAAATTTGGTAGGACCATTTCATTTTAAAACCCTCTAGGGCCGGAAGAATCGGCTGAGCTGCTCAGGAAAAGATTCTTAACTAAAGCTAAATTGATTGATAGAAATGTACGTTGGCCTCACAGGATTTTTTGTGGGCGCCACTAACACCTGCTCAAATGCATAATACCACCACAATGTACACACATATGTATGTGGTGTGATATATAAGCCATTGGCGACATTTTGCAAGTAGCAGAATAATATTTTGCTACCGACCTATCCTCTAATAGTTATAAATGCTTAAACCATTCTGTTATTAGTGTTTGGTTACGCATACTAAACGCTAATTTTGAAAAGGGAAAACCCATCAATTACACTAATCAAACATAAGTTAAAGCTTATATTTAAATATTTATTTGCTACTGTTGTTGATTCCCGCTTATTTAATCACTTAATTTGATTTATTTGTAAGTTCACACTCTACGCACTTCAGATACACTTAAGACAAATAAAGAAATCATATAATTATGATTAATGAATGACTAACTTATCCTTAAATGCTTTATGTGATTCAGTGTGTGGCACGTACCATATAGAGGCGCTGTTGGTGCCTGACTACTGCACAACACAATTATTATGCGCTGAAGGTACATTGTGGTGATGTTGTTTGCAATATTTAACAATAAATTGAAATGTGAAATTTTTTTTTCTGAGTTGTTTGTGTGGAATTGAAATATTAAATAGTTACAACTGACAAGTAGTGGCCAAGTTTTTTCTTGTTGTTGAAGCTAACAGTAGCTTGCAAATGTAATTTTATTTAAACCGTTTATGCATCTTTATATCATTGTCTCGAAATATTCTTTCCGTATTTATACCCAAAATAGAGGCGTTGTGCAGATCTTTGTAACGCCCAAAGATAACTGTCTAGGATCTTCCTTTAAATATTCTGATCGACCCAGAAATACTCTCACAACTCCTTAATAAAATAGTTTCCAAAAAAATTTTATTAAAAGTTAAAGTTTTTTTTTAAATTCTAGTAGATTCGACCCGCCGGCTATGCTGTAACCTTCGGCCGGGCATCGGACTTTAAGCCTCAACCTTTCAATCAATCTTCCCAAAAATTCAATCTGTTTAATGCAAATGTTTCTTAACAGTATATTTACTATACCCTTCCAAAAGTGTTAAGGGTATATATCAGTTTTTATTTCCGGTTGTAATTTCTTTATTTCCATCCCTTTCCGACCCCACAAAGTAAATATATTTTAAACCCTTATAGACAGGTAAGTTCATTTAGCCAAGCCCTTCTGTGTGTCTGTTGAAATCAAGTTTCCAGAGAAAATTTAAATACTACCCAGCATGTATTGATGCCAAACTATCATAAATGTCCTTGAGACGATTGCTACTTAAAATGAGCAAGATCAGTCCACCACGGACCTAGATTTGGGCAAAGTACTGCGATTGCCCCAGTTAGATCAAGTGACTGAGTAAACAAGAAGACCAAAGTGATGGGTAAAAAAATTCGACATAGCGCTCTTACATGCTTATGTTTACATATGCACATACATACGTTTGACAACATTTGTATAATATTTTTGGTTTAGTTTTTTACTCATTAATATGTATATTTTTTTCGTATTTTGAAAGTCCTTTTAAGACTGACAAAAAAAGGTGTTAAGAGAAGTATATAAATGACCGTTTATCATTAAACACCTCTTAACGTACAAAATCCCATTATGTAGTTGCAGTTAGTGCTATGTTACTGGCTGGCTGGCTACATGGCTGTCAGTGGCACTCACCAATGCTATGCCGCAAACATGTCAAGCTGTCAATTTGGCGCTATCGGTATGAATTTTCGTCTGTTTACGGCTTGAAGCTCATTAAACAATTCTAGAAAGTATTCATATGAACATATATACATACCTATATTGCTGATTGTTTTTCTCTTCTCCTTTTTCAAGTAAATTGACATTTCTTCTTAGTCAGGTATGGTCAGTGCTGACAGAGAATATTTGCAAATAAAGCTTGGGACAAGTCACAGGGTGGCCTGTCTGTATATGCATATTTATACAATTTTTTAGAAAGTTTTAAGGAAAGAGTTGTTTTTTATTAACTAAAACTTGATAAGAACTTAATTAAAATTAAAGCTAAGCGAGATCAAACTTACTTTTACATATATTTTTCCACAGGAACAACCCTAAAAGCTTTTAAATATTTCAAGCTTTAATAATCTAGACTTTCTCTCATTTTTAAGGTTCTTGCAACATTTTTTTGTCATTTTTGCTTTAGTTTTCTTAATACTTTATTGTTACTAACCATTAACTTTAAATATTTTATTTACATATGCTTAAGAAGAAGGTACAAAGTTTTTGGTTAAGATTAAGTATTCAAATGTTTATATGGTTTCTTAGTTTTAAATTATATGTTATCGCCGTCATGACAAAAAGAATGACACATTTTTTACAGAAAAGCAAACAAATTTGTCTTATGCCCAAACTTCATGCGGGATAAGGGTAAAATGGCTTTGTGCAAATGTTTGTAAATAGTGTTGATCGCTTTTTAAATCATGTCCGTCCGTCCCTCCATCTGTCTGTATGGCTGAGAGTCCATACATTTCTCGTGATCAAAGTAAACTCGCTTTTTTAAAGCAATTTGGATGAACTTTGGCATAGAAAAATAATTCTTTTAGAACCTGAAAAATCGCGGGATCACAAAAAAATCCCCATATCCCGGGATTTGAAATTTAGAATCCCGAATCCTGGGATTTAAATAACAAGCCCCGCTTGGCATCCCTACTTCACAGGTTAAAGGTTTCCGAAACAAGGATATTTTCCCATTTAATCTTCAAGATTATTATTTTGTTTGATAATGATTTACCCTTTAGAAAATAACTTCCTCCATTTAGTTACAATTAAATTTTATTTCTTTTATAACAATAAATATAGCTCTTAGCTGTAAACTACATATGTTTTTAATACAATGTGTTTATAGCCAATTACTTTTGATTTAAATAAACAAATCAAGCAATTTTATGTCTTGAGATCTATTTAAAATCATAGCAAAATTTAAATGAAGTAAATAAAACGCGTTTTGGAGCTGTTGTATTAAAGTAACATTTTTAGAACTACTTTTTTGCCTTAAAAAATTTTTTTAAATATTATTTCTCGGTATGATTGCAGCTTTAACAATTAGCTGAGTCAAAAATTTATTTAACGCCAACCCTTTGCAAGAGTGACCTTTGGTTTTCGATGTCAACATTAGTATTTTTAGTTTTTTTAGTCAATAACTAGGGGTTCTGCTTTTTAAAGAATACGGCAGCCTAACTACATATGAAAGTATTTTGAAGTTAAATTGAATACGTATAAAAAAACAAACAATAAAAATGTGGATTATATTTTTATAACAAACTGTTTAGTGGTAACCACTGGTAACATAACTGGGGTTTAAATGTATTTAATCGGATGCTTATGATGGAACAAAAGTTTTACTGAAAAGCTGAATTATGTTTTTGAACCATTTCATGTTTTTAGAAAATTTAGACAATAAGACATAATAACAAACCTTGTAAATTACCCACATAAAAATAATATTCTTTACTTAGTTGCCTTATTTCTTTATACTTCTGTCTTAAATTGATTTCATTGCCTTAAGACGCTCTATATACATTAATAAGCAATTTCTATTTAATCGATCTATTAAGTTAACTTACCAAATTGTAAACCTAAAAAGCAAAAGTTTCTTTTAAGATTCTTTGTTTTAATAGATTTGATGGAATTTCAAACACCAGCAGGGGAGACAAGTCCCGTTTGTTGCTGTGATTACATGCCATTACTTTAGTTCAATCACGATATTCTTATATTGTCTCGTAATTGTGTCAATTATTTGTTGTTATTTTTTTTTTTTCTTATGCTGACCACTATTGTGGAAGCCGCAGCATCAAGTATTATGTATTATGGAGTGAGAGGCTAGCTGGTTGTAGATATGTATGATTTAGTTGGATTTTGCGGACACCAACGATAATACTTTAAGGTTAGTAAAAACATACAGTAATGTGTTCTTTTAAAGCCTAAAAAATGTTTGGTTTTAAATAAGTTCAAATATAAGATAAAATCATTTTCTGTTACAACTAACACCAAATGCTATTACTTTTAGTTTCTCCCAAAACGGCGAATGTAATAGTTATAGAGCTGTCTCAAAAGCCTTTAAATAATGTTAAAAAAAAAATTTATTTGGTCTTTTTTGTTAATACAAATTTATTTAAGCTTTTAGGACACTTTATGTCTTAAATCTTTACTACTCAAAGGCATTTTAAAATTGCTTAAGTTCTGTTTAGCTTTTTAAAAAAATCAAAATAAAAAGTTAATAACGTTCAAATTAAGTCTATCTGTAGTGCATTTTGGCTTAACGTTATAATTATTTATCTGCTTTTAAATTACACGTTACTGTAGGTATAATATGAATGCCTTTTTATAATACTCAAACATTTCGTTTGTTTCTGTATTTCTTATTTTATAAACTGGACTTGGCGAAACAAAAAAAAAACATTATGACGTTGACCTTAACCAATGATGAGAAATCAAAGTTAGTGGGGTTTTAAAGAAGTTAACTAGCCGGCCCAAATATTTCTTATAATTCTAAAATATTACAGTTAAAAAACTTAGCTAGCTGAATATGCTTTCAGTCATAAAAATAATTTGTTAATATGATTTTATGTTTTAAAATATGAAATTATGAATATTCAGCAAGCTGAATTGATACTAAATATATTCTAACTTTGTTTCTTAAAAATTAAAACATATGTTGAACATATGTTTAACAACTAGAACGCTTTTAAAACGTGCTAACAGTTAAAACAACTATTAGTAGTTCTTAAGCATATTTTGGATATATTTTTAATATTAAGCCAGCTGAATATATTTTAAATTGCCCATATAATTTGTCAAGCATTTTTTAAATCAAATATTATGATTTTTTTATTGAATAGTTTAATTAAAATTTAAAAATAT
The DNA here is from genome assembly GCA_963583895.1 of Melanophora roralis. Lineage (NCBI taxonomy): Eukaryota > Metazoa > Arthropoda > Insecta > Diptera > Rhinophoridae > Melanophora > Melanophora roralis. The sequence continues at coordinate 108,428,518 of OY757187.1, read as the reverse complement.
ATAGTTTAAAGTTTCTCTATCTAGATTCTTCTCTAGTTAAATATCATCTTGAAATATCTCATAGTTTTCCAATTCAGCCAGCTGAATTAAAAAGTTATAAGTAAAATAGGTTTTTTTATTAAAAAATATTTCAAATTTCTTTATTTAGCTAGCTGAATTGAACTTTTCTTCAAAATGGGCTATTGCAAATAATTTTTCGATTTTATTTTTCATATTCAGCTAGCTTAATAGACTAATATTATATAAAAAAGCACATTTACAAACCAATAAGTATAATAAAAAAATAAATTTTAAAATAAACGATTGAGGTTATGTATTTTTAGGGCTAGACGCAAAGCGAGAACGTCTTACGAATAATGAGAAAATTTTGCTTTAACAAATAATTGATTTTATCGATAGCTTAGTGCAATGTAAATGAAAATGATCGTAAATATGAATTTGTAAAAAAATCAAGTTTTTGTTTTAGTTGAAATATTTGGCAATAATATTTGACGGCCTCACAAGACCACAACCCCAATAAACCTTGAATAAGCGCAACTTTTTGTCATCATGATCAAAATAGTTGTGCGCTTGTGTTTCTTTTAAGTTCAATGGCTTCTTCTCATGCAAAAGTTTTCTGTGCTCTTGTTGCCTAAAGCTTGTTTATTGATTTATTAAGGACGCGAAATCCAAAGCAACTTTTTTTTTACCAGTTTTAAAAAACTTGATGCTTTTCGATGTAGAGCATCATGAATATTTAAATATTAAAAATAAATTTTCGTGTTTACGTTTTTTTTTAACAATTTTCTTTTAGGTCACGTTCTACTACTTGACGCTTAGTCAATATATCTGATTACAGTTTTAAGTTAAGCTCAATACTTAAAAAATATCTTGATATGTTCGCACGTCATAAAGTTTAACAGTCCTTATAATGATTTCTAAACTGTTTTTGAGCTTTCTTTTATTTAAAAATGAAAAAAAGAAAAAACTTACAAGTTAAACCAAATTTGTGTTGCGTTATGAGTTAAACATACCTGCAAAAAAAGAAAAAGGAAAGAATTATTTTGGATTAATAGTTTTAATACTCTATTTTATTAAGAACTTACTTAATACATTAAAGAAAAGAAAACTTAAATAAAATGCGTCTTAGCACTTTAAAATTAAATTTACTTTGACTTTAAAAAGAAATTAATATTTAAAAGAGCGTAAAGCTGATTAAAACCTTTAGAAACACTGACCCTTAAGGACTATTGAAGAACCAACACAAGCTTATGTTTAACTAGCTTGATAGTAAAAAATGGAACGGATCACCACCAGGGCTTTGTTTAGTAGAGCTTATAGCCTTTTGTATGTCTCTATCACAGAAAAAATAAAACATGGTTTCAACTACCAAAATGATTGAATCAATTAATAGTTTGTTTAAATTTTTACCTCTCACCAAGATGTTAATATCAATTGCCTACACACAAAAAAATTAATCAAGAAAACTTTACTTAAATAAAGCCGTAGCGGTGTCCAAAGTACAGCAAGTACAGATTTTCCTGAACTAAGTACGATTTATTTAGTATGAATTTCTTACTTTTAGCCACATTTAAGCCAAAAAAAGATTGATTTAAGTTTTAAACCGTACTTGATGTAAGCTTGAAAAGATTGCTTTAAGCGTAAAAGGGATTAATCCTAAAATTATATGTAATTTTTTTGACTAATGGAGTTTTATTAAAAAAGTCAATGAGCGTACCAAGCTGAGTGCTTCGAAGAGGCTAAAGAAAATGGTGACACAAAAACCAGAGTTATTAGAACGAATGACCAAAGGGTTACTATATAATGTTTCCGATTCTTTAAGATATTTTCATTTAAGCAGACGAGTTCTTAAGAAGAGGGGTAAGGATGCTAGAAGGTCCATCGCTATCTAATGACTTGATGGCAATGGACCTTCTAGCTATAAATATTTTTTAACAATTTTTTTGTTTTGTTTTTTTTATTATTTTTTTGCACAATGTTGGGATTTTCAATAGCATTTCATTAAATTTGAAAACAAAAAAAAATCATAACCTTTTTGATGAGCAGTTGTACGTTATTTAAATAGCAAATCCTTTTTTTAAAGGAAAAAATAATAAGAGGCCAAGATAATGAAGAAGTCATGATTTTGTCATTAATGGTTTAAAAAAAAAAAGAAGTTTGTTAACGTAAAACCTTTAAAATTCCATTTCAATAAAAACATTTTGTTTCCAGACATGGTACTTAAAAATAAAACTTATGCTCCAAGGTATCAGCCACAGCGTAGAAAGGGCCTTATTCCAAGAGACCTTACTGCAGTTAAATACCGCATGATCACTTTAAAATGTTTGGACAATATTTAAATCCTCTTATGCTGCAATGCAGTATTTAAATTTGTTTTCCCATTTACTGTAAAACATTTAAAAAATTGTTCAAATTTGTTAAGCACAACAACTCGGAAAAATTTCTTAAAAATCTAATGCTTATTATATGTATGTAAACGTAGAATTCAAAGAAAAAAATTGTTTTACTAAATCTGTGAATTTACATACTTATGCATACACACTAAATTCAATACAGCCAAAACTTTAAATCTACCAAAATAATTTTTTTTCAAAAACCAGTTTTTTTATACATTTTCAAATACATATAACCTCTTTTTAGCCCTGGCAATCAATAATATGTTTTCTAAGCACATCATAAAATTAACTTTGATATTAAAAAAGTTGTAATAAGGAAACGTAGATCATGTTTACTAACGTAAAAATGCGGATAATAGGATTTAAATATTGGCTGCATAAATTTTATAAAAAAAAACACTGAAAAGAAATTCGCTTTTGAAACTCAGCAATATCGGCCAATAACTGACCGAGTTATAAGCCAAAACCCAGAACTACCTCTGTTTATTTCTCTAAAATTTTTACATAAAAACCTCTACAACTGCCCTGAAGTTGTCTTGTATAATGTGCAATGTAAGACCGACTTCCACAAATTTTTCCCCACAAAAATTTTTATGGAACAAACTTACACCCTATATCCGCTTCCTAGCAGGGTTGCCATGCAAAGTTTAATTTTAAAAATTTTTTTAAATCGCTCCCACGGCTTCCAGGGTGCTCCTACAAAGGTAAAATGTGACACAGATCCTAATTAATTTTGCCTCTAAAACATTTTTGTGGAACATCCTTCCTCTCTATCTTCAGCCTTTAACAAGGCTTCTAAAAAAAACTTGAAAAAAATTGGATAAACCTCGTACAACTTCTTCGAAGTATTCACAGACCACCATTAGTTTTTCGTTCCTAAGCGGGTTGACATACAAAATTTGAAAAAATGATGTCAAAACGCCCATAACCTTTCCACACTCTGCCTTAGGGAAATAAGGTGAATGACCTACCCTTATTAGTTTCCCCTCCCAAACATATTCCTTGAATATACCTGCCCCCTATATCCTTCACCTAATGGGGTTGTAATACAAAATTTACAAGAATGATGTAAAAACGCCCATAACTTCCCCAGAGTCAGCTTTGAATAAATAAAGTGTACGACCGACCCCTATTTGTTTCCCCACTCAAACATATTCCTAGAACGTACTTACCTCCTATCTAAATCGCCTAAGGGGGTTTCCATACAAAGTTTAGTTAAATTGTAATAAGTCCCCCCTACAGCTTCCAGGGTGCCCGTGGCTAGGTCAAGTGGATGACTGACCCCAACTCATTTTTCCTTGCAAACATTTTCCTAGAACATACCTACCCCCTATCTCCCCCACCCTGAGGCGGTTGCCATACAAAATTTGACAAAATTAGGGTAAAACCCCTAAAACTTCCTCTTAGTCACCCCTAGGGCGAGGTAAAATGTGATAAAAATATTTTATTAATAAAAATAAAAAAAGATTCGGGGTTTCAAAGGCCAATGCGAAGGGTATATGGAATTCGGCACAGCCGAATATAGCGCTCTTACTTGTTTTTAATCACTTCACTGTAAACCAGATAATTTACACACCATTGACTAAATTCAAGAAAAGCAGTTTTTGCACTTTTTAACACATCAATGAATTCTTATTATTAATGTTTAAGGACATCATGGAAAAATTTTGAGTATTTTGGACCACTTCAAATATTTATTTTGGCTGTTTTTGAATGAATTTTTTAAAATTATCTTCAGTTCAAATTTGTTGGCAACTAAATATGTGTAACAAAAACAAGATTTTGTTAACAGTTAATTCTTTTTGATGTTCAATTTTTCAATACAATATGTTTTCAATTTACAACATGATACAAGTGGCTTTAATCGTTGAAAATTTTTTTTAATTAGAATAAATCAAACGTTAAAACTGGTTTACGGAATCATGAAAAACTGTGTTGGTTTAAGTTTTGGTGGCAAAAAAACTTTAATTTTCAGTTGCCATTAACTAACTGTATATCCGTTTTATAATACAGTCATGGATTGTGCGGATACTTGTGTATTTCTTAAGGAGATTCTTAAATTAGTAAGAAAAGGAAAATACTTTTGAAATCTCAAAAACAGCAGCAAAAACAAGATCAGCAAGTTTGTATTTTAAGTATTAAAGGAGAGGTTACCAATAATTTATGTAACAATATTTTATAAAAAAAATTCAATTATATTACTTTTACACAACTTTAGTTATTATAAATTGAATTGCAATTATTCTTTCTAATGCGATAAATTGAGGAAAATCTTACTTAAATTATAGACGAAAATGCTTGTTCAGGGGGGGAATTCGTATGAGGCCTATTTCAAAAAATGGAACGATCATCACCAAAAACAAAACGCCACGTGACAATGCCAAAAACCTTATCTGTGTCAAATCTCAACAAAATATCTTCAAAACTGCGACTTGCGTTTTGATCACAAGAATACATGGACTCCCAGCCGGACGGACATGCTTAAATCTTGAAGGTAGGCCTCAGACCATAATTTTTGGGCCCCTATCCCTATCACGTATGTGGTGTGGGTATTAAAATATGAGATAAATCTTCTAGAAGAAATATTTTTACGTTTTAAGTCCTAAACAGTATTTTTTTTTGTATTTTTTAATAATTGGATCAACATTCATGGAATTCAACTATTTGCTTGGAAGTTATTGCATTTTTATAAATATAGTTTTTTAAACGCCTTTCTAAATGAACTTTCTTTTCAATTTTCAAAAAAAAAAATATTTTATTAATATGAATGAACAATCAAACATTGGAAACTATAAAGGCTTTAATAAAAAGTAACAAACTTGTTTATTAATTTTCAAACATTTTTGTATTGGCGTTAATATTTGAATACATTTTATCTGATTATATGCTTACAATATTGTTACGTTTATACCTTTTATAAACGTTGGTTTATTTCCTTTAAATAAACCGGGATTCTTTTTATTGCCAAAGTAATAATAAACACTCGAAATTTTATCTTAACAGTGCAAAACTTTATTTATTTAAAATACACTGTCGTATACTTATTTACAATCTTCTTTATGGCACTTAAAGTTATTCACTTTTATTATTTAGCACTTTTGAATGTCAACTTATTCAACTCAACTGTTAAACTTAAACTGTTTGCGGCATTCGTGTTACTCGACTATTTATAGTGGTTGGTAATACGCTGTAATGTTCCACAAGATTCGATAACACCCTAGAACTTTCTAGCGAATGGCCGTTACATTTAAATAAATTCTTAGCACAGACAACAACCGCCAATCATGTTGCATACCCAGTAAACATTGACATACCCAGTCAACATTTAACTCCGTAACACTACCGCCCGCTTAAGCCTGTTCGTCCCGAACAGGCATAGATTCACTTTTTCCATAATTGGCGAGGCGCTCGAGATGAACCACTTTCATCTTTGATCTTGGGCTTTTGTATTTTTGAATTCTATACACGACATCATTTATTCTTTTTATTACCTTATACGGTCCATCCCAATGGGTTTGTAATTTAGGAGACAATCCCTTTTTCCGTTGTGGGTTATAGAGTAGAACTAGCTGACCTTCATTAAAACCTTCGGAATTCGCTGCTAGATCGTATCTGGCTTTCATTTTGTCACTGTTCATTTTTATTCGGCCACGTACGAATTCATGAACTTGGTTAAGATCTTTTTGTTCCCTTGAAGAGTCGTCTTCGTGTTCATCTATTGTTGTGGGCTTAATACCGAATTCTAAATCACCTGGCAGCTTCAGCTCGGTTCCAAACATAATTTTGGCAGGTGTTCTGGAGGTAGAGTCATGAACGGCTGACCTGTATGCAAACAGAAATTTAGGTATGTGCTCATCCCAGTCCCTTTGGTGCGTACTGACCACTTTTCTTAGGTGTTCCTCTAACGTGCGGTTAAATCTTTCGACCATGCCGTCAGACTGTGGATGAAGTGGCGTAGTCCTCGTTTTTCGGATACCGTATAGCTCGCACATTTCCTGGAATACCGACGATTCGAAATTTCTACCCTGATCAGAATGTAATTCTAGCGGAACACCGTAGCGGCACACCCAGTTGTTTACAAATGTGTTTACGACAGTTTTAGCCTCTTGGTTTGGTATAGCGTATACCTCTGGCCATTTGCTAAAATAGTCGATTACCACTAAGACGTAACGGTTTCCCGCCTCACTGATAGGAAAAGGCCCTGCTATATCCATCGCTATTCGCTCAAAGGGAGCACCTGAATTATACTGCTGCAGTGGTCCCCTACTTCTTCTTACTGGGCCTTTGGCTGCGATACATCGTCCACAGTTCGCTATCCAATCAGCAACAGATTGTTGACATCCAACCCAATAGAACCGGTGTTTAATCTTTTCTACGGTTTTCGTTACGCCAAGGTGACCACCGCTAGGACCATCATGAAACTCCTTCACTACATCTTCGATTTTAGAGGATGGCACCACAATTAAATTCGTTTTCGATTTACCATCAGCGCTTTCCCATTGACGATAAAGGCATCCGTTAATTAGCTGCAGACTATTCCACAGCGCCCAATATGATTTCATCAGTGGACTTTCCGCTGATATTTGGTTTCGGGTTGGCCTTTTGTCTTCCTCCTTTGCCGAAATAATTTTCGCCAGTACGGGATCGTCCCTTTGTGTGGCTGACCAGTCGTCACTTGTCTCTACGCGTGTAAGTCGAACATCAACGACACCCTCTTTTTCTTCAGCTTTTAGGCAATACCTGCATTCCGATTTGCAAGGTCTTCGGGAGAGTGCATCCGCATTTCCATGCTTAGTTCCTTTTCTATTTGTTTGTTCTACCACCCGCAACCGGTTGTCCACACAATCTCCCTCTAAACGTGGCGTTGTTTTCTCATGTTCTATAACGAATAGCTTCCTTACAGACGCCTTATCTTTGTAACCAACATCAAGGGGTATTTTAGTATTTCGCCAAATCATTATCTTTTGTCCCATATGCAGATTTATTCCATGATTGATCATAAAATCTGCACCTATGATTACCTCGTCTACAATCTCGGCGACAATGAATACATGATTTACACTTTTGTTGGCAATAGTTACTTTTACATTTATTTTACCATAGACAGTAGCAGGCTCTCCACTAGCCGTTCGTAGACTTACGCCATATAACGGTTCAATTGTTTTATCGACTAAATCGGGTCTGATAATAGACTGCGATGCTCCTGTGTCTATAGTAAAAATATGCCTTCGACCATTGATATACCCCCAAGCAGTAAGGTTGCTGTTTTTCTGTTGCCCAACTGATATGGAGATTGTGGGGCCCTCGGAACCTCGCTCTTGCCCCGTAGGGCTAGCTTGTGCCATTTTATTTCTTGATTTTAAGTTTACGCGTTTGCTCTTTCCAGGTGGCGAAACAGATCTAGCCCTCTTTGTCGGTGCTTTACAATTTCGCTGAAAATGCCCAATCTTACCGCAGTTATAGCATTTGGCTCTGGCTGTACCTCGCTTTTCTTCCAACGCCTGTATAACTGCATTTTTTAACTCATCGACAATATCTCCGCCCTCTCTTGCGATAATTTCCAGATTTCTCACCTGATGTATTTGCGGCTTAGAGAGTAATTTTGCAGTCTCCTGTGTTAACGCATATGATACGGTTTCTGCAAACGTTGACCTCAGTGCGCCAAACACCGCTCGTTTTATTTCAGGATCACGTATTCCACTCACAAACGTTTCTATCCTAAATTGATCCAAAAATGGGTGGTTCTCGCCTGGATATGCCAACTGTACCAAACGCTCGATTTCTGTTGCAAAATCTTGCAACGATTCGTTGGCTTTCTGTACTCTACCTCGCAATTCCATTCGGTATATATCTCGTTTGTGTTCACCGCCATACTTGCGTTGTAGTGCACCCATTATCTCTTCGTAGTTTTCTCTGCAGCCAATAGGTATACTTTCCAGAACTTGAGCTGCGTTACCTTTTAAGGCCAAAATCAACTCTAACGCCTTTTCTTCATTGTTCCACGCATTTCTATTGGCAACTGTCTCGAACTGGAACTTAAAAACATTAAATGGTGCACTGCCGTCAAAAGTAGGGGCCTTAATTCTGTTTGATATTTCTGGAATTACTCGCACTGGTACCTCATGACTTTGAAGACTATTAATTTTTGTTTCTAGATTTTTGAATTTTTCGTCAACATCTTTGACTTGTAGTTGCAATTTACTATTGAAGTCGTTTGCTTGTGCAACCATGCCATCTTCAAGGTGAGATAGTTTTTTATCGATTTTAATAACTTCCTTTACTATGCCCTCTACTCTGTTGTTAACAGCTTCAGAAATTTCTTGAAGTTTAAACTCCATAGCTTTAGAAGATTCCTGAACTTCATGAAACTTCATCTCTATTTTTTCATTATTAATTCTAAAAGTTTCCTGAACTCCCTGGAAATTCATTCTAGAATTTTCCTGAGCTTCTTGGAACTTCATTTCCATTTTTTCCATCATGGCAGCAAGCATTGTGCCTATATCGACATTGTGTGCTGTTGTACAGGTAACAACCTCCAGTTCTTCCTTTTCGTCGAACTCATAAACATCAATGTCGATATTACGCCGCTTAAATTCCTCGATGAGCCTCTTTTGCAACTCTGCCTTATTACCTGCTGTAGGTAATGTCAGCTTGCTCAACTCTCTTTTAAGCTGCTCAACTTTAAGATCCTCGAATTTCATGTTTATTAAAATGCAATCCCACTTCTGACACCAATTGTTACGTTTATACCTTTTATAAACGTTGGTTTATTTCCTTTAAATAAACCGGGATTCTTTTTATTGCCAAAGTAATAATAAACACTCGAAATTTTATCTTAACAGTGCAAAACTTTATTTATTTAAAATACACTGTCGTATACTTATTTACAATCTTCTTTATGGCACTTAAAGTTATTCACTTTTATTATTTAGCACTTTTGAATGTCAACTTATTCAACTCAACTGTTAAACTTAAACTGTTTGCGGCATTCGTGTTACTCGACTATTTATAGTGGTTGGTAATACGCTGTAATGTTCCACAAGATTCGATAACACCCTAGAACTTTCTAGCGAATGGCCGTTACATTTAAATAAATTCTTAGCACAGACAACAACCGCCAATCATGTTGCATACCCAGTAAACATTGACATACCCAGTCAACATTTAACTCCGTAACAATATATTGATTAAAATAAAATAATGTTGCAGTCAAAGATTTAAAATTATTTAGCGGACACTAAAATGGTAACATGCAAATAATAATGTAAAGCCGGATAAGTTGGGCGTTATGATAAATGATACTGACAATTGGCTTCAAAACAAAAAAAAAAAAAGAGAGAAAACAGCGCCAAAGGCAAATAACAAGTAAATTAGGCTAAAAAAAAATTATTTTAAACATCATAACTATTTTTTTAAACATATGCGCTCAAATTTATCTTTTAACGATTACATTCATGTTTAGCAATTTCAAGAACTAATTTTTATTGAAAACAAGTAAGAGCGTTATATTTGGCTGTGCGAAATCTTATATATCTACCCTTCACATTAGTCTTTTTATATACCCAGCCATCTGATCTAGCCGAGTTATTTCGTACTGCAAATATTGTAATGAAAGTTCTTTGCGCCGGGTTTGAAGTCAATAGTTCTCCTAGTTTTTGAAGCAGAAAAATTTACAAAATTTTAAAATTTGTATGTGAAATTGGAAAACCATGTATAAAGTTTGAGGTCAAGAGTTTTAACAGTTTCGACATTATTCGTATTAAAAGTTTAATAAAAGTTGTTCATTTGAAGGGGAGCTGCACATTCCTCTGCTGCTACCGAAAAATTTTTCTTTCAAAATTTAGGTCTTATTGTCCAATTACTTCTTGTAAAACATTTGAAGTCGACAGCTGTTATAGTTTCCGAGATAAAGCAAATCGAAAATTTCATCGAAATTGTTAATTTGTATGTGGGCTACCCCTTCCCCTGCTCCTATACGAAAAATTTATCATCCGAAGTTTAGGTATTATTGTCCAATTACTTTTTGTAGAACTTTTAATCTCTGCATGCAATACTTCACAAAGATTGTGATCATAGGGGAAATATTGTAGAATTTACAAACGGAATGACAAACTGTATACCCTTAACACTATGTGAATGGTGCTACTAGCAATTAACCCGCCACTGCCAGGATTTCGTTACTGAAATGGTGGCTAGGAGCTTGTTTAGACTTAGTGATTCAAGTATGAATGGGGTAGGTTCGGGTAAACATGGCGGCATTTTGGAAAGGGTTGGAGATGGTCGACTCCTGCCGCGTTTAGGTGTGACGGACTATAAGGGAGCAGAATTGACTTTGGGATCCTGCTCCAAGTAGTGTTTCCGGATAGGGAGACATTGAAGGGATCAGAGAAGCTGCATGAGGGGTGTGCAGCCCTTACTGATGGATCGAAAATTGTGGTAGGCGCCAGGGCTGGTGTCTATATAATGGGCACGGGGGTAGGTATGTCCTACAGACTTCCAGACGAGTGCAGCATTTTCAAAGCTGAAATTCTGGCGGTGATGAAGGCCGTTGAATTAATAGGGGACGATGCAGATGGGAGAGGGGACGCAACAATCTACGGGGATAAACATAACGCGCTTAAGGCTCTAAAGGGGCATTAGGTCAGGTCTAGACTTGTGGGCGACTGCATGCGTGCAGGATGATCACGGGGACACGCAAGGTTAGACTCTGTTGGGTTCTGGGTCATTGTGACGTTTTTGGCAATCAGATTGCCGATGGACTGGCAAGGAAGGGATTGGCCCGCGATATTGGACTTGGTTGTGAGCCAGTGAGGCCACCAGTGAGATTCTAATATGGGCTTATAGGGACTTGGATAATGGAAAAGGTGGGCCGAAACTGGAAGGAGAGGGCTGATTACAGGATCTCTAGATTTTTATCGCCCAGGCAGGACAGGATGGGCCCTGACTTGCCGCTCAAGGAGAGCAGGGGGGGTTCAGAGATGCGTTATTGGGACTCTCAGAGGGCACTGCGATGTGAGATATATGAAGAACAAATGGAACAGAAACTCTCCTGATTTCTGCATGGCATGCGGGTACGAGAAGGAGATAAAGACGTTAAAACATCTTGTCTGCCTCTGCCCTGGGCTGCAGATCCGCCGACCGAGGCAGCGTGGAGAAAGCTTCTTGGATAGACTTGGAGAGGTCCCTGGCTGTGGGCTAGCGAGCATCATAGGTTTCATTAAGGGGGTTAGGTGACTGGTCAGATAGGTGATTCAGCGTCTATGAATACTGACTTTCCTGAACATCTTGCGGACGGCACTCTTGCTTTTTTTTCCTTCTACCTATGGAATGCTTGTCTTTACTTTTTATTTTTCTCCTCCTGACTCTTCTGAAGGGATTCACAAATAGCCTTGAGGCCTCCGAGTGGAGGAGGCGAGTCGGACTCGTAACCTAACCTAACCTCGTAAGCAAAAGGCTAAATATTATTTAAAACAAAGAACTTTAACGGCTATTCTTCAGGAAGCAGGGCAGCCATGTTTATCATCAAACCATGGTGAAAGACGAAGACTGTCTCATAATACACGAATTTTGTTACACATATCACCGCACCTACATTGGAAAACTTAAATCAACATCCTCTGAGTGTTCTGTATGCAAAATATCATGTTTTTCATATTTAGGGAATTCAAACCCTGTCTTGTATCGATGTATTTATCGTATTTTTATATTAGTTGATAGTATCGTAGAAGTATTGTTGGTAATTTCCATTAAAAAATTTTTGTTTTTGTTTGGTCAACCACAAAAGCATAATTTCATGTGAATGCCTATATATAAGAAGAAGAAGAAAACAACTTATTTGTTTAGGAAAATAATAAAATTATCCGCTAAGTTTATTTATATAAAATTTTTTCACATTTTTGTTTTCTTCTTCTTTTTTTAATATTTGACAGTTGATATTATTTGACGTTTTCTATTACAGAAATACAAACAACATGATGAAAAGTGATTGTTCACAAGTAAATTACCCAAAAGTAATTTTTAACACATGATACCAAATACAAGGTTGGTTGTGAATACCCTTAATATATTAATATATGCATGTATAAAAAAATTATATAAAAAAATAATGAAGTCTTGCCAACTTGCTTTAACCATGCCTGTTAAAACAGGTGCTGAAGCACTTAAATTGTAATGGGTTAAGATCAATGAATAATATATAAGGCAATTAAAAAAGTGTATTTTTGTTAAGAACTTGCGTGTAGACTTTAATAAAGTTTATTACATGATAGCATTCAAGTAAGTAGTAAGTAAATGACAACTACTTAAAATTCATGCTTACAATTTTTTAAGGATTAAAAGAATGAGGTAAATCCACACAGCCATTAATGTAATATAATGCTGTTGTACTAAATATCGTTGATAAAAAGCTAATACGGCGTAACTAAATTCATTTCTTATGATATAGTGTTTATTATCATCAAACATATTTGGGCAATTCACAAGGTGTGTTATCATGTCTTATTGTGATATTATCTTTTTTTTTAAAAGGATGTAAAAGAGTTTTAAGAGAAATTTTCTCGTTTAAAAAAACACGTTAAGCCATATTTTTTCATAACAAGAAAATATGACATACATATTAATAACACACCTTTTGAACTACAAAATTATTTGTATTTACAAGTGAAAAAAAATGTTTGCTGCGCTTAAAACCAAGTTTTGTGTTTTTTGAGCGGAAATTGTTTTGCGACCTACGTTTTCAAAAAATATAAATTAAGTTTATTTTCAATAAAAAAAATCATTTAAATTTACTGACTTGCTTGCGTCCGCTTAATAAGGAAGAATATTTATATTTTTTCGGCTGATAGAGTTTATATGCATAAGTTGTCACATCTTAAAAAAACTGAATTAAATATAAAGAAGACAGTTTCTTATTGATTAAGCAAATGGACACCAAAAAGTTGTTTTACAATATTTTTAATAAAAATATTCAACATATTAATATTTTATGCATTTTATTACTATGTTTGCATGTGCGTGTGAGGAGACATACATTCATAAATACTTATGTTTATTTGAAAGTGTCATAAGATTTTAATAAAAACGACTAAAAAGCCTTTTAATATTAATTTTGCCTTTTATTTATCTTGTGCATATGTATATGTTTAATATAATATAGAGAAATATAAAAAAAGGATAATGCACAGTGGGCAACAAAAAAAATAATAAAAGAAATTAAATTATGAAAAGTTTTTTTACTTAAGCTTGGTTAATCATAACTTAAATAAATGAATTTAAATAACGAAGTGTGCAAGATAAAGGTACAGACAAACTTACAGACATCCGGACAGATTATAAAAATCAAATAACTTTATAATAAAACTTTTAGTTAATTAGACTTTGGTTATTGTTTTTCTATGCCCAAATACTTTTTAATTACAATTTAAAATTTTTTTAAACATATGTATTTAAATATATGCCTTACTGTTCCCACTGTGCACAGACATCAGCTAACATCAATAAGTGCATCTTTATTATTTTATTCGATATATTTATTAAAACGATCTGTATCACCTGCCTGCATAGCGTGCCAGCAGACATCTAAATACAAAGCCGCCAATAACAAAATTTTGTAAGAGTAGATTTAAATATTAAAACTTTTAATTTAAAATACTTTTAAGGCTGAATTGCTTTCTATAAAATTTATGACTTTCTGAAAAATTTGTTAACTTTAAAACAACTCAATCTTACATAATTAAATTTGCTTATTCTTCCAGTTTTTATTTCAAAATTTTTTTTAAGCTTTTTCGTGTCCGCTTTTTTCAAAAGAAAACTTAAAATTATATGGTGTTGTTGACATCAAATCGAAATAAGACAACATTGTTTTGAGAGCACAAAAACAACGCTGCTTAAATTAATAATTCCATTTATCTCATGAGTTTCAAATATCATATTGTATTAAAAGAATCATTATGCCTAAATTCTGTTTCAATAATCTTTGTTTTTTCTAGTGCAGATGTTTTTAACCAAAAAAATAATAACCCTACCCACCTTTAATAACACCGAGCGACATAGAACCACTTCTTGAGTACTTCCGTCCACCTAGTACCCCCGTAATCTTGTGATCAAAGTACAAGTCAATATACAATATAATATTTTTTGGAATTGGTTTAAGTCAATTAAACGTGGTGATAAATAGTTTTTTATAAAACCAAAGAATAGAAATGTCCTCCCTTAACAAGCAGCTTGGGCTATTACTACCATTTATATTTGTGCAACGTCACACAATTTTGAGTATTGAATCCTACAATGATCAGTAGTTAGCAGCAGTAGGTTTCGACACCTCGATGTACATAAATAACGCCTCGCGGCTGTCACCAGATCAAAGAAAGGTTAAAGTAGAAAAAAAGAGAAGATAAACGTCTATTCCGCAGAAAAAAGAGAGAAATGGAAAGCCATATCAATATGTTCAGGAGTCAACGCGAAGTCCGAAAATTTTATCAAAGATTAATACACCAAACTAAAGGCTTTGGTAAGAGGCTAATTTTACTCCAAAGATAAAGAAGGAAATCTGGTGACTGACAGCGACACGCATGCTGGTATTCGATAGTTGCGGCGAAGAGGATACTACAGTAACAATACTAGGAGACCAGATTGAGTGCAAAACGCCTAGCCAGATTGAGGTTGAATGAGAATGAATAACTGGCTACATGACCTAAGAATAGCAAGGCAGCATGTGCTGAACTGTTTAGCTTGTTGGTACAACATGGCTTCAAAAACAACTACTGTTTTATGTCCTGTGCCCAAAAAGGATACAAGACAGCATGTACCAACTACAGAGGAATAAGTCTCTTTCCTAGAATATACTGTCCAGTGTATTATTAGAAAGATTAAAACCTAAAGTATGTAAGGTAATTGGGTCACACCAACCCGTTTTTAGACCTCGGAAACACAGCATCTACCAAATATACACAAAAAGCCAAATCATGGAAAATAAACAAGAAAAAAAGGATCGACACATCCCATATATTTGTCGACTGCAAGACCACTTTTAACAGCCCATACGTTAAAAGGTGTTTCAATCTATATCAGAGTTTGAAATCCTTGCGAAACTAATACGACTTTTAAACTAAAGAGACACACAATCCTCAGGTATGATAGGAAATAATATTTTTGAACCTTAACATAACATACGAGATTTCAGACAAGGGGATAGCCTTTCGTATGATCGTTTTAACATTCTCTTAAAAACGTTATACGAGGTGCAATTTTGAATAAAACAAGCAGACAAAACAGCATATTTTATTCGCCTACACCTACGATATCGAAATCATGGGGCGAACATTGCAAACAGTAATTGCAATCTTTAAACAGGCCAAGAAAGAATTAGCCAATGTAGGCCTGGCAGTAAATAAAAATTGAACCAAGTTGATGGTTTCAACGCATGCAATGGGAGCTGAAAACGACAGATTTGAGTATTTAACGATTTTTTTCTGCCTCGGCACCACCAAACACAAAACAAACAACACAAATAATGAGAAAAAAAACAATACTGGTCAATAAATGCTAAAAGGGACTAAGACAGTTTAAAAGCAAAGCCAACTCCCGACAGACAAAATTACTTTCTATAAGACACGAATACTTTCCGTGCATATACATGCATGACTCTGAATCTTAGGGCCTTGCAAAAGCAGACGAGGTAAAGCTTAGAGCGTTCGATACCAAAATTCACCGGAACTATATAAACCAATCTGTGTTGACGCAAAATAACGGAGTCGTATGAACAACGAGCGGTTTGCCAACATTGACACTGACAACGCGTACCAAAATTTAACGTTACGGTTATGTTGTGTCAATGGAGGAAGATGATCCACCTAGGAGCTCATTTGAATGCGAACCTGGTAACGGATCACTCAGAAGTGAAGTACCAAAACTCCGTTGGGAGATTCAAATAAAAGAGCATCCTGAGAGGTGGTGTCAGAAATTGGAGAGGTACAGGAGATCGAAGCAGCTGAAAATCGATTCTGCGCTCATAAAACAAATTTATTATGCGTCCTACTCCCAAAAATCACATTAAACGGAATTAATTTGAAAAATGTAATGAGAAATTTAGGGGCATGTGTGTTTTTAAGACAAAAATGATTCTAACAAAGTTTGTAAGTATTGGGTCATAATTGACCATATCTCCTATAGTAGACGTTTACCTAGCTCCGAAAGTCTCCTTAACCTGCGTAAATTTGCTGCTTATAGTCGTACTTAATACTAAAAATATGGTGTAGCCTATAATAAAGTCGGGCCTGACCGACTCTGGCTTCTAACTTGTCTTTTTGTTGTAGTTAAAAACTTTGTAAAAGTCCTTTCCATCACCTGCAGGCTCAAAATTTTACACATTTCTCCCAATTGATATTGTTTTACACCAGGTTATAATAACTTTTATGGTATTTGCTTATTTGTCTTAAGTTGACAACACTTTTTTATATAAATTGTAAAATATAGGGAAAAACATCAAGAGATAATTGCCGGCCTATTGATTCTTACGAAAGTCATAAAGGACATTTTTAACATATCAAACTTCTTTTTCTTAGATAATTGAAAAGAGAAAAGAGGAAAAATATGATTTATATTGATAAGTCATGGGTATATTTTATTAAACAGCATGCTTTTCCTTTGTACTTCTTCTTCAACTTGAAAGCTTGTTTATATTTACTTCCTCTTCTTCTTGAAAGCTTGCTTATACTTAACATTTTCTCAAGTCACCGCCACCAAAAGTGTCTCGACCAAACATTATGTAAATGCTGAACATGTTAATGGGCCATTTCTGTATTAAATGATTGCGTAAGTATTTAACAAATTGATACATTTTATCCCCTCCGAAATGCAATATTGGCTTTCTGGCATGCAGTTTATTTAAAAAACTCACACAGTTAATTGTTAAATAATATTCACTTGCATGCGAAGAAGTCCTTGCACTTTTGAAGAGTGACAGAGACACAGAGAGGGCGAAAAAGAATGAACATAAGATAAGAAAACATATTTTTTAATTGACTCTTAATAGTTTTTATGGAATAGTTTATAATGAAGATATGTATCCGCATACTAATTGTTATACTGAATTAATGCTCTAGTTTTAAATAGCATTTGAGGTACCACTAAGGCTTTCAAGGCCTTATACATGTAGCAAGCATGCCCGGTGAGCTTCGCTAGATTCATGACAGTAAAAAATATTATCAAAAATATTATTAATAGCCTGGGTAAAAAAATGATTAAAGAGATTTTTAAGTTTTTGAAACTGTTTATTTCTCAAATGAGGCTTTATGCAATGAATTCTTTTTAATTGATTTTTACCCAATAACAGTTGATTGAAGAGTTTTTTTTTTAAACTTTTTATTATAGGTTTTTTTATAATTGATCAGTTATCAGTGAAACTGACCCAATTGATCTTTTGTGATTGTAAATCAAAAACAAAAGCAACATAAACAACGATTTGCCAACCTTAGCACACTGTTTGATTGATTGACGATGCTGTAGAAAAAAGGCATAATACAACAATAAAATGGCAAGACAACGTAATGAAACCTAATAACTGGCATTTAGACGATCAAGGGGCCACAAAAAAAAAGATGCTAGAAACGAATATAAGAAAACAACAGTTTCAGTGGAGTAAAATGTTAATCCC